>CM064345.1:24647716-25226950 GCA_032595735.1 Pelochelys cantorii | reverse complement strand
AACTGCAAGCTTTAATATGGGGGCAGGGGGAGTGCCTGGTTCTCCTGGGGCTCGGGAGCAGAGCCAGCTTGAAATTGGCATAGTCTTGCTGCCTTTGGACTTCTGCTAGAGGAGGGGTACCCACAGGACCTGGCACAAGCTGGTGGCCTGGGGTTCCCGGTCCTCTGCTTGTCCAGGGCAGAGGTCTGAATTCTACGAAGTATAAGAATGGGCAGACTGGGTCAGACCAAAGATCCATTTAACCCAGTGTCCTGTCTTCTGAGAGTGGCCAATGCCAGGTGCCCCAGAGGGAGTGACTAAAAGGGAGTCATCAAGTGACCTATACCCAGCTTCTGACAAACAGAGAGGCACTAGGGAGACCATTCCTACCCATCCTGGCTAATAGCCATTGATGGACCTAACCTCCATGAATGTACCTAGTTTTTTGTTTTTAAACCCTGTTTAAGATCCTGGCCTTCACAACATCCTCTGGCAAGGAGTTCCACAGGTTGGTTGTGTGCTGAGTGAAGAAAAACTTACTTTTGTTTTGTGTTAAATCTGCTACCTACTAATATTATGTGGTGACCCCAGTGCTTATGGGGAAAGTGATGTGCTAAACTGGCCCACCCCCGCCCTTGAGGAGCATTTGTCTTAATCCAGTTTGTCAGTATGTGTGCTGTGAAGTAACACCAGGGAGCCCCTGGCCATGCCCATTCCATGTAGCCAGCACAGCTTGGGGCCAGCCCAGGCAGCCCCTTGGTCTCACCAGTATATATCCAGGAGCTCCTGCTGGAATGTCCCTGCCTGGCTCCTGTGGACAGGCTTTCCACCCCTGAGACAGGGCACATACTGGGTCCTCCTAAGCAGGAGGTACAGGCACCCTACCCCTCTGAGGAGCTGCAGTAGGTTCACCTGGATCCCAAGTTAAGCTGGCTATGTGCCTCCCATCCAACACACACACACTCTGCTCTGTTCCAGCTCCTGGATCCAGGCAAAGCACAGCCAGAGTGGGGTGTACACTCCCTCCCCCAGCCAGGCTGGGTTTGCTGCACAGCTCCCTCCTGCTGGCACAGCCTGTACTGGCTGTTTGCAGATTCTGATACCGAAGGCATTGGCAGCGCTCTCCAACCACATGGAACCGCCACCGCCTCCAGCAAATATTTACACTCGCATTGCCGTAACAACTGACAGCTGGCCAGGATCCCACAGCCACCAGCCAAGGTCTGTCTGAGCGAGAGCCCGGCTACAAGGCTCCCCCTCTAGGTGTGGGGCAAGGCTGCCCCTGGCCTGGTGTAGCCTGGCCCCAGGGTGTGGCACTGAGGGAAAGCAGCCAGGCCCTGGGTCAGCACTGTTAAATTTCTGCTCAGCTGGGCCTGGACCTGGATTAAAACCACCCTGGTCAGGCAAGCAACCTCAGCTGGGCTGGGCTGGCCCCTGGTGAGCCAGGCAGGACAGTAGCATGCTGGCCTGGTGCCTGGCTTTTGTCATCAGTGTCAAGCACTGCCCTGCTGGCTAGCCCCGCTTTGCCTGGGTGTGGATGCCTGTACAAGGTGTGGACTGGAAGGCTCAATGGGAGCAGAAGGGTGGCCCTGGGCATGGGGGATGAGGCCCCATAGTGGGATGCTGGGGTGGCAGGAGTCAGGCTCTAGGTGCAGCTGCTCCCCTCCCCCCCCCCCGCTTTGAGTCTTGGCTTCAGGGACTCCTGTGCCAACATGGGGCTTGTGCTGCTGCATCTGGCTTGGCAGACTCCACCCGGGATAGCGCTTCAGCACACAGCGCTATGCTGCAGCAGATGGGGACGATGGCAAGGGATGATGCAGGGTTTGTGCCATTTTAACTCTAGTACTTTGAACTCTGCACCATTGGACTGGGCCAAACCCTGGTGTAGACACAGCTGTTCTGGGGCGAAGGGCCATGTGCTGTGTAAGGATAAGGCCTTTTTTCTGTAGCCACATTGGAAGGCCAAAAGCCTATGTCCTTCGTGCACAGCCAAACTGAAAGGGCAGCAGTCGTTAGCTGAGAAACAGGAGGTCATGTCCTCTCCTCACCATAGCTAATCTACATTAAAATAGTGTCACCAGTCTATTAAGAAGGAGACTCTGTCATAATGGCTCCCAATATCATCAGACAAAGAATCAGAGCTCAAGATGGTTGAAGGAAACTTTAGTTTAGAAGCTTTTTGTCTGGGAAGAATCCTCATTCCTTTATTGTTCTAGCATTGTGGTTCCCCCCTCCTCCCGCCCCTATTGTCTGTATGATCTGTCTGGGGTTTAATTGTTTCTGTCTTCTGTATCATTAATTTTGCAGGGTGTAAATCAATTAAGGCGGTAGGATTATGACTGGTTAGAGAATTCTGTTACACCAGTGGTCACCAACCAGTCCATCGGGATCTACTGGTAGATCTTGGAGCCTCTGACAGGGGATCCTGACTGGTTTGGCCAAGAGGCTATCAAGCGCAGCACTTCAGCTGCCCCACCCAACACTACTGTGCATTTCCTGCTCTTTGCCTTGGAGCTGCCCCACCCTGGGAGCTTCCTGCTTGCTGTGCAGGGCAGGGAAGGAAGAGGAGGGGGCACTGATGTCAGGGTGCCTCCCTCCCACCCTGTATCCTATCTCCACAGAACAGAGAGGGGTGCAACAGGATTTGGGAGGGAGTTTGCTGGCTGCTTTTGAGAGTGGTGCAGGGCCACGGCAGGTGTGAGTTTGCCTTAACCCACTGTACCACCACCCAGGAGCCACCTGAGATAAGCAGTGTCCAGCTGGAGCCAGCTCCGATCCCCTTCCCCTGTCATGAACCCCCTCCTGTACCCCATGCCCCTGTCCTAGCCCTTAGCCCCCAGGACCCAAACTCCCTTACAGAACCTGTACCCTGAACCCTCTCCAGCACCTGAACCTCTGCCCCAGGCTCAGCTCAGAGCCCTTCTTACACTCCAAATCCCCAAGACCAGAGTCTGTGTCCCAACTCTCTGCCCCAGCCTGGTGAAAGGGAGAGAGGATGGGGGAAGGAGGGAGGATGGAGTGAGCAGGGATGGGGCCTGGAAGAAGAGGCATGAAAGAGGTGGGGCAAGGGTGTTTGGGTTTGAGGTAGAGCTTGGATTGCACTTAAATTCAAAAAGTGATCTTGTGCTTAAAAAGGTTGGAGACCGCTGTGTTCCAGTATATTAGGATTGATCAGTAAAATAATTGGTTAAGCTCTAGCTAAGCAGGACTCAAATCTCACAATATAAACCAGGATCCAAAAGGAAGTTCTTTGGGAACCAACCCCAGGACACAGCTCCATGATCAGAGCTGCCAGACCCCCAACCCTGAACCAATGTCACTGGAGTCCCCCAGACCGACCTGAGCCTGACTGGCCAGCAAGGCAAGTTGATCTGTCTTACTGCGTTCTGGTTTTGGTGGCTGTCAAGAAACAGAGGTTAAATAGGGTATCACCATATAAGACTCTTTCACTGGTAAAAGACCCCACAAACCCAGAGTGTAAGGTCATGCCAGAGCTTGCCAAGGGGATACTGAGAAGGTTATGCCTGAGCCCTAGTAATGGGTGAGGGTGAAAAGGCTACGCTGGAGCCTTAGGAATGGGGATGGATGGGTGTCCTGAGACAGTGTGAATGGCAGAGAATTTTGTGTGAGTAACAGCTGGCATGAGTCCTCTGCATCGTAAGCTGGGCTTAGATTGGTCAAACTGTGTTCACACCGGGGGGGCTGCACCAATTTCACTTGGGAACAATCACACCTCACCTGCAAACATGCCATCCCTCCGGAAGCGAGGGCCTGAGACTGGTGGGCCCTTGCTCTAGTCCCCCGGGAGGGGCAGAAAGCAGAGAGGAGAGACCCAACTGGGATTGGGAGTGATTGTGGAAAGGAACAGAAACCAGTGGGGTCACAACAGCAGGACAGGAGCAGAGCTGACCCCTCCTCACAGGCTGAATGGAGACCCCCTCTGCCAACTCCAGGACCAGCTGACAGGAAGAGCATAGGTCTGGAAGGAGGGGGGAAGTGGGGCAGGCTGAATAACACGGGACATGGGAGGAGCATGAGGCCAGGGCAGGGTGTTTGCACTCAGGGGGGCGTGTATACACGTGTGGTGGGTGTCAGGGTGTGTCTGTGTGTTCTCCCGTACTATTGGTGCACATCAGCTAGCTTATGCTGGCTGGCCCGGCAATGAGGCCAGCTCCTAACCCTTTCTAGAAAGCCACTGACCATCTGTGAACCAATGTCTGTGCTGGGCGTAAGGCCCAGAGCAGCGGCAAGGAGGTGACACAATATCTCTGAGTCATTTCTTTTCATTCACGGAGTGGAAAATCATTGTCAAGCGGCTGTGTTCAGGGCGGGCCCTCAGATCAGAGGTACTCAGGCGTACGGAAGTGCATGAGACGTTCCCAGTGTGCAGCATGCGGGGGGGAGGGGAATGCAGAGGGAGGCTATACAAGGACATTGCTCCAGCATGTAAGAGTGTGCACATGTGCACATACATCTAGCATTCTCTGGAGGAGAAAGAGCTGGGAAGGGAGGGAAGAGGAGCCTCAGCCCCTAAGTAGATAAGAACCAGCTCTGCATCCCAGCAAGGGGCAGTGGAATGAGGCCGTTCTTAGTTGCGCTGGGTCTGCCATTTCCCTGTGGTCCTCTTGGCTCCCTCTACACTGCAATAAGAGACTCACCACAAAGCTGAAGCGGGGCTGGGTCAGCTGATAAAATTGCAGTGAAGATGTTTGGCCTCTGCTGTGAGCCCAACCCAGGGTGGTCTCAAAAGTCAGGCATCAGCGTAGCCAGACCCCCTCTCAGCACAGCCCCACTGACTGTATTGGCCACAAAGGGGTGCTCTCTCTGCCCATCTGGTGCTTCCGGCTGGGCCACTGCCAACGTGCCTGGGAGATGCTGATTTTAGCCATTCAGGCTTTTAAGAATCATAGAACACTAGAACTGGAAGGGACCTCGAGAGGTCATCGAGTCCAGTCTCCTGCCCTCATGGCAGGACCCATCTAGACCATCCCTGATAGATGTCTATCTAACCTGCTCTTAAATATCTCCAGAGATGGAGATTCCACAACCTCCCTAGGCAACTTATTCCAGTGTTTAACCACACTGACAGTTAGGAAGTTTTTCCTAATGTCCAACCTAAACCTCCCTTGCTGCAGTTTAAGCCCACTGCTTCTAGTCCTATCCTCAGAGGCTAAGGAGAACAATTTTCTCCCTCCTCTTTGTAACACCCTTTTAGACACCTGAAAACTGCTATCATGTCCCCTCTCAGTCTTCTCCTTTCCAAACTAAACAAGCTCAATTCTTTCAGTCTTCCTTCATAGGTCATGTTCTCTAGACCTTCACTTTAATCATTCTTGTTGCTCTTCTCTGGACCTTCTCCAATTTCTCCAAATCTTTCTTGAAATGTGGTGCCCAGAAATGGACACAATACTCCAACTGAGACCTAATCAGCGCAGAGTAGAGCAGAAAATGACTTCTCATGTCTTGCTCACAACACACCTGTTAATGCATCCCAGAATCATGTTTGCTTTTTTTGCAACAGCGTCACACTCTTGACTCTCATTTAGCTTGTGGTCCACTATGACCCCTAGATCCCTTTCTGCAGTACTCATTCCTAGACAGTCGCTTCCCATTCTGTATGTGAGAGACTGATTGTTCCTTCCTAAGTGGAGCACTTTGCATTTGTCCTTATTAAACTTCATCCTAGTTACCTCAGATCATTTCTCCAGTTTGTCCAGATCATTTTGAATTATGACCCTATCCTCCAGAGCAGTTGCAACCCCTCCCAGCTTCATATCATCTGCAAACTTAATAAACGTACTCTCTATGCCAATATCTAAATTGTTGATGAAGATATTGAACAGAACGGGTCCCAGAACAGATCCCTGCGGACAGGGCTGGCTTTAGGAAGTGCGGGGCCCAATTCAAACAATTTCAACGGGGCCCCACAGCAATTTTGGTTGAGCAAAAAAAAAAACCCCACAAAAAATCCCCCGCCAACACACACCCCCTCCCATGGCACAGAGAAACCCCGCACTAAACTCAGGCAGCCGACGCACTCCTCCTCCGGGGCCGGCAAATTTGTATAATTTTTGGTGGTGCCCCATTAGCCACACCCCCTGGCCCACATTAACCACACCCCGACCCCCATTAGCCACACCCCCTAATCCCCATTAACCAGGACTCTGGAGGTAACACGCTTGGGCAAGATGGACACGTGACCAGAAGTAAAAGGTGTCATGTCACCCCTCTCAAAGGACTTTTCCCACCATCCTCCTACCAACAGGGATGAGTTTGGCCCCCACCAAACCCCCCTCATGCAACTATCCTGCAATTGCATTAACCCAATGTGTGTGACATTAACTCGGGGGCAGAGAGGCTGGGGGAAGTGATCCCTCTAAGGCTATGTCTACACTCACGGCTTCTTGCGCAAGTACAGCCGTTCTTGCACAAGAACCCACAGAGCAGCCACACTGCCCACCTGCTCTTGTGCAAGGAAATTTACAGTACGACGTGGTAAGAGAGGGTGTCTTGTGCAAGAGCTATGCTCTTTTCTAGCAGGGATTTCTTGCACAAGAAGCCCCTATGGCTAAAACGGAGCTTTCTTGCTCCAGAGAGCGTCCACACTGCCATGGATGCTCTTGTGCAAAATCACAGCTCGCACATGGCAGTGTGGACATGTTCTTGCGCAAGACTTCTTGCACAAGAAGCCTTGCGCAAGATGTTCTTGCACAAGAAGCCGCCAGTGTAGACATAGCCTAAGAGTTTCCTCCCATGAGCAGAATGGATTTTGTGTTGTGCACCAGTACTGAGTTCATGTGGCTTGTTTGGATGTGCCACTGTGGCACCCAAGTTATTAATAAATATCTTATAAACCTTTACCTTTTCTCTCTGTTGCCATGTCTCCTCCCCTTGCTCCATCAGCTCCCCTGGTACCTGCTGCCCCTCCTCTGCTGTCCTGACTCCTGCCCTTCTCACTGCCCTCAGCCCTCCTGTGACTTGCCCCCCTCCACCAGCCCTTCTCTCCCCCCTGTGCCCACTCCTCCAGTAGGCCCACTCTGATCATGTGAGCTACCCCTCCTCATCCCCTCTTCTAACACCTCCCTCTGCACACCTGCCCTGCCTCTCTCCTCTGGTGCTGGTCCCTCCCCTGCAGGTGTCTGCCCTTCTGCTTCACCCCCAGAATCCCCTGGCACCTGTACCTTCCCTTAGCCCTGCACCCTCCTGGTGCCTCCCCCTTCCCTCACTGCCCCTGCCCCCTTTTCGCTCTTTTTCCCTGATACCCACCCCCTCACCACTCTCTGCCCCGTTCCCCTCCTGACCCTCTGTGCCCTCACACATGACTTGCTCCGTCCCCACCTTTCTCATGCCCACCCCTTCTTTCAGGTCTTCTCCCAGCACCTCCCCCTCCCCCCTCTAGCCCCCAATGCCCTTCCCCTCTCCTCTCCTCTCCCAGCATCACCCTGTCCCCCCTCCCTCTGACACCTCCCCTCCTGCCCTTTTCCTCATTGTCTGCACTTGGCCCCCTGGCATTTATCTCTCCTCCCCCCCCCCTTGGTGCCCTCCCCTTTCTTCCCCCTCCCCCTCCACACAAGTCCCTTCCTCTCCCTCCCCTCCCCCTCTGCACAAGCCCCTTCCCCTTCCTCTCTTCACAAGCTCCTTCCCCTCCCCCCCCCTCCTCCGCAGAAGCCCCTTCCTCCCCCTCCCCCTCCGCAGAAGCCCCTTCCTCTCCCACTCCTCCCCCCTAGTTTTCCTCCCTCCCCTACCTTCTGCCTTTCACTTTGCAGGGCCGGAGTCTGCGCTCGGGCCCCGGCCTCCAAACTCGAAGGTAGACCATGTGACGCAACGTGGCTCTGAAGAGCTTTAAAGTCCCGGGCCGTGACGTCACATCACACCCGGGAGTCCTCCCCGCTCACCTGCAACGCCGCGCATGGCAGCAGCGCGCACCGGCGAGGGGGAGCCGCATTGAGAGCTGCACACGGCAGGGACAGTCTGGGGCCAAGGGGGAAGCTCTGGGGGTGGGGTGGGAGGACACGCGGGGGGGCCGGCAGGTGGGGCCGGGGCTCGCTCCAGGCAGAGCCGAGGGAGAGACCCAGCTCCACATATTGCTGGAGCAGGGCCCCCGGCTCTGAATATTAACTCGCCACCTATGGCACCCGGCACACTTCCGGGTTCAGGGTGCGGGGCCCCTTTAGGCACGTGGCCCCATTTGGGGGAATTGGGTGAATCGGCCTAAGGCCGGCCCTGCCTGCAGAACCCCCTTGTTATGCCTTTCCAGCAGGATTGTGAACCGTTAATAACTACTCTCTGAGGATGGTTATTCAGCCACTTATGCACCCACCTTATAGTAGCCCCATCTAAGTTTATTTTCCTTGTTTATTGATAAGAAGGTCATGCAAGACCGTATCAAATGCCTTACTAAAATCTAGGTTTAGCACGTCCAGCACTTCTCCCTTACCCACAAGACTCATTATCATATCAAAGAAAGCTGTCAGATTGGTTTGACATGATTTGTGCTTTACAAATCCATGCTGGCCGTTCCCTATCACCTTATTATCTTCCAGGTGTTTGCAGATGAATTCCTTAATTACTTGCTCCATTATCTTTCCTGGCACAAGAAGTTAGAGAAGTTGGGGCATGGGATCTCACAGATCCTGCTGAACCTGGACAAGGATTCTCAGGGAAGTTTCCTGGCTAGGGCTGAGATTTTTTTGGCTTCTTTAATTAGCAGCCTCTTGCACTGGCCCTAGTCACAGACCTGACTAGCCTCACTAGGCCACCAATGTCTCTGGTATGTTCACAGGGGGAAGCCAGCCCAGCAAAGCAATGGCTGGGAAGCCCATGGAATGTAGCTGGCTAGGGGCAGGGTGCCCCTCTATGGTCTCACAGACTAGGGGGCACAAGGCTACACCCTTCACTCTGGGGTTTCCCTGACTGCCCCCCAGATTTGCAGGCTTGCTGGTGGGGGGGGCGGGGCGTCTCTCAGGTTGGGCACTTTGCAAGAAGGTGAAGGAGACGGGATGGAGTCAGCCTCTTGAGGGGAAACCAGCCTGTTTATCCCAAGCCTTTGAAGGGTGAACACTGCACCCCATTCTCCCCTAAGAGCTGGCTGCCAGCACAGGGGCTCTGGAGCACGCAGCCAGAACATAGAAGCCAGGGACTCTGCATGGGCCCCAAGTTACCCAACCCTATGAACCAGCACCTCATGCCGGTGAGGCACCCAAGGGGGCAGAGACCAGGGGGGCCATGCAGGACCCAAAGGCTTAAAGAGAAACAAGGCAGCTCTTTGCCTGGGTGAGGCAGGACCCTATGACCCAGGAAGATCCTCCCGCCTTCGCTTCCCCTTTGAACAAAATCTCCATGTTGTTTTCAACCAGCTTCTAGGGCAGTGGTTCCCAAACTTTTCGGCATCACGCCCCCTTTTTGATTTTTGAGAAACCCTCACGGCCCCTCTCCCCAACAACAAAACTTGCCCCCCAGTTTGGGAACCCATGTTCTAGGGCATGAACCTCACAAGGTTCTACAGAACCAAATGCCATGGTCCTGCCCCAACCCAGTGCATTCCCCCCATCCCCCAGGATCTAGGTAACCTCCACTATGAGCATGTATGAGGTATCCCCCAGGAACTGAATGCCCCAGCCCATGCACTTTTCATAGATACTAAGGACAGGAGGGACCATTGTGAATGACACAGGCCATAGAAGTTCCCTGGCTTAATTCCCAGAACAGAGCTTTTAGAAAAACATCCAGTCTTGAGTGAAAAGTTTCTCAGTGAGGGAGAACCAGTCACAACCACCCTTGGCAAGTTGTTCCAATGCTTACTGAGTCTCACAGTTAAAAGTTTGCATCCTTATTTTTGGTCTGAATTTGTCGAACTTCAACTTCTCGCCACTTCCAGCCATTGCCAAATATTGTTCCCCACGTAGGCACTTTCTGGAACCAAGCCATCAATTAAGCAACTGAGCTGGGAGTGGAGGCTGGGCCTTGCCGCATGCTGGGGATGGGGATTACTCTGGTTCTGGCAGCCCTGCTTCAGCTGCCAAACCCTGTCACAGACCTGAGCAGTTCAGTTTGGGGGCTGGGCTGTTACAATCAACCAATGTTGGCAGTGGCAAGGCCCTCATACAGCCAGGAGAGTGAAATCTGTTCCAAGGAGGCTCTGCTCATGCTGGGAACATACTATCTCTGCTCCTTCCTCTCTTACCTCTGGCCACTTCTCTACCCCTGAAAGGTAAAGCAGGCCTCCTGCAGCCCACATATGCCAGGAGTGTGGAAACTGAGGGAAGGTGTCTGCCAGGTGGCTCTGAGTAGGGGTGTTGCTAACCTGTCTGTAACCTCATGCAGGTCGTGTTGAAATCTCTGCAGGCCTGGTAGGACCCCAGAAGAGAGGTGTAGGGGGGATGTGATTTGAACCGCAGGCACTGACGATGTGGGTGCTCCAGGGATGAAGAACCTGGGGGGAAAACAGGTGGGCACTGCTGAGCACTCACTGGCAGCCCTCCATCCACTCTCCCCTCCCTCCAGAGTTTCCAAAGTGTGTGAGGGGGAAGGGTCTGTGGCTCAGCACCTCCCCTTCGAGCCTCCCACCTGCCATGATCAGCTATTTTGCAGCATTCGGGAGGCACTGGGCTGGGGGAGGAAGGAGCAAGGCTGGGGGTGGGGGTGGAGCTGGGGAGGGCCTGAGGGTGGAGTCTTGTGGGAAGGGGCAGCATGGGGGCAGTGCCTGGGGTAGATCCAGGGGCCAGTCACCCCCTGCACTTGTGCAAGTCAGTGCCTGCGCTCTGAACCCCCACAAGGAACCTGACCACTTTCACTCCCCGAGTGCAGAGTAGGGCCCCAAAAATCGCCGCTAGCGGTTAAATGGGGCAGGCAGGGAGATGCCCAGGCCACCGGTTAACCGACCGCGGCGACACTGGCTGGTTGACTGGTGGCCACTGACTCCCCCAGCACAGACTGGGCTGCCTGCCTCCACCCCAGAGCGCATGGGGCAGGCAAAGCGGCCGTGCACGAGGACAGGCTGTGTCCTTGGAAGCGCAGCGTGTGGCACAAAGCAGCACTGCGGCTAGGCTGGGCTGGGCAGTGCTGTGCTCGGCCGGAGGGTGCCCCTCGCTGGTCACTAACCAGGGGCCGGTTTCTCTGCTCCCCAGCTGGCCAGAGCCTCGGGCTCCCTTAGCGCCTCCTCCGCCGCCTCCCACTACTCACGGACCCACCCACGGTACAGGACCAAGGCCGTGAACTCGGAGGTGGACAAGAGCCCGTTTGGCATGGCCAAGGTAAGGCCAGGGGCCTGCCGGGGCGGCTGCCCGGGGCGGATTAGTACAGTCCTGCATGGATTCAGTGGGCGCAGTAGTGTAGGTTTAATGTTCAACCTAAACCTCCCTTGCTGCAGTTTAAGCCTATTGCTTCTTGTTCTATCCCCAGAGGCCAAGATGAACAAGTTTTCTCCCTCCTCCTTATGACACCCTTTTAGATACCTGAAAACGGCTATCATGTCCCCCCTCAATCTTCTCTTTTCCAAACTAAACAAACCCAATTCCTTCAGCCTTCCTTCATAGGTCATGTTCTCTAGACCTTTAATCATTCTTGTTGCTCTTCTCTGGACCCTCTCCAATTTCTCCACATCTCTCTGAAATGCGGTGCCCAAAACCGAACACAATACTCCAACTGAGGCCTAACCAGCGCAGAGTAGAGCAGAAGAATGACTTCTCGTATCTTGCTCACAACACACCTGTTTATGCATCCCAGAATCATGTTTGCTTTTTTTGCAACAGCGTCGCACTGTTGACTCATATTTAGTTTATGGTCCACTATAACCCCTAGATCCCTTTCCGCCATACTCCTTCCTAGACAGTCACTTCCCATTCTGTATGTGTGAAACTGATTGTTCCTTCCTAAGTGGAGCACTTTGCATTTGTCCTTATTAAACTTCATCCTGTTTACCTCAGACCATTTCTCCAATTTGTCCAGATCATTTTCAATTATGATCCTATCCTCAAAAGCAGTTGCAACCCCTCCAAGCTTGGTATCATCTGCAAACTTAATAAGCATACTCTGTATGTTGATATCTAAATTTTTTATGAAGGTTTTGAACAGAGCCGGTCCCAAAACATACCTCTGCGGACCACACTTGTTACTCCTTTCCAGCAGGATTGTGAACTGTTAATAACTACTCTCTGGGAATGGTTATCCAGCCAGTTATGCACCCACCTTATAGTTGCCCCATCTAAGTTGAATTTGCCTAATTTATTGATAAGAATAGCATGTGAGACCGTATCAAATGCCTTACTAAAGTCTAGGTATATCACGTCCACTGCTTCTCCCTTATCCACAAGACTCTTTATCCTATCAAAGAAAGCTATCAGATTGGTTTGACATGATTTGTTCTTTACAAATCCATGCTGGCTGTTCCCTATCACCTTATTATCTTCCAAGTGTTTAGAGATGATTCCCTTAATTACTTGCTCCATTATCTTTCCTGGCACAGAAGTTAAACTGACTGGCCTGTAGTTTCCTGGGTTGTTTTTATTTCCCTTTTTATAGATGGGCACTAGATTTCCCCTTTTTCAATCTTCTGGAATCTCTCCTGTTTCCCATGATTTTCCAAAGATGATAGCTAGAGGCTCAACTACCTCCTATATCAGCTCCTTAAGTATTCTAGGATGCATTTCATCAGGCCTTGGAGACTTGAAGGCATCTAACTTTTCTAAGTGATTTTTAACTTGTTCTTTTTTTATTTTATCTTCTAAACCTGCGCATCTGCGTGCACCAGGGTGGGACAGAGCAGGACATGGCTGGGTACAGCGGGAGGGGAGCCTCAGGGGAAGCAGGGGAGTGGTTGGAGGAGACAGGGATGAGGGGATGGCTGGGTGAGGCTAGAAGAAGAGGGGTGATGTGGGAGCTTGAGGTCTGTGCTCTAGAAGGGGCAATAGCCCCACCTGGTGGCTAATACATCCCCACCAGGGTTTGGGAGACCTGGGTTCTAGCCCTGCCACTGACCTGCTGGGTGACCGTGGGCACGTCACTTTCCCTCTGTGTGCCTCAGTTTCCCCCACCCAACATTTTTCTCTCTAAATTATTAGCGCGTCAGGGCCAGGCCTGTCTCTCAATATGCGTCTGTACAGCTCCCAGCACACTGGGGTTGGTGGGCACTCCTGGACCACGGGTAACAGAATGTAGAGGGAGCTCAAGGGATACATTTGGAGGGCAGAGTAACGTGGGATTTTGCTGCCTCCTGCTTGGACCAGGTGGCTGGATCCTGCACAGGAGAAGGGGGCAAGGCTGGAGGAGTGAGTCTGAAGTGGGAATGAGGTCGGGGGGAGGGGAGAGTAGCAGCGCTGGATTCCCTGTGGGAGGAGCAGGGCGGGGCAGTGAGAGATTTGGCAGAGCTCTCAGGAAAGCTATATCGCTTGCAGGGCAGGATACACTATCTGAGCATTTAGTTTCCAATTGCGCAGCCCAGCCGGAGATCGTGTGTGTTGGGGACAGTGGCTGGATCCTGCATGGGGTGGGAGAGCTGGCGGAAGGGGGTCTGGAGCAGGAGCAAGGGGGGAGTGGAGTAGGACTGTGCAGTGACAGGTGACATTGCTACTTGCGGGGCAGGGTGTGTTGCTGGAGTGCAGAGCGTGGGTGGGTGGGGGCATTTCTGATCTGCAGAGGAAGTTGTGAGGTAAGAAGTCTCCTCTGCAACTCATGACTCGTTGCAGTTCCAAAGTCCTGTGGTTTGCACATGCAGGCCAACGTCTCCGGTATGGGTGACTGAAAATGGCTCATGCTGTCAAACACGGCCCAAGCCCTGGCTGCGGGGAGGATTGATGCAGCAGGTGCAGGGAAGCTGCCTAGGGAGGGCAGAGGGGCAGGGGGATGTTCTGCCCTTAGAAGGTGAGACTTCAGCAGCATGATCTGTGCCTTGCCTGGTGGCTAGTGGTCCCGGTCCTTGGTTTGTGTGGGTCGCTGAGTTTGGTTCTGCTTTGGGCAGGGGGCTGGACTTAATGACTCCTGAGGTCTCTTTCAGCCCTTGGCAGGGCCGGCTTTAGGAAGTGCAGAGCTCAATTCGAACCACTTTGGCGCCCCCCCCCCCAGATTTTTTGTTGAGCAAAAAAAAAAAAAACCACATGATGCACCCACACAACAAACCACAACCACACACAAATATCACATCAGAAATAGCAGAAATAGATCTGATCAAAATGTAGTTGAACATTTTCAAAAAAAAATGCCATCCTTTATTATGCAAAATTTTACACAAAATTAAATCAGTTGCCTTAAGTGTAAGTCAAGTATTTTCAATTGCAAACTATCCAATTTTTTCAATAAAGTTTGATTTTTAAAAAGTTACCAGAGAGCGTTGCAGTTTTCTGTTACATTGATTTACTTTTTAAATAGCAAAAATGGAGTCTTTGTTAAGAAAGTGTCAGTTCTGTGGTCAAATTCCAGTCCTTAGTGATTTCAGCACCAATGATTTCACGAGGTAATATGGTAACTCACCACCATTGCCTCCTTTGCACTGCCCTTCAACACACTGCCTGCATGTTAAGTCCAAGGTCAGTCTACACAAGATTTTATCAATGATTTTTGCTCAAGCGATCACTGAGACAAGACAAGGACTCTCAATTGATTCTAGTCAGCTCTGCCTTTAAACACTGGATGTAAAGTGTCAGATATAATTGAGGACTCCCAAATAGACTCTACACCACCAGAAATAAAACCTGTTTCCATCTTCTGTGACTTTCACTTAGATGTGACTCACTATCCTCTGCTTAATGTTCAAGTTATGGGAGACCCTAAGCGAGGTCATATTAAGTTCAGGTCTTTTAAGTGAGTTTCAACCCAAAAGAGCCAAAATTGATCACCTTGACACAGCAAGTGTGTCTACTGATCTCTGTGGCAAAGTAAGTTGTCTATATAAATAAGGTCTGCTCGTGAAACCTTTTCCTACATTGATTAACAGATGGCAGTAGATAGCTCATTCAGACCACTGGCTGATAATAGTTAGTCACCCTGACCAGTCATTAACCATAGTCATGGACTCACCCTACTCTCCATTGTCTCTATGATTCTCTGATAACCTGTGACAAAAAAGGAGGGTGGAAAGGGAAACTGAAGGGAGAGACCTCTCTAAATTCACCAATCAAAGAGCAGTATTGCCAAACCAAAAATCACAACGAATGCCTACACAAAGTTATGAGAATGGTCTACAAATCATAAGATATTTTAAATATAAAACATGTTGGATTTTTATTGGCCTTTTGTTTGACTATTTAGGGTTCATGTTTTAAAGCTTTCCTCCTTAGCTGTAAGACCCAGAAGTATAGAGAACTTTTTTTAAATGAAAGCTGAGATTCCTACATAATCAACAGACTCCAGGCCCTTAGAAAAACACCAAATGTTTTGAGACTCATGGTAAAACAATGGAGGAAAGCTTTGCCCACAGTATAAATAAAAACAACAACATCTTCTCCACTAAACATCCTAATGAGATACTGCAAATGGTGAACTGAATTCAACAGCTCCTGATATAAACAGGTATCAACCTAGTTTTTCATATTTGAGATGGGTTACCAGGAATCATACATGACAATATGAAATCTTTCCACTCTCAAGCATATTCACAAAACACCTATAATTTTGATCCATTTTATATTATTTTTCTCCCAGGGGCAACTGACCCCTCCAGCCCCCTCACTACACCACTACCCCCCCCCCTCGGAAAACTATCATCTTATGCATGTGCAAGATCTGTGAGAGCCGTCCCATGACTCTGCAGTTAGTGTCTGTGGCGCCTGCTTCTGGGTGGTGTCTCAATGCTGCCACATTCACCTCCAAAGAGGGGGCTTCCCAAAACAGGCCCTTGCTGCTGACCCCCAAGGCATCCACAGGTCCAGTCTCCTTCCAATGGGCCCACTTCCCAGGGCTCATTGATCTTGGATCTGGCTTCCATCCCCTCTCCAACCTTTGCAACTGCCCAGAGGTGCTCACCTTCCGCCTTATCCATTCCCACCTCATTCACCCCACAGGGGCAGTCTCTGCCTCACTTGTCCTAGGGACTGTTCTACCAAGACGTAATACAAGTTTCCATGTAAAAGGACTCACTACAAAGCTAAACACTTCAATGAGAGAATGATTAATACAGAGACGTGTCTACATCTGCCGCAGAGAGACACCTCTGCCTGCCTCCACCCCTCTCCCCCAGAGTCTACAGCCCCCTTGCAAAGCGGGGGAGTGGAAGGAAAGAGGCTGAGGCCCATCAACGGGACTGAAGCAGTCATGAGCAAGCCATGCCCGGGAGCCATTCTCCTGTCCATTGCTGGTGCTGTGTTGCTTCAGGCACGCTGAAATGCAGTCACCTCTAGGGTGGGCTGGACAGCTGTTTAACAACTGCACAAGGTTTCAGGCAGTGGGCAGTGCGGGCTGCCTTCCTGGAGAGCCCCCATCAGAACTACTGTGCCCTCCTGGCTTAGGAAAAGAATAAACAGGAGGACTGGAAATTAACCCTCCCAGTCTCACATCCCCTAGGCAGGGAATGAGCCATCTACATTAGGCCCCAGCTGGAGTATCATGTCCAGTTCTGGGCGCCACATTTCAGGAAATGTGGAGAAACTCCAGAGAAGATCAACACAAATGATGAAAGGTCTAGAGAACATGAGATATGAGGCAAGGCTGAAGAAATTAGCCTTGTTTACCTTTGAAAAGAGAAGACCGAAAAGGGACATGAGAGCAGCTTTCAAGTATCTAAAAGAGTATCATAAGGAGGAGGAAGAAAAATTGTTCTGCTTGGCCTCTGAGGTTAGGATGAGAAGCAATGGGCTTCAACTGAAGATATTTAAGACCAGGTGAGACAGACACCTGTCAGGGATGAGCTAGGGCAACTCAACTTTGGAAGCCCCAGGGGCCACACTGATACTTACAGAACATGCTGAGGGCCTCAACTTAAGTGCAAGCAAATATATACAAATAGCTTCTCTCACACCGACAGGCATGAATATAAAGATTAAGGCAAGACTACACAACACACAGGCCCCATTTAAGTCGGTTCTGCTGATATTAATAAAATGCAATATTTACCCGATTTCTACCCATGTGACAGCACTTTTCATGAGCAATGACAGTACAAGAATTTAACTACTAAAACACATATCAACAGAAGATCATTACACTGACTACTTTTTGGTTTTGGCTCCCACTCGCCGGCCACGTGTTGATCCCCACATAAACCCAAACTGCTCCGTGGGGGCGCAAACAAACTGGCCATGGGCAGCATACCACGTTAATAATAAATATTTTTAAACCTTTACCTTCACCCCAGAATCCCCTGGCACCTGCACCTTCCCTTAGCCCTGCACCCTCCTGGTGCTTCCCCCTTCCCTCACTGCTCCTGCCCCCTTTGCCCTCTTTTTCCCTGAGGCCCACCCCCTCACCACTCTCTGCCTCCTGCCCCTCTGTGCCCTCACACATGACTTGCTCCATCCCCACCTTTCTCATGCCCACCCCTTTTTTCAAGCCTTCTCCCAGCACCTCCCCCTCTAGCCCCCAATGCCCTTCCCCTCTCCTATTATCACCCTGTCCCCCCTTCCACTGACACCTCCCCTCCTGCTCTTTCCCTCATTGTCTGCACTTGGCCCCCTGCCATTTGTCTCTTGGTGCCTTCCCCTTTCTTCCCCTTCCCCTCCTCACAAGCCCCTTCTCCTTCCCCTCCCCCTCCCCCGCTGCACAAGCCCCCCAAACCCTCTTCCCCTACCCCTCCCCACAAGCCCCTTCCCCAGCCCCTCCCCTGCTACACAAGCCCCCCAAGCCTCTTCCCCAGCCCCTCCCCCACCGCACAAGCCTCTTCCCCTACCCCCTGCCTCCCCCGCTACACAAGCCCCCCCAAGCCTCTTCCCCAGCCCTCCCCGCTACACAAGCCCCTTCCTAGAAGCCTCTGTTAATTGGCTGAGCCTCAGTCAGGGGGAGGGGCTACCAGGGCTTGATAAGCCTGTGAGTCAGCGACCAGGGAGCTTGCGAACAGGAGCAGCTAACAGGGAGTTCGGAGAGGGAGGTTCGAGGGCACTAGTGACTTCTGACCTTCTTTAAACCTAACTTTTATAATAATCGATATTCCAAACATTTAATAAGCCCAGTTTCTGCTTAAACTTATTCATAAGAAAAATGGAGACAGAAGCCCAGCAGCAGAGTGGGGGCTATCCTGTTTATTGCGTCGAGTGTAACATGTATGATTACCTGCCCTGTGGGCGGGTGGCATATGTGTGCACCCGTTGCAAGGAGCTCCTGGCCCTCAGAGACCGTGTTCGGGCTTTGGAGGCCAGGGTGGCTGAAATGGAGGAGCTAAGGGAGGTAGAGAGATATGTTGATGAGACTTTCCGGGACACTGTAGTACTGTCCCACCTCCAGTCTGAGAGCCCCAGTGTTCTTAAAGAGGATGAAAGTCTCAAGGGAACAGAGCATTCAATGGGAACAGAGGAAAACCATCCCGTGGTTGGGACCCTCCTTCCAGAGGATGTTGTGGTATCTTCTCGCACTGAGGATACCTCTGAGGGGGAGGGAATGCCAGTTGTTAGGAAGAGGCAGGTGTTAGTAGTGGGTGATTCGATCGTTAGAAACATAGATAGTTGGGTTTGTGATGACTGGGAGAACCGTATGGTCACTTGCCTGCTTGGTGCGAAGGTTGCGGATCTCTCGAGGCATCTAGATAGACTTATGAGTAGTGCTGGGGAGGAGCCGGTGGTCGTGGTACATGTAGGTACCAATGACGTAGGGAAGGCTAGGAGAGATGTCCTGGAGGCCAAATTTAGGTTGCTAGGAAAGAGACTGAAATCCAGGACCTCTATGGTAGCATTCTCGGAAATGCTTCCAGTTCCACGCGCAGGGCCAGGTAGGCAGGCAGAGCTTCAGAGTCTCAATGCGTGGATGAGACAATGGTGTAGGGAAGAGGGGTCTGGATTTATTAGGAACTGGGGACACTTTTGGGAGAGGGGGAACCTATACAGGAAGGATGGGCTCCACCTAAACCAGGGTGCAACCAGACTGCTGGCACTAAACATTAAAAAGGCCGTAGAGCAGTTTTTAAACTAAGAGATGGGGGAAAGCCGATGGGTGCGGAGATGCACGTAAATCGGATGGAGACTTCTCTTAGAGGAGAATCCACTGATAGAGATTCTCTAAGCTGTAGTCAGAAAGAGAGGAAGGGAGAGGACAAACCATGGGCCAGAGCAGACAAACAACCGCATATAAAGGAATCCAATGCATCAGGGAAGGGCAGACAAATAAGCAGTGGCAAATTTTTAAAGTGCTTCTACACAAATGCTAGGAGTCTGACTAATAAGATGGGTGAACTAGAGTACTTCGTATTAAAGGAGGAGATTGATATAATAGGCATCACTGAAACCTGGTGGAATGAGGAAAATCTGTGGGACACAATCATACCGGGATATAAAATATATCAAAAGGATAGAGCTGGGTGGCGGAGTGGCACTGTATGTGAAAGATAATGTAGAATCAAATGAAATAAAAATATTAAATGAATCAACATGCTCAATAGAATCGCTATGGATAATTCCATGCTCCAATAATAAGAAATTAGCAGTAGGGGTATATTACCGACCACCTGACCGGGACAGCGATACTGACATTGAAATGCTGAGGGAGATTAGAGAGGCTACCAAAATAAAGAACTCTATAATAATGGGGGATTTTAATTATCCCCATATTGACTGGATACATGTCGCCTCAGGAAGAGATGCAGAGATACAATTTCACAATGGCTTAAATGACTGCTTCTTGGAGCAGCTGGTACAGGAACCCACAAGAGGAGAGGCAATTCTTGATTTAGTCCTGAGTGGAGCGCAGGATCAGGTCCAGGAGATAACCGTTACAGGACCGCTTGGGAATAGTGACTATAATATAATAACATTTAACATTCCTGTGGTGGGAAGAACACCTCAGCAATCCAGCACTCTGGCATTTAATTTAAAAAAGGGGAATTACACAAAAATGAGGAGGTTAGTTAAACAGAAATTAAAAGGCACAATGACTAGAGCCAAATCCCTGCATGCTGCATAGAAACTTTTTAAAGGCACCATAATAGAGGCCCAACTTAAATGTATACCCCAAATTAAAAAACATAGCAAGAGACCTAAAAAAGAGTCACCATGGCTTAACCACCATGTAAAAGAAGCAGTGAGGGACAAAAAGGCATCTTTTAAGAAGTGGAAGTCCAATCCTAGTGAGATAAATAGAAAGGAACATAAACACTGTCAAATCAAGTGTAAAAATGTAATAAGAAAAGCAAAAAATGATTTTGAGGAACAGCTAGCCAAAAACTCTCAAAGAAATAACAAAATGTTTTTAAGTACATTAGAAGCAGTAAGCCTGCTAAAAAACCTGTGGGTCCCCTAGACAATCGAGCTATAAAAGGAGCAATGAAGAACGATAAAGCCATTGCGGATAAACTAAATGATTTCTTTGCTTCAGTCTTCACGGCTGAGGACATTAGGGAGATTCCCAAATCTGCACCGTCCTTTGTGGGTGATGAATCTGAGGAACTGTCCCAGATTGAAGTGTCATTAGAGGAGGTTTTGGAACAAATAGAAAAACTTAATGTTAACAAATCTCCGGGACCGGATGGCATTCACCCAAGGGTTCTAAAAGAACTCAAATGGGAAATTGCTGAACTATTATCTGTGGTTTGTAATCTATCCTTTAAATCGGCTTCCGTACCTAATGACTGGAAGTTAGCCAATGTGACACCAATATTTAAAAAGGGCTCTAGAGGCAATTCTGGCAATTACAGACTGGTAAGTCTAACTTCAGTACCGGGCAAATTAGTTGAAACAATAGTAAAGAGTAAAACTGTAAGGCATGTAGAAGAACATAATTTGTTGGACAAAAGTCAACATGGTTTCTGTAAAGGGAAATCATGTCTTACTAATCTATTAGAGTTCTTTGAAGGGGTTAACAAACATGCAGACAAGGGGGATCCAGTAGATATAGTATACATAGATTTTCAGAAAGCCTTTGACAAGGTCCCTCACCAAAGGCTCTTGTGTAAATTACATGGCCATGGGATAAGAGGGAAGGTCCTTTCTTGGATTGAGAACTGGTTAAAAGACAGGAAACAAAGGGTAGGAATAAATGGTAAATGTTCAGAATGGAGAGGGGTAACTAGTGGTGCCCCCCAAGGGTCAGTCCTGGGACCAATCCTTTCAACTTATTCATAAATGATCTGGAGAAAGGGGTAAGCAGTGAGGTGGTAAAGTTTGCAGATGACACCAAACTGTTTAGGATAGTCAAGACAGAAGCAGACTGTGAGAGACTCCAAAAAGATCTCACCAAATTGAGTGATTGGGCAACAAAATGGCAAATGAAATTTAATGTGGATAAGTGTAAAGTAATGCACATCGGGAAAAATAACCCCAACTATACGTACAATATGATGGGGGCTAATTTGGCTACGACAAATCAGGAAAGAGATCTTGGAGTTATCGTGGATAGTTCTCTGAAAACTTCCACACAGTGTGCAGCGGCGGTCAAAAAGGCAAATAGGATGCTAGGAATTATTAAGAAAGGGATAGAAAATAAGACCCAGAATATCTTCCTGCCCCTGTGTAAAACTATGGTACGCCCACATCTTGAATACTGTGTACAGATGTGGTCTCCTTACCTCAAAAAAGATATTTTGGCCTTGGAAAGGGTTCAGAAAAGGGCAACTAAAATGATTAGGGGTTTGGAACAGGTCCCATATGAAGAGAGGTTAAAGTGACTGGGACTTTTCAGTTTAGAAAAGAGGAGACTGAGGGGAGATATGATAGAGGTATATAAAATCATGAGTGGTGTCGAGAGGGCGGATAAAGAAAAGTCATTTATTAGTTCCCATAAGAGAAGAACTAGAGGACACCAAATGAAATTAATGGGTAGCAGGTTTAAAACTAATAAAAGAAAGTTCTTCACACAGCGTGTAGTCAACCTGTGGAACTCCTTGCCAGAGGAGGCTGTGAAGGCTAGGACTATAACAGAGTTTAAAGAGAAGCTAGATAATTTCATGGAGGTTAGGTCCATAAAAGGCTATTAGCCAGGGGCTGGGGGGAGGGGAAGGAGCAATGGGCTTTGTTTCAAACAGCCCCGTGCTATGTGGCCCTGCTGGGGAGTTTCCACAGAGCTTATTGGCCAGGCCCTCAGCTAAGCACAGTGAGGCAGGAAATGTAACTAGAAGCAGCCTTGGCCAGCCTGGTGATAACAGGAAGTGGGGCCGGGGGAGGACAGGAGAGAAGATGAGCGTTCCCTGGTTCCCTGCGTGTGGCGCTAAAAACAGACCCAGAGACTGCCGGGCCCAGAACATGGTGGCTGGCTCAGTTCTCATTGGGTTTTTTTTTCTGTTTAACATTTCTAATCTGAGGCCAGCTCCCGCTATTCCTCCCCTGCTTCCCCCCTGTTCTCCCTGCCCCCTGTTCCCAATACCAGGGGCTCTATCCTGCCCCCAAAGCCAGTGGCTCTTTGTCGCCACTTCCTGCACACAACCATCCTCCATTCTCCACTTCCCCATGGCCAGGCCTCTATGTGCCCCCATCCCCTCTGCCCCACACTAGGGACTCCCTGAATCCCCTTGCTCCCTTCTTCCCCACTCCTCTTCTTTCCGTCTCTGAGGGTATGTCTACACTAGCCACGCTAGTTCGAACTAGGGTGGCTAATGTAGTCATTCGAACTTGCAAATGAAGCCTGGGATTAAAATATCCCAGGCTTTATTTGCATGTTCCCGGGTGCCGCCATTTTTAAATGCCCGGTAGTTCGGACTCCCTGCCTGCGGCTACACGTGGCACGGGCTAGGTAGTTCGAACTAAAGCCCCTAATTCGGACTACCATGACTCCTCCTACAATGCAACAGTAGTCCGAATTAGGGGCTTTAGTTCGAACTACCTAGCCCATGCCGCGTGTAGCCGCGGGCAGGGAGTCCGAACTACAGGGCATTTAAAAATGGCAGCGCCCAGGAACATGCAAATAAAGCCCGGGATATTTTAATCCTGGGCTTCATTTGCAAGTTCGAATGACTACATTAGCCACCCTAGTTCGAACTAGGGTGGCTAGTGTAGACATACCCTGAGATAAGTTCACTTGCATGACTGACGCTACCCTCTGGACTTGAATAAAGACATTCACTGGCTAACGCACTACAAAGGCAATTTCCTCTGCCTTTGACATTCGCATTTCACACCAATGGCTATGAATGGACACATCCAGCCCACATAATTAGCCTCATTAACACAGGTATTAACATTGGCAGGAGCTGCTGCTGCTGTTGTATAGTGCTTGGTTTCTGTTATTTCCACCCCAGTTCACCTGAGGAGGTGGGTGTTGCCCATGGAAGCTCAGGATTCAATACATTTTGGTGGGGCTCTCAGGTGCCACAGGACCACTCATCTGTGAGGTGAATCAGCCTTTGCAAGCCCCAGCTTGGTACAGTCTGTGGGGGGCCCTGGGCTGACAGGAGCAGGGGGTGTGAGGCATAAAGGGGTTGGTGGCTTCTGTGATCTATGGGCAAGGGCATGGGAGGGGAAGCCGGGATCCTGCTCAGAAACTGGCCAGGATCCCCCTCACCCCGTGTCCTCCTGGTTCCCTCCCGCTTCTCCTCTCTCCCCTCCTGGGTTCTGGCCACTGTCACCCAGCCTGTCCCCTCAGCTTGTGTTGGGCCCGGCTGTGGCACCAACACGGCCCCAGGTGCCAGGCAGGCAGAGCCGCGCAGCGAGTGGCCACTTGGCATGCTCAGGGCCCAGTTAAGCCTGGGCCAGGGCTGAGAGAGAAGGTGACAGAGAAAGACGTGAGCTGATGACGGGTCCGTGACTTTCCCAGAGCTCCCTGGCCCCTGCCTCAGCCCCCAAGCTCCTTGGCAGCAAACACGGGCATCTGTTCCCCCTGCCCCTGCTATGCCAGGTGCTGCCTCTGCCTGGGCCCACCTCAGCCCTGTGCCCACGCCCGGCTCCTTCCCCCTCCCCATGCCTGATTTTACCCATTAGCCCGGGGTGGGCAAGAGGCGGCTTGGGGGCCAGATCTGGCCGGTCAGATCACTGGATCTGGCCCATGGCTTCCTCACCGGTACCATCACTACACAGCAGCTCACACCACTTTAGACAGCAGGCAGCTAATTGCTCTGGACACAGGGAAACAATGGGGAGGCTTCGTGCACTGTCCCTGCTCCCTAGCAAAATCCCCCAGCTCCATTGGCCAGTTTCCGTTCAACGGGAACTGAGAAACTTTGCTGCAGGCAGGGCCAGCGCGTGAAGCCTCTTCCCTCCCTCTCTCCCCACTCCCAGTGCTGGAGCCGAGCCAGGTGGAGCAGCCCGTGTAGCAAAAATGTGTATTTTTAGTATTGGTTATAAGACTATAAGTATGATGCATAATGATTTGATGTATAATGACTGGCTTATAAGTTCTGTAGCTTCTATTTCTCTCTTTGTTTCTCTCTCATTAGATACTGTTTATTGTGAGGCCTTGCCCCCTGTTAGCTTTCCAAACGAAGTTGTATCCCTTGTCTGCGTCACAAACTAAGTTGTGTCTTCTAGTAACTGTTGATCTTGTGTGAAACTCTGCACAATTGTGTGGTGTGAGTGGAGTGGGTGTGTGAGTGTGACAGGCAGCACCGATGCCCAGGGGATCAAGAAGTGGAAACTTTGAAGATAACCATGAGACAGCCCTTATGTCTGAGGCTGTATTGAATTAGCAGCACTGACAGAGCCCTGAAGACAGGCAGAGACCTCCCCCCCCAAGAGTGAAAGACACCGATGGGCAGCCTGACACTCCCCGTCAAAGGGTAACTCTGGAAAACAGATTAAAAACCCTCTTTTAAGGGTGGATGACACTGCAGAACCCACAGACTCCAAGGGAACTGACGTGTAAGAAGGGAAACTCTGACCATGGGACTCTGGGTTCAGTCCTGCAGGCCAAGCCTCAGAGGAATCTCAGAGGAACCCCAACTCCTTGCTCACTCTGGGTATGTCTACACTAGCTCCCTAGATCGATCTAGGGAGGCTAATGAGGGCAACCGGAATTGCAAATGAAGCCCGGGATTTAAATATCCCGTGCTTGATTTGCATGTTCCCAGCCGGTTGCCACTTTAGGCGCAGTGTTCTGTCTCACTGCATTGCTCAGGGTGTGAAAATCCGTCTGAACGCCGGCGTAGGCAGTGCTAAGATGATGGGGGCGTCTCCTTGTGACCCAGCACCTGCCTCTGCGGGTGGAGGCAGCAGCATCTTCACTGAGCACTGAGCAGCGCCACTGCACAGGCGCAGCACTGGGCATGTAGACAAGCCCATCCCACGCACACACGGGTCACACTCCCACAGGGCATTGTTCTGCCCTGGCCTTTTTCAAGACCAGGAGTGGGCAAGAGGCTGCCAGCAGGCTGGATGCAGCCCACCAAGCCACTGGATCTGGCCCACGGCTGCCTGGCTGGGACCCTTAACCACAGCGCAGCGTCAGCTGCTTTGAATATGGCTGCTCTATGCTGGGAGGAGAGAGGCTTTGTGCTATGCCCCACCCTTCAGCAAAATCTCTCAGCTCCCATTGGCCAGTTACTGACCAATAGCAGCTGAGATATGTTTCTGAAGGCAGGGGCAGCCAATGAAACTCCTTCCTCCCTTCCTCTCCCCATTCACCCTTCCCAGAGCAGAGCCACCTGGAGCAACTTGTAACTGCAGCCTTCAGGTTTCTGCAGGGCTGCTGGCTGGAGGCTGCCTAGGTAAGCGCCTCCCAGCCAGAAC
The DNA here is from genome assembly GCA_032595735.1 of Pelochelys cantorii. Taxonomy (NCBI): domain Eukaryota; kingdom Metazoa; phylum Chordata; order Testudines; family Trionychidae; genus Pelochelys; species Pelochelys cantorii. The sequence goes on along the minus strand of CM064345.1, from coordinate 25,201,253 downwards.
CTGCGTCTGGCAGCCCCGCTCCTCCCACAACTACCTGCCCCAGGCCACCACCCAAACTCTCTGTACACTTTTCCACCGGTCACAACTCCCTTCCAGACTTGCACCCCCTCCTAGAGCCCCTTCTTCAGGCCAAAATCATCTCCTGCACCCATACCCCCTTCTAGACTCATCAGCCCAACCTTGTGCCCCAGATCACAACCCCCTCCTTTACCCAAACTCCCTCCCAGACCCCACACCTCCTCCTGCACCCAGTCCCATAACCCCATCTCTCTTCTGCACCCAACCTCCGTCCCAAGCCACCTTGGTAGAAATGTGGCCCTTAAGCACTTGCCAAAATCTTGGAGTGGCCCCCCATTAAAAATTATTGCCCGTCCGTGCTCCAGCCCCTGTGGGAGCAACCAGGACTGGTGCGCAGCTTTGTATGAGGGTGGGGCTGGGACCCCCAGCTCCGAGACAGCTCCAGCCACTCTGATTCCTCCCCGTCTGCCTGCAAAGGGACTGCAGTGAGAGCAGGCTCCCAGCGGGTCGACTCTCCTTCAGGTGCCATGGGCCCAGTGAGCATTGTCCGTGCCAGGGACCGCCTGTTCCACACAAGGCAGCATTTCTGAGTCCCCTGGGATAGATCATCAGAGAGTCCTTTGGCCGGCATGGAACAGCCATGCCTCAGCCAGAGACAACATTGGAGAAATCTCCTGCCCTGATACTGGGAGACACTAGAATCCATCTTCTCTCTCACTCGCTCTGTGCTTCTGACTTCCTATGTATCTGGGCAGTGCACTTAAGAAGCTCCTTTCTCTTTCACGTCATTCTTTTAATTTCATGCTCAGCACTTTCCCCTCTGCTCACCTGCACCGAGCTGCAGGAAATCACCTGCTCTCGGCAGCTGGTTGCTAGCTTGTGACTCAGTGGATTTTTTTTTTTTCATTTCTTGGTGTCATTTCATTCAGTTCTCTATGAGGCATGTGGGTCCAGCCCTGACTAGCATATGTGATATGATCCATCCACCCCAATTATCTGTCCCAGAGGATAACACTATACAGGGGTAAGGAAACTGGCATGTTTTGTTGCCAAAATCTGCCTTTTGTTAGCCGACGCATTACAATGTAACTTTTGTTGGGAAAAACACCCAGTTTTGGCGTCAAAAAGTTTCCACTCCTGGGAGAGACTTTTATCTTTTCCGCTCCCTTTATTGTTGCCAAAAAGCCAGTGTGGATTCTGTTGTTAGTTTTGATGAGAGAACTGGCTTCCGCCAATATCCCAGAATGCCTGTCCTTATGGCTCTGCTCAATGTTTTGTGATCTCTGCTGCCCTGCAAGCATGCACCCCGTCCCTTTCAAAGCTCCCAGAAATATCTGACAGCTGAGTGAGCTGCTCTGTTTGGAGAACAACGAGCAAATCATTGGAGTGCTCCTGTTCTGCCCTGCCAGGAACACAGCAAAAGGCAGGCTGCTGCTGCAGGGGAGGGCTGGAGAGGCTGCTGTGCTGCTTTGACATTCCTCAGCATGGAGAGCTCCCAGAGTTAGGAGGGAATCCCAGGAAGCACAGGGATCAGCTTTGCCTTCCCACCACACTGTACTATGGGATGCTCACCCACAATGCTTTGCTCTATCTATTGACAGGGGAGCTCACCATGTGGTCATGGGAGGCAGAAAAGCTGGTTTAACCAGTTTTCACTTTTGGCAGCTTTTGTATGTCCACAGCACTTTTGTCACCAAACCTTCCCAGTGTAGACAGAGCCTGAGGCACTCATATTGGTCTTTAAAATACCACAAACAATTCCCACGTGCTCCCAGCTTTGGTTTGATCACGCTGTGGCTAGTTGAGGACCAGGATCAACCCAGCTGGCTGCCCCAAGGTAAGACCCAGCGGTGCCTTTTCTCCCCCAGGATGTCCCAGCCAGAGTGCTGCCTGCGTGTGGCTGTCTCTGTGTGACCCCCTGTGTGTGCAGAGATGCCAGGGGCTCTGCAGGGAAACCAGCCCTCAGCACAGCCCAGGGAGTGACACGGGCACAGCCAGAGCAGGCCAGACCCAGCCCCACCTGTCCAAGTGACCTGCCCCCACAGCGGCTACTACCAGCTGCTCCCATGTCTGGGCCCAGGGGACCTGCAGGGGCCAGTTCTGGGGCAACCAGTTCCAGGGGCTCCTGGCTGGAGCAGCCCAGCCTGGAGCAGAGGCATAGCAAAGGGGGGGTAGGGAGGGGCAATTGCCCCCAGGCGCCACGCTAGGGGGGCACCAGGCCGGAGTGAGAGCAAGCGCATGCTGTGCAGGCTCACCTGGCATGGGCGTCCCCCCTGGCCCCGGACCGTCCCTGTCATGCGCAGCGTTCAGTTGGCTCCCCCTTGCCTGCGCACACTGCCGGCAGCTGCTGCCGCCATGCGCAGTGTTTCCACGTGACCGGGGAGATGCCCGGGCGTGACGTGACATCACGGCCTGGGACTTTAAAAGTGTTTGTGCCGCGTGGCACCACGTGGTCTAGCTTCCGGATTGGAGTCTGGGGACTTCCGGGGCCCGAGCGCAGACTCCGGCCCCACAAAGTGGAAGGCAGAAGGTACGGCAGGGCAGGGGGAAAACTAGGGGGAAGGGGTGGGAGAGGAAGGGGCTAGTGTGGAGGGGGAGGAAGGGGCTTGTACAGAGGGGGAGGGGAGAGGGAAGATACAAATGCCAGGGGGCTAAGTGCAGACAGTGAGGAAAAGGGCAGGAATGGAGGTGTCAGTGGGAGGGAGGACAGAGTGATGCTGGGAGAGGAGAGGACAGGAGAGGGTAAGGGCATTAGGGTCTAGAGGGGGGAGGGAGAGGTACTGGGAGAAGCCTTGAAAGGAGGGGGGGCATGAGAAAGGTGGGGATGGAGCAAGGCATGTGTGAGGGCACAGAAGCGCATGAGGGGAATGGAGGCAGAGAGTGGTGAGGGGGTGGGCATCAGGGAAAAAGAGGGCAAAAGGGGTAGGGGCAGTGAGGGAAGGGGGAGGCACCAGGAGGGTGCAGGGCTAAGGGAAGGTGCAGGTGCCAGGGATTCTGAGGGTGAAGCAGAAGGGCAGACACCTGCAGGGGAGGGACCAGCACCGGAGGAGAGAGGCAGGGCAGGTGTGCAGAGGGACGTGTTAGAAGAGGGGATGAGGAGGGGTAGCTCACCTGATCAGAGTGGAGCTACTAGAGGAGTGGGCACAGGGGGGAGAGAAGGGCTGGTGGAGGGGGCAGGTCTCAGGAGGGCTGAGGGCAGTGAGAAGGGCAGGAATCAGGACAGCAGAGGAGGGTGAGGAGTTGGGGGGCAGCAGGCACCAGGGGAGATGATGGAGCAAGGAGAGGAGACATGGCAGCAGAGAGAAAAGGTAAAGGTTTAAAAATATTTATTAATAACTTGGTATGCTGCCCACGGCCAGTTTGTTTGCGCCCCGCGGTGCAGTTTGGGTTTATGTGGGGGTCAACACGTGGCCGGTGAGTGGGAGCCAAAACCAAAAAGTAGTCGGTGTAATGATCTTCTGTTGATATGCGTTTTAGTAGTTAAATTCTTGAACTGTCATTGCTCATGAAAAGTGCTGTCGCATGGGTAGAAATCGGGTAAATATTGCATTTTATTAATATCAGCAGAACTGACTTAAATGGGGCAAGTGTGTTGTGTAGTCTTGCCTTAATCTTTGTATTCATCCCTGTCAGTATGAGAGAAGCTATTTGTATATATTTGCTTGCATATGCAACCACATTTAAGTTTAGGCCCTCAGCATGTTCTGTAAGTATCAGTGTGGCCCCCTCGGGCTTCCAAAGTTGAGTTGCCCTAGCTCATCCCTGACAGGTGTCTGTCCAACCTGCTCTTAAATATCTCCAGTGATGGAGATTCCACAATCTCACTAGGCAATTTATTCCAGTGTTTAACCACCCTGACAGGCAGGAAGTTTTTCCTAATGTCCAACCTAAACCTCCCTTGCTGCAATTTAAGCCCATTGCTTCTTGTCCTGTCCTCAGAGGCCAAGCAGAACAATTTTTCTTCCTCCTCCTTATGATACCCTTTTAGATACTTGAAAGCTGCTCTCATGTCCCTTTTCTGTCTTCTCTTTTCCAAGGTAAACAAGGCCAATTCCTCCAGCCTTACCTCATAGCTCATGTTCTCTAGACCTTTCATCATCTGTGTTGATCTTCTCTGGACTTTCTCCAGTTTCTCCACATTTCCTGAAATGTGGCGCCCAGAACTGGACATGATACTCCAGCTGAGGCCTAATGTAGATGGCTCATTCCCTGCCTAGGGGATGTGAGACTGGGCGGGTTAATTTTCAATCCTCCTGTTTGTTCTTTTCCTAAGCCAGGAGGGCACGGTAGTTCTGATGGGGGCTCTGCAGGAAGGCAGCCCGCACTGCCCCCTGCCTGAAACCTTGTGCAGTTGTTAAACAGCTGTCCAGCCCACCCTAGAGGTGACTGCATTTCAGCGTGCCTGCAGCAACACAGCACCAGCAATGGACAGGAGAATGGCTCCCGGGCATGGCTTGCTCATGACTGCTTCAGTCCCGTTGATGGGCCTCAGCCTCTTTTCTTCCACTCCCCCACTTTGCAAGGGGGCTGTAGACTCTGGGGGAGAGGGGTGGAGGCAGGCAGAGGTGTCTCCCTGCAGCAGATGTAGACACGTCTCTGTATTAATCATTCTCTCATTGAAGTGTTTAGCTTTGTAGTGAGTCCTTTTACATGGAGACTTTGTATTACGTCTTGGTAGAACAGTCCCTAGGACAAGTGAGGCAGAGACTGCCCCTGTGGGGTGAATGAGGTGGGAATGGATAAGGCGGAAGGTGAGCACCTCTGGGCAGTTGCAAAGGTTGGAGAGGGGATGGAAGCCAGATCCAAGATCAATGAGCCCTGGGAAGTGGGCCCATTGAAAGGAGACTGGACCTGTGGATGCCTTGGGGGTCAGCAGCAAGGGCCTGCTTTGGGAAGCCCCCTCTTTGGAGGTGAATGTGGCAGCATTGAGACACCCCCCAGAAGCAGGCGCCACAGACACTAACTGCAGAGTCATGGGACGGCTCTCACAGATCTTGCACATGCATAAGATGATAGATCTGCGGGGGGGAGGGGGTGGCAGTGGTGTAGTGAGGGGGCTGGAGGGGTCAGTTGCCCCTGGGCACCATGCTAGGAGGCTCCAATTTAATCCCATTCTGCTCCCCCCGTCATCCCTCGGCTCACGTGCTCCTATTCTGCCTGCCACCGGCAGCTGGAGCCTCCTCTCTGCCTCTCTGCTCCAAGCCCAACCCTCCTTCATCTCCACTGGAGGCTTAGTGCATGTGGGAGCCCAGCCCCAAACTCTAGGGGGTGGGGGAAGATGCGGTACAAGTTCCCCTCAGCTGTGCACCAAGTTCGGGGCCGTGCCACATGGCAGTGGGAGCAGGGGGGTGCAAATTTTTCCTTTGCCCCCAGGCACATAACACCCTCGCTACGCCTCTGGCCTGGAGCCAGGGCCTGTGCATACGTGGGCAGCGCAGCCCCTGGGGCCGGGCATCACTGCTGCCATGCATTGATGCTGGATTGCAGGTCGCTGCAGCGTCTGTGTGCTACAGCCACCCCCCCCCCCCATAGTGCAGGGATAAGAGATGCCCCCTGGGAACCAGCAACTGTGCCATCACTTCCAAACCTCCCCCTGGCATTTCCTGTTCTAGCTCTGCAGCGACTTGTTCCCCACAAGCAGGGCCAGACTGAGCCATTCCGGTGCCCCGTGCAGACAGTTGAATTGTGCCCCGGGTTGGGGGAGGGCACGTGCACGGCTCCGCTTCCGCGCCAGTGGGTGGGAGAGGACGCATCTGCGGCCCCGCCCCCGCCTGCGCATGGGGGAGGGCGCATGGAGCTGGCGACGGCAGGATGCATGTACCCAGCCCAGTCCAGCCCGGCTACTGCCGCTGGCGTGCAGCCCAGGGCCATCTGGGGCGGGCCGAGCCTGGCCATGCAGGGCCCCATGGCCACGGGGGAAAGGGTGCTGCTGGTCGGGGCTGCGGGGATTAACACGGCCCCCGCCCCAGGCGGCTGCTGCAGGGTGGCCGCAGAGAGCTACTGCAGCCCGCAATCTGGGAGCTGGGCACGTGGGCAGCTGCCCAGCTCACCCATGCCTTAATCCGGCCCTGCCCACAAGTGTTTCCCTGCCCTCCCTCAGCCTGCTCAGCGCTTGGCCTCATCTATAGGAGATGGCCAAGACTCAGAACTTCAAAGAAAACATAAAGAATGGGTGTGAGCTGTCCCCAGAGTTGTGTAACAAACCAACCCAGCACAAACAGAGAAATCCCCAGCACGCAGACTGTGTAACATGGCGCTGGCTTATGCAAATGTTTGCAGGAGTTATTCACACTAGAGAAGTTTCTCTGTTGCAGGGATATGAACAAAGATCTTCTAGTATCAAAACAGGAAATGCTGTCGAAACGCAGCCGGGATGGTTATTTCTACTTCCAAGTGCTGGTCCTGGAGACTACTGAAGTATATTTCAGTTGGGCAGAATTTCATTTTTATTTTTGTATAATTTTGAGAGATCAGATCCAGGTATTTTAAGCATTTTTTTACTATTTTTATCGTTTTACACATTCACAGTTGTGCAAAATGCTGAGGTTACACATTTGTATTAATTATATGGATTTCAGTTTTCACACGTGGGAAATTTAGGGGGTCAGACAATGAAGGGGGGTGAGACAGTAACTATTTGACGGTAGCCAGTGTTGGAGTTCAGAAAATCAATGTTCGTGCCCAAAAGTCACAGCATAAAAGGCCAACATCCTGTTGCAGTTTTAGTCTTAACCAAACTATAATGCAGTTCTCAAATACAGCTTTGCTGACAGCCTAGCCCTGCATGTCTGGTATTAGTGGTATCAGTGTTTTTTTCATTACTTTGTGTGTTTATGGTCAAAGCGAGAGTTCCCGGTAAGTCTCTAATCTTTTGCCATTTAAATATATTTGACATCTCAGTGTTACACAGCAGTTTCATGGGCCCAAGCTCAGCCTACGCCATAGCTAGGAATAGGGAGGGTTCCCCGCAGTGGACAATCTGTTCATTGCCTTGACAGGGCCACATGGAAACTCCTGCAGTGAACTCACAGAAGAGAAAACCTGACAGCTCCGTCCCCCTGAAGGGCCCGGGCAGGTTCTCCCACCTCTCACTCGCCCTGCGCGGCTCTGCCCAAGCCTGGAACCAGCAGCCTCAGGGTCCCCATGGGAGCAGCTCCTGTGGCTGCAATGGGACGGGATGCACATAAAGTGACATATTTCCACACAGTAAAAATGGAAGAAAAAGGGGCAAGGAGCCCAAAAGCCACAAGTGGAGAATGACAGCTGAAAACTAAACAGAAATGTTGGTTCTGACATTTCCCAGAAGCCCCGCTGTTTCCCCCTTAATGCCAGTAGGCCAGTCAGCTGGCTCCAGGGTACCCACTTGTGGACAGGATAGCGCCTAAGACCCTGCCTCAGTTTCCCCTTCCCAGCTTGCCAGCAGTGGCCCGCAGGGGCTGCTGTCCAACAACAACCCCCCTTCCTGGGCACTGGTTTGTTACATATAAAATAACCCCAACGTCGAGCTTCTCCGTCTGAGTCTCCCCCTGGGCCTGGCTCCCCCTCCTTCGCTCTGTGTGTCCCGGGCCAGGCTTCCCTTGCCTGTGCTCTGGCCTGTGCGTGCCCAACGCATCCCCTGCCCACAGGGAGGCCTCAGGCCCGGGTGCTTTGCCTGACACCCAACTTGGGGGCAGCTCACCTGGCACAGGGGCACTGGCCTCTCCCCTCTTAAAGGGCCAGCATCCCCGTGTGACACCCCAGAGCCAGGGAAACCCTGTCACAGCCTCTGGCCACACCACGGTGCTGGCGGAGACAGAGACGGGCCAGTTTGGGCAGCGATGGAGCAGGGCAGCACCCAGGGCAGAACAAGTGAGAGGTGAGGGAGGAAAATTGGATCTGGTGCTCCTGGGGGAGACCAGGCCAGGCGCTAACAAGGTTGGATGGTTAATTAGTGACGGGCTTGGATTGACAACAAGGGCCCAGTCGTACGGCAGCCAGATCGGAGCCCCAGGCGTGGGCCGGACCCCGCTGCGCTAGGGGCTGTACGAACACAGAGCCCTGCCCACTTGCCTGCAGGTGAATTGTCTGTGCCCTGCTCACTCTGCCTGGAACATCGTGCCCCGGCCTCAGCCCCAGTGGGTGAGCAAAGCGAGTGTGAGACACGGGCCTGTCACACCGGCCCCACCCTAAGAGCTAATCTGTCCTACTCTAAATAGAGCTACAGTCCAGTCGCCCTCTGTAAGCTCTAATTTGCATAACACCAATAGGATGGGAGTGAGCACCGCCTGGTAGCAGGTCTGTTTGTTGCAGGGACGTGACCATTTGCAAACTCCTGCAGGCAAATCCCAGACGGGAAACCCGACAGGTTCCTGCAACCCCCGCGGGACCCGGGCGGCTCCTCCCGCTTTGATCTCAGGGCCTCTAGCCTGGCCCCCTGCCAGCAAGTGCTGGGGAAGCTGCCTGAGTGCGCACGCGTGAGCAGAGCCCTGGCTGCAGTGGGTTGGATCCAGCACAAAGTAACACAAGGGCCCCTCTGCCCCGCTTTCACAGCCCCAGCGCTGGGTGCCCAGCCTGGCTGTGGGCAAGGCCTGGCTGCCCCCATCTCACAGCGGGGAAGGTTTGAATCTTTAGCCTCATTTCTCCCCTTCCTTGTTCCCCCTCAGCTCCCTGCACAACAGTCCCAGCCCAGACGTGCTGGCGCGGCCGGGGATTGTGGGCGGGCTCTGAGCTCGCTCAGGTTTACACGGATGTCGTTCTGCTGGCAGCCGGATCTGCACCAGGGCTGGTCAGATCCGTCTCCTGCCCTGGCTCCATGGCATGGAGCTGCTGCTGGTGCCCTTGGTCTCCCAGCAGTGCCCAGACCGGGGTGGGATCAAGAATGTAGAAGCAGCCAGACAGGGCCCATCTAATGCTGGGTCCTGTCCCCCCACAGCCACCAACAGAGAAGCCCTCTTGCTCCCAGAGGAAACCTTCCAAGCCGGACCCAAGGGCTCCCAGCACAGGACGGGAGAAGCCAATAGGCACTGGATGTTGCATTGCAGATTTTAATAACCAAAATGCAGAATTCTGAGCAGCGCTGGCCCAGGGTTTTGAAGGCCTGGGGTTGGCAGGTCCCAAATCTGCCGTGTCCAACATGGCAGCCTCTAGCCACGCATGGCTATTTGGCCGGCTGAGTGTAGCTAGTTCGCTACAGCAGTAGCCCCTGTAGTGACTAGGGCTTCAGAACTGGTTGGGCTCCACAATACTAAATGATCACAGAGCTGAACCCATCGCCTGGCGTTAAACAGGAATCCCAGCCTGGGGTTTTGCCAGCGCAGCGCAAAGAGAGCTTGCAGCTCCCTGATGTTTGCAGGGCCCTGGCACTACGGGGTCTGGTCCAGGAGCGGGGCTCCTAGAAACACAAATAACAACTATGAATCTAGTAATAAATACTAGTGTATAAAAATGCCTCCTCTTTATTAAATTATTAAAATTATTAAACATTATCAATATTAATACCACAGTACAAATTATAAACATTATATTATACAAACTTACCAGTTATTGATTTGTTAATATTAATGCCTATTAGTTTAAATATTAATATCACACTAAGGAACATACCATTTATCATGGATTATTAATTTGTTCAGATTCATACATATTAGTTTAAATATTAATATCACAACACTAAGAATAAGTATTCGTGCAATGTTTGTACAGCCCCTAGCACATTGGGCTGATGATCTGTGACTGGCTCTCCCAGGCACTGCTGCAGTTCTAATAACTAAATAATGCATCTGCTCCCTAACTCACCGCTGCTGCCCCTTGGACCAAGCTCCACACCCCCTGGGTACGTCCACCCTGTACAGATAACACAGGATTCAATCCAGGTTTTAGTGCTAACCCCTGTCCTGTCCACAGGGAATGTCTCAGCAGGGCTGGGAGGTGCAGGGAGCCCCCCTAGGCTGGATCCCGCTCACTGTGCAACAAGGACACAGGTTAGCCATCAGGCGCTGACAGCCCTCCCATGGCTGCCCCACTGGCCCCCCCCACCCCCACACACACACCTGCCACCACTGACTGGGTGCCCCAGCCCAGTGTTTCTCAACCAGTGATACGAGGATCCTTAAGGGTACTTGAGAGAAGTCTGGGAGGGTACGTCAACACGACTGAAATTTGGAGAAAACTGAATTTTTGTTTTAAGTTTGACCGCACTTTATTATTTTTGTACTTTTTATGCCCCAAAATTTCATCTCCTGCCCAGCTACAATTAAGTTGTTTAAACAAATGTGTTGCAGAAAAAATTGTGTCTCTGAAAACTGTAGGTACTGGGGGCTACTTATAATTTTTTTAAAGGGGTACTGTATAAAAAAAGGTTGAGGAACACTGTCCCAGCACATGGGACATGACCCAAGATATCAGAGGGGAGCCCGGTGCCAGTGAGGACACAGTAACAGGGCCAGAGCTTTGCTGAGGGGCTGTTGACGCCCGGCCTGGCTAAGCCGGACTGATCACCCAGGTTAGCGATGCAGAGAGACAGGACCTGGGGTTCTACCTGGGACAGGCACTGGTGGGTTGGCCGCTTTCCTGACACTTGGGCAACACATGTTTAGAGGGTGTCAGGCCAGGTCCATGGAACCGCTAATGCTGTGATTGGCCACTAGATGGTGCCAGTGCTTCCTGTAAGCTGGGCTCTTGTGGCTACTGGGGAGAGATGCCAGTGCCGCCCAGCTGATTAGCAGAGCACCCCCAGCTCGGTTTGTGTTTCTACTGGTGGTGCCCATCTGGACAGGCCTCGGTGCACAGAACAAAATTTATTCTGCACGTGGATGGAAAAAATCTGCACATGGATTAGAAGGCACACTGCCTGGCACTGCCAGCAGCAGTTCTCAGCCAAAGGTTTGCGTCCCCTTGGGGGTACACAGAGGTTTTTCAGGCAGTTTTAGCTCATGTGCAGTTTTTCCTAGAATTACAGCAAGCTCCATAAAACACACCAGCCAAGTCAGTTCCAACTAAAATTTCATACAGTGACTTGTTTGTACTGCTCTACAGACTCTACAGCAGGGGCGGGGAAACTTTTTTGGGTCAGGGGCCGCTGACCCACAGAAAAATCAGTTGGGGGCTGCACGCAAGTGAGAAGCCAATAAAAAAAACCCAAACTCTCACTGACGTGGCCCCTGACTGAGAAGGAGAACAACAGTCCCCTCATTGCGCTAGTGGGCCCCAGGCAAGGAGATTGTGTGTGCTCCAGTCCCTCATTAGGCATGGGTTCCTCCATGCTGGAGGTGGGGGAACTGAACCTTGGGACTGGATCCAGGCAAGCCAGGGGGCAGATGCAGACCCTGGGCCTGAGGTTCCCCACCCCTTCTCTTCACTGACATATAAGTTCAGTATTTCTATTCCCTTGGAATGATTTTATAATTCTAGGAGTAGATTGCTCAGGTCCTTAACTCCATTGACTTTTTTTAAACTAAAAAGAAAATGTACACATTTTATTTATTGTTCAGAAATACAAAGGGGTTTTTTTGGTTATTTTTTTTGGTCAGATTTCCTTTAAAAGGGGATTGTTAAACTTATCCCATTTAATTTTTAAACACATTCTTAATGGCAATTCCACCCAGTGTATTTGTTTTCCTCATCCCTGTAAACTCCCATCACTTGTTAGGTTTTAACAAAAAAGTCAGTTTGGCTTCCAATAGCATTTTCTTCTCATTTTCCAGCCTGAAGCCTTGATGCAGCTGCGCTAAATGTCTCATTGTCCCTCGTTTCTGTCAGGTGTATTGAGGAGCGATCCTGGTCCAACTGTTTTTATGGCTCATCTTGGGTCAGTCTTTCTCAGCACTTGCTCTGTGCTGAGGCCGGTGCTTGCTGGGGTGATTCTGTCTGGTTTGAGGAGATGGAAATCCCAGTCCAGGCACAACCTGATCCTGCTGTAAGTGAGAGGAAGCTGCAGACCAAATGTGATGGCCCTGGCTCTTCGGCTGTGTCTAGACTGGCCAGTTTTTCCGCAAAAGCAGCCGCTTTTGCGCAAAAACTTGCCAGCTGTCTACACTGGCCGCTTGAATTTGCGCAAGAACACTGACGTTCTAATGTAAGAAATCAGTGCTTCTTGCGCAAATACTTTGACGCTCCCATTCGGGCAAAAGTCCTTTTGCGCAAAACCTTTTGCGCAAAAGGGCCAGTGTAGACAGCTCAGTTTTGTTTTGCGCAAAAAAGCCCCGATGGCTAAAATGGCGATCGGGGCTTTCTTGCTCAAAAGCGCGTCTAGATTGGCCACACGGATGCTTTTGCGCAAAAAGTGCTTTTGCGCAAAAGCGTCCGTGCCAATCTAGACGCTCTCTTGCGCAAATACTTTTAATGGAAAACTTTTCCGTTAAAAGCATTTGCAGAAAATCATGCCAGTCTAGACGCACCCTTCCAGTTTAGGAGTTCTTGGCTGAACAGACAGACTCTCTCCAGCAGAGGGTCCCAGGGAGTCATGCAGGCAGGTCTTCACGCTGCTGACCAGGAGGGGAGGTTGCTGTTGTGTCTGTGGCTGAGCTGGGAGCTGGGCATGTGAAGGGCACTGGGACTCAAGGCTGCACAAGACAGAGCAGCTGCCTGCAGGGCACAGGGCTGGGAGGGGCGGGGGCCACAGTCTGGCTGCCCAGCCTGGGTTCACCTGACCCCGGGGGGCCCTGGCTCTGAGCCCAGCAGCCTGGGCACGGTGGGGTGGGGCTGTGCTGGGAGCTTCACCCCCCGCCCCTGCAGCTGGGAGTAACCAACAGCCGGGCTGGGCAGGTGGGGTGCTGCGGGGCATGTCCTGCCCCCCAGGACAAGAAAGGGGTCAGTACCCCGGGGCTGCAGTCAGAGCAGCCACCCTGCACACAGGGCTGGAGGGGGGCAGCGCAGGGTAGAGGCAGGGCAGGCCCCTGGGAGCAGGTGGGACGGGGCCAAACCCCGGGCAGGTCCTCGAAGAGCCGTCATGCTGCTCGGGAGACTCGGTAGTTTGGTGTTTGCAGCAGAGGAGATGGGGGGGCAGGATGCCTGGGTTCTCTCCCAGCTGCAGGAGGAGAATGGGGGCTAGTGGTTAGAGCGAGGGGGGGTGAAGGGTGGGAGCCAGGATTCCTGGTTCTCTCTCTGGCTCTGGAAGGGGAGTGTGGGCTAGTGGTTAGAGCAGGGGGGTGGGAGTCAGGACTCCTGAGTTCCATCCCCAGGTATGAGGGGGAGTGGGGGCAAGTGGTGAACAGGACTCCTGGGTTCTCTCCCAACTCCGGGAGGGGAGTGATGAGAGCAGGGGCTGGAGGGTGGGAGCCAGGACTCCTGGGATCTCTCCCTCTCCCTCTCTCTGGGAAGGGAGTGGAGTGTATTGGCTGGGAGCCAGGGCTCGTGGGATCTCTCCCAGATGCAGGAGGGGAGAGGGGTGTAATGGTTAGAGCAGGGCTGTGGGGGCTGGGAGGCAGGACTCATGGGTTCTATTCCCCAGCTGCTGGAGGAGAGTGGGATGCAGTAGTTGGGACCAGGAGGGATTGGCTGTTGAGGGGAGGAGGAGGAAGATTCACTGCCGGGGGGGTTCCCATGGCAGCTCTGGGCAGTGCTCCCCCGGGGACATGGAGGCCGCTGGTTCAGTGTTTGCTGGCTGCAGGCTTGCACAGAGTGAGTGAGAGACAGAAGAACCTGCCTGGGCCCATCAGGGGTGGCTGTGGAGCTTCCCCTTCAGTGATTTCTCTGCAGGAGTTTTCATGCGGCCCTGTCAGGGCAAGGGGCAGATCTTCCACTAGGGGCACCTTCCCTGTTACTAGCCAGGGAGCAGGGCCTGGGCCCGTTAAACCATTGGATAGTGGCAAGGTAAAATGTCAAATATATTTAGTGTAAAAGTTGAGAGACTTACTAGCAACTCTTTATTTCACCATAAATATGCAAAGTGGTGGGGGAAAAATATTCTATCTGTGATAACAGATATTTGTAGCTAGGCAAAGTCAGAAAAACTGTGCTTGTGAAATGTTACAGTAAGGAAAAGCTTAAAAAACAACAAATTGTCTAGTAGCACCTTAAAGACCAACAAAACATGTAGGCTGCATCTAGACTGGCATGATTTTCCGCAAATGCTTTTAACGGAAAAGTTTTTCCATTAAAAGCATTTGCGGAAAAGAGCGTCTAGATTGGCATGGACGTTTTTGTGCAAAAGCACTTTTTGCGCAAAAGCGTCCGTGCCAATCTAGACGCGGTTTTGCGCAAGAAAGCCCCGATCGCCATTTTAGTCATCGGGGCTTTTTTGCGCAAAACAAATCTGAGCTGTCTACACTGGCCCTTTTGCGCAAAAGGTTTTGCGCAAAAGGACTTTTGCCCGAATGGGAGCGTCAAAGTATTTGCGCAAGAAGCACTGATTTCTTACATTAGAACATCAGTGTTCTTGCGCAAATTCAAGCGGCCAGTGTAGACAGCTGGCAAGTTTTTGCGCAAAAGCGACTGTTTTTGCGCAAAATCATGCCAGTCTAGACGCAGCCGTAGATGGGATCATGAGCTTTTGTGGGCACAACCCATCTGAAAAAGTGGATTTTGCCCACGAAAGCTCATGATATGATCTCCATGGTTTGTTAGTCTTTAAGGTGCTATTAGACAATTTGTTGTTTTTCCTGATAGTCTGTAACTCGGCTCCCCCTCTGAAGCTTTTGTTATAATATGGTTAAGACTAAAATCGCACCATAGGATGTTGACTGTGGTATAACTTCTGCATTAACTTCCTGAATCCCAACATGAGCTGTTCTTAAAGAATTATTGTTTACTTCCTCCCCAGTGTCTTCAGCTCTGCATTTTCCACACCTGTGAAAATTTAAATCTGTATAATTAACAAAAATGTGTAATCCCACCATTTTGCACAACCATGAACATTTAAAAAGATTAAAAAAATGCTTCAAATGCATGTCGATGTGATCCCACAAAACAATTCATCGTATATAAAAATAATAGTAGCCCAATGTCTGTGACTCTGTAATGCTGTAACGCTTGGTGTTGCCTCTGGGCGGCGCTGTTGCCTCTAACGTGCTTTGCCTCCCACCGTGGTGCTCGGCTAACTTCTGCGCCGCTCAGCCAGGCCGCCCAGGGGTGCTGCATGGGGACCGCGGAGCCCAGGAGTGCTGCATGGGGACCGCGGAGCCCAAACGGCCGTTTGTGCCGCTTGCTCCCATGCGGCGGCCGGGCTGAGCGGTGCAGAAGTCAGTCGAGCACCACGGCGGGAGGTGAAGGGCGGAGGGGCGGTGACATACGTGGCCAGGGGGCGGGGCCTGGATGAGCGTGCATCCCCGACAGAGAGAGAGAGGAGGACGGAGGAGACAGAGACGAGAACGGAGGAGATAGGAGGCGGAGGAGAGCTGAGGGGTGGGGCGGGAAATATACTTCAACAGTTTACAGGACTACAGGGTCAATAGCACAGAGATGCTGCAGCAGCCTGTGATCCAGCTGGCTCAATATATGGCAGCGGTGATACCGGGCCTCAGGCGCTGTGCTGCCCACGTGTGCACAGGCACTGGCTCCAGGCCGGGCTGCTCTGAACTGGTCCCTGCAAGGACCCTGGGCCCAGGCATGGGAGCAGCTGGCAGTTGGTGTTGGGGGGGGCAGGTCGCTGCGACAGGTGGGCTGGGTCTGGCCCGCTCTGGCTGTACCTGTGTCACTGTGCTGAGGGCTGGCTTCTCTGTAGAGCCTCCGGTGTTGCTGCACACACAGGGGGTCACCCAATGACAGCTGGAGTCAGTGCTGGGAGGAGCCAGATTTTAAACCAGCTCCCCCAGCACTGGCTTCTACCTGGCTGACCCTCCCCTCCCTGCGGCCTCCATAGGAGGCCACAAGGGGAGGGGCAGGTGGGTCTGTAGAGTTAGCATGCTGGAGAGTTTGCTTAAAAGCTGGCTCCCCCCACATGGGTTCCCACCTTCCCCCCTCACCCTACACGCTGCTGCCTCTCTATCAGAGACAGAGGCAGCAAGCGGGGAGGAGGATAATCGACAGGATGAACTAATAAGCCTGTGTCCACACTCACATCGCTAGTAAAAAATGACAGCCGGGAGAATGTGAGGATTGTTTGGAACATTTCTATGAACAACACGTGTGCCTCAGTTTCCCCACCCCCTCAGTATAGCTGTCAAGTCGGACGGGTAAGACGGTCAGGTGGAACATGTCACGTGTGCCAGTCAGCACTGGGCCCAAGTGTGCTGTCAAGAAGTGAATGAAATCCACACAGAAGAATGAATGCAATATGTAACTTCAGCTATGTTAATTGTGTAGCTCGAGTTCAAGTATCTGAACTCATGTTTTGGTGCTGTCCACACTGCAAGAAGTTGAAGGGAGCACACTCTCCCTTCAACTTCCCTTAATCCTCATAGAAGCAGGACTACTGGCATTGACCAGGGTGCCCCTCTCAATTTGAAATAGCTGTCTTCACTAGATCCACTTATTTGAACCCCCAAAGATCGGCTGTGTTTGCTTTGATCTTCTCTGTAGAAGATCTTCTCTGGCTTGGAGAAAGTGAAAAAAGAAGAGTTATTTACTCCTTCCCATAACACAAGAACTAGAAATGAAAAGAAATGAATAGGCAGCAGGTTTAAAACAAACAAGATTAAGTTTTTCTTCACTCAGTGCACAGTCAACCTGTGGAACTCCTTGCTGGAGGATGTTGTGAAGACCAGGACTTTAACAGGGTTCAAAAAACAACTAGATAAATTCACGGAGGTTAGATCCATCAATGGCTGTTAGCCAGGATGGGCAGGGATGGTGTCCCAAGCCTCTGTTTGAGTCTGGAAATGGGCGATAGGGGAGGGATCACTTGATGATTCCCTGTTCAGTTCCCTCCCTCTGATGCACCTGGCACTGGCCACTGTTGGCAGACAGGACACTGGGTGAGATGGATCTTTGGTCTGACCCAGAAGAGCCATTTCTGTGTTCCAGGAGGTCACACGGTATATCAGGACAGGGGCTAGTCTCGGCTGAGGCTTGGCTGTTCCGTGCCGGCCAAAGGAGTCTCCGATGCTCTGACCCAGGGGACTAAGAAACGCTGCCTTGTTCTAAACACGGACAATGCTCACTGGGCCATGGCACCTGAAGGACAGCCCCTTTGTAAGTACACCAGGAGGAACTAGATGGCTAGGGCCAGGAGCCCCTATCTGGGTCCTGAGGGTCCCAGCCCCACCCTCATGAAAAGCTGCTCTCAAGTCCTGGCTGCTCCCACTGGGGCTGGAGGAAGGTCAAGGAACAGAGCCCTGTGGGAGCGTGACCTGTGTGTTGCATGGAACGGGCTTGTCTACACGCCCAGTGCCACTCCGGTGCAGCGGCGCCACTTAGCGCTCAGTGAAGACGCTGCTGCCACCTCCCGGAGAGGCAAGAGCTGAGTCAGTGGGAGAAGCCCCTGTCAGCCTACTCCAGCGTTCGGACGCAGTTTCACCCCCCTGAGCAACATAGTGAGGCTGGTGTGCTACAGCATGGGCCATGCTGGGCAGGGGTGGGGATTCCTCATGCTGCTGACAGGCCCATCCAGTTGCCTTACCCAAGGACAGCCCGGCCTTGTGCCTGCTGGATGCCTGGTGCTGGGGGAGGTTTATTGCCAAGGGACTGTGGGAACAGCTGCAAGCCCCATGCAGTCACTGTCTGTGCAAAATGCATGTCCTATTGACAGCGAGTCACAGAAACCACAAGAGGGCTTGTTTTAGGATATGAGTGGTGAGATGCTGAGATCGAAACTTGTTATTTGTCGGGATTTTTTTCAGTTCCCCCAGCACTGGTAGGATTTCAGTTGCATTTTCCACATATTAGTCACACAATCACACAGACACAGACACAGACACACACACACACCCCGCATTCAGCGACCCAGGTGAATGTGGCTGCAGCCTCCCCACCCCCAGCCACTGAAATGGTGGCAGGGAGAGTGGGAGGCTCCAGCTGGAGCAGTCCCAGGTCCTCCCCTCCCCCCAGCCAGCCCCTTTAACCCTGCCAGGCTGCCTGCGTCTAAGAGCCGCAGCTGGCCAGTTTCTTGCCGGAGCGCTGCACCAGGGTGCACTAACTTCCTTTCACCCCTGTCCCTCACTCAGCTCTGCCCCTGATGTTCTGGGCATGGCAGGAGCTGGGTTCCAGCCCCATGGGCCAGGTACTGCCCCTACACCAGCAGGAGACAGTCCCTGCCCTGGGTAGCTCCCAGTCCCTGCCCTGGGTAGCTCCCAGTCCCAGGGACTGCTCCAAAGCCTCTGAAGTGAGAGGGGACTGGAGCAACCCTGCCACTGTCAGCTCTCTGGGGCAGGAACCGGTTCTTCCCAGGTGTCAGCAGGACAGACAGAGGGAGGAGGAGTGTTATCCCCATTGCACAGATGGTCAACTGGAGCCCAGAGGGAAAGTGACTTGACCAAGGTCATAAAGGGAGTCAGTGGCAGGGCTAGGGATTGAGTCAGTTCTACTGAATCCCACCTAAGGGGCAAATGACACTGCGGCAGGGCCCGGACCAGGCACTACAAGGAAGGAGCTGGAGATTCTCCAGATAGAGAGAGAACTGGAGTTTCCCTGCTTCTACCAGCTGCCTATATATTTGCCTTGGGGTCACATGGTTAGGGCCTTTCTTGTGATTGGATGGGCCTGGTTGATTAGCATGGGCCTGTCACAAGACTCAAAGTACCAACCTAATTGGCTCCTCAGCATGATGCATCACACAGGGTCTCCATGTGACCAGTGGCCTAAGCCGGGCCTAGCAGCTGTTTGTTGTTTTAAAAAAAACCCCAAATGTGCAGCTTTTCATTGAAAAGTCAAAATGTTCCACAGATGCTTTCTGTGAAAGTATTTTTTAACCCTTTCAAAGCCTCAGTTTTCTATTAAAACAGCTTTGACAATTTTCAACCAACTCTCCCCAAAGCCCTGCCAACCCCCTTAGCCACAGGCCCTGTCCCTCGGGTATGGAGAGATTCCCATTCTAATTGCTTCTCACCCCTGCCTCCCTGTTTTCTCTCCAGTCTGGCCAGGTGTGGTCAGGGAGCCTGGGAGTTTAACTGAAAACCTCAGTGGGGTGAAAGTCCGATTCCTTTGTTTAGGAGAGTATTTGTTCAGCCTGAAAGTGCCCTTCACCCAGAACAGTTTGTTAATTGACCAGAAATCATCAGACTCCATAAGTGCCGATATCAACTCAGATATTTGCTAGCAGCAATTGTTAGCAGGTGCATTGGAAACAGAACTTGCTTTTTGTTCCGCATCTGTCATTTACATATACCAGAGCTACTCAACACATGGCCCATGGACCTCATGTGGCCTGCAGCCTGTTTGTTTGCAGCCCACGGTGTGGTTTGGGTTTTACAGGCGGCCCACAGGTGGGATCCTTTGAACATGGCCTCCACTGGGAACACGCTCCACAACGGCGAGTCAATATAACGGCCTTCTGTTGAGATGCGTTTTAGTAGTTAAATTCCTGGACTGTCATTGCTCAGTAAAAGCGCTGTCCTGTGGGTGGAAATCGGGTCAATATTACATTTTATTAATATCAGCAGAACTGACTTAAATGGCGCCTGTGACAGAGGGAGCAGGCCACGTGTTAGGACAATGGGCTGGGATTCAGGAGATATGGCTCCAGTTGCAGGTTCTTTAGTAAGACTGTCTCACATGACCTGCTCATAAATAAACTAGGGAAATACAACCTAGATGGGGCTACTATAAGGTGGGTGCATAACTGGCTGGATAAATGTACTCAGAGAGTAGTTATTAATGGCTCACAATCCTGCTGGAAGGGTATAAGAAGTGGGGTACTGCAGGAACCGGTTCTGTTCAATATCTTCATCAGTGATTTAGATATTGGCATAGAGAGGACACTTAAGTTTGCAGATGATACGAAGCTGGGAGGGATTGCAATTGCTTTGGAGGAAGGGTCATAATTCAAAATGATCTGGACAAACTGGAGAAATGATCTGAGGTAAATAGGATGAAATACAATAAGGACAAATGCAAAGGACTCCACTTAGGAAGGAACAATCCATTTCACACATACAGAATGGGAAGCAAATATCTAGGAAGCAGTACTGCAAAAAGGGACCTAGGGCTCATAGTGGACCACAAGCTAAATATGAGTCAACTGTGTTACACAGATGCAAAAAAAGCCAACATGATTCTGGGATGCATGAACAGGAGTGTTGTGAGCAGAACACAAGAATGACGAGGAGTCCTGTGCGTCTTTGCCCACGAAAGCTTGTGCTCCGATACATCTGTTAGTCTATAAGGTGCCACAGGATTCCTCATCGCTTTTGCAGATCCAGACTAACACGGCTACCCCTCTGATACAGAACACGAGAAGTCATTCTTCCACTCTACTCTGTGCTGATTAGGCCTCAGTTGGAGTATTGTGTTCAGTTCTGGGCACCACATTGCAAGAAAGATGTAGAGAAATTAGAGAAGGTCAAGAGAAGAGCAACAAGAATGATTAAAAGTCTAGAGAATATGAGCTATGACGGACGACTGAAAGAATTGGGCTTGTTTAGTTTGGAAAGGAGAATATTGAAGGAACATATTAGTGGTTTTCAAGTATTTAAAAGAGTGGCACAAGGAGGAGGGACAAAAATTGTTCTTCTTGGCCTCTGAGGACAGGACAAGAAGCAATGGGTTCAAACTGCACCAAGGGAGGTTTAGGCTGGGACATTAGGAAAAACTTTCTGCCAGGGTGGTTAAACACTGGAATAAGTTGCTTATAGAGGTTGTGGAATCTCCATCTCTGGAGATATTTAAGAGCAGGCTTGATAGACCCCTTGTGTATGTGCAGTGTAGAATTCAGAATCCAATTCAGAAAAAATTGGACACCTAGAATGTCTGGTTCTTTCTGATTTTTTCCTGTCCAGAAGGTGAAAATCCCAGGTGCTTACCGGGTGCCACAGAGGAGCTATCTGACCCGGCGCAGGGAGGCAAGATGGCGGGTGGCTGCCGGCAGCCTGTTAGGGCTAAAAAGCCTCAAAAGCTTTTCTTAAAGGGGCCACACTGGTTTGTTTGGGGGTTTTTTTGGTTATTATTTTTAGGTTTTTTGTTTTTGGGGGGTTTTTTTGTTTAACAACTCTTGGGGTCCTTTTTTTGTTTGTTTCTTTGGGGTTTTTTTTGGTTCGGTATTTTTTCAGAAATCATCTTGCAGCCCTAGCTGGTCCTGGTGAATCAAGTCTGGGCCCAAAGCTGCTCTGTCCTTTGTAAACATGCGGGGGGGGGCGGGGCGGAGGGGTGAGACGTGGCTAAATTACAAGTTTCGATGAAAACAAATGTGCTGAATGAGCAATTCACTTAATAATTGAATCTAACCAGAAAAAAAAAAAACCACAGGGAGAATAGAAAGAAGACATTTGTGTCTAAGAGATTTGAGCTGACAAGAGACAGGAACAGCTGTACAGGAAACAGCCATGCTGCTGAGATGGGGTTTGAGGTGACACCTAAAAGTATCAAGCAAAGATTTGTCACAAGAGAAACTACAATCCTGCAACTGAGGCCCATTCAGGGTCTCACTATTTTTTGTGTCAGCGATGGCTGCATCACACACACATCACCAGGCTCTGTGTTTCGGGATAGAGCCAGGCTGACCAGCGCTGTGCCCACGCCCGCCCCCAGCTCCCAGCTGCCCTGGGCCGGGAGACACTGGACACTCCAGAGGTGCAGCAGGGGCTAAGCCAGAGCCAGATGCAGGGGACACGCAGAGTCCCTGTGGTGCCATCACCCAGCCGGGGGCCAGCAGGGACTTGCAGGCGGCAGGTGCTGCGCGGCAGCAGGCACAGAGTGAGCCAAGGCCCAGCCCAGCTTTCCCACAGACCCAGGGCTGAGAACTGCTGGGAGGCTGCAGAGCGTCCAGATGGGGACGGGCACCTGGCCGCACTCACCTGCTGCTGGCAGGAAACCTGCCCTGTCGCCCATGGACTCCTGCCCTCCCCAGGGAAACACCAATTCCACACTTGTTACTTCTGTTAGAGTCGGTCCCACAGGAGCCGGCCGGTGCCACTCTCCCTCCGAGGGGAGTGAGTCACCCCAGGGCGCACCTCACATGGCCAAAGGCCTCTTCCGACAGTGTCTCGTCTGTCTGCAGGGGCCGGGATCCCCATGTCGCCCTTCTCAAAGCCAATCCCTGCCATTGTTTTCTCCCCAGAATTGGCCCATTCCCACAGAACATTTCGATTTTGTCCAATTGGCCTTTTCCTTTGAATAAACTGTTCTGTGGGAACGATTTCAATAGTCTACACTGCAGCGGTTCTCATGTGGTGGGTCGGGACCAATGTTCCCTCAAAGTCTTTCAATCCATGTGTAGAATAACTTTTATTATGTGCACCGAGGCATGTGCCAATGTGCACCACCACCCCATCTGTGATGTGCTGCTAATCAGCTGGGCAGCTCTGGAATCTCCTGAGTGAGCTGGTTGAGAACTTGGGTCGAGGACCCAACGTGGGTCACAGCCTCCTTTGACTGGTGTTGCCAGGGCCAGCATTAGACTTGCTAGAACAGAGGGCTGAAGCCAAACACTAAGCTCCTCCCCCAAACTGGGAGTGGCTCAGGCTCCGCCCCCCCCAGGGATCATCTAGTAATGTTTTCAGAAGAGGATTGGAGTGTGATGAAGTCGGAGATCCCTGCTCTGAGTTACAGCTCTTGCGCCTCTGCAAAAGGCGCTGTGCCGCCCATAGCAACAGACACACAGCAGCATCTCCTGCACTGCATTGTGCACGTGTGCACGGTTGTTTGTGGCGCTTGTTCCCAACAAGAGAATGTGGCCGCATTTCTGTCACCCACTTTGTGCAAGTAGTTGTTTGTTTCTCCTAGCTCCGCCCCTGATAACAACCTACTTACACAAGCTCCACCCTATGGCCCCTCTGTCAGGTCACCTCCTGGTTGTGAGTCCCAGGCTGGTGCTCAGCTCCAAATACTGCTCTCCGGAGCTGGGGCCAGGGACATGTCTCATCTCAGCGCTGTGATGGCTCCGCCCAGCCTCGGTTGGCCTTTGAGCCACCAGCCAGGTGTTGCCTTGGTTCTCCCCATGCCACTGGCCAGATGTTGCCTTGGTTCTCCCTATTCCACTGGCCGGGTGTTGCCTTGGTTCTCCCTGTTCCACTGGCCAAGTGTTGCCTTGGTTCTCCCCATGCCACTGGCCAGATGTTGCCTTGGTTCTCCCTGTTCCACTGGCCGGGTGTTGCCTTGGTTCTCCCTGTTCCACTGGCCAAGTGTTGCCTTGGTTCTCCCTGTGCCACTGGCTGGGTGTTGCCTTGGTTCTCCCTGTGCCACTGGCCGGGTGTTGCCTTGGTTCTCCCTGTGCTTTGAAAGGCAGGAATGTTTTGCATAATAAGGCAGATTAAGCAGCAGTAAGCGCTCCTGTGCCCAGATTGTGCCTGTCGCCCAGTGGCTAGGGCACTCGCCAAGGGCATGGGACATCCTGGTGTTCAGTCCCATTGAAAAATAAAGCGAGCAGTTGTAAAATGGCAGGGAATGAGACATGCACTCAAAAGCAGGGAGTAGGGACTGGGGTGTTTTCATTTTCTCAGATTGACACAGTCAGGTGGATGGGGGGACCAGTAACCACTTGCTGTGTGATGAGTAACCATTAACACGGTTTTGAGATCTGACTCAACACCGCCTGGGAGACCCCCAGACCCTGCTCAGTGCCTGGCCCAGCCTGAGTTTGGAGCATCACTGCAGACGGTGATGGCTGGTCTCCCGGTGGGGAGCAGTGCACCGTGTGACGCAGGCAGCCTAATCAGAGGGAGAGGAAGCCGTGGGACAATGGTGGGTCTGTGTCCGCAGAAGTAATGGCCCTGGGGCGACATTTCGCCAGGGTTCGGTGTGAGCCCAGCTCCACTGTCTGACACGCTCCCCTGGGCGCTGGGAAAGGAGTGTCTGGCTGGGCACACAAGTTCCCACTAGCCACAACCCAGGCCTGGCACCCTCAGGACATGCTCACTCCAGCCTTCACACAGCTTCAGGCCCTCTGAGCTGCAGTCCCCGGCCCAGGGAACCAGTCAGTAATGGGGCTTTTCTTCCCAGGAACTGGCCTCACCCGTCTCTGCCCCAGACTGGGCTCTGAGGGTCCAAACACCTGCCCCAGGTGTCGCTGGGGGTGGGGACACAACTTGAGCACCATAGTTTTTATTTATGTATTTTACAACCCCACCAATATCTCACTGAGGTGTGGCAGGGGTGTCCCTCCTCCCCCTCCCGGCCAGTTCCCCAGGAGTGGGGAGGGGAGGATGGAGTTGATGTTCACGGATGATGGAATAGGGCAGGGAGGGAGAGGGGAGTGGGTCAGCACCATCTTGGATTCCTGGCCCTGCAGACACACGATGGAGAAGCCTCCATCCATCTACCCTCCTCTGCCCCCGGGACTCCTTCCAGGCTGATATTGGGGGGTGATATCGGGGGGTGGAGGTGGGTTCTGAAGCCCAGCTCTCTAGCTCGAGCAATAACCAGCCCTGCTGCCAGCTAGGAAAGTCCCTGGCTCAAACCTGCGTATCCCTCCCAGCCTTCCTGGAGCCAGTTACCTTGATTTTCACTGTGTCGGGAGGTCCCTCCCTGAGGGGGTCCCATTGAGCAGGGAGTGAGAACAGACACCAAGCCCCCATGTGTGGTCAGCCAGATGGAAATGCAGGCCCAGTGCTCTCCTCTGGCTGAAGACCCACACGAGTGACATGGCAGAAGGGTGGGCTGAGCACTAGGGGAGGCCAGTGGAAAAGCCAGTTACATGGTAAAGTGGCAGATTGAAACCTGGTATCAGGCTCTGTGGGATCACAGTTACCCATCGGAACTCACTGCCATAACAGACTATGGAGGGCAAGAGCTTTGGAAGGACTCAGAATAGGATGAGGCATTCCTGTGGATGATGGAGCATCCAGACGTGTAATAGTTAAGAAACTGAAAGATGCCCAGTGGTTTTTGAAGAGCTATAAACCCACCTGAATTCGGGGCATAAGAACAGCCAGACCAAAGGTCCATCTAGCCTAGCATCCTGCCTTACAACAGTGGCCAATGCCAGAGGGAACAAATGGAACAGGGAATCATCGAGTGATCCCTCCATCCATCCATGCAGGGCATAAAACAGCCTCTAACTCTTCGGGAGAAGGAGGGAATTTGCACTTCAATGAAGGGAATTAAGTACTCTCTCGACCATCCCTGACAGGTGTCTGTCTAACCTGCCCTTAAATATCTCCAGTGATGGAGATTCCACAACCTCCCTCCGCAATTTATTCCAGTGTTTCACCAGCCTGACAGGTAGGAAGTTTTTCCTGATGTCCAACCTAAACCTCCCTTGCTGCAATTTAAGCCCCTTGCTTCTTGTCCTGTCCTCAGAGGTTAAGAGAACAGTTGCTCATTCTCCTCATTATAAACAGCCTTTAAGTGCTTGGAGGTGGTTCTCTCACCCCTCTCAGCCTTCTCTGTCGCAGACCAAACAAACCCAGATTTTTCAATCTTGCCTCATGGTCATGGTTTCTAGATCTTCCCTCATTTCTGGATTTTCTCCTGGACTTTTGTGCATAATTTTCCTGACGTGTGATGCCGGGCACTGCAGTTCTGCAGGGAGAGTGGTCGGGATTTCCTGCCCAGGTGTCCTCCCAGGTCTCTGGCTCCCTTGATGATGATAACCAGAAGGCTGCTTGTGTGTGTGCTCAGTGACGTGGGCCGTGTCAACTTCTGAACTTAGTCTCCACAGCAGACCCCAAGAGAGACCCCAAAGATCACAAACCAGGTAAGGATCACAGGTACCCAGCCAGGTTTACTGTAGAAGGAAGTACAGTCACAGCTGTCAGTAGACTCTACTGAACCACTACGCACATGTACTTGCCACAATGGAATGACTGAATCAGTGGGAAATTTCCACTGCCCCCTAGGTCATTGAAAGGCTGTCCCCCCAAGACACCACCTTATATACAGGTACAACAAGTTACACCTAACTGATGACGTTGTCGGGTTACCACCCTCTGACATTACGTAGATACCACCCATCACCGTGTACCTCGTGGTTTGATTAGATCATCTCTATCCATCATGCTGTCATTTTAGACCCTTTCCAGAACCGGGGTCTGTATCTGTGGGGAGTGTGGGTACCAAGGTCTTTTTTAATGAGTTAGTGATATTCTGTGCTTTCCACTTATGACCAGTACCAATTATTGTTCTGCACTTGGGCATATTACCAATTGGTGTTTTGTGCTCTCAGTCCTGTTTGTGCCAAGTTCTGTGAGCAATACCTGCTTCTGCTCACAGCTTAGCTTTGTTTTGTGTTAGCCGTGTTTTGTCCATTATTAACTAGGCTTCAGGCCTGTGCTGCACAGACTTATGTTTTAGGCCCTCATCTTACTATAGGCACTAGACACTGCCCTCTAGCTCTATCTGCAGCCTTATCAGGGCTGAGTGGTGCAGAAGAATTTTTTGACTTGTTCTGATCTTGATATCAAGCGCTTATCGAAAGAGCGTGCTCACTGCTTCCCAAGTGTGGATATCCTGTTCTCTTTTAGCGATGGATCAGCCCTGCAGCTGATCAGTCCCAGGAAGATGAGACGTTAATATCAGACTCAGCATCAGCCAGTCACTCAGCTATAACGTACATTTCTTCAAGGCCATGTCACACAGAAACTGTGTGGGGGAGGGACGCCCCAGATCTTTGCAAGCTCCCCAGATGTGACACCGCTCCCCGGGAGTGGAGAACATCACTGGGCAGACCACACTCTGGGCTCCTCCCAAGAACTTTGTGGGACAGAGACTCGCTCTGGACATTCATGCTGGGCTCAGACATGGCGCCACTGACTAGACTGGGGTAAGCACAAACCCTGGAAGAATAACAAGGTGCCATTCAGGAGTTCCATGGGGAGCCCCCCAGCCTCCCCCCACCTGCACCCCAACGTGCTGAGCCCCCCAGCCTCCCCCCACCTGCACCCCAACGTGCTGAGCCCCCTAGAACCACTACACTCACAGCGCCCATGAATCTGGCACGAGTACGAGTCCAAACGGCTCCCACCTCACCAGCCCCGGTGCCGAGGGCCAGCCCCACACAGGCAGTAAGTGCTGCTGTGCCCAGGTTGTTCCTGTCACCCAGTGGCTCGGGAATTTGCCAAGGGCCTGGGACACCCTGGCGTTCAGTCCCCCCCCAGCCTGATGGGAAATGGGGCTGGAACCTCCCATGTGAGGCCCAGCCAGGTGACTGTAGGAGGATCCCAGGGCAATGCTCACTCACGCGCTCCTATGGGAGTCACTCAACTTTGGCTGACTAATGAAACAGGTGTTGGAAGTCTCACTGATGCTGAGTGAAACCGCCCAGATTCCCCCCTGGCCCCAGTCAAGCTCTGCTGGCCCAGCTGTGGATAAATCCCTGTAATATTATCACTCATATAACTTTGTATTAAGATCTTATCCTTTTAGATATATCTTTGTTAAGTG
Organism: Pelochelys cantorii; assembly: GCA_032595735.1. Classification (NCBI taxonomy): domain Eukaryota; kingdom Metazoa; phylum Chordata; order Testudines; family Trionychidae; genus Pelochelys; species Pelochelys cantorii. Next base: position 25,173,911 of record CM064345.1, on the reverse strand, counting down.
TTCTTATAGACTCTCTGTAACATTTCTCCTATAACTTTGTATTAAGAAAAAATGTCTTTTGAGCTCTCCCCTTTCTTTGATTGTCCTGTTGAAATGAATGAGGTGTGAATGGAGAATGAAAGGTGAGCACCTCTAGCAGCAGTTGCAAGAGTGGAGAAGGTCTGGGAACCAGATCCATGACAATACCTGTAAAGTGAGCTCATTAAGAAGACTGGACATACAGACGCCTTGGGAGTCAAGCAGCAAGTGCCTGCCCTTGGAAGAACTCTCTTTGAAGCAGCATTAAGAAAGGCAAGGTGATGACAGCCAGCATGGATTTGTAAGGAATAAATCATGTCAAACCAATCTGATTGCTTTCTTTGATAGGATAATGAGTCTTGTGGATAAGGGAGAAGCGGTGGATGTGGTATACCTAGACTTTAGTAAGGCATTTGATACGGTTTCGCATGATATTCTTATCAACAAACTAGGCAAATACAACTTAGATGGGGCTACTATAAGGTGGGTGCATAACTGGCTGGATAACCATGCTCAGAGAGTAGTTATTAATGGTTCACAATCCTGCTGGAAAGGTATAACAAGTGGGGTTCTGCAGGGGGCTGTTTTGGGACCAGCTCTGTTCAATATCTTCATCAACGATTTAGATATTGGCATAGAAAGTATGCTGATTAAGTTTGCAGATGATACCAAGCTGGGAGGGGTTGCGACTGCTCTGGAGGATAGGGTCATAATTCAAAATGATCTGGACAAATTGGAGAAATGGTCTGAGGTAAACAGGATGAAGTTTAATAAAGACAAATGCAAAGTGCTCCTCTTAGGAAGGAACACTCAGTTTCATACATACAGAATGGGAAGCGACTGTCTAGGAAGGAGTACGGCAGAAAGGGATCCAGGGGTTATAGTGGACCACAAGCTGAATATGAGTCAGCAGTGTGATGCTGTTGCAAAAAAAGCCTACATGATTCTGGGATGCATTAACAGGTGTGTTGTGAGCAAGACACAAGAAGTCATTCTTCCGCTCTACTCTGCACTGGTTAGACCTCAGTTGGAGTATTGTGTCCAGTTCTGGGCACCGCATTTCAAGAAAGATGTGGAGAAATTGGAGAGGGTCCAGAGAAGAGCAACAAGAATGATGAAAGGTCTAGAGAACATGACTTATGAAGGAAGGCTGAAAGAATTGGGTTTGTTTAGTTTAGAAAAGAGAAGATTGAGGGGGACATGATAGCCATTTTCAGGTATCTAAAAGGGTGTCATAAGGAGGAGGGAGAAAACTTGTTCATCTTGGCCTCTGAGGATAGAACAAGAAGCAATGGGCTTAAACTGCAGGAATTGAGGTTTAGGTTGGACATTAGGAAAAACTTCCTAACTGTCAGGGTGGTCAAACACTGGAATAAATTTCCCAGGGAGGTTGTGGAATCCCCATCTCTGGAGATATTTAAGAGTAGGTTAGATAAATGTCTATCAGGGATGGTCTAGACAGTATTTGGTCCTGCCATGGGAGCAGGGGACTGGACTCGATGACCTCTCGAGGTCCCTTCCAGACCTAGTATTCTATGATTCTATGACTAATTGGCTGCATGAGAGGGATAAATATGAGGCATCTTGCAGAGGGACCCCGGGTTTTCGTCTTGTCAACATAGGAGCATCGATCCGGATCGGCAGAAGCCCGGCTCCACCCCTCCCCCATCTAACTCACCTGGCCAGTGCAGTTAGGGGGAACAACTTTTGGTAACAACAAGACGGAGTGTGCTTGTGTGTGTGTGAGAGAGTGCATGAGTGTAATGTATCCTATGCATATGATAAGTATTGATTGATGTATGTATGTTCAATAAATGTGGCGTGTTGCCTTATCCCCCTGAAAAAGATCCTGGGTGCTTCTTTTAAGTACAACACAGGGACCCCAATGGGACTGTGACAGAGTCATACCAGCTGGGACATCCAGCCCCACAGCCTGCACCCCCCAGTGCAGTGACGATGGGACAGGCCCTGCTCCCCAGTCGAGTATCAGGGTTACTTGAGAGTCACAGGGCTGGGGTCAGGTCCCACAAAACCAGCCTCCAGGACCCAGCCCCTGGCAGAGTTCCCAGGCTGCCATTGGTCAGGGCCAGTGGGTTTATACATCAAGAGAGGAGGAACCAGGCAGGAACGCTGGGCTGGCCAGAAGCCCAGTGTGGGATGTTATTTGAGCACGGAGCCTGATTTCTGGCAATTGATTTGAACTGGTTTTGTGCCCAGGAATGATGTAGCTCATTGTCCTGCAGGACAACGGCAGGAAGACGTGACTCACCCAGGCCCTCAGACTTGTTCGTTTTCTCTAAATGTCCCCCCTGATTTTGGCACTGCACCGATAATTCCTCTCTGCCGAAATGCTGCCTCTGTGCACCAGGGCCCGGCTCAGACTTGCCCTTTTAAAGAAGCCAGAACTGGCAGGAGAATTAGTACTAGTGAACCAAACCCTCTCCCAGGTGATAACGTAGCCGCTGCCTCAGTTTCCGTCAGCTTTCTGGGAGTTTAGCTCTGCAGGCAGCCACTCCCATCAGCCCTTTGCTGGGGGCCAGAGGAAAACAAAACAGTAACAACCTCTGACCCAGCCCCTCACTGCCTGACCACAGTTCTGTGTGCTAGACCTTCTCCCACTGTCTCTGCCAGGGGTGCAGCCCCTCAGTGCAGGGGTCTGAGCCCCACACCCAGGTGGCTGCTCAGGGGTGCAGGGGAGCTCATGCCTCCCTCTGCCATGGGACCAGACTTGGGGCCATTGGCTGCTCCTCAGCTTCTCCCCCCTCCGCTCCCTCTGACACCCAGGGAAACAGCCAGCACCTGCCCCCTCCCTCGTTCTCCAACTCTGGGTACTGCAGGAGTCTCCTGGATCCAGCCTCCCTCTCAAGCCCCTTCCACCCCCAGGCACCCAGAGATAGTCACTTCATACTTCCACTCAGGGCCGTCTTAGGATTTATGGTGCTCTAGGCAGGATTATTAAACTGGTGCCCCTATCCCTGACTTGCTCTTAGCAACACAAACATAAGCTTACAGTATTGGAAAACTTGCCACATGCATGTTATTAAAAACAGTTAATTTAATTAAGCACACTGTAATGCTGATGGACTAGCACTAAAGAAGTAGCACTATAGAAAAAATTCTGATTTATTGACAGAACGATGCAAATAATATAATTTTTTAAATTTGTCAACATTTTATTGGAAATTTATATGAAGAGGTATTGAAACAAGGATTTGTTTTTAATTAAAAGCAATCTTCCTGGCTTTTTTGGCTGCAAAATCAGTAATAATGTCATCATATGACAAAGACAAAGTGATGTCTTGTTCGACTGCAAGAATAGCAAGACCAGGCAAGCATTCCTGACTCATTTTAGAATGGAGATAGTTTTCAATGAGCTTTAGTTTTGAGAAACTCTGTTCTCCTGATGCTACTGTTACAGGAATTGTCAGTAGAATACGAGTGGCAATGTACACATTAGGATATATGTCAACAAGTTTGCTGGTATGAATAAACTGTACAATGTCCATCACTGATTTTGCATGTGGCAACATTGATGACAATGTACTCAATTCTTCGTACAGTTTAAGTCCATTTAAATCAAAACTATCACCGTGCTTCAGAGGCTCTCTAGGTTCTTGCACTTTGTCATTAGCTGCTCTTGTTTTCCTATTTCGTTGAATTTAGTTGTGTCATACAAAAATCCAAACTGTTCATGGTGTACTCATAAGGTATTAAACCTTTCATCAACGGCAGATATTGCTTTATCCGTCACAACATTAAAAAATTCAACCTCAGATTTCTTTTCTGGATCATCTATGGGCTCATCTGCTCCTTCATATTCTGCTTGCTGTTTTTTCCTTTCCGTGTCACATTCGGACATGGAAATTTTGGTTCTACACCGAGTGCCCGTGCAAGCTCTCCTGTTGTAACCTGTGCTTCTTTGAATCCATTTTCTCTGTATTTCACTAAAAAGTCTCATGTGTTGTTTAGTAAGGTACGTGTTGAATCAAGCTGCATCATTGGACTCTGCATTATTTTGCTTACACTTGAGATTTTAACAAGAATGTCATACCAGATTACGCCGGATGTTAGAAACTTGAAGCTGGATATTTCAGAGGCCAATGACTGTGCTTCACTTTTAGCTTTTGGATTTCTGGCTTCTTTCGAAACAGCAACCAGTGCTTTGTAAACTTCCTCAGACTGGTATCTCAATGTTTTTGCACTTTCTACTCTGCTTTCCCAGCGTGTCTCAGATAGAGGCTGAACGGTAATACCACTGACATGTGCTTTGAATATTTTGAAACATTTTCTTCGGCAGTTACTTGATGATCTTGATCAACTTCGTTGTTTTCATGACGTACAAACTTAAGCATAGAACCCTTCTGTGCTTGTACAGCTAATCCTATTTCATCTTTCCATTTTCTTTTTTGTGACCCAGAAAGTTGTTTTCGACGTGACATAACTTGTAAGGGTGTTTTTTAAAGAAATAACTGTTTAAATTATTGTCAGAAATATTATTTAAAATAACTAAGATAGGACAGCCGTGAGTCTGTGACCTTGAGCTAGTGTGAAGACACCTCATATGGTGCTACACCCTGACTGAGACACAGTAGAGTTGGGAACCCATGTCATTTTTACAAAGCCACTTTTTAGTTTTAAATGCATAGTGGGCACCAGTCTTAATGTTAGTTACAACTCTATATCAACCTTATACTGTAAATAGATCAGTGGCATTATCCGGTTTAATAAGCTGGGTTTCCAAGCAATGGGAAAATATAACCCTAGTTTTATTCCTAGGTAAAGCACAAAGTGACCAAAATGAAGTCAGCACAGAATCATCTCATCTAGATTAAGGTAGCGCAGAAATGTTACAGAAGTCCTATTGTGCCTTATTTTTGTTTGGAAAGACGTTAGCAATAACAGCACATTTTGGGCACTGCCAAAAATACATGATAAATCACCGCCTCTAAAGTTCCATCAAAAACTGACATATTCACAGCTCTAGCATGATCTGCTGCACAGATTCTTCATAAGGAAGCATCCCTGGCCTTTTCAACTCATATTACCCATGTATTTACTTTATGAAAGTTGGACAAAACATTGTGAAAATGCAAGACATTGGCTGCCCAACCTCTGGGCTGGCAAAAGCTATACTGACTCATGGGGGAAAAAAAGCAAGAGAATCTTAGCACAACATATGGTCACTCTATATACTAGTAAGGAGATGAGCATATTACAGTTGTTGGAGGGTTCTATTTAGCAGTAACAGGGCTATAGGAAAACCAGTCAACATTTTTTGTTTCTCTGATGAAAACTAGCCCACTCCCTGCCCCAAACCAAACTTGTCACAAATAATTGTCAACAACTTAATTTTCTGTTTTGGGCTAAGATATTGATTTTTTTTAAAAAAATATTGAAATTGGATTCAGGATTGTTAGCAAGCATTTTTGGCAAACAAAGTTGTTAAATGACAATCTAAATGGCAACACAGTACTGCTTCCATGCTTGGCTTACCTCCCAGCTTGCTGGTCCAACAGCTGCAGTAGAGGAGGAGATAGGTGGAAAGCTGCAGGACCCCAAAATCCACCTCTTGGGGTGCAGAGTGGCAACAGCAGCAGCAAACCCTCAGGTCCAATCACACGCCACTGGGCACCACCACCAGCACCACAGCCCATGGTGAAGTTAGCACAGCATCTGATCTCAGGGACAGGGCACCCACTCATCCTGCCCTGCTCAGCTCCTCCCGGATGAGACAGATCGCTGCCAGCCCGGGGGAGAGACATGCTCCCCAGCTAGGGTGACCAGATGTCAAGATTTTATAGGGCCAGTCCCAATATTTGGGGCTTTGTCTTATATAGGCACCAATTACCCCCCACCTAGGGTGACCAGACAGCAAGTGTGAAAAATCAGGACAGGGGGTGGGGGGTAATAGGAGCCTATATAAGAAAAACACCCAAAAATTGGGACTGTCCCTATAAAAGTGGGACATCTGGTCACCCTGCCCCAATCCCCTGTCCTGATTTTTCACACATGCTATCTGGCACCCTATCCCCAGCCCAGCCAGCTGTGTGTGATAATTCCAGCCAGCCCCTGTTGCTTGGGCTGGCTGCCAGGAAGTGAGAGTCACTTTCACTTTCATTTCCTCAGCAGGCAGCCAGCCAGTGAGTTTCTTCCCCACCCCTTCCCAGAGACCCCAGCAGCCAGTCCCCTCCCTCAGACTGTGCTGCAGGTAGCTCATTCGGCTCTCTCTAGGACCCAGCCCTGCTGTTACATGCTCCACTGCTTCCCATCCGTCCTGGCAGAGTGATGCCCCAGAAATACTGGTGCCCTAGGCAACTGCCTATTCTGCCTATGGCTAAGGACGGCCCTGCTTCCACTCCTTGCACCCAGTTCTTATAGAAACTCCCTTCCCAGCATGCCTTGCCGTGAAGCCCACAGTTCCCATCAGCCCTGGGAGCTACAGATCCACCTGTCCAGGGCAGAACTGGGCCTGGAACCCCACTTAAAGGGCCAGCACACCCGGCCACGGGTCTCCCCCAGGCTGGGTAGGGGAGTGGGTGGGAGAGCTGCCTGGGGGCTGCCAAGCTCCTGCTGGGGGCCTCACGCCTATGGACACCCTGTCACACCTGCCCCCAGCCCAGCCAAGATCTTCCCCAGGCCTCTGAGTGTGGGGCCTCCTCCTGGATTCAGAGAGCCAATAGAAGCCAATGTCATGCGAGAATTGGGGAGTAGTAGCCTGGGAACACTATTCCCTACTGGGTACGCTCTGGGTTTGACGCCTCTGAATTCCTCACGCTTCCGCATCCGCTCGGCCAGGCGTGGAAATGCTCCTTCTGCCCAGGTGTGAGGTGACCTGACACTGTGAGCCCACCTCAGCTCACAAACCACCCCCCTTTACAATCTCTCTCACACTCTGACATTTGGGCCTGGCTTCGACCCCTAAACAGGGAGGTTCCAGGGCAGGGACACTGAGCCGAGAGAGGCCGCATGGCCAGGTGCGGGACGCGGGGAATCCCCCCACCCTGCATTTCCCTGTAGATGAAGTCCCTGGGCAGTGTCTGCCAGGTGCTAAGAGCTAACAAAACTCAGCAGCACTTCCCCCTAGTGCCCCTGTGAGGCTGCATCCTCTTCCTTCCCATGGGCCGATTGGCTGCCTGCCCTTCTCCTGCATTCAGGGGTCCCTTTCTCCAGGGGAGGAATATCTCCTGTGCCATCTGTATCCTCAGCCCAGTTGCCTCATTTCCTAACTGCACCATGAGCTCAGTCTCCAAATATTTTCCTCATGGCTTTGGGACACAGGCCCACCTAAGCTGACCTGTCACCTCAGGCAATGCAGCTGCTCCAAATTGATGTGCAGTTAAGTGTTGTTCTTCCGTTTAATAGGATACAACAGGACCCTGATGTCAGCTGGGGGCTGCTAAGTACAGATCATTACATGAATGGTCCTGTTCACTCTGGTACTGCTTTCATCAGGAGAGTTATAAACGTGTGGGAAAGGAGTTTGAAGGGGTCACACCCAGCACATGGTAGGCATGCAGTGCAATGAATGAGACACCTATAGTGCCTTAAGCCATTCTCTCTGCCCCACAATAGCATGTAGGAACAGCAGATGATCCGGTACAATGACGCAATTGTGAATTAACAATTAGCTTTTCATAAATATCAAACATCAAACACACAGCAAGTTCAGAGTGGAAAAAGGAGTTTACTAGATCATTAATGTTGCCTTTCAACAAGTCTTGAAGCACTGGAAAGGTTCCAGAAGACTGGAAGAATATAAATGTTTTCCCAGTGTTTAAAAATGCGTAAACTGACAGCCTTATCTCTCTCCGGAGCAAGGTATCAGCGCTGTGGCTATAGGACTCAATTAATAAAGGATCAAAGGAAGGAAATGTAATTAATGCAAATCAACATGGCTTTATGGAAAATAGGTTCTGTCAAACTAATCTTTTTGCCATGAGATGACTTATCTGGTTGATAACAGTGTTGAAAGCACAACTACACACAACTACAACTAACCGCACTGGGGGTCTGCTACCAACTGTGGTTCGACAGCCATGCAGAAAAAGAGCCATTTATTAGAAATGGGGATAATTCATTGCCCCCCACACCCACACACACAGCCTCTGTCAGCCGGTGGTCGGCTGACACTCTTGTTTTCCTTGGCTTGAGATGCAAACTCTTCAGGCCAGAAGAGTTCAGATTTGCCTTCATATTTTCTTGTACAAATAAGATCTGGCCCAATGAATCCTTGATTTGGGTTGGACGCTTTCGGTTCCAATATTAGATACCAACGTGGAACGTATTGTCGAATGTGATCATCGCTCTCTGTACTGAATCACTGCACTTGGCTCTCATCTGAATTCCTTGCCAGGATGGCAGAATTCCAGCCGATGCAACGCAAAGTTAGTGCAGTGACCTGGGGGCGTGGCTGTCTGGCTTCTCAGGGACAAACTGGTTTTGTCTGAACTCCTCTGGTGCTGAGTTGGCTGCAAGGACCCTGCCAGTTCCTGGCTGACTGAAGGAGGCAGGACGTAGGAGGACAATGGAGAGGTAGTGTGGGGTACAACTGATGACTGAGTTCCAAGAAGCACACTATTAACTGTTGGTTTCCATGTTCCTGTGTACCTGTCTGTGTGGCACTTCAGTAATCCCAGACTGGGACTTGCTAACGTGCTCTCCCTGGGTCGAACTGAAGCCAAGGCTGAAAAAAGCATGTGAAAAATCCCACCTGTGATCTTTAGTTCCTAATGTGTGTCACATGGTGTGACGGAGTGTCAGGGAACCCCCAACCCTGCACCCCCATCCGCAGGCAAATGTGACTCTTGGCCAGCCAGTAGAGTAGAAGGTTTTACTGGTTCTCAGTGACACAGTGTGGCATAGAATCGGTGTTAGCACAGACACCGAGAGCAGACAGCCTTATTACTCTTGGGAGGAAGGGCTCAAGGGCCCTGAACCCCCCTTTTCAGTCTACTCTCCTCATGCTACCCAGCTGAGATTAACTCAACCCCCCTCAACTGTTCCCTTAGCCCCTATGCAGCCCAGCCTCTTGCTTTGTTCCGATTCCTACACCTAGCCCTGTGTCAGGCGGTTGGGCCATTGCCTGCATGCCTTCCCTCAGAGACCCATCCCCCACTGGGCACTGCACACACACACACACACACAAAGCCTCTGCAGACCAGCATAGGGCAGTAGGGGTTACACATCACACAACCCAGTAACCAGTGAATGCAAAACCAGAGTGGATCCAGGGCCACAAGAGTGGACAGCACCCCCACTACATCACACACGGTCAATAAGTGATCTGAGAAATGTCACCCACAGCCTGCAATAGTTCAAGATTGAAGGGACACGCTCAGGGTTAATTGGACTCCAAGAAGAGTCCTTGCAAAAAAGGCTTTTCGCTCTGCCAGACAACAGTGTTTCCATGACAGAGATGGCCTATAGAACCTAATCAGAAAGATGTTGTGCTTTAAACAACAGCGTTTGCAATGCAAACAAGGCCGAGCTAAGAGCCTGACACGGCACAGATGAAAAACAAAACCTGCATCCACACAAAACACTCCACACAAAACCAACATTCTCCTCTCGGGAACAGCGTGAGAGAGACACAGGACAAGTGTGAGTCATGTTGCTCAGTGCAGGACTGGAAAATGCTCAGACACCACACAAGGAGCAATCAAGCCCCTTTATGTGCCAAAGAGAGCCATAGACAATGGAGGTGCCTGCCCAAGGACTAGCATGACCCTGGGATGAGTTTTCCTGGGGACAAACCCTGGGTCTAGGGTGGCCATTGCAGGCTGTGTGTGTTGAGTCGGGAGGAGCAGTTGTGAGTGTGACGTGAGGGGAAACAGGGAAGCAGGGCTCCTTGGGCACAGAGCTCACTGCAGGGGGCACCATGGGAATTTCTGAGCTAGGAACCTGCCTGCTGCTTTTTGTTGCTACTGTGGTCAGGGAAACAGAACTTTGAATCCAATTTTTGTCACCTCCTAATAGAAGCAGCTATCCAAGGTCCTGAATATTTGCTAATAGCGTGCACCAAAGAAGCAATCGTGATAATACATGAGAGAGCCAGGAGCTGAACCTACAACATCTAAGTTGCAAGCTAGCACCTTAGCCATGGATCACACTTCAACCATGCACTGAATGTTTGAAACAGAAACTTAATGTGGAAGCAGGAACATTCCTTTCTTACCCAGGATAAGGAATTAAATGTTTGGAGAAAAAGTGAACTTGCCTGTTCCCGCATTTTGTGCCCCACCCCTGTCATCACATCACTTGATACAGCCAGAATGTTCCTCATTCTCAGCTGATTGTCAACAACATGTTACAGAAGTGGATTGTGCCCACAAAAGCTCATGATCCCAGCTACATGTTTTGTTAGTCTCTAAGGGTATGTCTAGACTACATGGCTCCATCCACGGAGCCATGTAGATGAGTTTACTAGACATAGGAAAATGAAGCGGCGATTTAAATAATCGCCGCTTCAGTTACATAAAAATGGCCACCACGCTGTGCCGATCAGCTGTTTGGCGGCACAGCGGGGCAGTCTGGACACTCCGCGGTCGACAACGGAAGCCTTTGTTGACTGCTCCGGTAAACCTCATTTCACGAGGCATAACGGAGCGGTCGACAAAGGCTTCCATTGTCAATTGTGGAGTGTCCAGACTGCCCCGCTGTGCCACCAAACAGCTGATCGGCACAGCGTGGCGGCCATTTTTATGTAAATGAAGTGGCGATTATTTAAATCGCCACTTCATTTTCCTATGTCTAGTAAGCTCATCTACATGGCTCCGTCGACGGAACCATGTAGTCTAGACATACCCTAAGGTTCTGCAGGACTGTTGGCTGTAAGGGTTTTTTTTTTCCAGTTACAGACTAACACGACTCCCCCTCTGAGACTTTTTTTTTTACAGTCAGATTGTTGTGGAGAGGGGGAAAACGATAAAAATATTGTACATCTGTGAGTGTCTGACCCAGCGACAAAGCTCCTTCTCTCCCGTGGCAGGTCCCGCACTTTTGGGCAGATGGCTCACCTCAGAGGCTCATGGCAACCTGCAGTCGAGATACTTTCCCCAGGGCACAAACACGCCCCCATCAAACGTAACCTCCCTCATCATCAGCCAGCGCACGTGTGTCCCCAAGTGCAGGTTGGGAAGGAGCAGGGCTCTGTCATGGCGGCTGCACAGGGGTCACTAGAAGCAGCAGGAGGGAAGAGACCCCAGAGCTGCCAGGTTTGCCATAGCAGGGGTAACACAGCAGCCAGCGACCGCTTCCCTCAGCTGGGCTGCCTCTGTAGGCGAAGAGGTGAAAAATGCCAGTGACAGCAAATTCTGACTAGTAAATCCTGCTGAGTTGCACAAACGCCCCAGCTGGCGCCAGGCCCAGGGAGATCGCTGAGCACGCAGGGGCTGTTCACTGTCACTGCTCTGTAAGTGATTCACTGCTTTATGGCTGAGGCAGCTTCTGCTACAGCTTGTGCCTTGAGGTACCTGGTAGGGATTGGGGGACTGTGGGGGAGGGTCGGGGCCTTGAGCAGGACACGGCTCTAGCTGCCCCCTGCCTGGGGAGCAAACTGTTGGATTTCCCACAGCAGGGGACGGTGTGGAGCTGCCCAGCCCCATGGTGGAGCTGGGAGACAGATCCCGGCTCAGGGAGGTATGAAATTACCCTGAGACTCCACATTGGGGTGGTGCATTGGCGAGAGCCTGCAGCAGCCACCTCCCTGCTTCCCGCTTTGGTGTGGGTCACATGGTCCTTGTCCTGCCCTCCCCAATTCCTGCAGCAAGACATAAGTGGCCACTGGCAGCATAATCCTGCCCCCCCCTCTCTCCCCGACCTTGCCAGTGGCAGGTAACCAGGCCAACCCCTTAGCCCGACAAGCAGCACTGTGGGGTTTCTGCTCTGGCCCCCGGGGGAGCTCTAAGGGCACGTTGCATGTCACAGAGGGGGAGGAGACAAGGGTGGCAGGGGTGGGGCCTAAAGCCCCCAGACCATGATTGGTCCTTCCCCTCTGAGTCTGGATTTCAAATGTCCCTTTCATGTCCTTTGTTCATCCTTCTCAGGAAGCTGTAGCCCTGCTTTTCCAATCTGCATTCACCAGTCCTGCCTGAACAAGCAGCCATGGGGGTTGGGATTCTATTCATGCTTTGAGTTTGCTGCAGGCGCCAGTTAAAAAAAATTAAATTTTGTGGGTGCTTTAGAAATGAGAATAGTCCCCTTGTATCTTTTACTTTTAGTTTCAGTCCTTCATCAGAGCAGTACTTTACAGGAATAACCAGCGAAGACAAAGGCAGTGTGTTTAGAATGGGATTTTTCCAACTGCTGGAGCCAAAGTTTAGGGAGCTTTCAGCCCAGGGGCAACATCTCTGGCAATGGGAGCACTCAGCAGAAACTCAGCTCAGCAGGAATTGCTCAGAGGCTAAGGGCACCCTACGCCAAGGCAGGGAAAGGATGGGGTGCTTCAGCTGCAACTTGGGTGAGGAATAAGGGCTTCAGAGCGGGGCTTTATTAATCTGTTCCACAATCCTGTTTGCACAGGCAACCAAGGGCATTTGTTTTCTAATCACTATTTGAGATGGCTGCCAACACTGCAGTTTCCAGTTAAACTTTATGGATGCTTTACAAGTTAGAACATTCCCCTCATATCTTTTGCTTCTAATTTCCATTCTTCATCAGAGCAATAGAGCACAGGGCAATAGTCAGTAAACCCAAGGACATTGCATTTAGAACGGAATTTTTCCAACCGCTGGGGCAATTGGCCTGTGGAACTCCCTGACACTGGATCTCATCCCAGCCAAAGCCTTAGGAGCCTTCAGGCTAGGGGCTGGATGTCTCTAGCAGTGGGAACACTCAGCAGAAGCTCAGCTCAGCAGGAAGTGCTCAGAGCCTTTGGGCACCCAGCACCAAGACAGGGAAAGGATTGGGTGTGCCTCAAGAAGAATTTGGCTTGTTTAGGAAAAAGACTGAGAGGGGACATAATAGCAGTTTTCAAGTACTTAAAAGGTTGTTACAAGGAGGAGGGAGAAAAAAATATTCTCCTTAACCCCTGAGGACAGGACAAGAAGCAATGGGCTAAAATTGCACCAAGGAGGTTTTATGTTGGACATTAAGAAAAACTTCCTACCTGTCAGAATGGTTAAGCACTGGAATAAATTGTTTAGGGTGGTTGGGGAATCTCCATCATTGGAGATATTGAAGGGCAGGTTAGATAAACATCAGAGATTATCTATGGCATTTGGTCATGTCACGAATGCAGGGGACTGGACTTGATGACCTTCTAAGGTTCCTTCCAGTTCTAGTATTCTGTGATCCCCTAAAATATAGTTTTCCCAGGGCAAGAATCTTTTGTTCCATTTCAATCCTCCTCTTCCCACCTTTGGAAAAGTACAAAATTCAGAATGGATTCCAGCCCTACATAGTATGTAGGATCAACTACAGTTTGGACTTACAGGAAAAACAAGACCATTTTCAAATAATTATCTTGAGCACCAGGCCATTAAGTTCCTTAAGTACCACAAATGGCTTTACTGGAAGAACTAGATTAAGAAGCAGGTTCATACTTCATATTTCTATCTTCACCTACAAGACTGATACATGCACACAAATAGGATATACTTGTTCAGTGGATTGCAAACCTTTCCATGAGAGGTCACATTCAAAACCATATTTCCATGAGCATATAGGGGCTTGGAATCACGATGAGAAAAGCAAGACATGGACAGAAGGGGGGAACCTGGCCTGGCAGCAGCAGGGCTGAGACCGGTGGGGGACTGGGGAGTTGTGGCAGATCAGAGCCTCACCACGGGTTTGCAAAGTGACAGTGTGGCAAAGAAAGCAACTGCCAGAGGAGGCTGCATGAACAGGGGCAGAGCCTGCAAGTCGCGGGAGGTGAGAACGTGGATCTACTCCCGTGCTGGGTCGGGCTCAGCTGGAGCACGGTGCCCCGCATCGGTCGCCAGTGTCTCCGCAGGATACAGAGACACTGGAAAGGCCCCAGAGGCGAGTGACAGAGCTGGCCAAAGGGATGGGATGCAAGCTGTGTGCACCAAGGTGGGAGGAACTGGGTTTGTGTTCCCACACCACAGTGCAGACACTGGTCAGGCAGCCACAGACAGAAGGAGAAAGGTGGCTCTCTTGCCATCCAGGGGGCCAGACAAGAGGGGTTGGGCTCAAACAGCAGCAGCGCAGAGGGAGAGGAGACCCAGGAAACAGCCCCTTGTGGTAAGAACAGCAGGGTGCTGGCAAAGACATGTAGGGAGGTCGTGGAAACTCCTTCACCGGAGATTGGCCAAAGGGGGTTGGGATGGTTTAGACATCACAGATCCTGCATCTTGGTGGGGGTCAGACTGGATGTGACCGTCCCCCCCGGTCCCTTCTAGGCCTGTGAATCTAAAGTCCTAATACACACACCCCCCCACGCCTTTAAATTGTGCACGTTGCCCCTGGGCTGAACAGCAGCAGAGCTGAGGGGCCAGGGCAGTGCCCAGGGAAACCTTGGGGAGCATCTCATGGGAGCTGGCTCCACAGCCGGGGGTGGGGGGAGCTCCAGAGGGCGTCACTGGATGGCCCCAGGCTCCTCTGGAGATGCAAGAGCCCACCAGGGTGCAGCTCAGATCTGGGCCACCTGTCCAGCCAGGGAGTGTCCGGCTGTGCAGAGGTGGCCCAGCTTGGGGACCAGGACCCGATGGCTGCTGGGCAGCCAACCAGTGCTCAGCACACCAGTGCAGAGAGCCAGCAGCCTAATGACGCCCCTGAAGCTATTGAGAGAGCAGATTGACTATCAGCGGGTGACAAAAACCTCTCCTGGATTTGGCTGAAACTTTCCCACAAGATGGTTCCTCTCTGCCCCCCATGCTGGCTCCTTCCCCTTCTCGCAGCACTGGAGGATCATCTGACACGCTAGCTAGAAAGTTTCCGTTAGCTACCACTTGTGGCTCCCGGCCTGGCCTCTTGTACCAGCCGTGCCTCGCTCTGTGGAAAGTCAGAAAGGGGAGCAGGAACATTCCACTTCCCAAGCGGCTGCCAGGCCTGAGCTCACAGCAGAGGAGGAGCTAGTTGGGGTCTGGACCTGCCAAGGTTTGTGCATATGCTGCATTTTAAGCCTGAGTGTGTGAGTGAACTCAGCACGCTCAGCCGGGGACTTCCAGCCAAGCACATGCATCAGGGTCAGTGACCAGGGTGGAGGCAGGCATGCCTAGTGGTCAGAACAGGAGTCACAGCTGGAGCCCACAGTCAGTGCCCAGACTCAGAACCTGCATCCAAGGCCAGAGCCAACATCACAGGTGGAGTCAGGAGTCAGAGCTGGTTACCTGGGGGTAGACCAGGTAGAGGCTGGGCTGGCACAAGGCAGGCACTATTCCCAGCCCTGGGCAAATGTTCTGAGCAGCCACTGAACCACTGCCGGGTGTAAGAGCCAGTTTGCTGACCCCTCCGATCTGGTAGGCAGGGTAGCCAATCCGGCAGCTGCTGCAGGCCAGCTGTGCTTGTTAGGTGCCAGGACTAGACTTGGCTGCAGACCCTGATTCCTGACAACCAGCAGCTGGTTCTGTTTCCCCGCTGTTAAACTCCCTGTGGGGCATTTATGTCTCCTCTCCCTGGGCTGGGGGTTCAGTGGAGCCTGCAGGTCTTGCAAAGAAGCTTTCAGTCTAGTCAAGGCCTGTCTCTGGGTGACTGTGGTTACCGCCCTGTCTGATTGCAGCTGTTTGCAACCTCACAAGAAGTTCCTGCAAGTTTATTTTTCGGATTATTTCTTTTCCATCTTAGCAAAACAGCAATATAAATTGTGCAAAGGTGAAAAGCAACGTCTCTCATAGATGCTAGTAAATATTTTCCCCTCCTACGTGTGCAAACACAAAGGTTCACACTGAGCACATGGGTTTATACCTGATTCTATAGCTAAATCCTTCAACCCTTTAAAAGCAGCACCAGCCTTCCTCACAAACCTCCCTGCCCCTCTACATGGCACCTCACCCGAGCATCATTTCATCCCAGCCGAGAACCTGAAACACTTCACTATAAAATTGAGATACTTTAATTCATGAAAGAGTTCTTAGGTTATGGTAGTGATTCCTAAAATATCTGACCTGTAATTCTTTGCTCAGGAGCACTGCACAGGAAATGATACAGAAATGGAATTGGGAGGATATTCTCATTTCTATCATAGTTTTCCTGGTCTCAGAGGGCCCATACAGAATCCACAATGGTGTTGCCCCTAAAGAGTCATCATGCAGCCATTGGTCAATAGTAAAACCTTTGGCAGTGTCCCTTACAGATGTATAGATACCCAAATCATTATACTGTCTGGCTAAGTCTACGCTGGCAGCTTCTTCCGGAAGAACAGCCATTCTTCCGCAAAAACTTGCTGCCTGTCTACACTGCACAAGTGTTCTTCCAGAAGTAAATTTACAGTATAGCATTGTAAAACAGGGCTTCTTCCAGAAGAGTTATTCCTCTCCCCATGAGGAATAAGCCCTCTTGCGCGAGAGCTCTTCCAGAAGAGGCCAGTGTAGACAGGCAACACGAATTTCTTGCGCAAGAAGCCACTATGGTTAAAATGGCCATCAGAGCTTTCTTGCGGAAGAGAGCGTCTACGCTGGCATGGATGCTCTTGCGCAAAAGCACATGCCAGTGTAGACACACTCTTGTGGAAGAGTTTTTGCACAAGAACTCTTCCACAAAAGAGTTCTTGCGCAAGAAGCTGCCAGTGTAGACATAGCCTCTTAGTTTGGTAAGTGACACCAGTGCAGTTATGGTGGAATTGTGATCAAATAGATTCTGGAATCTATACATTAAAAATACCAAAACATTAATAGTGTAATAACTGTTGCACTGCCCACATAACAAGGAAAAGCAATTATCTTTACCAAGTGCAAAGCCATACATAGCTCAGCACTGTGCAACCAGTTTTGTTGTTGAACGAAGAGTTTTCAGTGTGGGTCAGAGTTAAGGTTATTGTGAATGACTCTTACTCCTCCTTTCCTGCCTCTTCCCCTCCTCCCCCCGCACCACACACCCGACAGGAGTTATGGCAGGGGTGGGGAACCCTTTTTGAGTCAGGAGTCTCTGACCCTCTGAAAAATCAGTTGGAGGCCACATGCAAGTGAAAAAGGGAGAAAAAAAGCCCTCAGGTGAGAAGCAGGATTAAAAAGAAAGATGCCCACCTCACTCATGCAACTCAGGGTGCCAGGGTTCCCCTTGCACTTCAGTTACCAAAGCTCAAGGCTTCCCCCCAAGTTTGGATTAAGATTTCTGGCTAGCCAAGTCCAAGGCTAGTAGATTTTGTGGGCAGGAGCGTCCAGAGGCGGGCTGCAGCAGCTGGCGCCCCAGGCGGAACGCACAATCGGTGCCCCCGCCTGCATGGCCATCAATGGAGTGACATCATCATCGGGCGCCCCATGACGTCATCATCGGGCACCCCATTGAAGGCAGCGCCCTAGGCGACGGCCAAATTGGGCTATAGGCCCGGGCTGCCCCTGTTTGTGGGCCACCCCAGGCTCTGCAGTGGGGCCAAATTTTAGGAGCAGGCGAGGGGAAGGGGTTCAGGAAGTAGAGGGTAGGAGCGGACATGCCCCACCCTTGTTGTAAAGTGGAGCCCAAAAATGTGGTCTCTGCATTTATAAAAACGGAAGTGTGGCTGCTGCACTAACAAAATAGACAGAGAATCAGGTTTTACCCCCAAGGCCTGCATTTATCATGCCAGAGTGGGGATTAGAAGTGGGAGCCTGCAAAAGTACCCCAAAATCTTAACTTCCCTCCCAAATCTTAAAAACCTAGATTTTGGGGATAAAAATCCACTGCCACCACCCAAGTAATGGTAAGAAAACCAGGGGAGAGAGCACTAGGGAAATCTCAGCCCTAAAGTAAAACCAGGACACACAAAAAATTAATACTAGGTGAATAAAAAAGAAAGAGAAAGAACTTTTATTATCACCACAATACTCCTGTTACAAGCATAATGACTAGATGGAAAATTTACCAATTAATATATTCATGTGGGATTCCACCATGAACCAAAACTTAGTTACAAAGTAGAGGAAAACCCATTTTTAAATGCACAGACATCAAATTATCTACTTTACCTTACTTACAAATAGTGAAGAGTCTTTTCTTGGAGAGAAACATGATGTCTATCCCCCTCAGCCTTTGGAGAGAAACTGCCCTGAAACAAAGGAGGGAAAACCCCGAAATTCCTTTGTCTCAGTTTGAAATCCCTAACTGCATTTCTACTGGTTAAGCAGATACCTGACTAGGTACAGTGAACTCCTTAGTCCCCAGGCTGCTGGCCATCCCTCCCTTGTTGTAAAGTGGAGCCCAAAAATGTGCTCTCTACATTTACAGAAGCGGAAATGTGGCTGCTGTACTGACAAAATAGACAGAGAATCAGGTTTTACCCTCTTGTTGGTCTCATGGTTTTTAAGCCAGTCAGCTGCTTTTGGAATATTTGGAGCTTGTTAGCGCATAGGCCTGTTTGTTAGCATGGGAGAATTTGGGTGTGACGTTTTATACTTTTATGTTCTTACCTGTGCACAAAGATCTTCCGTCCAACCAGATGGGCTTGTTACTGTAATGAGAAAAGATGAGCAGAGCCCTGCACAGATGCAAAATTTGTATCTGCAGCCACTGTGGAACTGTACATGCTCAGTAAGAACTGCTGTAGCTGCTGCCCTCACTCTGCCCTCACATGGTTTTAGATGCTGCTCCGGGATCTGTACAAACATTAACAAGGGGCTGGGGGGAGAGGGGCAAATCGCAGTGCGGAAATGGACAGGGTGTGTGTGGGAGAAATTTATCAGTCTGGTGGGGTGGGGTCAATTAACTTGATGGTGGGGCAGAGGGAGGGCTGGAAGGGAAAAATCAAGCAGGAGGGGGGTGATTGGAACTGAGGGGAGATAGTGCCACACAGGGAGGGGCAAAGGGGGAGCAATTACCCAAAGGGGGGAGCCCCCTGCCAAAGGTCCAAAGCCAGGGGTGGGGGTACAATGGGGGGCACAGAGGGGTTTTTACTTGCTCACTCAGCAAGATATGTGCCTGAGCACAGGGCAAGCTGCCTGTCCCTGCCAGCCCCTGCAGCCCCTCCCTCTCTGAACTGCTGCAAGCACCCCACATGCAGCTGTGTGTGGTATATTCTGAGGAGTTAAATGCCTCTTATCAGTTAAGACATGAAGTCTCATCACAGTTTCAAATATACTGTCGTATCTCTTGCAGTGATTTCCTGAATTGCATTCCAGTCCTTCCAACCCATTTTAATACTCCTTTACAAATGTTATTTCTATTGCTCTTATTAGGGGGTTGCGCCCCCTGCTCGCTACACTCACTAACCAACCCCCCCCCCCAGTCTGAGGGGTTTGAATGAGCAGGGTGGGAGTGTGGGGTCTCAGCTTGGGGGTGGGGGGGCCACTTACTTGCTTTCATGCAGCTCCCAGCACCGTAGCTCAGGCCCCCTCCACCGCCGCTTTTTTAAATCTAGCTAATTTATGTTGCATTAATCTCTTGAATTAACTACAATTAATTGAGAACCTGGATTTTCATGCCATTCTGTAAGATGAGAGGTTGCCCTCCCCTGCGCTGCTGGCCGAGCTCACTTTTGGTCCCCTACTCCAAAAAGACGTAGGGGACATGGGGTAATTTCCAAGCCAGGCAGTGAAAATGATTAGAGCCCCCTGAAAGGTTCTGTGTGAGGAGAGACTGAACAGATTGGGACAGCACCCTGCTGCCAGCAGGCAGCCCCTGGTGACATGCCAGCATCACACACAGCAATGAACAGGCGGTTACACATGGGTGTCTCGGATGGCAGAGGGGACCCACCCCCAGCAGCTCTTCCCCAGTGATGCGGCCCCCCGGGTGTTAAGTGGGAGCCAGAGCTGGAGCAGCCCCAGCCTGGAAGAGATGGTGCCGAGGTTACACACACACACACACACGCACACTCATGCTCTGCTTGAACCACAGAACTCACACACACACATACACACGCACACTCATGCTCTGCTTGAACCACAGAACTCTCTCACGCACACTCACACACTCATGCTCTGCTTGAACCACAGAACTCACACACACACACACACTCGCACACTCATGCTCTGCTTGAACCACAGAACTCACACACACACACACTCGCACACTCATGCTCTGCTTGAACCACAGAACTCACACACACACACACACACACACACACACACTCATGCTCTGCTTGAACCACAGAACTCACACACACACACACACACGCACACTCATGCTCTGCTTGAACCACAGAACTCTCACACACACACACACACACTCGCACACTCATGCTCTGCTTGAACCACAGAACTCACACACACACACACACTCGCACACTCATGCTCTGCTTGAACCACAGAACTCACACACACACACACACACTCGCACACTCATGCTCTGCTTGAACCACAGAACTCACACACACACACACACTCGCACACTCATGCTCTGCTTGAACCACAGAACTCACACACACACACACACACACACACACGCATGCACACTCATGCTCTGCTTGAACCACAGAACTCTCTCACACACACACACGCACGCACGCACACTCATGCTCTGCTTGAACCACAGAACTCTCTCACACACACACACTCACACACTCATGCTCTGCTTGAACCACAGAACTCTCTCACACGCACACACACTCATGCTCTGCTTGAACCACAGAACTCTCACACACACACTCGCACACACACGCTCGCACACTCATGCTCTGCTTGAACCACAGAACTCCTCCAGACCAGGGTGATAGGATTAAGGAAACACCCCAGCCTCCTCTGCACTGAAGATAGGACAGAGAGACATCTCCATTAGCAGACAGAATGGAGATCAGCATGTCCAAAGCATGGACCGCACTGAACTATGAGATACTTGTAGGGAATGATTCCGGACACGCTGGGTGCAGGTGAAACTCAAGCAGAGGATTTATTGGTTCACACAGCTAGTGGAGTACCCATCAGGGGTTAACCTGGTGAGCACTGACTTAACCAAAACATACATTAGATTACACAGGTAGCAGATGGATGGAGGAGAAGGGATTTGATAGGTCTAGCAGCGGAAGTGAGATATGCACATAAGCCAATGACTACAAAAGTTACACAGCATCTCCGCCCATTGCCAATTAAACATATTATCACTAATACAGGTAGTTATTCCTAACAAGCTAAATGAGCCAACATAAACAAAGGCATGTTGATGGTCATTTTGTCGGCCGGAAATATAACGCATCTCCTCCGGGGGTGGTATTGCCTTGGCGCAATCTTTGGGATCCAAGCTTATTTTCTAGGAACAAAGCAGACAATGAAAAACAATCCCACGCGGTTGTTTGGTACCGGCCTTATCAAAGTGAGGCCCTTTTGGAATGTAGTTGCCAGGGGAACCAGGGTCACGGTAACTGCTGTCTGTGCGCTGCCCAGGCCTAGCCTAATAATTTCAGATTTGAGTTGTCAGTTCTCAGCAAGATACCATGGACTGCCTCAGTTTACCCTACAATACTGAAAACAGGAAAGCACTGCCTGGTGAGAAATCTCTGCTCCAGATGCTAATGAACTCGTGTCTGCTCACACCCAGATCAGTAAGTATCAGACCAATTCTAGTCATAAATCCTCTACTGGTATCCAAAATACTGAAACTGCGTAGTTGCATTATTCTCTCTCCCTCTCTCTCTCTCAAGGCGTACCACCCCTCACTAGGAATGATGGGTTTCTGCTGCCTACCCTCAACAAAAGTGGAGAATACTCCCTAAATAGAACAGAATTCACATGATTACTGGAAGAGCCAAAAGCTTGATCCTGCCAAAAGTCATTGTAAGTTTTCTCATTGATTTCAGTGAGAGCAGAAGAAATCCCAAAATGTCACATCTGTTAAACTGTTATTTTACGCTAACCAAGTAAACTTCATTTTAATGTAATAAAAGGGGGCTGTGTCCCCTGCTTGCTACATTCACCAGCCCCCCTCTCTCTGGGGGCAGAGGCTACTGCAGAGGTTTTTTTTGGAAAAACAGCCATTTTCCTGAAAAAACTCCAGTTACGTCCACACTGCAATCATGTTATTTTGAAATTAAATAGAAAGAACAGAGGGGTTTTCCCAGCATTGGTAAACGTCATTCGACAAGGAAGAAGCCTTTTTGTGAAAGAGCTCTTTCGGAAAAAGACGTGTGTGGATGGGGAAGAGGGAGTTTTTTCGAAAGAAGAGGGAAGAGGAAAAAGCACAGCCACCCTGGTGGCTACTCCACCCTTAGTAATCATAGCTTACATGCGAGAGAGCATCCATTCAGTCTGGATGCTCTCTTTCGAAAAAGCAAATCACGTTTTCGATGTGCTTTTGTGTGTGGACACTGTCTTTTGGAAGACGTTTATTCAGAAGATCTCTTCGGAAAAAAGTTTCTTCCAAAAGAAGCCTGCGGTCTAGACATAGCCAGAGTGTCTGGCCAGAAGGAGGGGGCAGGAGCAGTCTGGGGGGGTGCAGGTTCTGAGTAGAGGGGGTGCATGAGAGGGGCAGGGATATGGAGTCTTGGCATGGTGGTGAGTGAGGGGGCTGGGGACGCAGGGTTTTGCTTGGTGGGCTATGAGTGAGGGGGCTGGAGGTGCAGAATCTTGGCCAAGGGTGTGTGTGAGGGGGTTGGGGGTGTGAGGAGGGGGACACCTCATGGCTCCCATCACCCTAGAGCACCATGGAGGGAGGGAGGATGCATGTCTCCCACCTACCCATCCCCGAGCACCAGGGAGGGGGGGAGGAGGAGGAGGCTGTGCAGCTCCCGCCCCTCCAGAGCAACAATGAGGAGGAAGGGCTGACGGAGCAGGCTAGCGGCTGAGGGATGCAGCGTGACATGATTACATTACTCTGTTGTCCCACAGGAATGTTTTGTATATGTGTAGAGAGACAAAACCAAACAGATAGATCCTGCCTTGAAGCTTTGTGTAACCTTTAAGCCCGGAAGAGCAGATTTAGGGCCCTATGAAAATTTTGCTTTATATTGGAACTGTACACATAGCCTCAGCTAGAACATCACAAAGGTTCGGTAAAAGAAAATGGCAGCTCTCATTCTTTAAATACCTTAGATTTATTTCAGACTTAATTTCAATGTTTTAGCATAACTTAAAAAAACCCCTAACAACCTTTAATCACTCACAGCTTCCAAAGCATTTCATATCAGCGTCATTCCCCATGTATTTCTTCTCCTCAAAGTAAACAGATATAATCAAGACACAGTCAACTGACCAGGTTCCATTATGAGGGCTGTTAAGAATTTAGAGGGAATTGTATTAGTTTCATAGTTGCAGTCCAATTTCTACTGCAACAAGGCGAAGATGCAATGCGAAAATGACCAGTGAAAAACTGTGTTTAATCATATGAGCTATATTACAGCTAAGTCATAGTATTTAGAAATGGAATTAGTGTCTAACCAGGGCTCACAAAAGGCCGGAGGAGAGGGGAAGGGCAGCTGCCCCAGGTCGCAGTGATGTAAAAGAGCCCTGGGCCCTGTAAATCACTGCTAGCACTCTGGATGGCATGGGATGGGCGGTGCTGAAGGGAAGAGGATGCCAAAGGCCCCTCTGGACCAGTGGCAGGTGCACAGGCAGCCAAGTCTGACCCAGTGACCTCCCATCTGTCCGGATTAGTTCTCCTTGTGACCCAATGAACACCCATCCAAAGTGAACCCCGTACATATGGATCCGTGCCCCCCTCTCCCCATGACCAGAGGTTGCAAAAAGTTTCCCTGGACCACTTGTACCTGGATGGGTAGCAAAAACTGGGCTAAGCCAAAACTGACGCACTAGTCTGTCAGTAACTGCTACTGGAAGCAGATTTGCAGAGCAGCCGCTTGTGACGCAAAACCTGCCCGGCAGCTGGCACCGGCCCCACAGAGCCTGTTGGCTCCGATCCCGGGGCACCCCGGCCTCTGGCACTTGTATGCGTAGGGTGGGCGGTGGAGAGGACGGGCTGTTGGGGCGTTTCTGTTTCACACCCTGGGAGCCAACTAGAGCGGGAGGAGGAGCCGCTAACTGGGGCAGTTGCTATAATCCCTCCTGCTGCGGGTGGCAAACAGAACCGCGCTGTGGGGCTGGGCTGGAATTAACCTGTCACTGCTGCCCAGGTGAGAGGAGCTGTAAGTGCAGAGGGGCATTTCCTGGGGAGGGACTGGGCTGGCTCCCACCGCTTTGTCTTACGAATCTGGTTTCACTCCCACGCATTGGCCCTGAGGGGCTGTGAGGGGCCAGTCGCAGGGCGACTCCCAGGGGCAGGATGGTGCCCCGGGCCAGCCGCAGTGAGCGGCGGGGGGGTGCTTCTTGGCGCGTGTGTGTCTGTGCTGAGTCTGGGTCCTGCAGCATCGGGCTGGCAATGCCGTGTAGATGGTCCCTAGTGACTCACTGGCATGGCCCAGGCCGGCTGTAGCTGCCAGGGGGCTGGTGGGGAGGCAGGTGTGAGGCAACGAGGGGAGAATTCTAACCCAGGGGCATTTCACACCCCCAGGCAGGGGGCAGGGATGGTAGAAGGGGCCGGGCAGGGAAACCCCAGGTCCCCCTGTGTGAGCACTGGAGACTCTCCCTATCGAAACTGCTGCAACTTCTGGCTCCTGCGTTCCTGCCCCTGTAGCATGTTATGGCACCAAATGCGGGTACAGGGTAGCTGTTACCTGCCCACCCCCTGTCCTACCCCTCAGCTTTGTGCATGCCCTAGCCCAGTGTTTCTCAACCTTTTTTTTATAAAGTGCCCCCTCTTTTTTAAAAGTACCCCTAGTATCTACAGTTTTCAGATCCACACAATTTTTTTCTACCATTGCAACACATTTGTTTAAACCACTTAATTGTAGCTGGGTGGGCAATGAAATTTTTGGATGTAAAAAGTATGAAAATGATAAAGCGCTGTAAAACTTAAAACACAAATTCTATTTTCTCCAAATGTCAGTTTTGTTGACATACCTCCCAGACTTCTCTTTAGTACTCAGAGGCTATGTCTACACTGGCGGCTAAGAACACGTCCACACTACCATGTGCTTTTGCGCAAGAGTTCCATGGCAGTGTGGACGCTGTCTTGCGCAAGAAAGCTCTGATGGCCATTTTAGCCTGCTGTGCGTCCACACTGCCCTCTTGCGCAAGAGCTCTTGTGGAAGAGGGCTTACACTTGTTAGAAAAGAGCGTAGCTCTTGCACAAGAAGCCCTCTCGTCCCACGCTTTACTGTAAATCTTCTTGCGTGAGAGCGAGCTGGCAGTGTGAACGCTCTGCGGAAGAACGACCATTCTTGCACAAGAACCCGGCAGTGTAGATGTAGCCAAAGGGTGCTGTACCACTGGTTGAGACACATTGCCCTAGAAGAGCTGTGAGAGGAGGGGCTGTTTGTTTAGCTGCCTGTTACTGATTGGTTGATTGAAATGACATTTTTCCTTGGGGGCTAATGTCGTTTTGCAGCTGCTTTCAAAGGCCAGATCAGAACCATGCCCCTCCCTCACTTAAAAAAGACAGCAAATCCCAATCTGATGACGAGGGCTAGGTTTCTACACCAGGCACCACAGCCTGTGGAACTCCCTGCCAAAAGAAATCATTGGTCAATCCTTTCTGACTCGTGCCCAGCTCCTGGCATTTATAGGGATGATGGGACCATTATAACTATCAGTATTACACAATAACCTGCAGATGGAAGGACTCTAAGCCCTCCTGTGGCAAGGCATAAGCCCCAGCTTCTAACCAATGGGGGTGAAGGAGGAATTGGTCCCTGGGGCAGGTTATTCCATCGCTGCCCAGTACAGGGGTGTCCTGCCCCTCCTGGGGAAGCAGCTGGTGCTGGCTGGAGTTGGAGGTGGGAGGCTCAGGTGACCACTCTGCTGCTGTCACAGGCCCTGCTGGGACTGTCTGTGCCACTGCTGCTCCCCCCGTCCCTGCCCTGCCAAGGGTGCAGGGGCTTCCTGGGGCATCTCCCTAGGGGAGAAGGATCCACTCACAGGCATAATTCTAGGGTCTCAGACTGAACCCAAACACTTCTTGTAAGTATTCCATGGGGGGCAGGGATCATTCCTGCCCATTTAGATGTGGTGGGTGCAACTCCAAAATCAGACATAACCAATCAGAGCTGGGAATGTGACCCCAGAGGGGCACTGGCTCATTTCACCAGCTGGGGGGCGGGGCTCAGGGATTTCAGTGGAGCTGTCTCAGGTCACACCTGCCCGGGGGGAGGAGGGCTGGCTCCACTCTTTGTCCATGGAACTGGCCCCGTCCAGCACGCGTCTCCCTGTGTGTGTCGAGGGCTTTGGGAGCCCTCTGCTGACAGCAGCTGCAGAGAGACCAGGGCAGCCCCAGCTCTGTCGGCTCCACCTGCCTGGCAGTGCAGGGCTGGGGCAGGGCAGATAAACCAGCGACACCAGCCAGCCCGAGTGACTCAGCAATTCTCTCCGCAGCAACCTGCCAGCCCAGCCCCCACCGGGCGCCAGGGAAGAGACGCGGAACCAGCATCATTCAGCACCCGGAGCTCATTTGGTTGGTGCCTGCCGAGGCCTGCTCGGCCCTGGGGATAAAAGCAGCGCCCAGCAGAGCTTTGGAACAGCTCGTTGGAAACCAGCTCAGACCCAGCCTGGCTGGTCGGGGTCTTTGGGCAAAACTCATCAACAAATGATATTGGAAAGGGGGGTTCCCAGATCATCCCACGTAGCCAAACCGCGCCTGAGCTGTGACTAAGGGAGCTGGTTTGAAACTGCCCTTAGGAAGGGCTCTGCCGGCCCTGCCAGACCCAGTGGGAACAGGCCGTAGTGACTGCTGGCCGCAGAAAGGGGGTTCAAGTGACCATATCTCCACTTTTGGAGCAACACGTCTTCCACAGAGAGAAGAGATGGCAAACGTGTCACGTCCTGCTGAGGGCATGGAGCCAGATCCACTCCTGGACTCCCAGGAAACCCAAAGGGAACAAAATAGGGAGACTCATGTTGCGCCCATCCCAGCACAGAGCGATAGGAGACGCCCGATGGGTGTTGCAGGTACAGTGCTAGCGGCCTCGCTGGGCCCTTCTCACACCGCCCAAGTGGCGCTCACACAGCGAGGGCCTTTATCGCTTCTGGTGGCTGCTCTGTGGAAAAGACACTTAAGCCAGCCACGGCCTTTAGCCTTTAGCTCTGTGGGTATGTCTACACTAGCCCCCGAGTTCGATCTAGGGAGGCTAATGAGGGCGACCGAATTTGCAAATGAAGCGCGGGATTTAAATATCCCGCGCTTCATTAGCATGTGCCCGGCTGGTCGCCATTTTAGAAATTGACTAGCCCGAAGTAACTGCCCGCGTCTACATGCGGCAGTGAAACGGGATTCCGAATTAAAGTCCTAAATCGAATTAGCTATTATTCCTCCTGCAATGAGGTTTACCAGCTAATTCGATTTAAGGCTTTAATTCGGAATCCCGTTTCACTGCCGCATGTAGACGCGGGCAGTTACTTCGGGCTAGTCAATTTCTAAAATGGCGACCGGCCGGGAACATGCTAATGAAGCGCGGGATATTTAAATCCCGCGCTTCATTTGCAATTTCGGTCGCCCTCATTAGCCTCCCTAGATCGAACTAGGGGGCTAGTGTAGACATACCCTGTCTCTCTACCCACTGGTCCCTGCTTCAGTCCCTGTCTAGTCACCTAACGGCCTCCCTCAGGCCAGACAGGCTGGTGACATTTCCATCCCTGTCCTGTGGGTGAGAGAAAGGCTTTTTGAACACGACGCAGGTTTCTCCTCCCCTTGTGTTGCTTCAACGTGGGCAGGGGTCCAAGTGGAAACCAGGCTGGTTGTCATGGCAACAGGCAAGTTACTGCTCTGAGGGGGTTTTGTGTTGGAAGTAGGAAATGAATCAGGTTTTGACTTAAATGTGAGGGTCTCTGCCCCCTTCCCCCGCCCCATCCTCTCCCTTTTTAAATACACACGTTCGCTGGAAACCATTTAGAGGGAAAACTTTGAAATCTCAAAATGAAACCCACAATTGTTTTGTTTTGTTTTGTTTTTGAAAGGGGAAAGGACTTTTCCTCTATTTGAAATGAAAAGTTTCACCCCCCCTGCTCTCTACCTTTCCCTCTCTCTCGTTGCAAAATATCCTCCCGCCCTTTTATTTAAACCAGCTTCGCCTGCTGCTGCCAATCCACGCCGGGCTTGTCCCACGTGAGCATAAGTGGCTTGTTCTGTTCCAGGTTTGCTGGCTAGAACACAGATATGTGACCCGGTTCTCTGTGGCTCGCTGTGCACTCTTGTCCTCTTCAGCCTCATCCTCATTATCATCTTCACCGTCATGGCCCAGACACGTAAGTACGGCGCCGGCACTGACTTCAACTCTGCACCGCACAGTTGGTGCTGGAAACGTCACTGTCCCACCCGACTTCTCCTCCCACCCCTGCTTCAGCCCTCACATCAGACTCTGCTGAGCCCTGGGCTTTTCTGTGGGGTCTGCCCCACCCCCCTCAGCGACCAGCTCCCTCCTGCTGTCAGCTCGCTCTGTGTGTTGCCCAATCATGCCTGGCTACCCAGGGCTGTGAGTCACTGGGTTGCCCCCCTACCTCCGCTGGGAGGGAGCCAGACCTGTGCCCGGCTGTCAGCTCCCTGCCCCCATCAGCCTGGCAAGCCCTCTCCTCCAGTGACATTAACATCCCTGCACTGCACGTGGCTAGTATCCCAGAGCGCTGTGCTGGCCGGAAACAGGCATCTACACTATGTGAGTGTGGAGGTGCAGAGACAGGGAGACGCCACAGGCTGAGGCAGCCCACGGCCACTGAAACGAGTGCAAACCTGACTAGCATCAGAACAGTTGTGTGGGTCCCCCCATTGATCTGGGTGCCCGGACTGCACGAGGGGCAGGGCAAGGAGGCATTTGGCCCCACACGGAGCTGGGCAGCCAGGAGGGAGAGGTGGGGAAGAGGGAGCATGGGGAGCAGCCTGAAAAATTTGGGGTGCTGCGTTAACATTTGAACCTGGCGTCACCCCAAGTCTGTTCCTTGCGTAGTCAGTTCCCTTTGCCCCATGAGCCAAGTGAATGATGTGATTTTCAGCACATGCAAAATTGGAAGGAGGAGAGAGGATGGGGGGGTGCATGATAGGCCATGATATTAGCTGGCCCTTTTCTCAGTGCTGATAGCACAAGGATCTCAGGGTTTCTAGCTGCATTTTCTGTGAGCCTTAGAGCAAGTCTGGACTTAAAACACTGCATTGGCACCGCTGCATGGCCCTTGCATGTTACTGAAGCTGATAGGAGAGCGTATTAAAGCCACCCTTCACCCCCAGAAAGGGTGGCTTTATTTACCAACATAACTCTGCCTACACGATAACATTGCTCAGGGAGGTGGAATTTTTTACATCCCGGGAGACTTAGTTACCTCGATGTAGCGAGGTTTCTCACAAATTCACCTCACATCGGTGCTAAATGCAAGGCAGGTGTGGCACACCGATGGGCGTTTGTCACTGGTGGCTCTGGCTACATGTCTGGGGCTATTGGCACGGATTAACAAACGGATCCGATCTCCTTGGGCCTGTAAGAGGGCCCTTCCCAAAGGCCACCGCCGCTGGCCACTTTTCTAACCCAAACATCTCCCCTGCTGTTGCAGAGGTAACCATGCCACC
Organism: Pelochelys cantorii; assembly: GCA_032595735.1. Taxonomy (NCBI): domain Eukaryota; kingdom Metazoa; phylum Chordata; order Testudines; family Trionychidae; genus Pelochelys; species Pelochelys cantorii. The sequence continues at coordinate 25,144,334 of CM064345.1, read as the reverse complement.
TGGTGGCTGTTCGCATGGTCCCGTGGTTGGCTGATGGAATCCTAGACACTAGAACTGGAAGGGTACAGACAGTGGGGCTATTTTGGGATAATCTAGAAATAGAAACGCCGTGTCTTTTAAATGTGCCCATTATCTCGAAATAATGGGCACACTATTTCAGCATCCCAGCAACCTTCGTTCCACGAGGGTTAAGGGACGTGTTGAAATAGACTCAAAATAAGCTATGCAATTTCTGTAGTGTGAATTGTGTTGCTTGTTTCAAATTAAGGGTGCTGTCTAGACGCACCCGAAGGGACCTTGAGAGCTTATCAAGTCCTGTTCAAGCACAAACCCAGCTTTCCACAATGTTGGGGGGAGGGTGGAGGTATCTGATGTGGGGTCACTGGAGGCTTGTTCCCTTGGCTACAGAGAGAGTAGGGCAAGTCTCTCACCCTGCTGCTTTTTAATTTTCAGCAAAGACAAGTGAGCCCTGCCCAGCTGGTGCTGCCTGCTCAGGGGCCAACTGCCCCAACAACTGGGTCGGATACCAGGGGAAGTGTTACTATTTCTCCAAGGCTGAAGGGAACTGGACTGACAGCCAGAGCAACTGCTCTGCCCTCAGTGCCTCCCTGGCTGGGATTGACAGCACCCAGGAACTGGTGAGAGAGAGAAACAGAAGCATTATAAATACCACAGCCAAAGTTTTCTCTAATTTTTACTGTCAATGTTCAGAATAAATTTTGTTCTGTGCACCAAGGCATGTGTGAATGTGCACCACTAGTAGAAACACAATCCCATCTGTGGGTGCTCTACTAATCAGCTGGGTGGTACTGGAATCTCCCCTGAGCAGCTGCACAAGTGCCCAGCTCACAGGGAACACTGACCACAGGGCAAGTGAAAATTTGCCATAGCTCCCCGGGGTGGGGGTGGGGGGCAAGATTTCATGACAAAAGTTGATGGAGTTTCCCCAGCAGAGGGTCAGGCTCAGTGCTGGGCTGGGGTTACCCCAGCACGACCTGCTGCTGATCACAGAGCAGGGAAGAGCATTGGCTCTGAGGATGGGGGGGGGGGAGAAGAGAAGGGGTCACTGGATCAGAGCTGCGGGTGGAGAATTCCCACCCTGGACAGGTCACACCGGGAGTGGCAGCACAGAGAAGCCAGCACAGACTGTGGTGAGCTCAGATCCATTTGCTTTATGTAACAGGAGTTCATAAAGCGCAATAGAGAATCCTATGACCACTGGATCGGCCTAAGGAAGAGCCCTGGCCAGCCCTGGGAATGGTCCAATGGCACCAAATTCAACTCCTCGTGAGTCCCTTTTCCTTTGATTCACTAAGTGTTGGGTCACGTCCCTGGTAAAAGCACCAGCTGGTACAAAATGAAGCCACCACCCTACATGGTAACTCACATTGCTGTGAGCCCCAGTCCCTGGGCATTCTGTGCCATGTGGCTCAGGGCCGGCAGTGTTATTATGAAGAGGGGGAAACTGAGGCACAGCACAACCAGCCCAATGTCACCCAGGAGACCTGGAGCACAGCCAGGACTTGAATGCAGATGTGCCAAGTCCAAGGTGAGGGCTTTTAACCACCTGGCCACCCTCCCTCTTACCTAAGCTGTGACAGAAATGAAACTCCAGTGCTGGGGCTGCGGGGCCTGGCTTGCTTGGCCAAATAGGGGCTGATGCGCTGTGCATGCAAGCAGTGCTGATGCTCTTGATTTGTTCGTTGCTGCAACAGGTTCTTCGTACGAGGTGGAGACGATTGTGCTTATGTGGACAGTGAGGGGATTGCCTCTTCGAGCTGCTTTGGACACTTGCGCTGGGTCTGCTGCAGGCCAGAGGGAAGGCTCAGGCAATAGGTCCCATTTGCTATTTGAAGGCAAGTCCGGCCCTGTCGCTGCGTTTTGCTGCCTGTTGGGAGACGTGCAGTGCCCAGGGGACCATGTGGCAGCAGGTTGGGGAAGGAAACAGCTGCCCAGCCCCTGCAGCAACGCCCCTGACCCCCGTTGGAGGTGGGGTGCAGAAAGAACCCACCTCTGGGGGAGAGCTGGGAGTGGAATGGTTTCTGTGTTCACCCTGCACAGGGTGGGGATACGCTGCTAGCGTGGGGTGGTGCTTGAACCCCTCCCCTGGCTAACCCCAGCCCAGGAGCCACGGCTTGAGTAAGACCAGCTGTGCACAGGGCTGAGTCTGTCCTGATCAGCCAAAGTGATCAAGGGGCTGCCGCCTACACCACCTCTATGGGGGACACCCCAACATAGAGCCGTATCACCTGGCAACTCAAGGTTTGAGGGGTTGCCACCAGAGGTGCTGGAACAAAGTGCTTGTCACCTGCCATAAAGCGGGGGAGGGAGTAGGGATGGGGCCTCAGTTCTGGCTTGCACTGGGTTGGGAGCTCAAACCTCCTCTCCCCCACCCCTGACAGGGGCTGCTGCCACCCTGCACTGCTGCCTCTATCAGAAGCAGCCACACAGGACCACAGGCAGCCAGGCTGAGTGGGGAGCTGGTCTTGAAACTGACTCCCCTTGTGGACCAGCTCCCACCTGGCAGCCCACGCTGCTGCAAGTGGAGCTGCAATTATAGCGGGAAGATTAATTGGTGAATATAAGATGCAAGGCACAATGGCACGAAGAACTATAAAAAAAAAAAAGTTGGGAGCAAATACCAAGATACCAGAGGTAGATGGACCAGCTAGAAGAATGAATGCGAATCAGAGTAAAAGCAGCCCCATTGCTGGTCTTATTAGGCTTGTCAGTAAAAGCTACTATGAGCCAATCATCTGAAGAAGTGGGCTGCGCCCTCAAGAGCTCATGATCCCATCTATATGTGCTGTTAGTCTTTAAGGTGTTTGTGACGGCCTACGTCTACATTACAGGCTTTTTCCACAAGAACGGCCGTTCTTGCGGAAAAAGTTGAGGAGCGTCTACACTGCACGCACGTTCTTGAGCAAGTACATTTACAGGGAAGCATCAGAACAGAGGGCTTCTTGTGCAAGAGTTATTCCTCTCCCCACGAGGAATAAACCCTCTTGCACAAGAAGGCAGTATAGATGGGAAACAGGAGTTTCTTGCGCAAGAAACCCCTATGGCTAAAATGGCCATCAGAGCTTTCTTGCACAAGAGAGCATCCACACTGCCATGGATGCTCTTGTGCAAAAGCACATGGCAGTGTGGACACGCTCTTGCGCAAGACCTTTTGCGCAAGAACTCTTGCACAAAACAGTTCTTGCACAAGAAACCTGTAGGCGATGTCTACCTTGGCGGGTTCTTGCGCAAGAACCCGCAGAGTGTCCACACGGCCCGCCCACTCTTGCACAAGAAGATTTACAGTATGGCGTCAGAAGACAGGGCTTCTTGCACAACAGCTACGCTCTTTTCTGACAAGTGTAAGCTCTCTTGCGCAAGAGCTCTTGGGTTTCTTGCTCAAGAAAGCCCTATGGCTAAAATGGCCATCAGAGCTTTCTTGCGCAAGAGAGCATCCACACTGCCAGGGATGCTCTTGCACAAAAGCACATGGCAGTGTGGATGTATTCTTGCACAAGAGGTTCTTGCACAAGAACCTGCCAGTGTAGACATAGCCGAAGGGGGGCTTAGACACCAGAGTGAGCACTGCTGGTAGGCTTGCCAGATGCTTTCTCCAAAAATCCTGAACATGGCAGGAAAAAACTTGGTTGAGCCAAAACAAAACCAGGAGACAAAAGTAGCTGAGCAAAAAACCTGGAGAACAAAAATAAGTTGCTGCACCTTTAAGAATCCCCACGCTCCTCATTTCCCCCGCCCATCCCAGACATGGCAGGGGAAGAATATCCCTGCCGGCCTTCCATCCAAGAAAAACAGAAAATACCAGACATTTCACATGTCTGATATTTTCTGTTTGTTTGTTTTTTTACCGGACAGGGGTGAGAAATAATGGACTCTTTGGGCAAAAAACAGACCCGGCAACTGGCAACTCTAGCTGGTGGAGGGCAGTGTCCTGAAGAGGATGCCGAGGTCAAAGAGAAACATGGGGAGACACCAGCTAGAGCAGCCTTTCTTAAAATTGTGTTCTGTGGCACACCGGTGTGCTATGAAGCAGTCAGCAATGTGCCGCCGCAGAGAACAGAATTAAAAATGGCAACCCTTAAAGGGACAGGAGACTTTCCCATCCCTCAATAACTTTCCCCTTGACTATTTTTCGTCTTCTCTTTTTCTTCTTTTTTCTCAATAACTTTTCCCTGGCCTCTTTTTTTTGCTCAACAAAAACTCCTTGGTGTTCCTCATTTAAAAAAAATTGTTTGGTGTTCCTCCATCTTAAAACGTTTAAGAAACACTGAGCTACAGGGAGGCGGCCAGTGAGTCAACAAGCTAATTCCCAGGACTGGTGGCTGGAGACGCCGTGGTGGTGAGTCTGCCTCGTGACAGTGCTATTAGACTATTTGTTGTTTTTCTAGAATAAGCTAAGTCTATCTATATTATAGTCAGATCCATGCTCCGGCAATCGATGCACTGGGGGTTGTATTTAGGTTCCCCACTCAGGTTCCCTACTTTCTCAATGCAGTATTTTGTACCAATATTTGTGGGGGGGTTTCCCCTTTACTTGAACTGAGTGGTTGGTTTGTTTACTGGGCTGATTGCCTGAGCAACCTCAGGAGGAGGCAGAAGGCTACACAGACTGCAGAACCTCCTAGCTCCTAGTTACAATAGCTTGTCCCATCTTTAGACTCACAGATGGGTAGAGCAGGCTGCTCAAAGACTGTGGAAGACTCGGGCAAACTCAGCCAAAGTTGTGGTGGTGGTGGGTTTTTTTGGTCACCAATACTTTCTAGCTGACCTATTTTATTCAAATGTTTGTTTACTTGTATTTCTAATGTTTACATTGGATTGTTTGGGTTTTTTTCCAAGAAACTTTTTATAAAGCTATGTAAAATAAATTTATTTTGTCCTTTTTTGGACTTGATTGTATCACTTCTTCCTCCCGAGCCCTTGGCCCCCACCCCTCCCTTTCCCATGAGGCTCCACACCCCCCCCCATGTCCACCCCTCAAGACTCCACCCCCTGCTGTCTCTTAGCTATGTACCCTGGCCATCCCTCATTCCAGCATCTCTGCACTGGGAGATGCTACTCCTGTGTGTGAGGAGTTGCAATAAGCATCAGTAACTGAATCCTGGGCCTCCGGGTGCTTTGCTATGGGAATTGGCTTCAGGCACTAGGGACGGGCAGTGGAGCAAACTCTAGCCCACCCAAAGGTAACAAATGCAGATTTTGAAAGATAAGGAAAAATTTGACGGAAGTCAAAGCCATGGGGAAACTAGTTCTGGATGGAAAGTAGCATGTCCAAAAATAAACAAGAAGCATTAAAAATGAAGTGTATTGGTGGTGGGTGGACCAGGCCCCGAGGCCCCCTGCTGGATGCCCTGTGATCTTGTCACACCCTGCCCCAAATAGGCAATAGGGAGGTCCTCCAGGCAGGCTAGAGAGGCTGCAGGAGAAGCAGCCAGTCAGGGGCCAGGAAGGCCCTATAAAAGGAACTGAAGGAGCAGACAGCAGTCTGTCTCTGGAGGCTTCAAGGTATGTAGAACCTGGAAACTGGCTGGCTGAGAGAGTGGCAGCAGCATGGACAAGCTCCATGTGGTGAGCTATTGAAGACTGCTGGACTAAGCCAGGACTGGGAAATAAAGCCCAGAGGTAAGGGCAAGGACCCTGGCCATGAGAGGGGATATCCTGGTGACTCCACTCTCATCCAGGCAGGGGACAGACTCAAGGGACACTACCCAGGGCACCGAGAGGGGGCCCCTGTTAGGTGTGAAACCCAGAAGGAGCTTTGTGTGATTGCACACAGGGTGTGCGACTTGGCTGAGTTGCCAAAGAGGCTTTGGGGACAGAGAGTGCACATGCACTTGGGTAGAGGGGGTGCTTCTGAGAGGGGAGTGCTGCCCTGTTACTCGCTGCTGTCTCTTATCCATGCTCTCTGACCCTCCCTCACTCCAGCATCTCTGCAGAAGGGGGTACATGTTGCAGTAACCTGGATCCCAGCATGTTACTGGGCTAAGTGGGGCCAAAATGGGGGACAAAGTAACTAGAGGTGCTGTACGAAATGGAAGGGGTGATGAAGAGGTTAGGGGAAATCAAAAGCCTTAGATCAGAAAAAGTTGACAAGTGGAAAACCTTGTCAAAGGTGTAGAACCTTTTAGAAGATTTTTTTAAAGTTTGCTAGAGTTGAGAATAATGACGCATTGTTTTCCACCTAACCCCTGAAGTAAATAACTTTGTTCAGTGTATTAATTGCTCATTGTGGCTTAAACAAAAATATCATAATCAATAGACACAAAGCTGGATGATGTGGACTCCGTAAGGTGGAAGAAACGACTGGTCATCTTGTGTGGGTCTCTTGGAGCTTTATTAGAGAGAGAAAAGTTGTCTGTGGAATTCAAACATCTTAACTTTACAGCAGGTTCCATAGCAAACACATCAGAGGAATGGGGTATTAGTCAAAAGCATTGTTTCATGACTTGAAAGACAGGGCAGAGCGAGACAATATAGACAACTTGCTGCCCAAGATACGTTCCAAAAAACTTGGACTTACAGTGAAACAACTTAAAACAGGGATTTTTTTTCCTATGGTTGACTTCCATTTAAGCAAAATTGGGGGGTTTTTTTGCACAACTTATTGTGGGGAATGGGAGGACTTACCACACATCAGTTCCTACAAGCGTCAATGACTTTAGAGTGGAACAGATGTACACCAGGATGACTTACGAATTATAGTGGGTAGTGACAGCGGATTATTTAGTCACCTCTGCTTCACCATGAAAACATGGATTGAAAAGAGAGAAGAGGCTGGCTTTTTCTACCTTCTGCCCATGTTCTCCTTTCCCCTCACCCTCCTTCAATCTTTTCTCCTTCGCCGTTTCAGGTGACCCCATCTCCATGGAGCATGAGGACTGCTGTCCGTAATGTGTTTGTGTTCCTAGCAGCCTTGTGCCATCGGGATGGTTTTTTAGCCTCTTTTTACAGACAGATAGAGGCTAAGGGTCTTTCCCAAGGTCACAGACAGAGTCAGTGGCAAAGCAGATGTCCCCGTACCAACTCCTTTACTCCCAGATGATCCTTCTTCTCTGAACTAAATGTACAGGGACCTTTATGAGACCCTCTGGAGCAAGGAAACTGAAACGAAGCAGCAGCACAAAGGAGGAATGAGAAAAGAGCGAGTGGAAGAGAGAAACTCTTTGGCCAAAGGACTCACTCTTAGGCTCGGATCTAATGTGGAGCCATTCAGCCGGGTCCTGATCTCATCAGGGGAGGAGATGGAAGGTCCAATCCAGAAACAATTTGCACCTAGCATAAGATCCCAGAGGAGCGCCTGCGTTAAATAGCATGTTGGAACAGCTGTACCACACTGGGAAGTAGCAGAGCATTGGAGAGAGGAAAACCGAGGGCCTTTTGCCACATGTCCAGAAGGAAATAAGAGACTTGTCCTCCCTGAGCAAACCCCCAAAGGAAGCTATGGAAGCGCTACCACACACTTGGACCAGCCGCCTGATAAGCCTACCCCTCAGCCATTGCATTCCTAGGCGAGAAGCCGCAGTGAGATTTCCTTCTCTTGATTATCTCTCTCTGTGGTTTAAATAACTGAAAATTCCCTTGATGAGGCTGCCTTCTTTCTAGCACAGCCCCAAGGCACCACCATATTGTACATCTGAACTAAACAATGTTATCCACTGTGTATTTCTTCTCTGTAAACCCAAGTTGCTTAGCCTAAGAGGGCCTTAGACTGTAACTTTGTTTTTAGGGCTTTAAATGAATATTAATGTTTTAAACTAAGAAACACCATGGCTGTGTCTACATTGGCAAGATTTTGCGCAAAAGCAGCTGCTTTAGCGCAAAATCTTGCTGCCTGTCTACACTGGCCACGAGTATTTGCGCAAGAACACTGATGTTGTAATGTACAAAATCAGTGCTTCTTGCGCAAATACTTTGATGCTCCCGCTCAGGGATAAGTGTTCTTGCGCAAGAGGCCAGTGTAGACAGCAACGTTAATTTCTTGCGCAAGAAAGCCCAGTGGCTAAAATGGCCATTGGAGCTTTCTTGCGCAAGAGAGCGTCTACACTGGCACAGATGCTTTTGTGCAAAAGCAAATCTTTTGCACAAAGGCACATGCCAGTATAGACCCTCTCTTGTGCAAATACTTTTAACGGAAAAACTCTTCCGTTAAAAGTATTTGCGCCAAATCATGCCAGTGTAGACGCAGCCCATGAGTCAACAGTGTGACGCTGTTGCAGAAAACACAAATATGATTCTAGGATTTTTTACTGGTGTGTTGTGAACAAGACATGAGAAGTCATTCTTCCACTCTACCCGGCGTGTATTATGCCTCAGCTGGAGTATGGTGTCCAGTTCTGGGCCCCACATTTCAAGAAAGATGGAGAAATTGGAGAAGTTCTAGAGAAGAGCAACAAAAATGATGAAAGGTCCAGAAAACATGAGCTATGAGGGAAGACTGAAAGAACTGGGCTTGTTTTAGTTTGGAAAAGAGGACTGAGACAGGACATGATAGCAGCTTTCAAGATTCCTAAAAGGGTGTCAGAAGAAGGAGGAAGAAAAATTATCCTCTTTGTCCTCTGAGGATAGGACAAGCAGCAATGGGCTTAAACTGCAGCAAGAGAGGTTTAGGTTGGACATTAGGAAAAACTTCCTAACTGCCAGGGTGGTTAAACTCTGGAATAAATTGCCTAGGGGGGTTGTGGAATCTCCACCCCTGGAGATATTTAAGAGCAGGTTGGACAGACACCTGTCCGGGATGATCTAGATGGTGCTTGGTCCTGCTATGAGGGCACGGGTCTGGACTCAATGACCTCTCGAGGTCCCTTCCAGTTTTAGTGTTCTGATTCTGCACGTGACCGAATTAACTCCTCTGAAACCTGCGGCTGCTTGTTCATTTTGTGTGGCACCTTAGGCTCTGGGGGATGGCCAAAGGGGGTTCAGTGTGTTGGAAGCAGCTACTAGGGAACAGGTAGGGATGTGGTGGGGTCTAGGCAGGATGTATGGTGCAGAAGCTGGGGATTCAGGGTCTGGTTGAGACACATTATACAGAAACAGGTTGATGGTGGGGAGGTGGGGTGCAGGGTTTAGGAGGGTGGTGGTCTACGGGATCTGAGCAGAATGCGGTGTAGGAAGGTGATGACCTAGGGCACCTCCCAGAGGGGCACAGGTAGCTATGTATTAGGGGGTGTTAAAGGCAAGAAATGTAGCCATGTACCTGTTAAAAATCCAAGCTTTATACTGCAGATCCCGTCGCGCATCCAGCTACCCGGGAGCTGCCTTAAAAGTGCACACTGGCTCCCCGCTACAGGTCGTACTCCTGGTCATCCAGATGCGCTGCAAGCTCTGCGGTATAAGCTTTCGACTACAGAGCCCACAGCCCGGGGTGACAGCTGTCTCCCTGGGAGAAGGGCTGGCAGCCAGAAAGCGACACGTAACCGTAACAGAAGTCAATAAAGTGATGTTGATTGTGTCACGCAGCTCTGGGGAGGACATTGTCCTAGGCGGGGGAGGAGTGGCCCACCTCGCCCCTATCGCACTTATCTCCATCCTTTTTCTCCCCAGCCGGTGCCTCTGTTCTTAGCCCAGAGTCTCTTTACTCCCTCTGCCTTCAAGTCCCAGAGCCTAACCTACTGACAGGGCAGCCCAGGCCAATAGTCCTCACAGTGGCCCAAGGGTCAAAGTCTATAGCTTGCCCCCTATTCCCTGGGCAGCGCAGTTCAATCCTCCCACAGTGACCCACAGGTAGAAGTCTGTTGAAGAGTTAATAGGTAAGGGGAAAAGGTTCATATCGCCCTGAAAGGGGGGGTCCAGGCCCTCCCACTCTACTGGACTCCAGCCTAGTGCCCGGTTCGTGGCTTGCTCTCGCTGTTGAGTCAGTGGGGAAATCGTAACCACAACACACAGACTCCTCGATGGGGACTCACTCACCCAGTAGCTGTTACCGCTCCTGGGCTGCTTCCTGCTTCCCTGGTGAGTCTCTGTTCCACCATCTTCCTCTGCGTTCTGGCTACTTCCCTTTGTTTCCAAATCCTGCATGGTCCCTAGAGGCGTCCAGTCTCCAGCCTGTGTGGCAGCATCCCAGCCTTTAGGTGGTCAATGGAGCTTGCAGGGAGCTGGCTCCACACATCCTCTCCCTCAGGCTGCCAGCCCCAGCTGAGCTGAGCTGCTCCCTTTTATAGCAGTGCAGCTTGAGCATGCCCAGTAAGGTACAGGGGATGTGGCCTCCTCTGCTCTCAGGGATGAGTTAAGCCCTTCCTGCTCAGTGCAGGGGGATTATGCCCCATCACATACTCTCCCCTTTAAGAGTGGCCCCAATGTGGGTCCATCTGCATATTCCCTGCCCCCCACCAGTGGAGAAAAGAAATCAGCATTTATATGTGCCTTCCCTGGATGGGGGTGCCATTTCAGATGGGTGCGGGGTGACCTGTGCATGCTGTGATGGGGGTGGGGGAGGAAGAGAGTGAGAGCACGGGGAGGGCGGACTGAAGACAGAGGCTTCAGCAGTGTTATTGAGCACCAAATGGGCAGGAAACAGTTTGTGGGCTTGTGGCATTTAAATCAAGAAGGGTAAAAATAGCTTTGGCACAGCAGAGTTCCAAAGCAGCAACGAGTCCGTGTCCAGTTGTAAACCGTTCCAAGAACAGACAGCTCGCTGTGGTCGGAGTTACCAACTTTTCAGAGTTATATAACTCTTAGGTTCTGTTGCACCTTGCTGTGAGGCACTCAGCTGTTACACTGGCGGTTTGTGTGTGTGGGGGGGGGGGGGGTCAGATAAGCCCCTAGCTTAGGGTTGCCAACATTGTATTTAAAAAATAAGCGACTGTTTATTTAGCACCCAACAGCACCCCTCTGCCCAATATCAGCATCTTCATTATTATCTATCTATATATTTTAGAAATGTGTATCTCTCCATCTGTCCATCTGTGAGTCTGTTTGTTCAAGACCTCTTCCTTAACAGTAAGAGTGAGGGCCACCAAATTTGATCTGCAGCTTCCTCTTACCCTAACTTACAGCAGGGTCAGGGTTTGGTTGCACCAGGACAGTGGGATGTGCCTGGAATAGGATTGCTGATCATAAAAAGGAAAGGGGGGGGGGGTCTGGTAGGAGGGAGTCATACTATGGAATGACCACAAGGGGGGCAGCAAAGTGCCCCAGTGGGAAGCTACTGGCCTGCAGCAGCTGATGGGCCCTCCAGGCCAGTCCTGGGTAGCACTGGTGGGTGGCCTCTGTGCCCCCACTCCCGGGTCAGCCTCGGGGTAAGTCCGGTGGCTGGAATGCATGACCCCATCCCTGCCCAGGCTGGACCTGGTTTTCTAGTTATTAATAATATTACGCCACACTCGCTAAAGTTTGCCAGGGTTGGCAATCGACTTTGCCAGACACTGAACAAGGTGATGGCAGGGACTGGCTGCCTGGACCCTGTGCTGTGGGTTTCTGGCAGCGATGGGAAGGGCCCGGTGCGCTGGGCGCTGCGGCTGCTGTAGTAATGGTGGTGGCCGACGGCTTCGAGCTCTTTTAAATCACCAAGCCTCAAAGCAGCTTCCCCTTTTGTCCCTCCCCCTCAACACACACATTTTGACGGCCCTGCCAGGTCGATTGCTTGGTCTTTTGTGCAGTGCCCAGCAACTCTCCATGTTGTGCAGAGAGGCAAATGGATGGGGTATCCCTGGCAACAAAGGACCACTGGGCAACCCTCCATTAGGCAGCCTGGCTGCGCCCCTCACCCTGGCGTCAGGGCGGCTGCAGGGCCATATAAGGTTGTTATATGGGCTGTGGTGAAGGCCCTTTGCACCTGAGCCACCTTCTGCAGCAGCGCCAGCGAGCCCCTGAGGCTGGAGGCTCGGCCCCCCTCACCCACAGGGCTCTGGCCCTGCACATCAGCTTCCTGTGTCATTTCACACTCCCTCCTCTCATTACCCCTCTGCTGCTGGGGCTCTGCCGGGCTCTTGGCTGCACGCTCGCCGCCTCCTCTCTTTGGGGGACGATGGAGGACGAGGAGGGCTACATGGCGCTGGCCCTGCGGCACAAGGGACACAGCCAAGGTAGCATTTTCTAACCTCCCTTCCAACCAGTGGGGTCTGCCTCCTAGCAGCAGGGTCAAGGCTGGGGCTGCCACCTCCCCAGGGGTCAGGGCATGGGGGCAGAGTGAAGGGGGCTGAGATATCATCAGGGCTGGGACAGAGGCTGGATTCTACAGAGCCCTGCACTACCCCCTGAATAGCCTCGCTGCTCTGATTTGCCCCATGGAAATCAGTGGGATCGCGGGCAGGGCTGAGGGACCAGCCCCCTGGGAGGGAGCCTGCTGTGAGATTTGGGGAGCTCAGGGCAGCTGCAGGATGAGCTGGAGCTCAGTATCTGGATGAGCTGCTGCGTGTGCACGGCAGGATGGGCTGGGGCCGATGTGGGGATCTGGGTTCGAACCCTGACTCTGCCACAAACAGCCAATGGGACTAGCGGTGCGTCTACATGGCATTCCGGACCCAGCAGGAATGAGACTCCCAGCCTGGGCGGGACAGACCAACAAGGGCCTGGGGCCAGGATGGGATGCTTGCTGCAGAGAGCTCTAACTTACTACAGAGAATTCTCTCGTGGGTGTCTGGCCAGTGGCTCTTGCTGGCATCTGTGGGGTCAGGAAGTAATTTTTCCTCACAGCAGATTGGCAGAGACTGGGAGGAGGATCCCTGGGAGGGGGGAAAGGGGGCGTTTTACTTTCCTCTGCAGCCTGAGCTGATGTGTTCACTGGATTGTAGTTCAATGGCTGAACATCTGTGGGGATCTGGCCCATGACCAGCGGGATCGGACCCCACAGCGAAACAGCTCAGACTCCACTGGCCCGACAGCAGCGGCTCTAGCACTGTCTCTGGCATTTTACAGGCTTCTCTCCGAGTCTCCGCTACTACAAATGCACCACACTGGTGCTGGGGGGCACGTGCGCCGCTCTGACCTTGGTTCTCATCTTGCTGAGCCATCTGGGTAAGCAAGGGAGGCCCTTGGATGTGGGAAATAGACCCGAGTGGTGGTGACTCAGCTGTGCATCTCACGGCACCGCCATCCTGGGGAGTTTTGCCTTTGTGAGTGATGCAGGGCTGGGTTGTGTCTATTTCATACCCTCCCTGGGCAGCCGAACCCCAACAGAAGCCAGTGGATCAAACCCCAGCTGGAGTCAATGTGCCATAGCCCCACTGGAGTCAAGGGGCCAGGCTGCCAGCTGGGGTGAAGCAGCAAAAACTAACACCAGTAAGGCCATGCTGGTGCTAAGCAGCTCAGGAGCCAGCCCAAGACACGGCAGCGGAGGCTTTTTTTGCTGCCTGCTGCTAACCACATCCCCATTGCCTGTAGCAATGTTTTTCATGTATCACCAGACAGCAAAATCTTTCCTTCAAGAGAGAGTTTGCCATTGACTTCACTGGCCTAAAGGATTTGCAAGCTGCAGAATTTAGTCCCGCAAGAAAAGAGAAATAATTCTAAAAGTCCCTCCCTCCCCACTATGGAAAGTTCAATGCAAATGAAAATACATCACAGAAAAACCCAGTTTTCACTGGGGAAAAAATAAAATTTTTTTTTTGACTTTCCTCTTGCTGCAGGCCCACTGACAAGGGGGCAATTGCCCCAGGGCCTGGCGATTCAAAGGGGCCTGGGACTCCCAGCTGCCACTGCTGTTGCTGCCCTGGGCCCTTTAAATGGAAGCAGGGTGCGCACCGCGCTCTGAGCGGCCTGGAGAGCTGGCTGCCCCTAGCCACACCCCTTCCACCGGAGGCCCCACCCCTTCCGGGAGCATGGGGCCTCCTTGCCTTAGGCCCCTGCAGAAGGTGTGGGCCTCCTAGTCTTGCTGAGCTATCACAATGCACCATGGGAATCCCAGGGGCCACAGTTCAGCCACATCCACAGAGGTGAACAGGAGCAGGAGGCACCCAAACTACAATGCCCACGAGGCTCGGTGGTAGCTCAGGCGAAGGGTGCTGAGCATGGAACCAAGCCCCATGGGGGTGACACTGCTGAACTGAAATGTCTGGGTTTGCCCTAAACTTTTTGGGTGGGAGGGAGCCTCAATGTTTGGGGTTTGGAACATTTTTTTTTTTTTTTTTTAACAAAATGTTTCCACCAAAAGCTGATGCCTTTCGATGCCCCCCCCCCCAATAATTTAACCAAACATTGAATTTTCCATAAAAACCCAATGGTGATGGAAAATTTTTGTCCCGTCCTAATGGTGGACTCTCCTTCCTAGGGAGGCAAAGACGAATAGTTACAGTGTTAGGAACGGTGTCAGGAGAACTTTCTTTTGTACACCTGAGGCCTCAGTTACTGCAGGCCACTTTCTTAACCCTCCATTAATCCAGATGTGATTTGCAAGTTTTTCAAGGCAGCTCTCAAGAGGCCCCCAAGGCTGGCGGTGTGGGTCAGAGATCAGGAAATGAAAGCAGAGGCAGCCTGGAGGATTTCCGCTCTGACCTGAGACAGCGTCTGTGCGGCCCCACTCCGGGCAGCTCCCCAGGTAACCCAGGTTCATACAGCCTCCGAGCAGCTCACCTCTCCATTTCACTCTCCTTGGTGGAGTTCAGAGCATGCGTAACACTTACGCCTACAGGGTGTCGTTCACTGTGCCATCGAATGGCACTTAGACCTCTTACACAGAGAGACAGAACCGGTCTGTACTGAGAGCCAGCTGGCTTTATTGCTCAGGCTGTAGCACAGGGGTGGGGAACCCAAGGCCCATGGGCTACATCCAGGCCCTGGCTTGCCTAGATCTGGTCCACAAAGTCTGGAGCTCCCGTGGGGAGCCCGTGCTGGTGCTCCAGTCCCCTACCATCCCCCTGTGGGGTTGGAGCACACAAAATCTACTAGCCGCCTGCCCCAGGATCTGTTGTGTGAGGGGAATGTGGGAAACATCTTTCTCCTTATCCATCAGGGGCCATGTGAAGGAGGGTTTGGTTTTCTTTCTTTTGCTTCTTACCTGTGTGTGGCCCCTGACTGATTGTTCTGTGGGACAGTGGCCCTAGACCCAAAAAAGGTTCCCCCCCCCCGGCTATACTGGCTCATGTACTTAACTCCAGAGGCTGCAGGTTCTAGTCTGTCTGTTGGTGTCATACACGCACCATGAAGCTAAAGCTCCCCCCCCGCTGTTCCAAGCTGGAAGATCAGGCATAGAAAATCTGACAACAGGTTGCTCTCGGACAATTCTCCTACTCCTTGATGGGGAGCCTGGGATCTGAGGTTCCCAGGGTTTCTGTGTGTGCAGTCCCTCAACAGACTTTTCTTTCTAATTTATTTAAAAAAAAATGTGTCCAAAATGGAAAACTTTCCAGTCTGGAAAGTCCAGGTTCTGCTCAGCTCTAGTAGAAATGGGTACAAGATGCAAGAGTGCTGGTGTAGCCCACACACCTAGGCTATGTCTACACTCGCGGCTTCTTGCACAAGTAATATGCAAATGAGGCTAAGCGTGGAATATTGCCGAGCCTCATTTGCATAGCTAATGAGCCGCCATTTTTGCAGAAGAGGCTCTGTCTACATTGCCCTTTCTTGCGCAACAAAAACCCTCTTGCGCAATGCCTTTCTTCCTGAAAATAATCAGCGTAGCGGCATTGTGCAAAACGGTTTTTGTTGCACAAGAAGGGCCAGTGTAGACAGCTCCTTCTGGCTCAAGAGCCTCTTCTGTAAAAATGGCAGCTCATTAGCTATGCAAATGAGGTTCGGTGATATTCCACACAGCCTCATTTGCATATTACTTGCGCAAGAAGCCGTGAGTGTAGGCATAGCCCCCGTGTGGTTCACTGTCCCATGCAGTGTGCCTAGACCACAGCAACAGCTAAGATCAAGTGACCTCTACAGCATGGGTTGGGAGGCAGCTGGCTTGTCCCTCAGAGGGTAGCAGCTCCTCTACTAAGCTTCAGAGGGCCCAAGTTCAAATCTACCTAGTGGCAGTTACACTGGGAAGAAACTGAAGGTCAGATCCTTAGCAGGTGTACACTGGAGCAGTGCCATTGATTTCAGTCCTGGAATCCCCTATTCACACGTAGGTCTGCCAACATTCCTAAGCACAAACTGGAGTCATAAATACAGTCACATCCACACTTGCCCCTGGCTTGGATGCCCTACAATGGGTTCTATCATCCATCCATCCTCATACCCACTCACCATCTATGGATCTAGGGTGCCTCTCAAGGATAGCCAGGTGCCCAGTTTTTGACTTGCAAGTTCAGTCAAAAAGGGGGATTTGAAAGTGTCCTCTCTGATCTACTGAGTGAACACCCAATGTCTGGTTAGTGTGAGCGGGCAAGGCGCTAGATCATCACCTGCATTAGCCCTTACTCAGCCAGGACTGCCTCCTACACATTGAACCTCTCTAATCTGGCACTCTCAGGACCTGACGGTGCCAAAATAGAGAATTTGCTGGACCACAGGAAGTCGATATGATAGCAAGTGGGTCACTTTATTTTACCGAGACAAATAATTGGATCCTCACTTGCAAATGCTGCTTAATCATGTCCGACTGTACTGCTGCACCCCATATAAGCCTATGCCTAGCCAAGGGTTCTGAGCACTTTTCACAACAAAGTATTAGTGTGGTTACAGAATTGTATTGTATTTGGCAAGAGAAAATAAGTAGATAAATATTATGCTCATACTTATCAGCTCTGCCAACGCTCCCACTGCTTGCTGGACTCCGAGAAGACATTTAGGGGTTAATCAGAGCTAAATCACAGCACAGAACATGGACAGCCAGGACTGGTGGCTGTAAATCAACTTTATGGGACTGTGGGAAATTTGGCCACACCCATTGTAAGTGGACATCTGGCTAATTCAAATTATGCTGGACCCTGGGTGTTGCTGGACCAGAGAGTGCCGGATTAGAGAGGTTCAACCAGTGCCTACATTGGAGATCCTTCTGTCCCAGGAAAAAGGGGGTGGGGGGGAAAAGTGAGGGAGGGAAAAGAGTGGATGAGGGCGAGGCCTCAGGGAAAAGGTGGGGCAAGGGCAGGACTTTGGGGGAATATGAGGGACAAGGGTGGCCTATCACTCCTGCTGGAGTGTCTGATTTTTCCAGCTCACCAAGTTGGCGACCCTTCCCCCACCACTTTGGTGTCCAAATGTCACCCCTAAATTGGGCACACACAGTATGTCTGCACTATGGGGCACACCTGTGGGCAAGTCTGGGACGCAGCGGGAAAAACTGCCCATATGACTCGAGCAGAAACCTGGGCACTGTTCCCTCTTTCCCCACCAGGGGGCTCCAGGTGCAAACTCTGCCCCACAGGCTGGCAGCTGCTCCAGGGCAAGTGCTACTGGGTCTCCAAAGAGATGAAACCCTGGGGCGAGAGCCAGGATGGCTGCTCAGCAAGGAGGTCTCAGCTGCTGGTGATCCGGGACAAAGAGGAGCTGGTAAAGCAAATTATCCCTCTGTAGCTGGAGAGAGGAGCAGCCTGGATTCTCCCCCATAGCAGAGTGTGGGGGGCAGGATGAATAGAGCAAGGGGCTCCCAGGGGGCACGGCCCAGTCCCTGGGAGGGAAGCCACCGCACCAGCCAGCACTTCCCCCAGCCACCCTCTTAGGCAGCTCCAGCTGCCTGGCTGTGCCCCTGCAGCTGTGGCATCCTTCTGACCCACGTTCCAGGCAGCCTGCTGGAGCTGCCATTTGCAATCTGCTCCAGCTAGGGCTGAGGGTGGAGAGCAGTGAGAGATGGAGGGGGAAGAGCGAACAGGGGGTGTGGTCTCCAGGGAAGAAGCAGGGCAGACGGGGAAGGGCTGGAGGGGGCCAGGAGTCTGGTGTTCAGAAATTAGAAAGCTGGCAACCCTAGCACCATAGCAGGGGAGACTCCCAGTACGGAGCCTTGTAGATTAGAATCAAAGAAGCACAGAACACCAGAATTGGAAGGGACCTCAGATGGCCAGCAGGTCCAGCCCCTTGCCCTCACGGCAGGACCAAGCACCATCTCAGCCATCCCTGACAGGTGTCTGTTCAACCTGCTCTTAAATATCTCCAGGGATGGAGATTCCACAACCTTCCTAGGCAATTTATTCCAGTGTTTAACCACCCTGACAGGCAGGAAGTTTTTCCTAATGTCCAACCTAAACCTCCCTTGCTGCAGTTTAAGTCCATTGCTTCTAGTCCTGTCCTCAGAGGCCAAGGAGAACAATTTGTCTCCCTTTTCCTTGTGATACCTTTTTAGATACCTGAAAACTGCTACCATGTCCCCTCCCTCTCAATCTTCTCATTTCCAAACTAAACAAATCCAGTGTTTTCAGTCTTCCCTCATAGCTCATGTTTTCTAGGCCTTTACCAATTTTTGTTGGTCTTCTCTGGACCTTCTCCAATTTCTCCACATCTTTCTTGAAATGTGGGGCACAAAATTGGACACAATACTTCAACTGAAGCCTAATCAGGGCAGTGCACAGTGGAAGAACGACTTCTCCTGTCTTGCTCACAGCACACCGGTAAAAAAAATCCAGAATCATGTTTGGGTTTTTTGCTACAGCGCCACACTGTTGGCTCACAGTGTTTCTTAGTTTAAAATGTTAAAATGAGTTTCGAGCATTAAAGACAATGGATTAAAGTTACAGTCTGAGGCCCTCTTAGTCCAATCAACTTGGGCTTACACAGAAGAAATACACAGCCGATAAGATTGCTTAGTTCAGATGTACAATATGACGGTACCTTGGTGCTGTGCTAGAAAGCCTCATCAAGGGAATTTTCAGTTATTTAAACCACAGAGAGAGATAATCAAGAGAAGGAAATCTCACTGCGGCGTCTCAGCCATTGCGTCCCTAGGCGAGGGGCAGGTAGATCAGGCGGCTGGTCCAAGTGTGTGGTAGTGCTTCCATAGCTTCCTTTGGGGGCTTGCTCAGGGGGGAACAAGTCTCTTATTTCCTTCCAGACATGTGGCCAAAGGCCCTTGGTTTTCCTCTCTCCACTTCTCTTCTACTTCCCAGTGCGGTACAGCCGTGCCAACGTTCTATTTAATGCAGGCGCTCCTCCAGGATCTTACGCTTGGTGCAAATCGTTTTTGGATCGGACTTTCCGTCTCCTCCCTGGACAAGATCTGGACCTGGCTGAATGGCTCCACGTTAGATCCGAGCCTGTGAGTGAGTCCTTTGGCTAAACAGTTTCTCTCTTCCACCTGCTCTTTTCTCATTCCTCCTTCATGCTGCTTCTTCATTGTGGTTTCCTTGCTCCAGAGGGTCTCATAAAGGTCCCTGTACACTTAGTTAAGAGCAGAAGGATCATCTGGGGGTAAAGGGGTTGGTTCAGGACACCCTTCCTTCTCTTGTCCAATTGCTTCTTCTCCTTCCCTCTGTCTCCTTTCCTCTCCAGACCATCAGTAACGGATTTGATTGCCACGCCGCTCCTCGGAGTAAGGATTGCTCTGGGCTGAGTAGCATCGCCAGCAGGGGAGAGGTGTGGGAGAGCAAGAGGGGGCAGAGCCAGGGCAGAAAGGGGTGGAGTTTGGGGTACAGGGGAATTGTTCCAGCCCTTCCTCAGGCTAGGAAGAGAGCTCATGGCTGGAGTCATCACCCCCCCATAGCTGCCTTCACCAGTCGCCTCTGATCGCTAGCCTATCCTTCCTACCACAATGTCAGGAGTGATGGAGAAGGTGCACAGGGGGGCTATGTCTACACTGGCAGGTTCTTGTGCAAGAACACGTCCACACTGCCATGTGCTTTTGTGCAAGAAAGCTGATGGCCATTTTAGCCATAGGACTTTCTTATGCAAGAAACCCCTGCCGCACGTCCACACTGCCCTCTTGCGCAAGAGAGCTTACACCTGCTAGAAAAGAGCGTAGCTCTTGCGCAAAAAGCCCTCTCTTACCACTCTTTACTGTAAATCTTCTTGCGCAAGAGCGCGCGGGCCGTGTGGACACCTTGTGGGTTCTTGCACAAGAACCTGCCAGTGTAGATGTAGCCGGGGTGGGGAGGGATGAAAGTTCTGGCTGAGATGCCAACAAGAGGCTATGTCCCAGATGGAGTTCAGGCTCAGTTGGGTTGGGCAGGGCACAGATCCGTCGTGCGGGGAGAGGTCTGCAAGGCATTAGCACTGGAGTGGTGGTTGGAGCCGGGTGAGCAGACAGAATCACCCCTCAACGGGGCATGGAGAGAGGAGAACAAAAGGGGGCAGGGCCCTGGGGAATTCCCAGAGAGCAAGAGAAATGAGAACAGGGGTGGATTTGAACCTGAGACCTCTAGAGCCTCTACAGCTTAAGTTAAAAAGCCCATTGGTTCTCAGCTTAGGCTGGACAGCTTCTGTTGTCTTAGCTCTCACTGTAAGTGGTCGAAGTGCCACTGTGTGGAACAGTGACCCACAATAGGTGTGTGGGTTACATATGCCTCCAGAGGGTCTCATAAAGCTCCCTGCACATGTAGTTAAGAGCAGAAGGGTCATCAGGGGCTAAAGGGGTTGGTTTGGGACATCTGCTCTTCCACTGGCTCTGTCTGTGACCTTGGGAAAGACCCTTAGTCTCTAACTGGTCCCCATCTGTAAAAAGGGGCTAAAAACCCATCCCTATGTCCCCAGGCCACTGGGAACACAAACATGTTACAGACCACAGTCCTCATACTCCCTTGAGATGGGGCTACCTTAAGTGGTCAAAGAGGAAAGACTGAAGGAGGGTGAGGAGGAAGGAGAACACGGAAAGGAGGTATGAGAGGCAGGGGGAGGCTGCACCTTCCTAAACTGCCAGGGCAGGGCCTCTCTCTCACTGTGTCTATGCAGCACCCAGCACAACGGGGCCCTGATCTCAGCTGGGGCAGGGACTGTTTCTCGCTGTGTCTGCAGCGCCCGGCAGGGGCAGATGAGGGTTTTGCGGGGCCGAGGGCAGCACAATTTCACGCCCCCCCCCCCATTTGATCCGGTGCATGCGCCGTGGCACCACAGCGCATGCGCGGGGCCTCTGGAAGTGCGGGGCCCGCGGCAGCCGCCACTGGCGCCCAGCACAATGGGGCCTTGATCTCAGTTGGTTCCGTTCTCTCCCTCTCATTAAAAAACAGCCAAAAGACAGATCAGAGGGGACCCAGGAGATGCCTGGAGGAGCCTTTCACTCTGCTCCTGTAACAGCAAGTTTCTCCCTTGTGGTGCAGGTTCTCGGTATCTGGCTCTGGCCATGGGAACAGCTGTGGGGCAATTAAGGAGGGTCAGATTTACGCTGACATCTGCAGTGCGGTATTTCAGTGGATTTGCCAGACGGACGCCTCTCTCATCTGACAATGCTGCTGATTCCCCCAAAGTGGTCGAGTTCCTGTGATGGGGTGTGTAGGGTGGGCTCATTTTACTGTTCCAATCTGTAGATCAGAGAGGGGTGGGCACAGTAGGTGATGGCTATTTTGGGGCAGTTGCAGGAGTGACACATGCCCCCCACCATGCCCTAGGGGAGGAGGGTAAGGGGCCACAGGTGGTGGGGGGAGGGGAGCAGGGCTTACCCACGTCAGAGGTTTTTTCAACCACCTGATAGCAGATTCCATCCTCTTCTCTCTTTACAATCCATATTTTCATGGTGAAGCGGAGGTGACTGAATAGTTCGCTGTCACCACCCTCCATAATACATAAGTCACCCTGGTGTACATCTGTTCCGCTCTAAAATCATTGACGCTTGTAGGAACTGATGTGTGGTAAGTCCTCCCATTCCCTGCAATAAGTTGTGCAAAACACCCTCCCAATTTGCTTAAATGGAAGTCAACCTTAGGGGGAAAAAAATCCCCATTTTAAGTTGTTTCACTGTAACTCCGAGTTTTTTGGAACGTACCTTTGACAGCAAGTAGTCTGTATTCTCTCGCTCTGCCCTGTCTTTCAAGTCATGCAACAATGCTTTTTACTAACACCCCATTCCCCTGATGTATTTGCTATGGAACCTGATGTAATGTTAAGATGTTTGAATTCCACAGAAAACTTCTCTCTCCTTAATAAAGCTCCAAGAGACCCACACAAGATGACCAGTCGTTTCTTCCACCTTACGGAATCCACATCATCCAGCTTTGTGTCTATTGATTATGATCATATTTTTGTTTAAGTCACAATGGCCAATTAATACACTGAAGAAAGTTATTTACTTCAGGGCCTAGATGGAAAACAATACATCATTATTCTCAACTCTATCTCTTTTGGGATCAGGGTTCTCGCCCTTACTTCAGGGCTTTATCTTCTAGTCCTGGCTTAGTCCAGCAATATTCAATAGCTCACCACACAGAGCTGGTCCATGCTGCTGCCACTCTCTCAAGTCAGTCAGTTTCCAGGTTCTACATACCTTGAAGCCTCCAGAGACACTGACTGCTGTCTGCTCCTTCAGTTCCTTTTATAGGGCCTTCCTGGCCCCGACTGGCTGCTTCTCCTGCAGCTTCTCTAGCCTGCCTGAAGAACCTCCCTATTGCCTATTTGGGGCAGGGTGTGATAGAGTCATAGGGCCTCCAGCAGGGGGCCACAAGATCAAGAACACATATTCCTGTTCATCCAGAAATATAATTTATGCCATCATGTGCCAACAGTGTCCATCTGCTATGTATATTGGACAAACTTCTCAGACACCTCGCCAAAGAATTAATGGCCACAAATCAGACCTCAGACATTTTCACCAGGAAAAACCAGTTTCATTTCATTTCAACCAACCTACGCATAGTCTTAATGACCTTACTACATGTATCTTACTTCAAAGAGACTTTAACACCAGACTACAAAGGGAAACCTCAGAACTGTCATTCATGCTTGAATTTGACACTTTACGAATGGGACTTAACAAAGATGCTAATTACCTTACCCATTACAAAGATAGCTTCCCCAATTATCACCCCTAATATCATTATCTCACAGACACTAACCTCCCCCCCATCCACCCCTCCTTCTGTTCTAAAATCCGATTTGTCAATTTTATATGTGTTCTTTTTTTTTATTGTATTCCTTTGGTATATATGGTCATACCAATTTTCTTCCACAATTTGATCTGAGGAAGTGGGTCTGGCCCACGAAACCTCATCGCCTAATAAACCATCTTGTTAGTCTTTAAAGTGCTGCATAGTCCTGTCTTTTGTTTCAGCTACAGAGTATTAGTGACAAAAAAATCATAATACCACCACAACAAAACACCAAGGCTATGTCTACACTGTCCTTTCTTGAGCAAGAAAATATGCAAATGAGGCAAATCAGTGAATTTTGCAGTGCCTGATTTGCATACTTAATAAGACATTTTTGTACAACCCCACCCCCCTTGCACAAGAGCCATTCTTCCTGAAAAAAAGCAGCAGAACAGCTCTTGCACAAGAGGGGTTTTTTGCACAAAAGCCTCTTGTGCAAAATGGCGGCTCATTAAATATGCAAATGAGGTGTGGCGATATTCACCACTTCACCTCATTTGCATATTTTCTTGAGCAAGAGAGGGCAGAGTAGACGTAGCCCAAAGCTTAGCTTGAGTTTGCCTGAGTGTGCGACAATCTTTGAGCAGCCTTCTCTACCCAGTCTGCTGAGCCAAAAGAGGGGAGAAGCTATTGTAAAGTGCAGCTGGGAGGTTTTGCAATCTGTGCAGCCTTCTGCCTCCTCCTGAGGTTGCTCAGGCAATCAGCCCAGTAAACAGACCAACCACTCAGTTCAAGTAAAGGGAAAAAAACAACCCACAAACACTGGCACAAAACACTGCATTTGGAGGGCAGGGAAACATTGGCACAAAACACTGCTGTGTAAACGTAGCTTATCCTGGAAAAACTTAAAAAACAACAAGGGCTACGTCTACATTGGCAAGATTTTGCGCAAATACTCTTTAACACAAGAGTTTTTGTGTTATAGTATTTGAGCAAGAGAGTGTCTACACTGGCATGTGCCTTTGCACAAGAGATGTGCTTTTGCGCAAGAGCATCCGTGCCCAGTGTAGACGCTCTCTTGCGCAAGAAAGCTCTGATGGCCATTTTAACCATCAGGCTTTCTTGCACAAGACATTCATGTTGCCTGTCTACACTGGCCTCTTGCGCAAGAACAGGGCTTATTCCTGAGTGGGAGCATCAGAGTTCTTGCACAAGAAGCACTGATTTCTCACATTAGAACGTCAGTGTTCTTGCTCAAGAACTCCCCGCCATTGTAGACAGACAGCATGTTTTTGCGCAAAAGCAGGCGTTTTTGCGCAAAATCATGACAATGTAGACACAGCCAAGTAGTTTAGTAGAACTTTAAAGAACAACAACACATGTAGATGGGATCATGAGCTCTTGTGGGTGCAGCCCACTTCTTCAGATGACCTCCTTATAATAGCTTATATGACAGTCCTAATAAGACCGGCAATGGGGCTGCTTTTACTCTGACTCACATTCATTCTTTTAGCTTGGGCACGTCAATCTCAAAACCTACAGAGGGCCACACAAACGAAAACTGATAGCTTTCAGGGCCATCAAAGAAAATTTCTATCAGAAAGTCATTATTTATTATAGATTATGTTTTAGGTATATTTTATAATTTTTCAGGTCTTGTTTTAATATAATACAATAATTTGATGTGTAAAATTGCTATTTGCCCATATCAAAATAATTTAATTTAAATATCAATTTAAGGTACTTTTTAACATTTTATATGATACATAACTTGTTTTGTTGAAATAAAAACATGTATAGACCGTGCTTAATCAAATAGAACAGGCTTCTGTGAAAATTTCAGATACTTTGTAAGTTTGAGATTTTGCATCATACAATATTCATGAGATTGCAAAAAAAAAAGACATTTATTGATATAAAATTAATGTACATTTTATTTGGGAATAAACATATAAATAACAAAACAAACAAAATATCCCCGTCCTCTCCCCCAGAGCCAGGCACTCCCCACCTAATGCTTCCTCCCTCCTCCAGAGCCAGGAATTCCCAGGCCTCCCTGCAACCTTATGCCTGGGTCCCGGAGCTGCCGCCACACGTTTCTTTCTCAGGTGCTGGGGTGGCGTGAGCACAGTGGCCAGCTGTGAGCAAGCACTTGATGCCTGTGCAGAGCGGCCGGCCATGTGTACATGCTAGAGCACTGTGCACAGAGCAGCCCAGCTGGCTGTGAGCAGTCGCTGGAGCGCCTAGTGGCTGGCTGGCCGTGAACAGTCACTGCGGTGCCCTGCACAGAGTGCTCGGTCGGCCAGCTGTGACCCGCACTTGGCCATGTTCTCGGAGCAGCCAGCAGGCCACACTTAATTCGTTTAGAAAAATGCGGCCCTCCAGACGCCTGTTTGACATGCCTGTTCTAGCTGGTCCGTCTACCTCTGGTATCTTAGCATTTTCTCCCAACTCTTTGATTTTATAATTCTTTGCGCCTTCCATCTTAGTGTCCTCATTTAATCTTCCCACTATAATCACAGCTCCACTTGCAGCAGCGCAGGGTGCCAGATGGGAGCTAGTCCACGAGGGGAGTCAGTTTCAAGACCAGCTCCCTGCTCAGACTAGCTGCCTGTGGCCCTGTGCTGCTGCTTCGGATAAAGAGGCAGCAGTGCAGGGTGGCAGCAGTCCCTGTCTGGGTGCGGGGCAGGAGAGAGGTATGAGCTCCCAACCCGGTGCGAGCTAAAACTGAGTCGGGCTGCCTGGCCACCCAGCTCCTAATGCACGTTAAATGCAGAACCGCAGCAGGGGTAGGTTCCGGACCTGTCGCAAGCCAGGACTGATCCAAGCTGCTGGCCAGCCTGCTAAAAAACTTACTGGCAGGGACAGAGAAAAGCATGTAGCTTAGAGCAGTGGTCTCCAAAGTGGGGTGCGCAAGACGATCGGAGGGGGTGTGCAAGCCCGTGGCCATGGTGACTGCTCCTGGCAGCCGGCTCCCAGCTCACTGGAGTGGAGTTCAGGGTCTCAGCGGGTGCTGGGGCTCAGCCGTGGGAGGGCCCCATCCCCCCAGCACCAGGGACAAGTGAAACCCTCCTCCGGCTGCAAATGCACCCAGAGGGCACCTGCGGCCCGACGCTGTCACTGCATGGGCCCCCCGCAGCCCAGGAAATAGTCAGGTTGAAAGTCACAAAGGAGACATTCACCTTCATTTGCCAGATCTCCTTCCCAAATCAGGGAGGCAAGGCCTAAGTGGCCAATTAGCTGCCAAGTTGGGAGAATTCAGGGGCAGAGGAAGTCCTTGGTTAGCAGGAAGCTCATCTGTGCAGAGGCAGGCTGGGTTAATATAAAGCCAGGATGTTTGTGCTCATCGTCCGCTGAGAGAGGGAAGAAGGTATCTAAAAGAGTGTCATAAGGAGGAGGGAGAAAACTTGTTCTTCTTGGCCTCTGAGGATAGAACAAGAAGCAATGGGCTTAAACTGCAGCAAGGGAGGTTTCGGTTGGACATTAGGAAAAAGTTCCTAACTGTCAGGGTAGTCAAACACTGGAATAAATTGCCCAGGGAGGTTGTGGGATCTCCATCTCTGGAGCTATTTAAGAGTAGGTTAGATAAATGTCTATCAGGGATGGTCTAGACAGTATTTGGTCCTGCCATGAGGGCAGGGGACTGGACTCGATGACCTCTCGGGGTCCCTTCCAATCCTAGTATTCTATGATTCTATAAGGGAACCAGGGAAAGAGGCCCTGGGGGTTGCATGTCCTGTGGAGAGCGGGGTGCAAGGACAAGTCCATGGGATTTGGAGTAGGAAATATGCAGGTTTGGGGCTAGACCTTAACTGTGTGGTGCAGGGTCCCTGGACTGGAACCAGGAGTACAGGCTGGAACACGGGGCAGTGGCCTTGGAGATGGCCTGGTGTAGTAAACAGAGAGGGCCTGGAGTTAGGTGTAGGGCCTGAACCAAACTCAGTAAAAGCCGGGTAGTGAGCAAGTCAGGCCTGGCTACAAAGAAGACGCTTGCCCACAAGTTTATTGCCTGGCACAAGGCCCTGACAAAGCCATGACTGGGCACTGCTAAAACACAGACCCTGGAAATTCATGTCAGCACATTCCTGGGGGCTGGGAGAGGAACATGCCAAGCCAGAGGAAAGATGAAGTCAGGGGACAGGAGCTGGTTTTGTTCTAACCAGCAGGTGTAGCTCAGCACATTGGGGGAGTGAGCTGTACCTTGTGCGTACCTATAGATGTCCTAGGAGCAGCATCTTCTTCTGGTCAAGGCGACAGTGGCAAGTCCTGGGAGTAACAGAGCTGGTCCATTGCCAAGAGCAGAGCTGTAGTTGTGTTCCTGTTGTGCCTGTTGTTATTGGGGGCCATACACCTGCCCGAGTGCCTTTGCCACTGAACCTTGTGCCACATTTCTGTGCAGTTTGGTTGAGACCTGCTGAGCAATGTTCCTTCTAATTGGTTTCCATTTGCGTGCAGAATAAATTTTCTTCTGTGGACCAAGGTGTGTGTGGATGGGCACCACCACTTGAAACAAATGCTGCTGGCGCTCTGCTAATCCTCTGAGTGGCACATGAATCTCTTTCTGAGCGGACGACCAAGCCCCCAGCTCCTAGATCGGATACCTGGCCAGAGCTGGTATAGCATGCAGAGAGAGCACACACTCAGCCAGCAGCTGACGACACCTGGGTCACTGCAGGAGCTACCTCAAGAACTGATGGACAAGGCAGTTGGGAAGTGTCTTCGGAAGACGGGTCCCGAAGAGGCCGCAGCAGCTCCTGGCAGGAGAGGTAATCTGCAGATGAAGAGACAACATGAAACCACTGGCAGTGGCACTGGCCGTGAAGAGTGAACCCCGGGATGGCCAGGAATAGGTGCCCTCTTGCAGGGAGGTGCCCTCTTGCGCACCCCGTTACAGAGCCAAAAAGAGAATGAGGAGCGGAATAGCCTGTCCCCTCATTATTGTGTCAACTAAGTCGGCCTCCTTTCTGACACACCACGGTTTACTGATTCCCTCTGTCCTGCCTGCCCGGCATCATCTCAACAGACCTTGAGTTCTGTCACTAGATCTTTCGGTTTTGACAAATTCAATTTGTCTTTCTCCCACACCCCCATGTGTAACCCGATTCAGTTTTTTGTCTCCCTTCCCCGTGTGGAAGCCAAGGGATTTGTATGTAGCCATTTTGAGTTTTTGGGTTAGCCTAACTCATGCTAACTCTGAGACCTAACAACGCAGAGTACTGTGAGAGACGCTGTTTTCGCCTCTCGTCTCTCTTGTGCTTGAGATAAGGACAGAATGCTGACTCTAGTGAAGACCTTGAGATAAGGTGGCGTCTGAAGGGAATTGTTATGAAAAGGGGAATAATTGTTTATTGTTATTATATATAAACAGACAGTATATATATTGGCTTCTAACTGTTTCGTATTCGACGATCTGCCTAGCAGCAGCTTCTTCCCTTGCAATATTGTTCGAATAAACTGTCTCTGACTATTTGTTGCTCACAAACGTAGAGTGAAGGCTTGTTTTCTTCCACACCTGCAAACGACTCCCCCTATCAGCATTTGCTATTGCAGGTTATTATGGCATCTCTGGGACTCTCACGTACTGTGCACAACTCAGCTCACAAGTAGAGTGAACTCGTCAGCCCAATGATCACAAGGCTCCCAAGCACACATGGGAAGTTTCCTCTCCCACCCACAGGACACCTGGGTCTCAAGCAGGGACCACAACCAGCTTCCTCCATCACCCTTTTGTCGGCCGGGTGTGGAGCCAGAAGCAACAGAACCTCCCTAAAAGTGGGGGGAAGGACACTGGTGCCCAAACCATGGCCCTGCCCCAGCTTTTCCCTGATGCCACGCCCTCCCTCCCCTACTTATGGCCGGTGAAAAGCACTTTGTTCCAGCACCTCTGGTGGCAACCACTCAAACCTTGAGTTGCCGGCTGGTACGGCTTTATGTTGGGGTGTCCCCCATAGAGGTGGTGTAGGCAGCAGCCTCTTGATCAGTCTGGCTGATCAGGACAGACTCAGCCCTGTGCACAGCTGGTCTTACTCAAGCCGTGGCTCCTGGGCTGGGGTTAGCCAGGGGAGGGGGTTTAGGCACCACCCAACACTAGCAGCGTATCCCCACCCTGTGCAGGGTGAACACAGAAACCATCCCCCTCCCAGCTCTCGCCCAGAGGTGGGTTCTTTCTGCACCCCACCTCCAACGGGGGTCCAGGGCGTTGCTGCAGGGACTGGGCAGCTGTTTCCTTCCCCAGCCTGCTGCCACATGGTCCCCCGGGCACTGCACGTCCCCCAGCGCCTCTCCCGACAGGCAGCGAAACACAGTGACGGGGCCGGACTCGCCTTCAAATAGCGGACAGGAACTATTGCTTTGGCCTTCCCTCTGGCCTGCAGCAGACCCAGCGCAACTGTCCAGAGCAGCTTGAAGAGGCAATCCCAAGGATGTCCACATAAGCACAATCTCCTCCGCCTCGTATGTTGAACCTGTTGCAGCAATGAACAAATCAAGAAGCGGCGCGCAGCGCACCGGCCCGGCCCCTATTTGGCTGAGCAAGCCAGGCCCTGTGGCCCCGGGCACTGGAGTTTCATTTCTGTGTCAGCTCTGGTGAGAAGGAGGGTGGCTCGGTGGACTTGGACTTGGCACATCTGCCTTCAAGTCCCCGCTCTACTCCAGGCCTTCTGGGTGACATTGGGCTCGTTGTGCTGTGCCTCAATTTCCCCCCTCTATGTCATAACTCTGCAGGCCCTGGGCCACAGAGCACAGAACGCCCAGGGACCGGGGCTCACAGCAATTTCAGTTACCATGTAGGGCGGTGGCTTCATTTGTGCTTTACCAGGGATGTAACAGCAACACTTAGTGAATCAAAGGAAAAGGGACTCACGAGTGGTTGAATTTGGTGCCATTGGACCATTCCCAGGGCTGGTCAGGGCTCTTCCTTAGGCCGATCCAATGGTCAGAGGGTCCTTTATGGCGCATTATGAAATCCTGTTACATAAAGCAAATGGATCTGAGCTCGCCACAGTCTGTGCTGGCTTCTCTGTGCTGCCATAATTGGGGTGAACTGCCAAGGTTGGGAATACTCTACCTTCAGCGCTGATCCAGTGACCCCTCTTTTCTCCCCCCACCTCCCACCCCCCATGCTCCTCCCTGCTCTGTGATCAGCAGCAGGTTGTGCTGGGGTAACCCCAGCCCAGCACTGAGCCTGATCCTTTGCTGGGGCACCTCCATCAACTTCTGTCATGAGATCTTGCCCCCCAGTCCTGGGAAGCTATTGCGAATTTTTACCCGCCCTGTGGTCAGTGTTCTCTGTGAGCTGGTTGCTTGTGCAGCTGCTCAGGGGAGATTCCAGCACTGCCCAGCTGACTAGCAGAGCAACCACAGCTGGGATTGTGTTTTTACTGGTGGTGCACATTCATGCATGCCTTGGTGCGCAGAACAAAATTTATTCCACACAAAGACAGTAATAATTAGAGGGAACTTTGGCTGTGGTATTTATAAGGCTTCTGTTTCTCTCTCTCACCATCTCCAGCTGCGTGTCAATCCCAGCCAGGGAGGCACCGAGGGCAGAACAGTTTTTCTGGCTGTCGGTCCAGTTTGCTTCAGCCTCTGAGAAATAGCAACACTTCCCCAGGTACCTGACCCAGACTTCTGGGCAGGCAGCACCAGCTGGGAATCGCTCATGTGTCTTGGCTAAAAATTAAAAAGCAGCAAGGAGAGAGATTTGCCAACTCTTTCTGTAGCCAAGGGAACAAGCCCCCAGTGATCCCACACCAGATACCCCCACTCTCCACCCAACATTGTGGAAAGCTGGATTTGTGCTTGAACAGGACTTGATAAGCTCTCAAGGTCCCTTCAGGTGCATCTAGACAGCACCCTTACTTTGAAACCAGCAACACAATTCGCACTACAGAAATTGCATAGCTTATTTTGAGTCTATTTCAAGACATCCCTTAACCCTCGTGGAACGAAGGTTGCTGGGATGCTGAAACAGCGCACCCATTGTTTTGAGATAACGGGCACATTTAAAGGACGTGGCGTTTCTATTTCCAGATTATCCCAAAATAGCCGCACTGTAGATGTATCCTTCCAGTTGTAGTATTCTAGGATTCTATCAGCCAGCCACAGGGACCATGTGAACAGCCACCAGGTGGCATGGTTACCTCTGCAACAGCTGGAGAGATGCTCGGGTTAGA
The DNA here is from genome assembly GCA_032595735.1 of Pelochelys cantorii. Lineage (NCBI taxonomy): Eukaryota > Metazoa > Chordata > Testudines > Trionychidae > Pelochelys > Pelochelys cantorii. The sequence goes on along the minus strand of CM064345.1, from coordinate 25,113,397 downwards.
AAAGTGGCCAGCGGCCGTGGCCTTTTGGAAGGGCCCCCTTACAGGCCCAAGGAGATTGGATCCGTTTGTTAATCCGTGCCACCGGCCCCAGACGTGCAGCCAGAGCCACCGGTGGCAAACGCCCATCGATGTGCGACACCTGCCTTGCATTTAGCACCAATGTGAGGTGAATTTGTGAAAAACGTCACTACATTGGGGTAACTACGTCACCAGGGGTGTAAAAAAATCCACACCCCTGAGCAATGTTACAGCCTCCCGCGTAGGCAGAGTTATGTTGGCGCATAGAGCCACCCTCTCTGGGGCAGGGAGCGGCTTTAATACGCTGTCCTATCAGCTTCATAAATGCGCTAGGGCCGTGCAGCGGTGCCGATGCAGTGTTTTAAGTCCAGACTTGCTCTAAGGCTCACAGAAAATGCAGCTAGAAACCCTGAGATCCTTGTGCTATCGGCACTGGGAAAAGGGCCAGCTAATATCATGGCCTGTCATACACCCCCCCATCCTCTCTCCTTCTTCCGATTTTGCATGTGTTAAAAATCACATCGTTCTCTTGGCTCGTGGGGCAAAGGGAACTGACTATGCAAGGAACAGACTTAGGATGACGTCAGGTTCAAATGTTAACACAGCACCCCAAATTTTTCAGGCTGCTCCCCATGCTCCCTCTTCCCCACCTCTCCCTCCTGGCTGCCCAGCTCCGTGTGGGGCCAAATGCCTCCTTGCCTGCCCCTCGTGCAGTCCGGGCACCCAGATCAATGGGGGGACCCACACAACTGTTCTGATGCTAGTCAGGTTTGCACTCGTTTCAGTGGCCGTGGGCTGCCTCAGCCTGTGGCGTCTCCCTGTCTCTGCACCTCCACACTCACATAGTGTAGATGCCTGTTTCCGGCCAGCACAGCGCTCTGGGATACTAGCCACGTGCAGTGCAGGGATGTTAATGTCACTGGAGGAGAGGGCTTGCCAGGCTGATGGGGGCAGGGAGCTGACAGCCCGGCACAGGTCTGGCTCCCTCCCAGCGGAGGTAGGGGGGCAACCCAGTGACTCACAGCCCTGGGTAGCCAGGCATGATTGGGCAACACACAGAGCGAGCTGACAGCAGGAGGGAGCTGGTCGCTGAGGGGGGTGGGGCAGACCCCACAGAAAAGCCCAGGGCTCAGCAGAGTCTGATGTGAGGGCTGAAGCAGGGGTGGGAGGAGAAGTCGGGTGGGACAGTGACGTTTCCAGCACCAACTGTGCGGCGCAGAGTTGAAGTCAGTGCTGGCGCCGTACTTACGTGTCTGGGCCATGACGGTGAAGATGATAATGAGGATGAGGGTGAAGAGGAAAAGGACGCACAGTGAGCCACAGAGAACCGGGTCACATCTCTGTTGTTCCAACCCAGCCAGCGAACCTGGAACAGAACAAGCCACTTATGCTCACGTGGGACAAGCCCGGCGTGGATTGGCAGCAGCAGGCGAAGTTGGTTTAAATAAAAGGGCGGGAGGATATTTTGCAACGAGAGAGAGGGAAAGGTAGAGAGCAGGGGGGTGAAACTTTTCATTTCAAATAGAGGAAAAGTCCTTTCCCCTTTCAAAAACAAAACAAAACAATTGTGGGTTTCATTTTGAGATTTCAAAGTTTTCCCTCTAAATGGTTTCCAGGGAACGTGTGTATTTAAAAAGGGAAAGGATGGGGGCAGGGGCAAAGACCCTCACATTTAAGTCAAAACCTGAGTCTTTTCCTACTTCCAACACAAAACCCCTCAGAGCGGTAACTTGCCCGTCGCCCTGATGACCAGCCTGGTTTCCAGTTGGACCCCTGCCCACGTTGAACTGAAACAAGGGGAGGAGAAACCTGCGTCGTGTTCAGAAAGCTTTTCCCCCACCCACAGGACGGGGATGGAAATGTGACCAGCCCGTCTGGCCCAAGGAAGGCCGTTAGGTGACCAGGTGGGGACCGAAGCAGGGACCGGGGGACAGAGACAGAGCTAAAGGCTGATGCACACTGAAGGCCGTGGCTGGCTTAAGTGTCTTTTACATGGAGCAGCCACCAGAAGCGATAAAGGCCCTCGCTGTGCTAGCCGCTTGGGGCATGTGAGAACGTCCCAGTGAGGCAGCCAGTCGTGCTTCTCCTTCCGCTCTGTGCAGGGATGGTCGCAACATGAGTCTTACCATTTTGTTCCCTTTGGGTTCCCTGGGAGTCCAGGAATGGATCTGGCTCCATCCCCTCAGCAGTTGGTGACACATTCCCCATCTCTTCTCTCTGTGGAAGATGTGTGGGCTCTGAAAGTGGAGACATGGTCACTTGAACCCCCTTTCTGCAGCCAGCAGTCACTACGGCCTGTTCCCACTGGGTCTGGCAGGGCCGGCAGAGCCCTTCCTAAGGGCAGTTGCAAACCAGCTCCCTCGATTACAGCTCAGGTGCGGTTTGGCTACGTGGGGTGATCTGGGAACCCCCCTTTCCAATATCATTTGTTGCGGAGTTTGGCCTGAATGCCCCGACCAGCTAGGCTGGGTCTGAGCTGGGTTCCAACCAGCTGTTCCAAAGCTCTGCTGGGTGCTGCTGAATGATCCTGGCTCCGCGTCTCTTCCCTGGCGCCCGGTGAGGGCTGGGCTGGCAGGTTGCTGCGGAGAGAATTGCTGAGTCACTCGGGCTGGCTGGTGTCGCTGGTTTATCTGCCCACCCCCAGCCCTGCACAGCCGGGGCAGGTGGAGCCGACAGAGCTGGGGCTGCCGTGGTCTCTCTGCAGCCGCTGTCGGCTGAAGATTCCCAAAGCCCCCGACAGACACAGGGAGGTGCATGCTGGACGGAACCAGCTCCATGGACAGAGAGGGGGGCCAGGCCCCTGGCGGGTGTGACCTGGGGCAGCGCCACTGAAATCCCTGAGCCCAGCTCCCCATGGGGTGAAAGCTCTGAGAATCTGGGAGGGGAAGTAACTTCTGTGTTAATTGTCTGCTTTAAATGTTGTTTTTGTTTTAGCCAAACTGTTCTAGCTCACTTTCTCAGTCCCTGGGATTCTTCAGCTCCTCTGTAAATGTAGCAATGGGGAAAGAGCAGGGCCGGCTCTAGGTTTTTTGCCACCCCAAGCAAAAAAATTTTGGCTGCCCCCTCCTTCCCCCCCACCTTGGCCCACTGCTGCAGGACAAGCACTGAGGAGGAAAGCGCCCCTTTCACCGTGCGGCTCTTTGACTCCCACCGCGCCAAACCCAGCCTACGTCCTGTCTCCCCTCCACACACATCCTGACCCCCCCCCACCCCCACCCACTCACCGAACCCAGTTTCCACCTTCTCTCCCCTCCCAGGCAAACCCGACCCCTCAGTGACCAGACCCAGTCTGCCCCCCTTCCTTTCCCCGCCACCTAATCCACCCTGCGCCCTCTCTTCCCTCCCAGCCAAACCCGATCCCCCCCCCCCGACTGGACCCATCTACTCCCCTCTCCCGCCTCCCCTCACCAACCGAACTCCATCTCCTTTCCCTCTCCCTGCCGAACCCTTGTGTTCCTCCCCGCAGCACACGCAGAAACGTCGGAGCGCCCTGGAGGAGGGTGAAAGTGGCCCGGGTCCCCTTGGGGATTCGTGCGGACACAGCCGGAAATGTAACGGGCAAGGCCAGGGGTTTGCGGCGCAGCTCCCGGAACAAGGCAGCAACACCTCCCCCCCATCTCTGAGCTGGGGCACGCGAGGTCCCCACCTCTCCCGCCGCCTGTGCGCAGGCCACGCCAGCAAATCGGGCTGGGCCGGGCCGGGCCAGAGCTGCGCATATCTGCGCCGTGCAGCCGGGTGCTGTGTGCACGGTGCTGGGAAGATGCGCGGGGCCAAGGCGGTGCTGACAGCGCTGCCCGAACACCCAGCCCGTTCCTGGCTCGGCTCGGGCTGGGGCTGTCCCGTCCCAGACCCCCAGCCTCACCTTGGTGCGGGAAAAACCGGCCCGGGTGAGGCCGGGTCATGAAGCTTGTGCGCCCAGTGGATCGTGTGTCGGGCCGTGCACCCGGGCAGACAGTGCGGGGGCCACAGAGGAGTGCGGGACGGGGCCGCCCTCCCTTGAAGCTGGCCACGCAACACCCGGGGGCCCCGCTAATCTGAATTGCCGTGCACCTCGCCGCTCGCTCTGGGCGGTGCGACGGGACCGGCTGCGCACACGCCCCGCCCGATCCTGCTGCGCTCCTGCCATGTGCACGCACCTGCCCGCTGCCGAGCGCCACGTGCCTGCGGATCCCACCACCGGGTGAGCCACGGCCAGGGCCGGTCACCCACCAGCGAGAGATCCGCCACGGGCAGCACGTTTCGTCCCTGGCTCTGCTCTGTGCGCGTCCCGCACCGGGGCCTCCAACGCGGGCAAGTCCGGGGCTGGCGCAACCGCGCTGTCCCACCTCCGCCGAGCCCAGGGCGCGGAGCGGGGCCTTGGGTGGGCCGCAGCTGCTGTAGCTCTCCCTAGCCGCCTGCAAAGCAAGCTTACCTCCCGGGAGGGGAGCCCCGCGGGCGATGGCAGCTGGGCCTGGGCTCGCGTGAGCGGTGGGGCTCCTGGGCTGGCTTCGGGACGTGACAGTGACTCCCGCTGCGCGGTGCCTAGGAAGGGCTGGGATCCCGCACCAGGGCTGGCTCCAGTCAGGCCCCCATCAGCTGCGCTGCGAGCTTCCCCTGGCTGGCAGGCAGCTCTCCCCTCCCTCCATGCCCAGCACTGAGGCGCTGACCCTTCTTCCCAGGCGGCCGCGAGGGGCAGCAAAATCGCGAGCTCCCCCTGCAGGACACCGGCTCCGCCGCCCCGCCCATTGCCCTGGGCGGCCGAAGGCAGGCCCGCGTCAGGCGGTAAGGCTGGCCGGAACGCCGCCCCTGGAAATGGGCCGCCCCAAGCGCGATGTTTGCTGGTGCCTAGAGCAGCCCTGGGAAAGAATCATTTCTATTTTGTTATTCTCAGTTTTTGTATTTTCTTGTAGCAGGGTTTGTGTAAGCCTGTTCACTTGTGAGCTAATTGACTGGTTAATCAGTGAGCTGGCTGCCTAGCAGATCCATAACAGAGGAAGAGGCTGCTTCCACTTCAACAGAGGATTCCCTGCAAGCAAGTGGAGGGATGGTTCAGACTCAGCATATGGTGCATATTTGATGATGGGTGTCTGGGGGTCGCAGGGGCTAGAGAGGGTGGCTGGATCCAGGAGGCTCCTGCAGTACGCAGAGGAGGAGAAGGAGGAGGGAGGGGGCAGGTGCTGGTCATTTCCCTGGGTGTCAGAGGGAGTGGAATGGGAAGAAGCTGAGGAGTAGCCAATGGCCCCAAGGCCGGTCCCATGGCAGAGAGAGGCATGAGCTCCCCTGAGCAGTCGCCTGGGTGTGGGGCTCAGAGGTGGCAGCTGGTCCAGGAGACAGGGCTGGGGCTGGGCAGTTAGGGGCTGGGTCGGGGTCATTGCTGGAGGCCAGAAGAAAACAGAAGAGCAAGGGGTTTATGGGGGCGGCTGCCCTGCAGAGCTAAGCTCCCAGTAAGCTGAGGGAAACTGAGGCAGCAGCTGTGTTATCACCTGGGAGAGGGCAGCGTTCACTAACACTAATTCTCCTGCTGGTTCTGGCTTATTTAACAGGACGAGTCTGTGCTGGGCCCTGGTGCACAGAGGCAGCACTTCAGCAAAGGAAAGGAAACATCGGAGCAGCACCGAAATCAATGGGGACATTTAGAGGAAATGAACAAGGTGGGTTGGGGACGGGTGAGTTACATCTTCCTGCTGTTGTCCTGCTATTCCCGGGCACAAAGCCAGTTCAAACCAATTGCCAGAAATCAGGCTCCGTGCTGAAATAACATTCCACCCTAGGCTCTGCTCCAGCCCAGCCGTTCCCTCCTGGCTCTTCCTCTCCTGCCAACTGGTCCTGACTGGTGGCAGTGCCAACATTCCTGTGGGTTGGTTTTATGAGATCTGACCCCAGTCCTGTGACAGTCCGATATTTGTGCCTGGTAAACAAATTGAGTTTTTCTGCTCTTTTTTTACTCAACAATTTTTTATCAAATTTTTCTCTGGTATTTTTTTTAAACCAGCTGGAAAACCTACCTGTGACTCTAGTCCAGTGTTTCTCAACCCTTTTTTCTAAGTGCCCCTTTTTTGAAAAAAATATCAGAAGTACCCCCAGTACCTACAGTTTTCAGACACACAGGCTACGTCTACACTGGCATGATTTTGCGCAAATACTTTTAACAGAAAAGTTTTTCCGTTAAAAGTATTTGCGCAAAAGAGCGTCTACACTGGCACGGATGCTTTTGCGCAAAAGACATCTTTTGCGCAAAAGCATCTGTGCCAGTGTAGACGCTCTCTTGCGCAAGAAAGCTCTGATGGCCATTTTAGCCATCGGGCTTTCTTGCGCAAGAAACTGCAAGGGAGTTTGTGCTGCTCCCAGCTCTGCCTTTGGAGGAGGCAGGGTGATTAAGAAAACAAAAGGTTTTGTTAGAGCATCATGAAAACATTGCTAGGTAGTCCCCTTAAAAGCCAGGGAACAAAATCTGCATTTGGGCCACTGCTGTTCCACTTCTCATAAATGTTTTTGAAAAGGGGGTGAACAGTGAGGTGACAAGATTTGTAGATATCGCACAATTACTCAAAATAGTTAAGTCCAAAGCTGACTGCAAAGAGTTACGAAGGGATCTCACAGAAGTGGGTGATTGGTCCACACAAGAGCGGAGGGAATTCAGTGTTGATAAATGCAAAGTGATACACATGGGAAAATAGAATCCAGCTCTGCATACAAAAAGGATGGGGTCTAAAGCAGCTGGCCTTGTCTCTGCAAGGGGCGGGAGGCAAGGGGGCTGGAAGCACACCCACACCCCTCTGACACACGTCCACACACACACACACCTCTTACACATGTATGCACACAGACCTCTGACACACACCCTCTTACGCACATGCACACACATACTGCGCTGACACATACACACACACACACACACACACTTACACATGCATCCACTCACACACCTTTTACACACATCCACACACCTCTTACACACACATCCACCCCTACCTCTTATACATGTATGCACACATCTCTCACACACCCTCTTACACACATTCATACACATATTTCTGACACACACACACACACACACCTCTTACACATATTCACACATACCTCTTATATACAACCACACACACCTCTTACACATGCAGGCACACAGACCTGTGACATACACTCACATGCATGTGTACACACATGTACAGACACACACACAACTTCAAAGTTTATGGAACTTCTATGCAGAATTGACACCAACCCCAGGCTAACTTATGGGTTCCTAGTTTCCGGCCCCAGAGCTGACCCCTGCCCTCCCTATGGCACCCGGGTAACAGCCCAGCCTCCGGCAAGCCGTGTCTGGTGCTCAGCCCTTCAGGTCCCAGCCTGCGGTGCTGCCTGTGAGAACAGAGAGGAAGTGGTCGCCACCTGTGTCTCACACCGGGGCTGCTGGTGCCTTCGCCACTGGGCCACCAGCTGTGGCACCTTGGCCCTGTCAGTCTCCAGTGACGCAGCAGCTGGGACCTGATCCCCCAGGGGCCAGTGTGACAGGCCCGTGTCTCACACTCGCTTTGCTCACCCACTGAGGCCGAGGGCGGGGAACGTTGTTCCTGCAGGGCGAGCAGGGCACAGACAATTCACCTGCAGGCAAGTGGGCAGGGCTCTGTGTTCGTACAGCCCCTAGCACAGTGGGGTCCAGCCCATGCCTGGGGCTCCGACCCAGCTGCTGTACGACTGGGCCCTTGTTGTCAATCCAAGCCCATCACTAATTAACCATCCGCCCCGTTAGCTCCAGGCCTGCTCTCCCCCAGGAGCCCCAGATCCAATTTTCCTCCCCAATCTCTCACTTGTTCTGCCCTGGATGCTGCCCTGCCTCATCGCTGCCCAAACCAGTCTGTCTCGGTCTCTGACAGCACCGTGGTGTGGCCAGTGGCTGTGATGGGGATTGGCCAGCTCTGGGGTGTCACAGGGGGATGCTGGCCCTTTAAGAGGGGAGAAGCCAGTGTACCTGTGCCAGGTGAGCTGCCCCCAAGCTGGGAGTCAGGCAAAGCACCCGGGCCTGAGGCCTCCCTGTGGGGCAGAAGATGCGCTGGGCAGCCACAGGCCAGAGCACAGGCAAGGGAGGCCTGGCCTGGGACACAGAGAGCCAGGGATGGGGAGCCAGGCCCAGAGAGAGACTCAGATGGAGGAGCTCGACACTGGGGTTATTTTATATGTAACAAACCAGCGCCCGGGAAGGGGGGTTGTTGTTGGACAGCAGACCCTGTGGGTCACTGCTGGCAAGCTGGGAAGGGGAAACTGAGGCAGGGTGTTGCACACTCTCCTGTCCACAAGGGGGCACCCTGGAGCCAGCTGACTGGCCTACTGGCATTAAGGGGGAAACAGCGGGGCTTTCTGGGAAATATCAGAACCAACATTTCTGTTTAGTTTTCAGCTGTCATTCCCTGCTTGCGGCTTTTGGGCTCCTTGCCCCTTTTTCTTCCATTTTTACGATGTGGAAATATGTCACTTAATGCGCGACCTGTCCCATTGCAGCCATGGGTGCTGCTCCCACGGGGACCCGGAGGCCAACAGTAATATTAGCATTGTCTGACTCCTGGTGCCTCACTCTGCCATCTTACTGTTCATTCCGCTGAGGTTTCTTGCAGGGAATTGCCTGGTTTTTTATAAGAAAAATGATCCTCTCCTGAAAGGCCTCATGTTCTGTCCAGCTACTTTGGCCAGTCAGCCCCACAAGGGCAGATGGAGAACCAGGTTTATGCCACTGCTCTGAAAAAATGTCCCATCTGGTGTAAACCGGCCATGACTCCATTGGAACTAGTGTCCCCGGCTGGTGCAGGCGAATGCAGAACAGGCTCTGTGCTCAGCAGGAACCCAAGCCTTTGAGGCGACAAGCAATGTCTGAGCCACGGGACCAATTGAATGAGCACTAAGATGATCCGGGCTCCTGGCTTGCTCAGATGGAAACTGAACAACACACGTGCTGTGTCGCTGAGCCATTCATTTAGCAAGTGAACCAACAGCTTGGAGCTTTCCTTTGTCACAAATACATCCACATGGGGCTGCAGGGTCAGACATGGCCTGAAGCAATAAGGGTTTTCTTAAAAGCCTGTTTCTCTTTGTAGGGGAATTTCACTGTTCTGGAGACATTACCAGCGACATGTTCTGGATCCTGACGTTCAAAACAGCCTCCTTCCCGCTGGGCTGTAGCAGGAGCGACAATTAACCCTCCTAGACATCTCCAATTTCAACTGCTAACTTCTCCCTTTGCATCTTTCTCCACTGAGCTAAAATCTCCTGACGCTGCTCCTGGCCAGTCATGTCTGAGCCCAAAGCTGTTCTGTCCTTTGTAAACACGGTGGGGGAGCGGGAGGGGGGGGGGGCAGGGAAGAGATACAGTTAAACTACAAGTTATAATGAAAACAAATGTATTGCTGGAGTGATTCATTTCATAACTGAAGCTAACCAGGAAAAAAAAAAAGAGACAGGGAGAAAGAAATTTTGTGGTTAAGAGGCTCGAGCTGACAAGAAACAGGAAGAGCTGTGCAGGAGACAGGTGCCCTGCTGAGATGGAGTTTGAGTTGAGGTGACACACAAATGTATCCAGCAAACGTTCACCACAAGGGAAATCACAATCCTGCAACCGAGGCTCATTCGGGGTCTCACTATTTCCTGTGTCAGTGGAGGCTGCACCACAAGCCCATCACCAGGCTCCGTGCTTCAGGATGGAGTCAAACCAACCAGCGCTGGGCCCAAGCCTGTCCCCAGCTCCCAGCTGCTCTGGGCTGGGGGACACTGGACTCTCCAGAGGTGCAGTTGGGGCTGAGTCAGAGCCGGCTGCAGGGGACACGCAGAGCCCCTGCGGCACCATCACCCGGACAGAGGTTGGCAGGGACCTGCAGATGGACGATGCTGCTCCCTGGCAGCAGGTGCAGAGCGAGCCGAGGACCAGCCCGGCTTTCCCACAGACCCAGGGCTATGAGCTGCTGGGAGGCTGCAGAGTATCCGGATAGGGATGGGTGCCTGGCCACACTCACCTGCTGCTGGCAGGAAACCTGCGCTGTCGCCCATGGACTCCTGCCCTCCCCAGGGAAACACCAATTCCACGCTTGTTACTTGTGTTAGAGTCGGTCCCACAGGAGCTGGACGGTGCCGCTCTCCCTGTGAGGGGAGTGAGTCACCCCAGGGCGCACCTCACATGGCCAAAGGCCTCCTCCAACAGCGTCCATCTGTCTGCTGGGGCCAGGATCCCCATGTCGCCCTTCTCAAAGCCAAGCCCTGGGATCGTTTTCTCCCCAGAATTGGCCCATTCCCACAGCACGTTTCGAGTTTGTCCAATCGGCCTTTTCCCTTGAATAAACGGTTCTGTGGGAATGATTTCAATAGGCTACGCTGTAGCAGTTCTCACGTGGTGGGTCGGGACCAATGTTCCCGCAAAGCCTTTCCATCCATGTGCAGAATAAATGTTGTTATGTGCACAGAGGCATGTGCCAATGTGCACCACCACCCATCTGTGGATGTGCTGCTAATCAGCTGGGCAGCATTGGAATCTCTCCTGAATGAGCTGGTCGAGAGCCCAATGTGGGTCACAGTCCCCTTGGACGGGTGTTGCCAGGGCCAGCATTAGCCTTGCTAGAATGGAGGGCTGAAGCCAAACACTGCCCCAGCGCCCCAGCTCACATAAATCAGCCCAGATCCAGTGTGTCCCAGCTGGGGTCTGGGCCAGTGAGTCCAGGGGGGCTGCAGCTCCATTCACACCAGCTGGGGATTTGGGTCTGTATTTCACCCCCTGTTCATTTCCTGGCACCTCTGTCAGGTTCCACTCTCAGCTCTGTTCACCAGCTCATCCATTGCTCCTGGCAACAGTCAGAATGCTGCATACCTGCTGGGTGGCTCGGAGTAAGTCACTTCCTGGCTCAGTACCTCAGTTTCCCTGTCTGTGAAATGGGGATAATGACACTGCAAAGCATTTCAAGATCTACTGCTGGAAATGCCTGGGACTATTAACATCACACAGACAGCAAGGCTGTGTCTACACTGGCGGCTTCTTGCGCAAGGGTTCTTGTGCAAGAAGTCTTGCACAAGAAAACGTCCACACTTCCATGTGCATGCTGTGCTTTTGTGCAAGAGTGCCCATGGCAATGTGGATGCTCTCTTGCGCAAGAAAGCTCTGATGGCCATTTTAGCCATGGGGGTTTCTTGCGTAAGAAATCCCTGCCGAGCATCCACACTGCCCTCTTGCGCAAGAGGGTTACACCTGTTAAAAAAAAGAGCGTAGCTCTTGCGCAAGGAACCCTCTCTTACCACGCCGTACTGTACATTTCCTTGCGCAAGAGCGGGCGGGCAGTGTGGACGCTCTGCGGATTCTTGCGCAAGAACGGCCTTACTTGCGCAAGAAGCTGCGCGTGCAGACATAGCCCAAAGGTGTCTGTTATACTTAGCAAAAAGCTCGGCCTGTTCATTGTCGGTAGGTCACAGAGTGGCTAGGACTGTGGCATAGGATTTGGGACACCTGTGTTATTCCTGGCTCTCCCTTGTTACATGACCCTGCAGAAGCTGCTGCACCCTTCCGTGTTTCCGCTCTTCCGTTCGTCCATCTTATTGATGTATTGTACACTTAGAGCTCCTTGGGACATGGACTGTTGCTCCCTGGGCTAACGGGGCCCTGATCTCAGCTGGGGCAGGGACTGTCTCACTGTATCTGTGCAGCATCCCATGAGGTGGCAGAAGGCACAGCCCATTAGGGAGAGGATACCTTAGCAGCCAATCAGGGCCGATTGTGCTGACATAAAAAGAGCTACAGCGGCCATGTGGGTCACTTGCTGCTGGGAGCTCAGGGCATGAGGATGGCAGAGAAAGGAAAGAGGGAGACAAGGTACTGTCCTGTTTGTTAGTCCTTGCCAGGGGTGGGGGCTGTCCCCCATCCTGTTGGCAGGACGCAGCTCCTGCTGGGTTAGGAAGAGCCCTTCACAGGAGGTTTCCTTCTGAAAACTGGATTATTTTTACAGGTTTATATTTAACATGATGAACTAAAGCTGCTCCTACAGATATATAATGTATATACAAACTGTCATTCTATACACACACCTGTACATAATTACATGTAATATACATGGTTAGAAACATGTTTCTAGAACCCTTTCCAGTGCTTCCATCCTGTCCCAGCCCTCTAGCAGGGCCTGTAAACCAGCCTTTCATGCCTCACAGCAGGAGTTTGAGTCCTTCCCCCAGGCTGCAAGGCTCACCTGAGCCCTTCCCTCCACAGCTGCAGGGCACCACATCTCCAGCCAGCCCCCGTAAGAATGGCCATACTGGGTCAGACCCAAAATCCATCTAGCCCAGTAGCCTGTCTGCCAACAGTAGTCAGCACTAGGTGCCCCAGAGGGGGTGGACTGAAGACAATGATCAAGAGATTTGTCTCGTGCCATCCATCTCCAGCCTTTGACAAACAGAGGCCAGGGACACCATTCCTACCCCCTGGCTAATAGCCTTTTATGGACCATGAATTTATGTAGCTCCTCTTTAAACTCTGTTATAGTCCTAGCCTTCACAGCCTCCTCTGGCAAGGAGTTCCACAGGTTCATTATGTGCTGTGTGAAGAAGAACTTTCTTTTATTAGTTTTAAACTTCATTGGCGTCTGGCCCAGCCAAGCCCTAGGTTTCTGATTAGGAGGGACGCTGCAGGCTCGGCTGCTCCCTGCCAGTTCCCAAGTCAAAAGCTTCCTGTTTCTTCTGTGCCATAGGCCAGAGCTTGGGCTTTTATCCCCTATGTCCATTCCAACAGGCCTTGCAGGCACCTGTCCCACCAGGCTGCCTGTGAAGGACGGGCAGCTGCCTGTACTGGCTCATGGCCGTTATGCATCTCATCTGTCTGGTTGTTGCTGGAGTGGTGGCTGCAGGATTACAAGGAGAATCAGTCAACACTTTGCAGTTGTGAATAGCTCAGTGGTTTGAGCACTGAGCTGCTGTAACCTTTGGTTTAAGTTCAATCCTTGAGGGGGCCCATTTAGGGATCTGGGACAGTACTTGGTCCTGCTGTGAGGGTAGGGGACTGCACTTGATGACTTCAAGGCCCCTTCCAGTTCTGAGATAAGTATATCTCCATATTTTTTTTCCAATGACCCCAAGAGCAACACTGCCCAGCATCGCATGCTCCCTTAAGGTCATCCACGGCAGAATGGACAAGGGCGAGGTTCAGACAAAGCGTGATCCAAGAAGTCCTCAAGGGCAGAGCAGATGCAAGATACCTGCACGATGGAGGTGAAACTGTTGAGCAGTGTTACAGCAGTTGTGAAAGCAAATGAAGGCTGCGGCACATAAAGGATCTCCAGGTGTCACGGTGTCCAAGCCCTCTGTCTGTCAAGGACATGTGGCGACTGTTGTACTCCAGTCTCCCCACTTTAAAAGTCATGCAGAGGCATCTTCCATTTTGGCAGCGGGGGTGGGGACCATCATTCAGTCTGGGGGTGGGGTGTGTGTGGGAAAAGGGTGGTTGAGAGAGGTGCCAGAGGTTCCCCACTTCTGGGCTCGACCTTCAGCCTGTGCCAGACAAACAGTGAGCACTCCCTCACCCAGGTCAGTCACTTGGCTCTGTCTTTTCTTTTCTCCGCTGGTTTGCTGCATATCCAGCGTCCTATCCTCCAGCAGTGTGAGCTGGCGACTTTGCCGTGGTTCAGAAAAGCGCATTGTTTTCTTCCCTCTATTGGAAACCTGCAACAAACACACACTAATAAAAAACCCCGCACAACACCCTAGCAGTGAAAATCCATCCTGAGCAAGTCACCCCAGGTCACACTGCAAATGTAGGGGAGAGCCAGCCCTGAACCCTGGTTCCCCAAGTCACTGCCCATGGGTGCCAGAGACCAGTCTCTTTTTACATGTGACCACAATATTTATTGTGTTAACGGAACTCACCACTTGTTGAATTCAGAGCCATTGGCCCATCTCCAAGGTTGGTCCAGGTCCCTCTGGAGGCCGATCCAATAGTCAGAGGGGCCTTTATAGCGCATCAGGAAATCCTTTATTACAAAAATAAAAAGTAAACATGCATCACACACCATTCTGGGCCCTCTGCCACTGACACTGGATTCCCCGAGCTATTACACAGGGTGCTGGACAGAGGGTGCGCACCAGGTCCAAGCTGGGAATTCTACATCAAGAAAGGACAATCCAGACTGCAAAGCCACACCCGCCCACTCCACACACTGTGGGCAAGTCAGTCCCCAGCTAACGCTTGTCTATTGTATTTCACAGAGCTGGCTGGAGAGTTTCCATCCAAACATTTGGGTCAGAAAATGTGTTTCCTGCAAAAATGAATTTTTCCAAATGCAAATGTTGATTTTGTGGAAATGCTGCAATTTTCCATTGAACACTGATTGGGTTTTGGGTCACTTCAACATTAGTCTGTAGCCTGCTGAGCAACCAGGATGCCTCATACCCTGGCCGCCTCTGGGGGTGAGGTTCCCCCAGACTGCATCTCCTGCAAGCACCGTGGTTTCCCTATTGGCTGAGCCACTGCTGTGCATCATGGGAGATGTAGTCTAGTCAGGGACCCCAGCATATAGAAAACAATGGGAGCACAAGAAACCTAAACTACAGCTCCCATGAGGAACCACAGCTGCAATTCAGTGTGGCACCAGGCTGAAATCAAATGTTTTGATCTGCTTTGACACACCAAGCGGTTTTGATCTGTGAATCTCAAAGACATTAGTTTGATCAAATGTCAAACCCATTTTCCTGTATGTCTGGAACTGAGTGGAAAATTAAAAGCGGAGTTATTTCAGCCTCTTGTCCTAGTCCCAATATTTTGACATTTGTTTTTATCCTGCATTTCTCATAAGCTGGAAATTCTGATTTGCAACCATCGCTGGTATTTAGCAGCCACCTGGCTCCACTTCCCTGCTACATCCCAGGCCTTTAAGACTCCTGTTTCTGACCCAATCCTGTGATTTACTGAGACTCTCATACTGGCTGGTGGTTTCAGACGTTTCTAACCCTGTGAAAAACTTTGATACCAGAAAACACATGAGCAGCCCTCAGTGCTGCTATTTTAAAGTCCATAGCATAGTTGGGGGGGGGTGGGGGGTCTGAGGGCTGACTTGGCTGGGTTGGGATAGCTACTCCTGTCACAAGAGGGGTGACAAAGCAACTTTGTTCCTCCACTGGGAATTCCCTGGGAGGTGACACTCATACTAGCCTCCCACCACTCAGACACACACAGCCCAGTGTGTGGGGAGGATGGAGAGCTGCTGGAATGGTCTGCACTCTGGCTGTTTTTAGTTGTGAAGTGGCTGGGGGAAGTTGCCCTAAATTCAAGCAGCATCCAGGGCCAGGCCAGCCCCAGGACAAGCCCAGCCTAGAGCCACCTTTGCCACCTCGCACAGCCCCGAACCCATCTCACCATCTCCTGCTGTGAGTCAATCCCAGCCAGGGAGGCACCGAGGGCAGAGCAGTTCTTCTGGCTGTCGGGCCAGTTTGCTTCACCCTCTGAGAAATAGTAACACTTCCCCTGGTACTCGATCCAGCCATCGGGGCAGGCAGTCACCGAGCAGGCAGCACTAGTTGGAGATGGCTCAGGTGTCTTGGCTGGAGATGAGAAAGCAGCAGGGTGAGAGATTCGCTCTTCTCCCGCTACAGCCAAAGGAACAAGCCCTGCCCATCCCCACCTCCTGCTCACACAATCTACAGTGCTGGTCTATGCTGTAGCAGGCTGAGTTTGTGCGAGGCACATTCCCCTTTACAACAGGGAGAAGCCAGCACCCTCCTTCCCCTCCCCAGCGACACCAGCTGTGAATTGGGAGCCACGTTTGTAGCCCTGGGCTCCTTTGCTGCAAACATGGCCCTGGTTTTGCCCCCTGCAGTCACAGATGCTGCCAGAGAGACATTGGCTTGTACCTGCACATCAGGCACTTTGGCACCTGCCTTGCCAGGCTCTCTGGGGGGATGGAACAACACCAGTGCAGTGTGTGATAGGAGGCCTTTTGTGAGATCAACCATCCAAGGAGTTAATTACAAACTGCCAGCAGTGGCGCGCGCTGTTGTCACTTAGTTTTACTAGCCCAGGAGAGGGGCAAAGACCACCCTGGACCCATTCACTGAGGAGGGGCGGGGGGATGTTTCAGGAAAGTTTGGAGCCTGGTCCCTGTGAAACCGGAGACGGGAGTAACAGTGACCCTCAGCCCTGGGTAGCCAAGTGTGTTGGGTGACACAGCAGAGCGAGCTGACAGCTGGTGGGAGCTGGACACTGTGGGACAGGGCAGACCCCACAGAAATGCCCAGGGCTCTACAAAGTCTGTTGTGAGTGCTGAAGCAAAGGCTGGGGGAGGAGAGGAGAAGAGAAGTCAGTGGGATTGTGATGTTTCCAGCGCTGAGTGTGCAGCACAGAGATGGGGTCAGTGCAGGCGCCGCACTCACCTGGCTGGGTCGTGAGGACAATGATGGTGATGAGAATGAAGATGAGGAGGAGGAGGAGGAGGAGGAGGATCAGGATGAGGTTGAGAACCAGGCTGGGAACTGCCCAGCGACATGCCCATGGTTTCAACCCAGCCAGCAAACCTGGAACAGAACAAACCACTGCTGCTCACACTGGGCCAGGCCCTGCATGGATTGGCAGCAGCTGGAGCAGGTTAAAAATAAAGGGGGCGGGAGAAAATTTTGCTAACAGAGAGATGGAGAGAACAGGAAGTGAACATCTTAATTTCAAATTGGGGGTAAGGCTGTTCATCGTAACCCCTCCCCCCAATCAGAAAAAAAAATTAATTTGAGACTGCAAAATTTTTCCTTCAGTGCAAGTGTGTATCTAAAGAGGGAGAGGGTGGTTGGGAGGTAGGGCAGAGACCTTCACATTTAAATTAAAACCTGTTTTTTTCCTGTTTCCAACACAACATCCCCTCAGAGCAGTAATTTGCTCATTGCCATTTGGAACCCTACCCACTTTTGAGCAAAACAAGGGGAGGAAGAAACCTCAGTCGTGTTCAAAAAGCCTTTCCCACCCACAGGATGGGGATGGAAATGTGACCAGCCCGCCTGGTGCCAAAGGAGGATGTGAGGTGACTAGGCAGGGACTGAAGTAGGGACCGGTGGATAGACACACAGCCTATGCACTTTGAAGGCCGTGGCTGGCTTAAGGGTCTTTACACAGAACAGCCACCAGAGGCGATAAGTGGAGGTCACACAGCAAGGGCCTTTAAGACATGAGAGAAGGTCCCAGCAAGGCAGCTAGCGCTGTACCTGCAGTACCAGTCGTGTGTCTCCTTCCGCTCTGTGCGGGGATGGTCATGAGACTCTCCATTTTGTTCCTTTTGGGTTTCCTGGGAGCCCAGGAGTAGATCTGACTTCGTCTTCTCAGCAGCACACGGCTCACTTCCTGTCTCCTCTGCCTCCAAATGTTTCATAGAATCCCAAACTGAAGACATGTTGACCCCTAAGGCCCCTTTCGGGAAGCCAGTAGTACCTAAGGCTTGGTAACCATGGAACTGGTAGGGCCCTTCTTAAGGGCCATTTCAAAGCCGCTCCCTCGCTTACAGTCAAACTGTGCCATAGCTAGCTGGTGGTGATCCTGAAACCCCGCTTCTGAATACAGTTCGATTTGGGGCTGGATCGGTGCCATGTTATAATAGAAAGTTTCCGAGCTCTTCTGGGCACTGCTTTTATCTCCAGGGTCAACCAGGCCTCGGCACGTGCTGACCAAATCAACTCCTTGTTCCTGAAAGATCGTTTCATTTCCTTTTCACCAGCACCTGGCCAGGTCTGGGTAAGGCGGGTTCCTGCAGAGAGAATTGCCGGGTTACTTGTGCTGGCTGGTGTCGCTCATTTATCTGCCCAGCCCTAGCCCTGCGCAGCCGGGGCAGGTGGAGCCAACAGAGCTAGGGCTGCCCTGGACTTTCTAGGGCAGTGATAACAACAAACAGCCCCATCAACAAATCAGGAAAAAGGCAGCTAAACAAACAGCGCCCCCCTCACGCGCCTTTAGGGCATCAGCAGTCCAGAGGGGTAATGGGAAAGGGGAGGTAACAGCTACCTCAGACAGCTGGGAATTGCCCCATAGTCCCATTTTGTGCTACAGAGACAGGAATGCAGGAGCCAGAAGTTGCAGTAAGTTTCCCCAAGGAGAGTCTCCAGTGCGCACACAGGGACCTGGGTTCTCCCCTACCCGGCCCCTTGTACCATCCCTGCCTGGGGGTGTGAAATGCCCCCAGGTTAGAATTCTCCCCTTGCTGCCTCACACCTGCCTCCCCACCAGCCCCATGGCAGCTACACCCAGCCTGGGACATGCCAGCGAGTCACTAGGGCACGTCTACACGGCACTGCCAGCCCGGCGCTGTGGGACCCGGTCTCACGTCCGAGCCCAGGCACGGGCATCCACACTGCACAGCAAACCTGGGCTTGCAATCACTGGCCCTGGCTCTCCCAGCCGAGCCAATGGGCCTCCTGACGGGTCCGCAGCTTGAGCGGAGGCCAAACTGCAAAGTGTCAGGGCTCAGACCAGAGTCACACCGGGACACAGGCTCAAGCCCCGGGGCCTGTGCGCTGGCCGAGCTGAGTCAGCCTGATGGGTGTGTGGACAAAAGGGGCCTGGAGTCAGACCTGGGCTGCCTGTGCTGTGTAGATGCACTTGGCAGCAAGCAGGCAGCAGCATAAGCCAGGCAAACAGCAGTCACCTGAGATTTTGGCTCCCCTGGCACAGTGGCAGGAGCGGCCCCCTCCTCACAGCCCCACCTGCCCACGGGGGCACCTGCCCCCCGCTGCCCACGGGCTCCCGGCTCTGCAGATGGTGCGGGGGCGAGGCGGTTTCGTTTGCAAACGAGACTCTCACACTGGGCAGCGATTTCACCATCGGTAACGCGAGTCCGGCCAGGCCAGTGCAACCGACAGCGGCTCCCCAGGGTCCGTGTTTCCCGGGGGGGCAGCAGCTGCCCAGGCTGTTTGCAGGAGGGACCCGGGGCCAGGCAGCTGGGAAAGCCCCAAGCGGGGCCCGGGGTGGATCCGGCAGCTCCGGGCGGCCCCAGCAGCGCCCAAAGGGACCCGGCCCCCAGGGCCGGACTTGGCCCCCCCCCCCCAAGTGTCCCGCTGTGACAGGACCCGTCCGGGGCTTTTTGCTGTACCGGAGCCGCCTGCCCCCCAGTCCCGTGCCTGCGTCCGCACCTCGCTACCCGGGCAGCGGCCCGCTCCCTCGGCGGCGCGGACACCTGCCCAGCGGGAATCCGCCCCCTTCCCCGCTCCCTGCGGCCGGCCCGGGGCACCGCTCCCTGCCCCCCGGGCCAATGCGGTGGGAGCGAAACTGGATCCGTGGAGACAAGACGGGGGGGCGGGGGGGGGGGCAACCCCGGACGGACGGACACCCCGCTTCGCTGCTCACCTGGCAGCAGCCCCCGGCAACAGCTGCGACGGGCTCGTTCCAAGGCAGAACCAGACAGACGGACAGACACGAGCCCAGCTCGCAGCAGGCGAGTTTTATAGCTGCCCGGCCGGCGGCTCCTCCTCCCCGCTCTGGCTGGCTCCCAGGGCGAGAAAAGGAAACCCCCCAACAACAGCCCGCCCCTCCCGGTCCTTCAGCAGCCAGCGCCCGGGGCCTGGCTCCCCCTAGGACGCGAGCCAAAAGGCTCTGTGGGGCCGGTGCCCCGTACCGGGGTGGCTGGGGCCGGGCTAAGGGGCGCTAGGGGCTGACTCTGGTCCCCGCTTGTGCGCTCTGGCTTGGCACACTGCCCCTGGGCTCCTCAGGCAGCAGGGCTCAGGTTGGAGGCAGGGTTGCCAGATGGTTTCAACAAAAATACCCACACACTTGACATGGCATCACAATCGACATTGCAGCTTAGTTAGAAAAATACCGGACATTTCTATTTTCTCAATGTGTTTCCCGAACAGAAAGCTCAAATACTGGACTGTCCGGTTCAAAACCAGGCACCTGGCAACCCTAGCTGGAGGGCGCAGCGCAGGACACCTCTGTGCCAGCACAGCCCGTCCTATCTGGGGCAGGGAAAAGTGGGGGGTAGCAAAGTGTGCAAGCCAGCAACACTAGTCGCTCGGGGTCCGTATTTGCTAGCAGTGGCACATTGAGCTGGGGAGAAGTTTGGGCCACCCCGAAGCTCTCCAGGTTCCTTACTCCCAGCCCCACATCGCTGTGAGTCTATGAGCGCCAACCACCACAACACAAACCTTCCTGCTGCCCAGGGTGTCTGACTCTTCCCATCCTCCCCTGCACCCTGGCTGGTGCCCAGCGTCTAGTTATATGCACTGGATTGGGTTGTGCGGCTGTGTCAGTTAAACAGACACAGGAAATACAAGAAACCACCCCACGTTCTCCGCTAGGATCAGAGAACAGCAGACTTGTGGGTGTTGGGGCCGACTCGGGGCTGTTATAGGCAGCGAACCCAGGGATGGAAATCCCTCTGGATCGTGTGTCACTGATTCAGGAGCTGGCTGTGAATGCATCACCCGTCCAGCTTCAGCCACCAGCCTGCTCAACACCTGCAGATCCCGTGTGAAAGCTGTGCGGTGTGAGCAGCTCCCTTTTCCCTGGGTCCTGCAGACCGAAAGCAGGAGACCAGACGTCTGACGTGCAGCGATGGGATGTCTTGGGGCTGGATTCAAGCAAGCGAATCCATGGCTCTGAGGCCACAGGGCCTGTTCCCAATGTTCCCCCTCCCTTAGCAGGCAGAATTATACCTGCAGTGCCCAGCCCTGGGCCCACCCGTACAATTCATGGCCCTGTTCCCTTGTGGAGGGTTGTGAGGCTGAGGGTATCAGTACCACCTGTTTAGTGTCCCATAGGAGGGGCAGGAGAGTGAGCCTGTGTCCAGGCAAGGCCAGGGCTTTCTTTGGCTTTTAGTGTTTCTTATGCCTCCCCCCATCCCTCCTGCCTCTCCTAACTGATGGCTTGAACTTGGCTTGAGAGAGGTGCCAGACAGACTTTTGAGTATGTGCTCATATATTACACTCCTGCTATATCCAGTAACCCTCTAGCCCAGGGGTTCCCAAACTTTTTGACACCAGGGACCAGTAAATCCATTCACGAGCTTTTGGAGGACTGGTAACGTTTATTTGCATATTTGCATGTTCATTATGCAAATTATGAATATGCAAATACATTGTTTATGGTCCTCCCAAAGCCCCCAATACCAACTTTAGCCCACAGAAAAGTCAGTCGGGGCCACACAAGTGAGATACAAAACCACAACCCCTCCAAACCCCTTAAACCTCACTAATGTGGCCCCAACTGTGCTTGTGGGTGCTGGGACAGAGTTCTGGGGAAGGGTGCCAATGAGTGCTGGGGCAGGGGGCAGGGTGCTTGTGGGTGTTAGGGCAGAGTACTTGTGGGGATCTGGAGGGGGGGAGGAAGCAGGGACCAATACCTGGGGATCCTGTAGCTGCCAAGGCCCAGGAAGTGCACGGGTTGCTTCCCTGTCCCCCAAACAGCAGCGCAGTACCTGACACGCTGGTCCGTTGCACACCTGATGCCTTCCTGCATGGGGGAAGGGGGAGTCCCGGCCTGCACCAGCCCCAACCGCTCAGGTAGCGCACGCCTTGCTCCTCCGCACCCCATGGCAGCACGCACCACCCGAGCAGGTGCAGGCCCGGATCCCCATCCACTCCCCCGCGTGCAGGAAGGCAGCAGGGGAACAAAGTCCCCAGTGTGCGATGGACCGGCATTTTAGGTACTGCGCCGGCTGTTGGGGCAGGGAGGAGACAGCCCGCGCACTTCCGGGATCTGGCATGCAGCTGCAGAACTGCCCCCCGACCCCGCAGGAAGCCCACACTACCTCCGGGGTCCCTGGAGGTAGCATCAGCACGGCTTGCATCCTGGGGGTTGGGGGCAGCAAGGCGGGCTCTCTCACAAAAAATTTTCTGAGGCCCGGTATTTTTTTTCCACGTACTGGTACCGGACTGCGGACCACAGTTTGGGAAACTCTGCTCTAGCCCTATCCCATATCTTTAGAGCCAGAAAATCCACAGACATCTGCTTTATATCCATAAGTATCGGCATCCACAAATGTGGCTGCAGATACGGATACCCCCAGTTCATTTTTGCAGCTGCAGATACAAATTTTGCAACTGCGCAGGGCTCTACTTATCTTTTCTCATTATAGCGACAAGTCCATCTGGTTGGACAGAAGATCTTTGTTCACATGTATTAATAAGGACATAAGAGTATCAAACTTCAAACACAAATTCTCTCCGGCTAACAAACAGGCCATTATGTTAACAAGCGATGCCAAATATTCAAAAATTAGCAGATTGGCTTAAAAACCATGAGACCAACAAGAGGGTCAAAGCTGGATTCTCTGTCTTTTTTGCCAGTATAATTTCCAGTTTTGTAATGCAGACACCACATTTTTGGAGTACGGGATCTGGGGCTGTAGCTTTGGCAATGTCCATGGTTGGGTGTCAGAGGGAGTGGGGAGAACCTGAGGTGCAGCTGATGGCCCCAAGGCCGGTCCCATGGCAGAGGGAAGCGTGAGCTCCCCTGCACCTATGAGCAGCCACCTGGGTGTGGGGCTCAGACCCCTGTCCTGAGGGGCTGCATCCCGTGCAGAGAGGGTGGGAGACAGTCCAGGAGACAGGGCTGGGGCTGGGCAGCGAGGGGCTGGGTTAGAGGTCGTTGCTGGAGGCCAGAAGAAAACAAAAGAGTAAGGAGGTGATGGGGACGGCTGCCCTGCAGATCTAAGCACCCAGAAAGCTGAGGGAAACTGAGGCAGTGGCTGAGTTACCACTTGGGAGAGGGTTTGGTTCCCTAGTACTAATTCTCCTGCCGGTTCTGGCTTATTTAACAGGGTGAGTCTGTGCCGGGCCTTGGTGCACAGAGGCAGCACTTTGGTGAAGGACAGGAAATATCAGTGCAGTGCCAAAATCAAGGGGGATGTTTAGAGGAAATGAACAAGTCTGAGGGGAGGGGTGAGTCACATCTTCCTGTCATTGTCTTGCTCTTCCTGGGCACAAAGCCAATTCAAACCAGTTTCCAGAAATAAGGCTCTGTGCTCGAATAACATCCCATCCTGGGCCAGCCCAGCTGTTCCCCCCCGGCTCCTCCTCTCCTGCCTTATAAACCCAGAGCCATAACAAGGCCTCAGGTGCATAGCTGAGGGGGCACAGAAAAGACAGCTTCTGCTCTGTCTTCACTCGTGCCTTGCGCCACGTCAGCACCTCGCCCCCCCGACCTGTGCCGAGGACGGTCTTGCCTCAAGTGCCAAATTAGCTAGTTATGACTCTGTATAAACCGACTGGCCCTGACTGGGGGCAGCTGCCAACATTCCAGCCTGGGGGTGGGTTCTGGGGGCTAGTTTTGTGGGATCTGACCCCAGCCCTGTGACTCTCATGTAACCCTGATACTCGACTGGGGAGCAGGGCCTGTCCCATAGTCAGTGCACTGGAGGGTGCAGGCTGTGGGGCTGGATGCCCCAGCTGGTGTGAATCAGTCACAACCCCTTTGGAGTCATTGGGCAGCAGAGTTCGGTCAGGGCTAGGTCCCAAGCTTGGGTGGGGGCAGTGAGGTTTCCTACGCCTGTTTCATTATTTTTGTGAAGTGCCCACAGGAGAGCGTGAGCGAGCCCTGCCCTGGGATCCCCCCTGCCCCTCAGCCACATGGCTGAGCCTCACATGGGTGCTTCCAGTCCCATTTCCCATCAGGCCAGGAGGGGACTGAATGCCAGGGTGTCCCAGGCCCTCGGCAGGTGTCCGAACCGCTGGGCGATAGGCACAACCTAAGCACGGCAGCACTTACTGCCGCTTAATCTGCCTTTTTATGCAAAACATTCCTGCCTTTCAAAGCTCCCCCCCCCTTCCCCATCCTGCCTGTGTGCTTACGTGCACCAGACTTGAGACAGGCCTGGGTTTTGCTTGGTAGAGATCCGCACTGTGGTCAAGGCAGCCATTATTGTCAAGGCAGGGCTGTCCGGGCTCCACAACAATGGGGGAGATCCCAGCTGGGGTTATGGGGCTGTAGCTCCCCTGGAGTCAACGGGGCCGGATCCCAGCTGGGGTTATGAGGCTGTAGCTCCTGCGATGTCCATGGTTAGTGCCAATTCACACCAGCTGATACAAGAAGCTGATAAGGAAGGGTTTGGGGGGGGGGTTGTGTTTATTTTGTTTTTTGTTTGGTTTGGTTGGTTTTTGCAAATAACTTAGAAATTAGCAGATTTCACATACACTGAACATAAGAACATAAGAATGGCCACACTGGGTCAGACCAAAGGTCCATCCAGCCCAGTACCCTGTCTGCCGACAGTGGCCAATGCCAGGTGCCCCAGAGAGGGTGAACCGAACAGGTAATGATCAAGCGATCTCTCTCTGCCATCCATTTCCACTCCCTTAAAAGACAGGAAACAAAGGGTAGGAATAAATGGTAAATTTTCAGAATGGAGAGGGGTAACTAGCGGTGTCCCCCAAGGGTCGGTCCTAGGACCAATCCTGTTCAACTTATTCATAAATGATCTGGAGAAAGGGGTAAGCAGTGAAGTGGTAAAGTTTGCAGATGATACCAAACTGTTTAGGATAGTCAAGACAGAAGCAGACTGTGAGGGACTCCAAGAAGATCTCACCAAACTGAGTGATTGGGCAACAAAATGGCAAATGAAATTTAATGTGGATAAGTGTAAAGTAATGCACATCGGGAAAAATAACCCCAACTATACGTACAGTATGATGGGGGCTAATTTGGCTACGACAAATCAGGAAAGAGACCTTGGAGTTATCGTGGACAGTTCTCTGAAAACTTCCACACAGTGTGCAGCGGCAGTCAAAAAGGCAAATAGGATGCTAGGAATTATTAAGAAAGGGATAGAAAATAAGACCCAGAATATCTTCCTGCCCCTGTATAAAACTATGGTACGCCCACATCTTGAATACTGTGTACAGATGTGGTCTCCTCACCTCAAAAAAGATATTTTGGCCTTGGAAAGGGTTCAGAAAAGGGCAACTAAAATGATTAGGGGTTTGGAACGGGTCCCATATGAGGAGAGGCTAAAGAGACTGGGACTTTTCAGTTTAGAAAAGAGGAGACTGAGGGGGGATATGATAGAGGTATATAAAATCATGAGTGGTGTGGAGAGGGCCGATAAAGAGAAGTTATTTATTAGTTCCCTAAATAGAAGAACTAGAGGACACCAAACGAAATTAATGGGTAGCAGGTTTAAAACTAATAAAAGAAAGTTCTTCTTCACACAGCGTGTAGTCAGCCTGTGGAACTCCTTGCCAGAGGAGGCTGTGAAGGCTAGGACTATAATAGAGTTTAAAGAGAAGTTAGATAATTTCATGGAGGTTAGGTCCATAAAAGGCTATTAGCCAGGGGATAAAATGGTGTCCTTGGCCTCTGTTTGTCAGAGGATGGAGAGGGATGGCAGGAGACAAATCGCTTGATCATTGTCTTCGGTCCACCCTCTCTGGGGCACCTGGTGCTGGCCACTGTCGGCAGACAGGATACTGGGCTAGATGGACCTTTGGTCTGACCCAGTACGGCCATTCTTATGTTCTTATGTTCCCTGACAAACAGAGGCTAGGGACACCATTCCTTACCCATACTGGCTAATAGCCATTGATGGACTTATCGTCCATGAAATATCCTGAAATATTTCCATCAATAATAATTACATTGTTTACAGATAGGGAAAGCAAGAAAAATGCTTACGGAGCACTTGTTAGAATTAGAATTAAAATCAATGATCCAATCTTCTGAACTGGGCTTGTTACAAATGAACGAGTGAATGAATAGTTAAATCAACAAATCATGTCTGGTATTAGGATAATTATTTTGTATATCTCAACATGTGATATAGTGGTTTTTGCTGTTGTGTTGTTGGTGCCTGGATGAGAGTCACAAGGGTGAGTGAAATAATATCTTTAATTAGACCAAATCTGGTTGGTGACAGAGAGAACTTTTGGAACTCCTCAGAGCTATTCTCCAGGTCTGTGATGCTCAAAAGGGTTAATGTCTCACCAACCAAAGCTATTCCTATATATATATATATATATATATATACACACACACATAACTTCACCCACCTTGTTTTTCTGTTTGTGTTTTTTAAAAGCTTTAAAGCTTGAACTCTTTGCATCCCCACTTTATCATTAAAAAAATCATCATCCCTCCCTCATAGAATCATAGAACACTAGAACTGGAAGGGACCTCGAGGGGTCATCAAGTCCAGTCCTTTGGCCTCACGGCAGGACCAACCATGGTCTAGAACATCCCTGAGAGCTATTTAACCTGCTCTTAAATATCTCCAGAGATGAGATTCCACAACCTCATATGCGCTCCCCTCAGCATGTAGCCCTGGGCAGCTGCCCTGGTCGCTCAGGTCTCGGGCTGGAAATGCCTGCACAGATACTGTTTTTGAATGAAAAGGTGTTGAAGTGGCTATTCAAAGGCTTCTTTGTTATCAGGGTCATTGTGCTTGTTGGTTGGTTATATTTTTGGGTGATGGGGTGCTTGCACATGCAGGTGGGCTTTAGCGAATCAGAATGATGAAAGGAAGAAGTAACTAAGCACTTCTGGAAATTGTAGTAGAGTAAAAAGTACAATATTTTCTAAAAAAAACCCTTACTTGAGTGAAAGTCGAAGTATCACAAAAATAAACTGAGTAAAGTACAAATACCAAAACAATGTATTTGAGTTACGTAACAAAGTATTTTTACTTAGTTACTTCCCACCTCTGGCTGGGATAAATCACAGGCTGTTTGCTTGTGCCCTGTTCACTAACTAAACCAGATTGCTCTGAGTCAGTGACCTGCCCTTTTTATTGCTTAGCACAGCCCCAATTTTTGTGTCATCTACCAACTGTAACAGTGATTATTATTTTCTTCCAGATAATTGATAAAAAGGTAAAATAAAATAGCACCAAGTAGTTCCAAAGAGGCTGGAGAAAGGCTGTTCACAATAGTGATGGATGGCAGAACAAGGAGCAATGGTCTCAAGCTACAGTGGGAGAGGTCTAAGTTGGCTATTAGGAAAAACTATTTCATGAGGTGGGTAGTGAAGCACTGGAATGGGTTACCTAGGGAAGTAGTGGAATCTCCATCCCTAGAGGTTTTTAAGTCTCAGCTTGGCAAAGCCCTGTCTGGGTTGATTTAGTTGGGATTGGTCCTGCCTTGGGCAGGGGCTGGGCTTGATGACCTCCTGAGGTCTCTTCCAGCCCTATGATTCTAGTCATGCCTGCGGGACCCCACTGGAAACACACCCACTTAATGACGATTTCCCATTCACAATTGCATTTTGAGATCTATTCAAAATGCAATTTGACAGTTTTTAATCCAAGTTACATGGGCCATGTTAATTTTACATGATTTGAGTCTTTTAATAAAAAAGTTGTGCAATATTAAGTCACTTTAGCAAAGGCTACATGGATTATTTTGACACTATTAGTTTTATCGACCAAACTTATCTCATAAAAATGGATATCTAGTTAATTTGACAGAATTTTTCCCCATAACCCATGTTGATTTGCACTACCCTCATTTGATCTTCACCATTCAGAAGCTCCATTATCTTGCTTGTGATAAACATAAAAGTGACACTACAATAATTACCTAGCTCATTCCATTGAACCTTTTAAACAATGGACAGAAATTTTGTTTTCTTCTAGGCCTTTGGAACTTCTCGGGTGCTCTAAGACTTATTAAAAATCCATATTAGTGATCCAGAGAATGCCTTGGGCAGCTCTTTTAAAACTCTTATCTGCACATTCTACACAGCCCCTGATCTAAAAATGTCTGGCTTTAGTAGTGTCTATTTAATGTCCTCCAGAAACACCAGTGGAATAGAGAGGATGTTACTAGCATCACATGATGATACAATATCATCTGTTCTGCCCTCAAATATCAAACAGAAATATATAGAGAGACGATTTCTGCCTTTTCTGTACTTTTTTGATAATACTGCCATTTCCATTTGGTGATGGAGCAATAAAACTCCAAGATTTTTTTGTTTTTAATAGAGTTTTAAAACTCATTAATGTTCTCTTTAACTTTGCTGGGCACAAAATTTTGCTTGCTTCTCTTTTGTACATTATCAATTTTCTGCAATTCTCAACTTCCTGTTTATATTCATTGCTGCCAACTTCCCCCTCTTGCTGTATTTTATTTTACAACTGATTTCACTTTCCCGTAACTCTTCCCTTATCACCATGTTGCCTTGTGCTATTTCCCCTCTTGCAGTGACTTAATAAAAACATGTTTCGTTCTGCAAAAACCAAACAACTGGGGCTCTTTCGAAAGCCTCCCACTCATTCTGAGTTCTCTGTATTGTGAGGAGTTTCTTTGTACTGACTTTACCCACTCTGAGCTTCCTGTGTGTGATGGTTAGGGCTGCCAGATGGTTTCAGAAAAAATACTGGGGGGAAAAAAAGGATTGTGAGAATTGTTAAACAAAATAAAACAAAACAAAACAAAAAAGAACAACAACAAAACCCCAGCATGGCCCCTTTAAAAAAACATGTGGTGAAGCTTTTTGGCCCTAACAGGCTGCTGGTGGCTGCCCTCCATCTTGCTTCCCTGTGCGGGCCGAACAGCTCCCCTGCAGAACCTGGTAAGCACTAGGGTTGTCAGGCTGCTTCCATATTGAGCCGGACAGCCCGGGATTTTCACCTCCTGGCCGGGAAAAAATCAGAAAGTAATGGACATTTTAGGTGTCTGATATTTTCTGAATATTTTTACCGGACAGGAGGCAAAAATACCGGACTGTCCAGTTCAATAATGGGCACCTGGCAACCCAAGCTGATGTTTGATATTTATGAAAAGCTAATTGTTAATTCATAATTGCCTCATTGTGGTAGATCATCTGCTGTTCCTATATGCTATTGTGGCGCAGAGTAAATGAATCAAGGCACAGCAGTTGTCTCATTCAGAAACCTACTGTGTGCTGCATGCATCACTTAACTGGCACGAGCAGTGCCAAAGTTAGTGGGACCATTCATGTAACTGATGATATTTCAATGATGCTCAGCAGCCCTTAGCTGAGATCAGGGCCCCGTTGTGCCGGGCGCTGCACAGACACAGTGAGAGACAGTCCCTGCCCCAGCTGAGATCAGGGCCCCGTTGTGCCGGGCACTGCACAGACACAGCGAGAGACAGTCCCTGCCCCGGCTGAGATCAGGGCCCCGTTGTGCAGGGCGCTGCACAGACACAGCGAGAGACAGTCCCTGCCCCGGCTGAGATCAGCGCCCCGTTGTGCCGGGCGCTGCACAGACACAGCGAGAGACAGTCCCTGCCCCGGCTGAGATCAGGGCCCCGTTGTGCAGGGCGCTGCACAGACACAGCGAGAGACAGTCCCTGCCCCGGCTGAGATCAGGGCCCCGTTGTGCAGGGCGCTGCACAGACACAGCGAGAGACAGTCCCTGCCCCGGCTGAGATCAGGGCCCCGTTGTGCAGGGCGCTGCACAGACACAGCGAGAGACAGTCCCTGCCCCGGCTGAGATCAGGGCCCCGTTGTGCAGGGCGCTGCACAGACACAGCGAGAGACAGTCCCTGCCCCGGCTGAGATCAGCGCCCCGTTGTGCCGGGCGCTGCACAGACACAGCGAGAGACAGTCCCTGCCCCGGCTGAGATCAGGGCCCCGTTGTGCAGGGCGCTGCACAGACACAGCGAGAGACAGTCCCTGCCCCGGCTGAGATCAGGGCCCCGTTGTGCAGGGCGCTGCACAGACACAGCGAGAGACAGTCCCTGCCCCGGCTGAGATCAGGGCCCCGTTGTGCAGGGCGCTGCACAGACACAGCGAGAGACAGTCCCTGCCCCGGCTGAGATCAGGGCCCCGTTGTGCAGGGCGCTGCACAGACACAGCGAGAGACAGTCCCTGCCCCGGCTGAGATCAGGGCCCCGTTGTGCCGGGCGCTGCACAGACACAGTGAGAGACAGTCCCTGCCCCGGCTGAGATCAGGGCCCCGTTGTGCCGGGCACTGCACAGACACAGTGAGAGACAGTCCCTGCCCCGGCTGAGATCAGGGCCCCGTTGTGCCGGGCACTGCACAGACACAGTGAGAGACAGTCCCTGCCCCGGCTGAGATCAGGGCCCCGTTGTGCAGGGCACTGCACAGACACAGTGAGAGACAGGCCCTGCCCCAGCTGAGATCAGGGCCCCGTTGTGCAGGGCACTGCACAGACACAGTGAGAGACAGCCACCAACATTCCAGCCTGGGAACTCTGTGGGGCTGGGTCTTGTGGTTTGTTTTGTGTGACCTGACCCCAGCCCTGTGACTGAGCCTTGCAGCAACACCCCCAGCTCTGAGTGTGGGCAAAACAGCACCTTGTCAATGGCCCTGGTAGAACCCAGGTAGGGCGGAGCCATCCCAGCACTGAGCTGGGACATGCCCCTGGCTCCAGCTCGGGAGAGCAGGATTTGGAGCTGAGCACTGGCCTACGGCTCAGAGCCAGGACGGAACCTGACAGAGGGGCCATAGTATGCAGCTTGCAGAAGTAGGTTGGGGGCAGTGCTAAGAGGTGTTGCGAAAAAACAAAAACAAGTAACCAAACAAAAACAACAAAACAAAACACCAAACACACACAAACCTCTGGCCCTCCTCCAACCAGAACTGGTGGGTTAGATGTTTGCATATCCAGCTGTGGCTGAACAAGCCCTGCCCAATGCATGGAACAGAAAGATTAGCAGATTCTGAGTTCTCCACAAACAGCCCTGCACGCGTGCACAGTGCAGTGCAGGAGACATTGCTGTGTGACTGTTTGCAGAGGCACAAGAGCTGTAACAGAGCAGGGACCTCAGACTTCATCACACCCCAGCCCTGTTCTGAGAACAAACTTACTATATGACCCTGAGGGGGGCACAGCCTGAGCCCTGCCACCCTGCTTGGGGGGAGGAGCTTAGCGTTTGGCTTCAGCCTTATGTCCTAGCAAGTCCACTGCTGGCCCAGGCGACCCCATTAAAATGGGGCTGTGACCCACGTGAGGGTCCCAACCAGTGCTCCCTGTACGCTGGGTGCTTGTGCAGCCACTCAGCAGAGATTCCAGAGCTGCCCAGCTGATTAGATGAGCGCCCTGTCTCAGCTCCTAGGTCGTACCCACGCTCTACCCATCCGTCCCCTGGCAGGACCCCCCACTCCAGTGCAGCAGCCCCTTCTCGAGGAGCCCACTCCAGCCCAGCGGCGGGGGGACAGCCCTTTCTCAGGGAGTCCACTCCAGTGCGGCGACCCTCTCTTGGGGGGCCCACTCTGACCTGGGAGGTCCAACCCTCCGCCTCCAGAATGGTGCCTTTCAGGGCCTTCAGTCACCTGCCTCAGCTGTGAGCCCCCTCGGGGGGTCCCCTCCCTCTGGACCCCTGGAGCCTCCACTCCCAGGAGGAACAGTGCCACCCTGTTCTCTGGACCAGAGCAACTCTCAGCCAGCACCAAACAGGAGGGTTTATTGAGCTTTGAACACAGCAAAGGATCTCTCAGGTTGCTCCACACATCAGTTTCCACTGCAACTAGGTGAGCCCTGTCTGCTCTGCTCTCTGTCCCTCAAGAACAGCCCAACAGTCTCCCAGCAGAGCCTCCAATAACCCCAGCAACAGCCCTTCCCCTGGCCATTGTCTCTCTCCAGGTAACAGGGTCACCTGGTAGGGTTGCCAGATGGTTTAACCAATAATATCGAACACCCTCCTCCCCCCATCCCACCCCCAAAAAAAACCACCAGGGAAAAAAATTCTGTTGAGAAAAAAAAGGGTAAAAAGGGTGGTGGGGGGGGAGAAAGTTGTGGAGAAAAAAAAAACTGCATGGCCCCTTTAAGAAATGCCTTTGGCTTTAGCAGGCTGCCGGTGGCTGGCAGCCATCTTGTTTTCCTTCTTTGGGCCAGACAGCTCCCATGTGGAACCAGGTAAGTGGGCGGGGGAGGGGCTGGGTCCGGTTGCTGAGCGTGTAGTTGCCAGGTGTTTGGTATTGACCCGGACAGTTTGGTATTTTTGCCTCCTGGCAGGGAAAAAATATCAGAAAATACCAGACATTTTAGGTATTTAGTATATCTAAATTTAGGTAAATGTAGGTAAAATTTAGTATTTTCTGAATTTTTTTTACCAGACAGGAGGCGAAAATACTGGACTATCTGGGTCAATACTGGACACCTGGCAACCCTATCACCTCTTCTCCACCTCCTCTCCTCTGTCCAGTGTTCTCCCCTCGCTGGAACCGGCTGGGCTGGTCACCAAGGTCTCCCCTCTGTACCCCTTGTCTGTCATCTGGCCAGAACCGGCTGTGTCCTCTGAGCAGGGCCGGGGTCACCAGGGCACCAGACGCTCCGACTCTGGTTCTGGGCTGTTCTCTGAAACAACAACCTCCCCAACCTGGTCACATAAAACCAGTAACGTTCGAGCACTGAGTGCCCCCCTGTATGCAGCCCCCTGTGAGCCCCCAAAACTCCCCAGCTCCTCACACGCCCACAACTGGGTTTGTGTTTCTGCCGGTAGTACACAGTCACATTGAAATCGTTCCCACACAACAAGGTCGTTCGTAGGAAAAATCTGATTGGACAAAACTGAAACGTTTGGCGGGAACAGGCCATTCTGGGGATATTTTGTTCAGAAAACAATGGCCGGGATTGGCTTTGGGAAGGGCGACATGGGGACCCCGCCCCACCCTGCAGACAGACGGACGCTGTCGGAGGAGGCCTTTGGCCATGTGAGGTGTGGCCTGGTGTGACTCACTCCCCTTGGAAGGAGAGCGGTACCGGCCTACTGGAGGACCGACTCTTAACACAAATAACAAGTGTGGAATTGGTGTTTCCCTGGGGAGGGCAGGAGTCCGTGGGCAATGGGGCAGGTTTCCTGTGGTTGGGCACCTGTCCCCATCCGGACGCTCTGCAGGCTCCCAGCAGTTCTCAGCCCTGGGTCTGTGGGGAAGCCAGGCTGGGCCTCGGCTCGCTCTGCGCCTGCTGCCGGGAGAGCACCACCAGCCACCTGCACGTCCCTGCCAGCCCCCAGCTGGGTGACGGCGCTGCAGGGGTTCTGCCTGCTCCCTGCAGCCGGCTCTGGCTCAGCCCCAGCTGTACCTCTGGAGAGTTCAGTGTCTCCTGGCCCAGGGGCAGCTGGGAGCTGGGGACGGGCGTGTGCCCAGACTGGTTGGCCTGGCTCCATCCCAAAACACGAAGCCCGGTCTTCGTGTGACGCAGGGCCCGGTGTGTGACGCAGCCTCCGCTGACACAGGAAATAGTGAGACCCCGACAGGGCTTCAGTCACAGGATTGTGGTTTCTCTTGTGACAAATGTTTGCTTGATACTTTTAGGTGTCACCTCAAACCCCATCTCAGTGTGGCTGTTTCCTGTGCAGCTGTTCCTGTCTCTTGTCAGCTCTGAGCCTCTTAACCACAAATGTCTTCTTTTTCCAGGTATTTCTTTTTTTCTGGTTAGATTCAGTTATGATCGGAATTGCTCCATCAACACATTTTTTTTCACTGTAACTTGTAATTTAACCGTATCTCTGATCCCCCACCCCCACGTTTACAAAGGACAGAACAGCTTTGGGCTCAGATGTGACTCGCTGACTCGCCAGGTGCAGCGTCAGGAGATTTTAGCTCAGTGGGGAAAGATGCAAAATGAGAAGTTAAGGGCTTGAGACTGGAGACCTCTAGGGGGCTTAATTGTCGCTCTTGCTAACATTCCTACTACAGCCCAGCAAGAAAGAGACTGTTTTCAATGTTAAGAGCCAGAACACGTTGCTGGTAATGTTTTTAGGACAGTGAAATGCCCCTACAAAGACAAACATGCTTAAAAATAAACACTTGTAGCCACAGGCCATGTCTGACCCCGCAGTCCCAAGTGGACATAATTGTGACAAAGGGAATTTATGTGCTGTTGGTTCACTCGCTAAATGAATGGATCAGCAACACATCAAGTGTGTCGTTCAGTTTCCATCTGAGCGAGCCAGGAGCCTGGATCACCTCAGTGCTCCTTCGATTGGTCTCTTTGCTCCAGGCATTGCTCATCACCCCGAAGGCTTGTCCCAGTGGGGTTTGGGTTCCTGCTGAGCACAGAGCCCGTTCTGCATTCGCCTGCAGTAACGTCCCAGGTCAGCGTTTTGTGCCTCTGTTTTTCAAAGGCACCGCCGAGCGCGAAATGCCCAACCCCTGCTGAAAGCCAGTGAGGGGTGTTTTCTGAGCCCACCTTGCGTAGAGCCCACCTGTAGCTATTCAACAGCTGAATACTCACAAGTGTGACTCAAATAAGCAGGGCGCTTCAGCTTCAAGGACTCTGCAGCCAATTCCCACTAGCAGGCAGGGGCTGGCCTTACCATGAGGTGAACTGAGGCAGCTGCCTCGGTGCCAGACTGTGGGGGGGGTGTCACTAGGACCCAGAGTGTAGAAAATTGTGTGTGCTGCTGATGATGGATATGTAGGTAGCAGAGCAGGACCATGAGAGGAGTAGAACAGGAAGAAGGCAGAACTGAGACCTTTCAAAGTTTTGGCCCAAGCGAGAGGGCATGGGGGCATCATTTGAGCTCCCTGCCTCAGGGGCCAAAATGTTGTGGGCCAGCCCTGCTAGCTGGGATCGGGACCCTTGATTCACGGGGCTGTGGCTAATTCACACCAGCATAGGACACTGGCTCCAATGGAGTCACAGCCGGTTTACACCAGATGGGACTTGGGCCACCATTTTTTCAGAGCAGTGGTGTAAACCTGGTTCTCCACCTGCGCTTGTGGGGCTGTCTGGCCAAATTATCTGGACAGAGCATGAGGCCTTTCAGGAGAGGATCATTTTTTTTATTAAAAAAACTAGGCAATTCCATGCAAGAAACCTCAGCTGAATGCACAGGAAGATGGCTGAGTGAGGCACCAGGGTCAGGCAATGCTAACGTTACCATCACCCAAACACCCTTAACTCTGCCCCTTTGGGCACCTGCATTATGAGGCAGACTTTAGCTCCATGAGCACTGGCCAATAGGAGCGTAGTGCTAATATGGCCACACAAGGGAAGTTCCACACTGTGTTAGGGGCGCACAAATTGTGGCCCCAGGCGTGGTGGGAGCTGGGATTTCATGCTTCACATTCTCCCTCCTGTCTGTGTGGAGGGACAAGAAGTGGACAGAGACTTGACTCCCCATCCCCTCCCCAGGTCCTAGCCCCCACGCCCCCCCCCCGACCACTGGCTTCAGCAGGCTTTAAATCAGTCCCCAGTGCACCATGCAGCAGAGCAGGCCAGGTGCATGGAAGGGCGGTTGGCTACACTCTAGGAGGGGCGCAGTTAGGGTTACCAGATGGCTTAAAAAAAAATACCGGACACACTTGATCTCAGACTGGGGGGGCGGCCGGGAGGGGAGTGGGGCTGGCCGGGAGGAGGTGTGTGTGTGTGTGTGGGGGGGGAACCAGCCAGAGGGAAGCAGGGCTGGCTAGGGGGAGGGGTTGGGGGCAGTGGGGCTGGCTGGAGGAAATGCGGGGGGACCAGCCAGTGGGAAGCAGGGCTGGCCGGGAGTGGGTTGCAGGGAGTGGGGCTGTCTGGGGAGGGAGTGGGGGGAGAGAATCGGCTGGCGGGGAGTGGTACTGACCCAGCCGCACACAGATCCCAGGTGCTGCCCGTCCTGCGCATGGTCCCGGCAAAGCATGAGCGAGTCTGGCCCCGGGGATTCCCTCCCCCCCTGCGTAGTTGCATACTGCCTGGCTGGTAGACACACTCACGCAGTGTAAGTGTGTCTACCAGCCAGGCAGTTCACAACTACGTACAGATACTCCTGATAATAATAAAACTTAACTAATTAGAAAATACATTTTATGTGTCTGGTATTTTCTCAATTTGTTTCCTGGACAGAACCCTCAAATACCAGACAGTCCGGTTCAAAACTGGACACCTGGCAACCCTAGGCTCAGTAAGTCATTAACCGTCCTCCACCAGAGCAGTGGGAGGCTCTTGGGGGCAGCTCTGTGGCTCGGGGCTGCCTGTAGGCTTCCTGCTGGAGGCGGGCACGTGACAGGCCTTTCTCAGTGATGGAGCTGGGGCCACAGTGCGGCCCTGAGTGGGCAGCGAATGAGTCCAGTCCCTGGGGCTCCCACCTCTCTCTGCTCCCACTTACGGCCTGACCCCGCAGCAGCTCCCCCCGTGTGTGTCCCTTTGTGCTGACTGTCGTCCCCTCACGGGGCACGGGGCTCAATACAGGACATGGCCTGGCAGGATTGGGGCCTGAAAGTGGCTAGGGTTATCAGATGATTTCAAAAAAATACCGAACACACTTGATCTCCGATCGGGGGAAGGTGGGACGGGACCAGCTGGGAGGGGAATGAGGCTGGCTGGGAGGGAGGGGGGGGGCGGGGAACCAGCCAGCAGAGAGCAGGGCTGGTTGGGGGGAGTGGGAGGGAACCGGCCGGCGAGGAGCGGGGCTGGCCTGGGTGAATGCAGATCCTGGGGTGCTACCTATCCTGCGCATGGTTCCGGCAGGGCACATGGGTGAGTCCGGCCCCAGGGATTCCATCCCGCCCCGGCACCACCCCCCTCCTCTCTACTGCGTACTTGCGTACTGCCTGGCTGATAGGCACGTTCACGCAGTGTGAGCGTATCGACCAGCCAGGCAGTTCGCAACTACGTACTGATACTCCTGATGATAATACAACTTACTTAGAAAATACCAGACATTTCTACATCTGGTATGTTCTCAATTTGTTTTCCGGACCAGAAAGCTCAAATACTGGACTGTCCGGTTCAAAACTGGACACCTGGCAACCCTACTTAAAGTGACACCTCAGCCCAGCTCCCCTGCCCATTTTCACTGCCATGGGGCTGGAGGGAGGGGAAGGAGCAATGGGCTTTGTTTCGAACAGGCCTGCACTGTGTGGCCCTGCTGGGGACTTTCCACAGAGCTTACTGACCACGTTTAATTTTGGAGTGCGTGAAACGGTGGCCAGGCCCTCAGCTAACCACAGTGAGGCAGGAAATGTAACTAGAAGCAGCCTTGGTGATAACACAAAGCGAGCGGGGGGGATGAAGAGAAGACGCAGCACTCACTGCGGTTGCACTATGAACAGGCCCAGGGGCTGCTGGTCCGACCCAGGTGGCTGGCTCAATTCTTGTTGGGTTATTTCTGTGTTTGACTTTTCTACCCTGGGGCATGCTCCGGCTCCCCACTGTTCCCCTTCTCCACTGCCTCCTCCCCTGCTCACTCCTCCCTCCTCCCCACCGCCCCCCTGTTCCCCACTGCCCCCTGCTGCCCCCTCACTCCTATTCCCCCTCCCCACTGCCCTCTCCCTGTTCCTCTCCACTGCCCCCCATTCCCAATACCAGGGACTCTATCTGCCCCCCAGGCCAGCAGCTCTTTGTCACCCCTTCCTGAACATGATCATTCTCCATTCTCCACTCCCCCATGGCTGGGCCTCTGTGTGCCCCCCATCCCCTCTGCCCCATGCTAGGGGTTCCCCGTCTCCCCTTCCCCCATTCTTCCCCACTCCTCTTCATTCCCTCTCTGAGATAAGTTCATTTGCGTGGTTGACACTGCCCCCCTGGGCTTGAATAAGGACATTTACTGGCTAAGGCACTACAAAAATAATTTCCCCTGCCTTTGACATTCACATTTCACACCAATGGCTATGAATGGGCACATCCAACCCCACTCAATTAGCCTCATTAACACGGGTCCTACCATTGACAGGTGCTGCTGCTGTTGTATAGCTCTTGGTTTCTATTATTCCCACCCCACTTCACCTGAGGAAGTAAGTGTTGCCCATGGAACCTCAGGATTGGATACATTTTGGGGGGGCTCTAGGGTGCCACAGGACTACTCGTTGCCTATGAGGTGACTCGGCCATTGCAGGCCCCAGCTTGGCACAGTCTATGGGGAGGCTGGGCTGATAGGAGCACGGGGCATGAGGCGTAAAGGGGTTGGTGGCTGCTTTGACCCATTTTGTGATCTGTGGGCAAGGGCAAGGGTGGAGAAGCCTGCTCAGAAACTGGCCAAGACCTCTGCTCCTCCCCACCACCCTCCTTGTCCCCTCCCACCTGTCCCCTGTCCCCTCATGTCCACGGTACTGGCCACTGCCACCTGGCCCGTCCCCCCAGCTTGTGACGGGCCCGGCTGTGGCACCGACATGCCCCAGGCAAGCAGAGCTGTGCAGCAGGTGGCCGCTTGGCACGCTCAGGGTCGAGCCAGGTCTGGGCCAGGGCTGGGAGGGAAGGTGACAGAGAAGGACACGAGCTGGTGATGGGTCTGTGACTTTCCCAGACCTCCCTGGCCCCTGCCTCAGCGCCAGCCCCTGGGCCTCTTGGCAGCAAACACACCGGTGCCTCTGCCCCTCTGGGGCAGCTGTTCCGCCCCCCCAACCCTGGTGCTGCCTCTGCCTGGGCCTGGCAGCCCCTCACCCCTGTGCCCACCCCCAGCTCCTGTCTCCAGCTCCTACCCCGCCCATGCCTGATTTCGCCCCTCAACCCCTCTCCTGCCCCTGCCTCCAGCTTCATCCCCTCTAGTGAGCAGCCCTAAGAGAGGGGGTGGGGAAACTGAGGCACACAATGTTGTTCATAGAAATGTCACAGACAGTCCCCACATGCTCCCGGCTGTGGTTCTGACCTCGCTGTCGCTAGTCCAGGGCCAGGACTGACCCAACTGGCTGCTCCAAGGTGAGACCCAGCGGTGCCTTGTCTCCGCCAGGGTGTCCCAGCCAGAGCGCTGTGGCTGCGTGTGTCCCCCTGTGTGTGCAGAGCCACCGGAGTCTCTGCAGGGAAACCAGCCCTCAGCACAGCCCAAGACAGTGACATGGGAACAGCCAGAGCTGGCCAGACCTGGCCCTGCCTGTCCCAGTGACCTGCCCCCACAGCGCCCACCTCCAGCTGCTCCCATGCCCGGGCCCAGGGTGCCTGCAGAGGCCAGTTCTGGGACAACCAGCCCCGGGATCCCAGCTGGAGCAGCCCAGCCCGGAGCCAGGGCCTGTGCACATGTGGGCAGGGCAGCCCCTGGGGCTGGGCATCTCGGCTGCAGTGTATTGAGCCAGCTGGATCACAGGCCACTGAAGTGTCTCTGTGCTACAAACCCCACCCCCCGCAGTGCAGGGATAAGAAATGCCCCCTGGGAACCAGCAGCGGTGCTATCACTTCCAAACCTCCCCCCCCCCCCGGTCCCCGTGGTCCTCCCCAACCAGCATTTCTCATTCCTCACAATATCTTCAGCCTGCTCAGCACCTGGCCTCAGTTACAGGTGAGGTGACCAGGACTGAGAGCTTCAAAGGAAACACAAAGAACCGACGTGAGGGTGTCTGCTGAGCTGTGTCACAAACCAGCCCAGTGCAAATACGCAAATCCCCAGCGCACAGAGTTAGGGTTGCCAGATGGTTTAACAAAAAATACCAAACCTCCTCCCCACCCCACCCACCCCCCAAAAAAACCAGGAAAAAAATCCTGTTGAGCAAAAAAAAAAAAAAAAAGGAACTGAACTGGGCCAAAATATAATCCTGGCCCGCTCCATCCTCCCCCCACCCCAGGCAGCTTGAGCTGGGAACATTTTACATGTTCAGTATTTTCTGAATTTTTTTACTGGAGTGAAGGTGCAGATATCGGACACCTGGCAACCCTACAAGTGTGTGTAATGTGTCTCTGGCTCATGCAAATGTTTCCAGGTTTACACTAGAGACGTTGCCCTATTGCTGGGATATTAACAAAGATCCTCTAGTATTGAAACACAGAAACGCCGTGGAAAGGCAGCTAGGATTGTGATTTCTACTTCCAAGCGCTGGTCCTGGAAACCATTGAAGTATATTTAGATTTGAGCAGAATTTGATTTTTATTTTTGCATAATTTTGTGGGATCAGGTTGATGTTCATTTTAAGCATTTTTTTTTTTTTTTACTATTTTCATCTTTTTGAATGCTCACAGCTGCCCAAAATGACGGGGTTAAACATTTTTATTAATTGCATTGTATTTCCCACCCCTGTGGGACAGTAAAGCACAGGGGCAGAGAATGGGGGGTGGGAAGGAGATCAGACAATAACTCATTACTGACAGCAGACATTGGCATTCAGGAAGTTAACACTGACTCCCAAAAGACACAGCTCAAACTGGCCACAGCCTGGGTGTGTCTAGACTACAGGGTTTTTTCGAAAAAAAGTGGCCTTTTTTTGAAAAAACTTCCCGTGTCCAGACTGCTGTTGCGTTCTTTCGAAAGTAAAACAAAAGACTGCGGCATTTTTTTGACCACGGAAAACCTCGTTTTACAAGGAATAACGCCCTTTTTTCGAAAGCGCTCTTTCGAAAAAAGGCGCTATGTAATGCAAACTGTGCTTTTTCGAAAGAGAGCATTCAGACTGCCTGGGTGCTCTCTTCCGAAAAAGCAGCTTGCTTTTTCGAAAGTACTGGTTGTAGTCTAGACACTCTTTTTCGAAAGAGGCTTGCAGTCTAGATGGAGTCCCTGTGTTGCAGTTTTAGTCTTGATCAGACTAATTCAATTCTCAGGAACCACGTTACTGCCTTTGCCCAGCTGGGCCTGTCTGTGATTAGCCTTAGTGTTGGTGGGTTTCCACTGTTTTGTGTATTTATGGTGAAACGAGCAGTGCCTAAGTGAGTCTCTAATCTCTTGGACCCTGTGAGGGCACAGACTCACCACGGCACCTCCAGCTGGTTGCTGTGGGAATTACTTGTTGACTCACTGGATGCCTCCCTCTAGCTCAGTAGTTCCCAAACTTTTCGGCATCATGCCCCCTTTTTGATTTTTGAAAAACCCTCACACACACCCCCAACAGCAAAACTTGTTGAGCAAAAAAAACAAGTGATTGGGGGGGGAGGGGGTTGGGTTGCCTCGCACCCCCCCCTGCAATTTCTTCACACACCCCCAGTTTGGGAACCCATCTAGCTGGTGTCTCCCCATGTGACCACGGCCTCCTCTTCAGGACATGGCCCTCTGGCAGTGCCCCCTCGAGCTTCTCTGTGCCCCCTTCCGAGGGTGGTATTGTCTGCCCTACTGCACACTCCAGGGTCCTCCCCTCCCCAAGGGGCACCCAGTTCTTCTCCCAGGGAACACCCAGGCTATGTCTACACTGCACACTGTTGCACGATAACATATGCAAATGAGGCATGGGGATGAATATTGCTGTGCCTCATTTGCATACCTAATGAGCAGCCATTTTTGCCAAAGGGGCTTTTGTGCCAGAAGGAGCTGTCTACACTGCTCCTTCTGGCGCAAAAAAAAACCCCTCTTGCGCAGAGCTGTTCTGCTGCTTATTTTCAGGAAGAACAGCTCTGCGCAAGAGGGGGTTTTTTTTGCACCAGAAGGAGCACTGTAGACAGCTCCTTCTTGCACAAAAGCCTGTGCCACAAAAATGGCAGCTCATTAGGTATGCAAATGAGGCACAGCAATATTCATCCCCATGCCTCATTTGCATATCTTATTGCACAACAGTGCACAGTGTAGGCATAGCCCCAGTTCCCCTGGACCCACCTTGCCTCAGTGACCCACTGCCAATCTCCATCTAGCCCCTGTCTCTGGGCAAACTGCAGTCTGTAATTGCCACTCAGCATTGGCAAGGGGGCATGGACCTGCTGCCCCTCACAGCCCCGGTAGCTTCAGGCCCTGCAGCCTGGGACCTTGCTTGGCCAGAGCTTCTCCAGCCCTGCTCTCCCTCCACGAAGCTTCCTGCTTCCCAGCCAGAGCAAGAGTGAGCTTCCTCCTCTCCCTCCAGAGAGTCCTTCTTTATACAGCCCCGGCTGGGCCCTGGGTTAGCAACAGCTGCCTCAGCTGGGGCTTTGCTCTCAGCCCTCCCTTAGGGCTGGAATTTTTGCCCTTAAAGGGCCAGTGCAGGGCCCTGTCACAGACCCTGTCCATATCTGAATATTCATCTCCCAGTTTAAACACAGTCTAGGAGCAGAGCGGGCGCTCATCTCCCAGTTTAAACACAGTCTAGGAGCAGAGCGGGCGCCTCGTAGGGGTGGATCTGTCCAGGCCACATAGAAACTCCTGCAGAGAACTCACACAAGGGGAATCCCGACAGCTCTGTCCCCCTGAGTGGCCTGGGCAGGGCTCACCCACCTCTCGCTCGCTCTGCATGGCTCTGCCTGAGCCTTCAGCCAGCCAACACTGAACCAGCAGCCTCCATGTCCCCATGGGAGCAGCACCTGCGGCCAGAGCCGGTTCTAACCAATTGGTGGCCCCGGGCGACCGTGTGACTCGCCCGTAGGGTTGCCAGATGGTTTCAAAAAAATATCGGAGAAAAATTTGTTGAGCAAAAAACCCCACCAAAAAACCAAAAAAACCCAGAACAAAAAACAAAGGGGAGGGGGAACCTCGGGGGAGTATTTTGACTTTTGTCAGCAGCCCCTTGAAAATGGCGGCCCCAGGTGACTTCCCTCCTCACCCAGCCCTAAGACCAGCTCTGCCTGTGGCTGCACAGAGAGTTTGTCACCATGCACCGTGCACAGTTCTAGCTCTGGGGAGTCTTATTCCCCACACACATTTCCTATTTGTCCTCACCCTGCTCAGTGCCAGGCCTCGGTTACTGGGTATCCAGGGTTTAGAGCTGCAAAAGGAACAGGAGGCTCACATATGATCTGCCCCCTGACTGGTATAACAAACCAACAGGCCCAGACAGAGAATTCTCCAGCGTGCAGCCATGGGACGAGTGTGTGAACAGAGACATTTGCATGGGAGAAGATCCCGCGTGGCTGGGATAGGAGTTCCAGTCTCAATGCACCTTGGAAACAAGGAAACGTCAGACACTGAGCAGGGATTGTTAGTTACACTCCATGTCCCTGTCCTGGAAACTACGAGGTGTACTTAGGTGGGGCAGAATGATAGAATCATAGAATCCCAGGGCTGGAAGAGACCTTAGAAGACATTCAGTCCAACTCCCTGCCCAAAGCAGGACCAACCCCAACTAAATCAACCAGCCAGGGTATTGTCAAGCCGAGACTTAAATACCTCTAAGGATGGAGAGTCCACCACCTCCCTAGGGAACACATCCCAGTGCTTCAGCACCCTCCTAGGAAAACAGTTTTTCCTACTATCCAACCTAGGTTGATCCAGCCTGAGGATGCCTTGCTCCTCCCCTGCTCCCAGGTCAATCAGGGCCTGGGGGGCAGGGAGAGTGCGCGACGTCTCCTCCAGCCCTGCAAGGGGCTCAGCATTTAAAGTTAATTGCCAGCTGCTGCTCAGCTGGCAGGGGACTCTAAGCGCAGTGCTCCCTTGCAGGGCGGGGGCAGGGAGTGAGAAACTTCCCGTTCTCCCCCCGCCCCCATGCCCTGAGGTGGCGGGGGGAGTGCATAAAGACTCCTCCCACCGCCAGGGGCACGGGCCCCTAGAGGGAACCTCCAGCTGTTTAGAACAGCTGGCGGTTCTCTCTGGCAGAGGCAGGGGGCAAAGACTTTGTGCACTCTCCCACCCCCAGGCCAGTCAGGGTCTGTGGGTGGGGAAGCAGGAAGTGTCCTGCCCCCCACCTTCTGCCTGAGGCCCCGTCCATTCTGCTGGAGGCCCTGCCCCTTCCAGGCAGCTCGGGGCCACTTCAAAAATTTCTGAAGTGGCCCCTGGTCAAAAATTATTGTCCACCCCGATCTAGACGGTGCTGGGTCCTGCCGTGAGGGCAGGGGACTGGACTCGATGACCTCTCAAGGTCCCTTCCAGTTCTATGATTCTATGATTCTAGCTAAAAGGGTGTTACAAGGAGGAGGGAGAAACATTATTTTCTTTAATGTGTGATGATAGGACAAGAAGCCAGCCCTGTCAGGGATGGTCTAGAGCAATGGTCACCAACCAGTAGATCAGGATATACTGGTAGATCTTGGAGCTTCTGACGGGATCCTGACTGGTTTGGCCCGGAAGCTATCAAGCGCAGCACTTCAGCTGCCCGTCCCTCCCTCCCCCCACACACATTGTCATGCTTCTCCTGCCCTCTGCCTTGGAGCTGCCCCCAGAGAGCCTCCTGCTTGCTGTGCAGGGCGTGGGAAAAAGAAGGGGGGGCGCTGATGTCAGGGTGTCCCTCCTCCCCCCACTTCTGTACCCGATCTCCACACAGAGAGAAGGGGCTGGAGGGAGCTTGGCAATGCAAATCTCTGTTACTCTCACACACCGTGTGTGTCTCTGTCATTCTCTAACACACACACTGTCCTTCCCTCTCCGCTCCCAACCCAGCACATATGTGGGGGGGTTGTTGTTACTTCTGTTACTTGCAAACTGTGGTATTTTTGGTTTTTGTCTGGTCTGCGCATTGCATAATTGTCATTTCTCCCTAATACTTACATTTAATTCATTGAGTGGTGAGTTCTAAAATGCTGAACCTGTCATGGCTGGCATGCAATCGCTGCTCCTGGAAGTGGCTGGCATGTCCCTGAGAAAGGCAGCGCAGGGGGTCTCCACATGCTGTTCTTGCCTGCAGACACTGCTCCTGCAGCTCCCATTGGCCAACAACGGGGAACCGTGGCCAGTAGAAGCTGTGGGCTCGGTACCTGTAGATGAGGGGTAGCACGTGGCACCATGAAGCCATTGCTGTACACACCAGCTGCTTTCAGGAGTGGTGCAGGGCCAGGGCCAGGAGTAAGCTGCCTTAACTCCACTACTCCACCACCCGGAAGGTGTCTCAGCTAAGCAGTGCCCAGCCAGAGCCTGCTTCCTGAACCCCTGTCCCAGCCCTGAACCTCCTCCTGCACCCAACCTCCTGCCCCAAACGGGAGTCCCCCTGCACCCAAACTCCTTCCAAGAGCTTGCACCCTGAAACCTCTCCTGGACCCAATCCCCTGCACTGGGTTAAGTACGGAGCCCTTCCCATACTCCAAACCCCTTGGGCTAAGACCGGAGGCTCAGTATTAAGGGCAACTCACTTCCACCTGCCTTCACTAATTTGCGCAAGAGGGCTTTTGCCCGAACGGGAGCAGCATAGTATTTCCGCAAGAACACTGACAATCATACATGAGATCATCAGTGTTCTTGCAGAAATTCAAGTGGCCAGTGTAGACAGCTGGAAAGTTTTTCCGGAAAAGCGTCTGATTTTCCGGAAAAACTGGACAGTCTAGACACAGCCGCCGTGTCTAGACTGGCAAGATTTTGCGCAAAAGCGGCCACTTTTGCGCAAAAACTTGCCAGCTGTCTACACTGGCCGCTTGAATTTGCACAAGAGCACTGACATTCTAATGTAAGAAATCAGTGCTTCTTGCGCAAATACTTTGACGCTCCCGTTCGGGCAAAAG
Organism: Pelochelys cantorii; assembly: GCA_032595735.1. Lineage (NCBI taxonomy): Eukaryota > Metazoa > Chordata > Testudines > Trionychidae > Pelochelys > Pelochelys cantorii. Next base: position 25,068,406 of record CM064345.1, on the reverse strand, counting down.
TCCTTTTGTGCAAAAGCTTTTGTGCAAAAGGGCCAGTGTAGACAGCTCAGATTTGTTTTGCGCAAAAAAGCCCCAATGGCTAAAATGGCGATCGGGGCTTTCTTGCGCAAAACCATGTCTAGATTGGCCAGGGATGCTTTTGCGCAAAAGCGCTTTTGCGCAAAAGCATCCGTGCCAATCTAGACGCGCTTTTGCACAAATACTTTTAACGGAAAAACTTTTCCGTTAAAAGTATTTGCTCAAAATCATGCCAGTCTAGACGTAGCCAGTGTGTTAAGAGAGGCCAGCTAGCAGCAACACTCAGCTAGTTGGTAGAGAGCTTTCCCCAGAGACAGGCTGGACATTAGGAAAAATTTCCTGTCAGTCTGGGTGGTGAAACACTGGAATAAATTGCCTAGGGGGGGTTGTAGAATCTCTATCCCCAGAGATATTTAAGAGCAGGTTGGACACCAGAGCCTAGGGGGGCTGGGCTAGTAGATTTTATGGTGAGGCCATAAATGAGAAATTCAGGGTGTGGGAGGGTGTTGTCGGAAAGCAAGTTTTGGGGGGTGGGTCTGGGTGGGAGGAAAAGTGCAGGAGTGGGATGGAGGTGGGAGGGCTGGATGGGAGGTAGGGTGCAGGAGTGGAGTGGAGGTGCAGGGTCTGGGCAGGAACGGCGCTACAGGGCTGGAGCGCCAGCTTCCTGAAGTTGGTGGGGAGGCCCCAAACCACAGGGGCCAGATCTAGGCAAGTTGGGGGGGCCGGATTGGCCCCCAGGCCATCTGTTTCCCAGCCGTGCTCTAAAACCAGGCCTGAGGGTGGCTCTTAGACTGTGAATTCCAGCCCATGTGGGAATAGCTTATTTTTGGCCCTCTACTATGACCTGGAGTAGATTTACTATTGCAATTTTGGGGGGGGGAGATGCAGTGTAGATATTCCTTGGGGGCCGGACAGGACTGTGAAACAAAATCCAGCAGGAGCTAAGAGCTTGGCATTCGGCAAGAGTGGACCTGGCCAGCTTTGTGTAGGTGTCATTTGATTCAGCCTGTACAACATCTGCAGATGAAACTAGGTTTAACAAGTGGCAAACACAAGGGTGGTGTCGTGGCAGGTGGTACTCAAGGCCGTTATCTGTGTCCGGGACATTTGCAATTTTGTGAAATTCAACTGAACTATAGAAAAATCAGTCGGGGGCTACACAAGTGAGATGCAAGTGCCCCCCCAAAACCCCGAACCCTCACTGATGTGGCCCCCAACTGCAATACCTCACTTCCCTGGTGCTCCAGCCCCACAGCCGGGGAGGGAGGAGAGAGGAGGCAGGGAGGACCAAGCTTCAGGGCTTCCCTCAGGCCAGATTAATTCTTTTTGGGTCCTAGGGTTAGTAGATTTTGTAAGCCCCTACACCCAGGCTCTGGGGTGAAGCCAAAATGTGGGGTTCAGTGTGCAGGAGGGGGCTACCGAGAGAGTGGGATAGGGATGGGGTAGGGGTCTGGGTGGGAGGTAGGGGCTGGAGTAAGTGTCCTGGGAGTGGAGGTCTGGCCAGGAGGGAGGTGCAGGAGTGGGCTGAGGGTGGGGTGTCTGGAAGCGTGGGAGGGTGCAGGAGCTGACCAGGGCTGGGAGAGCTGGGTGGGAGGGGGACATGGGAGAGGGATGCAGGTGTGGGGACTGGCCATGAGGGGAATGGGGGGGCACTTACCTAGTTTAGTCTGCGCTCTGCACCGTTCCCATTGGTCAAAATCTGGCCAATGGGAGCAGCAGGGAAACCCTCCCACAAGCAGTTTCCAGCACCACTTTCTCCCAGCCGGGGGGCCGGTAAGCAGCAGCACATGATGCTGCGCTTCTTCTCCCCCACACGCTGGATCTGACCCATGAGGCTCAGGGCTCCCCAACTCTGCATAGATACTGGTTTTGAATGAAAAGGTGTCGGTGCAGCTATTAAAAGGCTGTGACGACGTGTCGGGGTCCCCCAACTCCTGCACCCCTGCAGTGGCACGAACAGACTCCACCAGCCAGTAGAATAGAGGGAGTTTATTGCTTCTCCAGGATACAGCACAGCACAGATGTAATCTGGTTACAGGGCCAGGCCTAGGATGCCTCAGCTCCTCTTGGGATGGGGGAGACTGGGCCCGTAAATCCCAGCCCCCCTTTGCTCAGGCTGCTTCCTCCATGATTCCAGACAGAAACCTAACTAACTCACTTCCAGCCCTGCCCCCAGCCAGGGCTCCACTCCCCTCCTTCCCATTGTTCCACTCCCTGGGCGATAACTCGTTGGACAGGTTTAGAGCCCCCCTTGCATAATGACTCATCCCCTGCCCTGCTGGGCCGTGCTGCAGACAGCAGCCAGCGGAGGTCACTCACAGCCCACTGCCCAGCATAGCAACCAGCACGGTCCCCCCCACTACGTCACAAAGGCTTCTTCATTGGCAGGGTCATTGTGCTTGTTGACTGGTTATTTAAAAAAAATCATCACTGCACAATGATTGGATGCTTTGCACATGTGATGGGGCACCATTTCAGATTTTTTTGGGGGGGGTGGGTGACCTGTGTATGCCCTGCTGGGGAGGGAGAGTGAGAACATGGAGGGGGGCAGATGAAGACAGCAGCTTCAGCAGTTTTACCAAGCATGATCAGTACAAGCCAAGCAGCAAATTGTGTGTGGGGGGGAAGGGGGGGGCAGATTCCAGACACACATACCATCTCTTTCTAGGTCCATCTAGCCTAGTGTCCTGTCTTCCAACAGTGGCCAATGCCCGGTGCTTCAGAAGGCATCAACAGATGCTATAACTCCTGTAAGGAGGGTGGGGCCAGGGCTTCCACTAGCCGTGAGAGAAAAGAAGTAAGACTGATTCCCAATAACCTTAACTCTGACCCGCACTGAAAACTCATCGTTCAACAGCAAGGCTGGTTGTGTGATGCTGAACTGTGTATGGCTTTGCACTTGGTAAGTTTATTGCTTTTCCTCATTACACGGGCAGTACAAGAGTCATGACACTGTGAATGCTTTGTTTTCTTGATTTATAGATTCTAGAATCTATTTGATCATAATTGCACCGTAACTGTTCTGGGAAGTTTTACTACTGCTACTGCCCTTAGGCAGTATTACTGATTTGGGTATCGACACATCTGTAGGGAACATGGCCAAAGGTTTTACAGTTGAATGATGGCTGCATGATGACTCTTTAGGGGCCACACCATTGGGTATTCTGTACGGGCCCTCTGGGACCCAGAAAACTATTGCAGAAATGAGACTATCCTCCCAATTCCCTTTCTGTACCATTTCCTGCAAAGACAAATGTTTAATTAGCCATGGAATGGAGCTGTGCAGGGCTCAGAGGCAGAGAAGAATTGTAGGCCAGTTATTTTAGGAACCACTAACCACTAAGAACTCTCCTGTGCATAAAAGTGTCACAATTTTATAATCAAATAATTCAGATGCCTGGGGTAGGATGAAATGATGCTCATGTGAGGCCCTAGGTAGACAGGAGGAGAGGTTTGTGAGGAAGACTGGTGCCGCTTTTAAAGGGTTACAGGATATAGCTATAGAATCAGATATAAACCCATGTGCTCAGCATGAACCTTTGTGGTTGCAATGCAGGAAGGGAAAATATTTACTACTGTCTACAAAAGAGATGTTGCTTTCACTTTCACATCATTTATATTGCTGTTTTGCTCAGACAGCCGAGAAATAGCCCAGAACAATAAACTTACTGGAACTTCTTGGGAGGTTGCATACAGCTGGCGGTAACCACACTTACCCAGAGACAGGCCTTGACTAGACTGAAGGCTTCTTTGCAAGGCTCATAGGCTCCACTGAACCCCCCAGCCTAAGGAGAGGAGACATAAATACTCCACAGGGCGTTTAGCTGCTGGGAAACAGAACCAGCTGCTGATTGTCAGGAATCAGGATCTGCAGCCGAGCCTGTCTCTGGGCACTGGGTTCCCGACTCTGGCTGTGACTCCTGTTCTGACCACTAGGCATGACTGTCCCCATGACTGGAAGCCCCTGGGTGAGAGTGCTGAGTTCCTCTACTTCAGTGAGCACAGGCCTGGCTGCTGCTTGGGAAGTGGGGATGTTCCTGTTCCCTTTTTTGACTTCCTACAGAGTAAGGCACAACTAGGATGAGGCCTGCACATCCAATTCAATAGACCCAGGTTCTCAGACTTGCAGCTGCAAGGTTTTGAGGGTTTGTTTTTTTTCCACGGCAGACATGCCCCAGGAAACCTCTGTCTTCTGCACAAAGGGATGCGGATAAAGCTGGGCGGATAAAGGATTGGTGGGGGAGGGTTATGCTGTCCATTCTGAAAAACCACAATGCCATTTATTTTGGGCTGAACTGGAAAATGATGCACTTTGAAAGTTTTGGTGAATTAAGAAATTGAAAAAAAACCCACTTAATTTGGGTCAGTGGTGGGGCAATACCCAAAACTAGCTGGGAAGGGCTTAAAGCATGCAAGAGGGAGCCTGGGCAGAGCCCTGGCCAATCAGGGAGAGGCTTTTAAAGAGCCAACCAGAGGGTAGCTTGCTGGGACAGTCCTGTATAAAAGGAATTGCCCAAGAGAGAGAAGGCCATTTAGGCCCTGACCAGGGAAGGTGCAGAACCTGTTTCCCACAGAAACATGTTTGGGAGAGCTATGCTGGGCAGGCACAAGAGGGGCTAGAGAGGGAGGCTCCAGCCTGATATGTGGCAGGCTGCAGGCCTTTCTCCAAGGGCCAGGAGGGTGCAAACAGTCCCAGGGGAAGTAACCCATGGAGCAAGACGCAGTGAAGGGGAGTAGAGGAGGCAGAACAAGGCTGCTGCCAGAGGGTCCCTGGGTCAGGACCCAAAATAGTGCCCCCCCCTTGCACCTCACTTGCCACTAAGGTGTGGGCAGCACAGAGGCTATGTCTACACTCGCGGCTTCTTGCGCGAGTAATATGCAAATGAGGCTAAGCGTGGAATATTGCTGATCCTCATTTGCATACCTAATGAGCCACCATTTTTTTCAGAAGAGGTTCTTGCGCAAGAAGGAGCGTCTACACTGCCCCTTCTTGCGCAAGAAAAACCCTCTTGCGCAATGCCGTTACACCTATTACTTTTCAGGAAGAACGGCATTGCGCAAGAGGGTTTTTCTTGCACAAGAAGGGACAGTGTAGACGCTCCTTCTTGCGCAAAAGCCTCTTCCGAAAAAAATGGTGGCTCATTAGGTATGCAAATGAGGCTCGGCAATATTCCACGCTTAGCCTCATTTGCATATTACTCGCGCAAGAAGCCGCGAGTGTAGACATAGTCAGACTGTGGCTTGCCCCAGAGACAGAGGGGCTGGGCTTGGAGGCCACAGTTGGCCACAGTAGCAGGAGAAACTCAGGACTGCTGCTAAACACCCCAGAAGGGGGAGGAGAGACCACTTTAGTGGGCGCTGCTGGAGGCTGGGAGTGATGCGGGTCCAGCATCCGAACATGGACAGAGCAGAGTGATGGGGGGGGAGGGGAAGAGGCGCCAGCCAGAGGAGGTGCCCTGCTGATGACAGAGCTAGCTCCCAGTGCTGCCAGCAGGAGGCGCCGCAGCAGTAAGTTGACCCCACAAGAGGGTTGAATACACATTTTGTTGAATCCAAAAATGAACCCCAGTATTTTGATTTTGAGCATTTTAAGCACTTGCGCAATGAAATTAAAGGAAGTTTTTTGAAACTACAGGTCACTTTGAGCCAAAAGGGAAGCAAATCAAAACAACAAAAATGTGGCATCAAAGGGAACATTTTGCCCTTTTTTGGCATTTGTTTTTGTCTATTATTTTCACTGAAACCGTTTGGCAAAACTGATGTGAACTTGCCAAATATCCTTCTCAAAGCTCCTGGGGCACCTTAGAGATTAATTGGGCACCTTAACCAAAAAATATACAGCTTGGACCTCCATGGCCCGGCACCCTCGGGACCCTGACTGGTCCTGAATAAAGGAATTTTCTGGATCAGGAGAGGTCCCCTGCTACTAGCCTCCGAGCCCCCTGGCGGCTCCACTTCCAGCCCTGGCCGGCCTCCCATGCCTTCAGCTAGCTGGCATGCTAGCCTTGGCAGGACTCCTCAGTCCCAGGGCTCCCGGTCGTGCAGCCGGACTCCTCTATCCCGGGACTCCCAGCTGCACTGCTGGACCCCCCTTGCTGTGGGGCTCCACGTGTCGCCTGAACTCCCTGCCCCTGGGCTCTCTGCTCCAGAAACATCCATGGTCCAGCCAGATCAGTGAGTCCTGGTTTAGGGAGGTACAACCTGTAGAATCGTGAGCTTTCGTGGGCAAAACCCACTTAATCAGATGCGGAATGTTGTATGTGGAATGTTGCGTACGGAATGTTTGTTTCAGGAAGCTCTACTGTAGCAGAGATGTGGAGCTGATCTTTTCGCTGCCCTGGGCCCAATTCGTTAAGTGAACTGGGAGATCTTAGGCTTCATGTGGTATTCTCCAGAGCAGAGGGCAGAGGATGGGAGCCCCTCTTGCTAAGCAAACAAGATATTGGGCTTTGAAAGCTCCTCATACGGTCCTGTGGGACCTGACTTTGTACCCAGATTGATTGCTCTGCTACAGTACAGACCGAAGGTCACTGGAACAAATACTGATGCAGCCAGTAATGAGTAAAGAGATGAGGGGCTGTGTGTGTGAGTGGCTCAGTCATTGGCTCTTACAGGACACATGTATTGGACTGGACTGGGGCGGTTCTCTATGCTTCCACCTCCCAAGTGTTTAAAAATCATGGGTAATGAAATTGGCTTAAAAATGTTGTGAGGTTGTATTTGTTAGTTTTAGAGGGTACTTTTATTTGATTTGGGGTTTCTGAGCATTTGTAGCCTAGTCCAGTCATGTTTTCAGGCTGTTGTAGGGACCCATAAAGGCAAGGACTTTGCTTTATAATATGACTCCTTAGATTCTTACTTAATCAATCGAATCCTGTGTTTTAAGGAAAGCACCAAATATTGGCAGGCTTGTGACAGAATCATGATAACACCATGATATTGTCAAATGATTTGATCTTAGAGAGCTGTGTTAGTCTGCATCTGCAAAAACAATGAGGAGTCCTTAAAGATTAACCAATTTAATGTAATTTAACAACTAAGGGTATGTCTACACAGCAGACTTATTTTGGAATAACCAATGTTATTATGAATTAACAAAGAGCGTATCTACATAGCAAGCTGGTATTTCGAAATAATGTCGAGCTGGAGGACTGCTTACTCCAACTCCTCTAACCCTAATTTCACGAGGAGGAAGGGAAGTTGGGGGAAGAGTGCTCTTCTTTCGACTTCCTGCTGTGTAGACAGAGCCAAAAGCCGAATTAAGCTATTTTGAATTCAGCTACACAATTGATGTAGCTGAAGTTGCATCTCTTAATTTGAGTTTTGCCCTGCTGTGTAGATGTGCCCTAAATAACTTAAATTCATTCTTATAGCTACAACTTTATCTTGCTGCTGGAGCTAGCAGGACATCTTTCCTCTCCTGGGAAAAATTCCCATGAAACGGGGAGGGGAAGATCATTTTTGTCAAAAATTTCAAGGTGAAAAAAATGATTTTTTTTTTTGGGTGGAGTGAAAAACAGAAAAAATGTTTTGTTTTCAGGCTGGCACCTGAAAATGGACTTTTATCTGAACATTTTTTAAGCGGCCGTAAACCAAAAAAATAAAACAGAACACAATAAAATTCAGCGGAGAGCTGTCTCTAATGAATAGTCAAAACTTTTCAGGGAAACCAGAAACTTTCCATTAAAAAACCCCCAAACCCACCTCATTTACCTGAACATCCAAATTTCCATTGCAAGAAATTCTGGTGGCAAAAAGTCAACCTGAGTTAGTGCAGAAGTCATAGAATCATAGAGCTGGAAGAGACCTCAAGAGGTGATCAAGTCCAGCCCCCTGCCCAAAGCAGGACCAACCCCAACTCAATCAACCCAGCCAGGCCTTTGTCAAGCCAGGACTTAAACACCTCTAGGGATGAGATTCCACCCCCTCCCTAGGTAACCCATTCCAGTGCTTCCCCACCCACCTAGTGAAATAGTTTTTCCTAATATCCAAGCTAGTCCTCCCCCACTGTAACTTGAGAACATTGCTCCTTGTTCTGCCATCCCTCACTACTGAGAACAGCCTCTCTCCTTCCTCTTTGGAACCTCCCTTCAGGAAATTGAAGGCTGCTCTCAAATCCCCCCTCACGCTTCTCTTCTGCAGACTAAACAAACCCACATTCCTCAGTCTTTCCTCATAGGTCATGTGCTCCAGCCCCCTAATCATTTTGGTTGCCCTCTGCTGGAGCCTCTCCAATGCATCCATGTCCTTTCTGTAGTGGGGGGGCCCAGAACTGGACACAATACTCCAGATGTGGCCTCACCAGAGCCGAATTAAGGGGAATAATCAGTTCTCTAGATCTGCTGGCATTGCTCCTCCTAATGCACCCTAATATGCCATTAGCCTTCTTGGCTACAAGGGCACACTGTTGACTCATATCCAGCCTCTCATCCACTGCAATCCCCAGGTCCTTTTCTGCAGAACTGCTACTAAGACAGCCAGTCCCCAGCCTGTAACTATGCTTGGGATTCTTCTGTCCCAAGGGCAGGACTCTGCACTTGTCCTTGTTGAACCTCATCAGATTTCTTTTGGCCCAATCCTCTAATCTGTCTAGTTATGTGAGATTGCACAACTTCGTGGGGAAAGCAAGTCAGTTAGCTGTGAAATGATTTTACAGCTCTGCTGCTGCAGCTCCCTCTTCAGCCTTCAACCCAGCTACAGCCACTCTTTGTGGGCAGCCAACCCACGGGGTTAGATTGTTGTTCTGAGGGGATCAGGAGGTCTGAGCAGCATAGAGGAGGGGCTGTATGTGCATGTGACTCAATCATTGGGTCTTACAGGACACGTGTGTTGGACCGCACTGGAGAGGCCGTCTCTGCTTTCATCTCCCTGCCTTGAACTTAGTGTGTTTTGTGCTTTTCCTGGGGGAGGAAGTTTGAGGCGGGCGGTGTCTCAGCGGGGTGCTAACATGATGGTTTATAATGTCCCTGGTGGAAGTGGGGCAGGGGGCGATGAGGCCCCATGGCGAAGGGCTTTGGGAAGCATCAGAGGCTGGAATCGGGGTTTAAAAGCCTCCCACTGGTAGGAAGATTCAGTGGGCACGGAGGTAGGAAACTCTCTTGGGGGCCATGGTCAGAGGCTGTCAGAGTGTAGGTCCTAACCCCAAGGTGTGGGGGAGTCACCGGGCCTCCCCCCCCATCCGCAGCCAGTTGTGACTCTCAGGCAGCAGGTAGAACAGAAGGTTCATGAGTCAACAGGGACACAGCGTAGAACAGACTTGTCAGCACAGGAACTAGAAGCCACCAGCACCAGCCATGGTGGGGAGAGGGGGTGCCAGGGCTAGAGCCGTGGGCCTCCCTCTGCCTCCCCTTGGAGACTGACCCACTCCCGGCTCCTGGTCCCAGCCCCCAGCCAGACCCTTTCCTCCTGCTTCCCAGGGGGAAACCCCCCCCCCCCGCCCCCAGGCTCAGGTGACAAAGAGCATCAGCCACTGTGTACGTGGGAGAGGCTGTTGCGCCGGAAATTTCCATCACCATCTTGGTAGTGGTGTGGTGACCAGGGAAACTGAGGCATGCGCACGGGGTGGAAGGTACAATAGGACAGTAGAACTCACATGCAACATAACCAATAAAATCCCCGCTTTGTCACACCCCTAGGGCCGGCCCACGACATTTTGGCACCTGAGGCGGGGAGCTCAAATAACGCCCCCATGTACCCTCGCTTGGGCCAAAACTTCGAAAGGGCTCTTGTGCCCTCCTCCCTCCAGCACAGCACTCCATCGTCTCTGTGCATCTAGAGCAGAGAGAATACATATGCAAGAGAATACATATGCATCAGCAGCAGACACAATTTTTTACACTCTGGGTCCTAGTGGCACCCCCCACACGCACACAGTCTGGCACCTAAGGCGGCCGCCTCAGTTCGCCTCATGGTAGGACCGGCCCTGCACACACCTGCATGGAGTAGGCAATTCCTGAAGAAGCCGGGGGGGAAAAGAGGTCGGGGCAGGATGAAAAAGCAGCAGGGGGCTGTGAGATGGGGCAGGTCTCTTCTGCCTCCCTGCGGCTGCCTGGTCCCTCTCTCCAGAGAGGGGCAGATTTGAGCTGTCGCATTGCAGGGTGAGTTTCACAAGGGGAAACTCCAGCCGTGCATCCAGTTGGTAACCTGAAGCTCCCATTTCTGGGGGGACATTCAGGGCTATTTCTAATGGGGGGGGGCAAGACATGGTCTGTTACTTCAGATGTAATCAATACAAGTACAATCGCTATGCCCAGGTTGTGTTTTCCCTCTTGATTTCTGGGCAAACTTCCTACTGGATCCTCAGTGGCTGCAGGGGGATGTGAAGGTCTGAGTGCCTCCCCAAAATCATAATTCAGGGGGATCTTGGTAAATCGCAGAGCCGGCAGCAAAAACCAAATGCACACACACAGACCGGGGGGTACCTGGCCTGCCTGCCACCCTGCTGAGAAGGATCTGGGAGCCGTGGTGGGTCATAAACCCAATCTGTGTCAGCAACGCCAGGGTGTTACAAACACAGTGCGTGGGAGTCTAGGCTGCTCTCCCAGCCAGCAAGTGGCAGGAGGTCAGCTCTGCTGCGGTGCTGGGTCGGCCTCAGTTGGAGCACTGTGTCCAGTCTGGGTCGCCGATGCAGAGGAACTGGGGAGGAGCCCAAAGACGATCAGCGGGGTGGAACGTGAGCAGGGCTGTCCCTGGGGGGCGGGGCCGGGCTTGAGACAACCACGCCCTCTGCCCCAAGCCCTGCCCCAATCCCCACTCCCAATCCACCCCTTCCTCCAAGCCCTGCCCCTGCTCGGCCCCACCCGCACTCTGCACCTTTCCCCGCCCGGCACAGAGAGCTGGTGAGGCGGGGCATAGCAGAGAGGGGCCAGGAGCTCTTCTCCCGTCCTCCCCACCTGCTGCCCAAACGCTGTGTCCCAGAGTTTTCTAAAGGGGGCAAGCAGGATGGAGCAAAGCAGGGCCGGTCGTGACAGGCCGCACCTGCCCCTCTGGTGGGGTGGAGAGAAATGGGGCCCAAAAACACAGGGCCTGGGCAACCATCCTAGGACAGGACAGCTCTGTGCATGAGCCAAAGAGGAAGGAACTGGGCATGTGTATGTTGGAAAAGGGGAGATAAAGGAGGCCCGTGATTGCAGGCTGCAGATACTTGTCAGGCTGCCCGAACACAGATGGTGAAAAGTTGCCACCGGGGGCAGGACAGGAGGCTCCAACAACAGCAGAGGGAGATGAAATCTCAGAAACAAGGACAGGTCCTTTTTTAATTCCCCCTTCCCGTCTTTGTTATAAATTCTGGGCTCCTGGTTATTTCCCCTCCAGCCCACCTGAGGAAGTGGGTTGTGCCCACGGAAGATCACGCCCCGATATGTAGAAATGTGTTAGTCTCTAAGGGGCCTCGGGACCACACGGTGTTTATAAAGTTACAGACGAACCCGGCTCCCCCTCTGATGAGGTCCCAGGAACCATCCCCTCATGGTGAGAACCGCAGAGCGCTGCTACAGAAGCAGAGGGAGGTAGGGGAAGCTCCTTCCCCAGAGGCTTTCTAAAGGGAGTGGGAGCCATGGGGCTGGGCTGGTTTAGGTACCAGAGATCCTGCATCTTGGCGGGGGTTGAGTTGCTATGAGCTATGCGGTGCCGTCTAACCCCCTGGTGCTGTGAGTCCAGCCCTCTGACCTGTGAATGGGATTGTCAGCTCTGAGCTGCAGGGTGGGGATGGAGCCAGCAGGGGTCGCTGCATCTCTTAGTTCAGGGGCTTGCACAGTGAGGCTGTGGGAACGGAGAGAGAGATGCTGTGAGCCGTGGGGCTGGCAGTGGGGTGCGTGGGGCAGCTGCAGCCAGGCAGGCGGGGCAGAGAGAAAAGGGGCAGAAAGTCCCTAGGGAGCATTGGAGTGGCTGGTGCAGCACACGGCACAAAGACACCATCCCTGCCCCCGAGAAGCTGCTAGGATTGCCAAATAGTTCCACAAAAAAACCGAACATGGTGGGACCAAAGTTGTTGAGAGAGAGAAAAAAAAAAAAAAGAGGGACCTCACACAAAAAAAAGATTCATGGCACAGTTAAATCCCCATGCTCCCCCTACCCCCACCAGACACGGCAGGGGTAGAATGTCCCAAGTGGCCTTTTGTCCAAGAAAAACAGAAAATATTTTCTGTTTTTTTTTTACCGTACAGAAGCCGCAAATATTGGACTGTCTGGTCCAATACAGGACATCTGGCAACCCTGGAAGCTGCCCTAACCCCACTGCACTGCCGGTGGTGCCAACGAGGGTCCCCGGGGCATTTTAACTCACCCAGGGGTGGCAGTCGGGGTCAGGGGATATGTGGGGGGAGAGTGTGAGATGCTGGGGGTGGGGGCAGCAGGTGGCAAGTTTTGGTGGAGCCCAGCCCCAGGCCAGGAATATTCCTGGTGCCAGGACATCATGGGCCCATGTAACTCGATGCCTTCTCTCAGAGGAGCAGGCTGGTGTGAATGGTTCTTAGCAGCAGTAGCACCTAAAGGCCCCAGCTGAGATCAGGGCCCCGTTGTGCCGGGTACTGCACAGATACAGTGAGTGATATACTGTCCCTGCTCCTGTCTTCTCCCCCTCCCCTTACTAATCCATCATTCCTCACTACAACAACAGCTGCGGGGTGGGAGGGGGAGGGAGGGCAACTCTTCATAACATTATTTAGGCCTCTTCTAATTCCCAGGCTTTGAAGAGCAGCGACGTAACTCACAACATTCCTATTTCAGGTATCATCTCACTCATACTAGTTTGTATCTCAGAGTGATTGTTTCTGGCTGGCTGTAGACTCAGGCAGATGTCACGGCATCGGTTATCTATGCATACAGTGGCGGCCCGTCCATAGGCGCGAACTAGGCAGTCGCCTCGGGTGCCAAGTTAAACGGCTGTTGAGGGGTTTGGAGGCGGGGGCACCGATCGCGCGCCAATCGCGCTTTTCACCTAGGGCGCCAGTTGCCGGCAGCTCGTCTAGGGCCGCTCCTGTGTGCATATATATAGATGTTTGGAGATTTGTGAGTCTGTCTGTGAGTCTGTGATCAAGAACTCCTCCTAAACGGTAGGAAATAGGACCACCGAATTTGGTTGCAGCAGCGGGTCACCCAGCATGGCCCGGGGGGCTTATTTGCAGGATTTCTGGTTCTGTGGCGGGGAGAGGGTTAATTTCTACATGGAAAAATAATCTGTCTGCCAGAATCCAGCCTCCTTGCTGGGCTAACGGCACGGAGCAAGATAATCCACAGCCGCATGCACAATCAAAAAACTGAAAAAGCAACAAAGACTGACAAAACTTGTTGCTGGGATCACGAGCTTTTGGGGGCACAACCCGCTGCTTCCGATGAGACAGCTGACAGCTGTGATCCATTCCCCTTTTCTTCTGCTCCCTTTTCCCCATCACTTACCTTTTCCCATAGCGCTGGACATGTGGGGGAACAGATGCAAGGGAGGAGACGCGTATTCGGGGGTGTGATTTGGCCCAGCCAAGCTGGGGGCATCTCGTGGCTCGGTGGCGTTTGCCTGTAACACATTGACAGCTGCTCCATTGTAGTTTTTGGGGAGCAGAAAGCTGGGGACGGGTAGCACCTTCCTGCATGATCGCAGCCTCCCCTAGCTCAGCTCAGGGGAGGCAGGCCGGTTGGCACTGGGCATGAGGGACAGCCCAAAGAGACAAAATGGGGGGAGGGGTGTCAGTGGCATAGGCAGACGGGGACGCTTGGATGGGCCCCGATTTCAGGTGGGCGATGACAGGAGGCTGGGGCAGGAGCAACTAAGGCCACCTCTCTGCCCACCAGTCTCCTGGGGGAGGTGACTGATGCTCTGGGGCCCTGGGAAAATAGGGGGGGGTGAAGAAAAGTGCCCCCATCTGCACTGCCCCCCACTTGGCACTCCGGCTGGGGAGTGGGGTCGGGGTGGATGGCTTACCCAGCTCCAACGGAGGGGGGGGTCAGGGGCTTGCAATCCCCCATGTCCCAATCCCGCTTCTGGCAAGAGCACCGGATGGGGGTAGGCCTGGATGCTATGGGGGAACCCACTGAGACTCACCCATGACTATGGCTCTGTGGGGTGTGTGGGACACAGAGCCCTTTGTGTTGTGGGTGGGCAACATTGTGGGGTGCTCGTATGTGGGGAGGGGAATGTGCAGAGGCCCTGGCATGGGGGTGTGTGGGAAATCAGGGTGTGAGCCTTGAGGGAGAAGGTGGGGCATGGGGGGGGAGATTGGGGAATCCTTTTATTGGGGAGGGAGGAATTTGGGGGATGCAGAGCCCCCAGCATGCGAGGAGATTGGGGGACCCTTTTGAGGGGGGAAGGCGGCGCCCACAGCCTCTCCCTTGGGGGGCAGAATGGGAGGGAACTTGTATCGGGGCGGGTGGAATTTGGGGGCACACAGAATCACTGGCATAGCAGAGGGAGTTGCTTGGAGTCCCTACAATAAAGGAGGACAGAGGGGGTTTTTTGGGGGGGAGGTGGATGCAGGCAGCTGGGGGTGTGTATGTGACAGAGCAAAGAATGGGTCTATTTTGCTTGGGGGCAGCCAGGGGGCACCAGCTGTCCCAAGGGGAAGTTAATTTAATTAGCCTGGAGCCTGCTTGTCTCCAGCCCACCACTTGACTGTATCTCTACTCCCCCCTCTAGATGCCACAGCAAAGGGAGTGGGGGTATTCCACGCTCAGGCAGGGCCAGGACAGCTGTGGGTGGACAGGAGCCAGGCAGCTGCACAGAGGGGCAATTGTAGCTTTGGTCAACCACCTCTCTTCCTGTGTGGCTTCATGCAGGGAGAGCTGCTATAATTAGCCTCCCCTGTGACCCAGCAAAGAGCCTCCCCCTCCCTCCCTGGGATGGGCTGGGAAAGGACAGGGAGAGTCCCAGAAGGGGGGAGGAACCCCCCCCCAGGTGTGGAAACAGCACCAAGAGTGTGGGTGGTCTGGGAATAGGGGAGGAGGGAAGGACACCCCTGGAGCTGGGTGCGGCAGGAGGGCAGAAGGAAAGATCTGGTGGGGAAAGCAGACAGCAGAAGGAGTCTGGTTTGGAGCAGGCAGGATGGATCCTGGTTAAGGGAGCGGGTGGGATGCAGGCTGGGTGGGGAAGCAGAGGGGAGCTGGGCTGGGAAGAGGTGTCTGATGTCTGTTTGCACAGTGAGGGCCCGAGACAGGGCTGCAAAGGGGCTGGAGGGGAGAGGTGAAGCCCTTCCCAATTCCTCTGTCGGGGGAATACTCCCAAAATCCCCAGCACGAGGGCAGGGGACTTTCCAGGGCCGGAGGGGAACAAAGTGCCAATTCTGCAGTGTGTGCTAAAGCTCTTCCCCGCTCCTCCCCTGAAAATGAAGAGGCTGCCCTGGAGGAGGCCACAAAAGGGGGGAAGTGCAGTGAAACTAGAAAGCAAGTCAAGTTCTGTTGATTCACACGCTGGTCTGTGTTTAGGCCTGGTGAGAGAAGCTGGGAAACATTAAACTGACAGGCGGAGAAGCCAGGAGATGCAAGAACAGACCCCTCCTTGTGACTCCAAACATCCAGCGGAACATTTTCTTTGGCTGTTTTCAAGCTCGGCTCCTGGCTCCACGGTGAGTGGCCGCCGTTCGGAGCCATGGAAAAACGCAGGTTTACCTGTCGGCGTGTGGCTCTCTTGTTGCAATTTAATAGGCTTTCTCCTCCCGCAGCTCCTTCTCCAGCTAATCCCGGCCTCCTGACGCAAAGTGCTCTTATTTCTAGGACACGTCCAAGGTCCAAATGCACATTGCGCTGACCAAAAGCCACACTGCTCTCCTTGTGGGTTTTGGTAGATCCAAGCCCTCAAAACAAATACCCGGCCACCGTAGCAGGGGCAGGAGTCCACGTCCACTTTTGTGTTCTGGCCTTTGAGTGAATTTCAACCGATGTTCCCTCTCAGCTTTTCCATCCACGTATGGATTTGCTCCACCCGTGTGTGGAATAACATTTTTATGTGCACGGAGGCATAGGTGAATGGGCACCACCAGTGGAAACGAAAAAACCCAGCTGTGGGCACTCTGCTAATCAGCCAGGCGGCACTGAAATCTCTCCCGAGTGGCCACACAAGAACACAGCTTACAGCAGTGGCGGGCAGCCTTTTTTTGGGTCGGGGGCTGCTGACCCACAGAAAAATCAGCCGGGAGCCACACACAAGTGAGAAGCAAAGAAACCAAAACAAACCCTCACTGATGTGGCACCTGAGTGAGAAGGAGAAAGAGCCCAGGGGACCAGGTCAGTAGATTTTGTGTGCTCCATGCCCGGGGAGAGGGTTGGAGCACCATAATGGGCTCCCCAATACTGGGGGGAGCCCCGAGACACAGGGGCCAGATCCCAGCAAGCCTGAGGCTGCATCCAGCCCCCAGGACCTGAGGTTCCCCACCCCTGGCTTACAGGGAACACTGGTTCTAACCATCCTTTTGTACCTAAACAATTTCTTTCTTCTCCCTGTCTGTAGCTTCATTGGAAGCAGTGTATAACGGGGTGTTAAGTCCCTGGCATTGTTCATTCATCTGAGGATTCCTCCCCTGCCCCACCCC
The DNA here is from genome assembly GCA_032595735.1 of Pelochelys cantorii. Classification (NCBI taxonomy): domain Eukaryota; kingdom Metazoa; phylum Chordata; order Testudines; family Trionychidae; genus Pelochelys; species Pelochelys cantorii. The sequence goes on along the minus strand of CM064345.1, from coordinate 25,051,874 downwards.
TCTCCTCTCTCTCTCTCTCACACACACACACACACACACACACTCTCTCTCTCTCTCACACACTCTCTCTCTCTCTCTCTCTCTCTCCTCACACACACACACACACACACACACACACACACACACACGTTTAGTTCCTGGAGTTTTGACACTTCAGCTGCCGCCCAGCTGATTAGCAGAATGCCCAGAGCGAGGTGTGTGTTTCTACTGGTGGTGCACATTCGCACAGGCCGTGGCGTAGCAACAACATTTATTCCGCACGTGGATGGGAAAAAATGAGAGAGAACTCACAGCGACTCATGACGTTGGAGCTGGTGGGTTTTGTAAGAATGTTGGAATGTGAGCAATGGGTCGCGCTCGCCCGGTGGTGGCTGGCTCAGCAGCTGATCCCAGGGCATGACGAATTCTCCCTCCGCTTGCACAGTTCTTGTGTTGCAGGAGGCCGGCAACGGCTGGATCGCAGCGGAAGGGATTATGATGTATCTTCTGCCCACCGCCAGCGTGCTCGGAGCTGCTCGGGCTCACTAAATGTCCCAGGCCCCTCTCCTTGAATTGTCTCCCGTGGAATTGAACGGCGTACGGAGGAGATGTAAAAACCAGTGACGAGCGGCATTCTGGTGGCCGGTGGTCGGCATCCCGGCCTGGGAATACACACGGCGGTGCTAAACGGAGCAGCGTGTCTAGGCGGGATCATTCGCAATCACTCCCAAACGGCCTGTTCCTGCTGGGGCTCTCTGGGGGGGGTAGCCACGGTGAAGGTGCGTGGAATCTCCTGCTGCAGGCTCGGGCAGTTCAGACGGGCAGGCTCTGAGCCCCGCTCCCGGATGGGAAGGAAACCTTTCCTCGCCCAGCAGCCTTGTCACTGGCCTGTCTGTTAGGTGAAGGACAGAGAGATGAACTGATCAGCCCAAGGTCGTGCCAGGAGGCTGTGGAACTGGAACTGAACCGAGACCCGGACAGCAGAGCAGCGCAGTCACCGTCCTTCGCTGGGCCTGAGAGGTAAGATCTGGGGAGCTAGACGCTTTACCCAGCTTTGCTTGGGTCCGTAACTAGTGTTTTTTTGGAAATAGAATGAAACTGTCTGCGCTTCACTGAAATCATGGCTCTGGGGAAGGGCTGGGGAGGCGGGGGTCACTCTGCTGGCTGCCCTGTGGGGAGAGGACAACCCCAGCCCTCTCTCACTGTAGCAGCTTGGGGACAGGGGAGAAGCGCTTCTCCATGGCTGTGGCAGCTCCGGCGGGCACAGCTGGGGAAGGGCTGCATGCCCCTATGTCTCCCAGGTTTCTCTGCCCCCTGCTCCAGCCGGAGTGAGGAATGCAGCAAACTCTGCACTTTCCCCTCGCTCCCAGACAACGGGGAGCAGCCAGCATTGGGGCGGGAGGGGGGAGAGGGAAAGACGGGACTCAAGGGCACCTGTGGGGTGGGAGATTCGGGGCTGGGGCAGACCCGGAGGGGGGCTTCCCCCCAGCCAGGCCCTTTCACCTGCCGGGGGATTCTGTCACTTTTCCGTTTGGTTTTGTGCATACAGATCGGGGAGGGGCAGCTTCAGCACAAGCTCCCCTCCCCGGCACAACCAAACCCTGATGTGGATAAGAAGCTGTGCACTGAATTTGGTGGTCCTAGCTCATGGGCGGTGGATGTAAGCAGCGCGGGGGGTGGGGGTGGGGAAGGCATGGCCCCGCCCACGCTCCCCCCCCACACCACCTGCTGCTTCAGCAGGGCTCCCAGGCTGCCCCCGGGCGTCAGCTGCACAGAGGGTGGGAATACTAGGGCAGTGTATCCTCTCCGTGCTCTGGGGCTGGGGAGGTTCCTGTGGGGAGCTGGCGGCTTGCCCCTGTCGTGGGCAGGGGGGAACTTGGCTCCCGGGGAGGGCGGGGCTTTGGGCAGAAGGGGAGGGGCTTTGGCTAGAAGGGGCGGGCTTTGGGCAGAAGGGGCGGGGCTCCCCCCATCCCTATGTTCGCTCACCGCCGATGTCCTAGCTCTTAGCTTTTTGGAATAATTCTTGACCAGACAGACACATAGACAGACTCTCGTTCCCAGACTGACAAACTCCGATATACAGTAGATAGCCCTATGGGTACGTCTACACTACAGTGTAAGCCCAGGGTGAGCAGAGCTCGAGGGAGCAGATCCTGGGTTTGTTGTTCTAGGGCTCGAGCGTCTACACATGTGTCTGACCCCTGCTTAGCTAGTGTTTGACCCTGGGTCCCAACCCAGGGCATCCGTGTCCGCAACGTGCTATGCAGCCCAGAGTCCAACCACCCTTATCCCAGACTTCCTAGCGCCCTACAAGATGTGGCCGCTCTAGCCCTGTGTCCGTGGTGCAGGGGGGAAAACTTGACTGTCCCAAGGACAATGAAGTCGGCCTTTGGGGTACTTTTGGAGAACTCCCAGAGCACAAGTGTAGTCGGGCTGCATCCACACTGCAAAACAGTCGGCAGAGCCAGTCTTAGGGGCGGGTGAGTCGGGCGGTTGCTCGGGCTGCCATTTTCAAGGGGCCCCTGACAGAGCCGGTCTTAGGGATGGGCTGTGACTGCATTTCGGCCTGAACTCGCAAATCCTCCCCCCAGGTTTCCTTGGTTACTCCCCACCCCCTTTTTTTTTTTTTTTTGGCTTGACAAATTTTTGTCCTGTATTTTTTTTTTAAACCATCTGGAAACCCTATGGGCGAGCTGGGCAGTCGCCTGGGTTGCCAATTAGTTAGGACCGGCCCGAACAGTTGGGATTAAATCCTGGATCCCAGCTTGAATCAGGCCTGGCAAGTGTCATTTCAGACGAATGTATAACTCAGCCTGGCAGATGCTGCTGCTGATTTTCATAAGTTTGACTGATAATGTGGATGTGTCTTTGTAAGTGTTTTAAATCAGTTTCACACCTACAGAAAGCGGCTGTGTAGGAAGAAACCCTGCAAAAAGGGATCTAGGGGTCATAATGGACCACAAGCTAAATATGAGTCAACAGAGGGACGCTGTTGCAAAAAAAGCAAACATGATTCTGGGCTGCATTCACAGGAGTATTGTGAGCAAGACACGAGAAGTTATTCTTCCATTCTACTCTGCGCTGATTAGGCCTCAATTGGAGTATTGTGTCCAGTTCTGGGCACCGCATTTCAGGAAAGATGTGGAGAAATTGGAGAGGATCCAGAGAAGAGCAAAAAAAAAAAAAATGATGAGCTAAGAGGGAAGACTGAAAGAATTGTACTTGTTTAGTTTGAAAAGAAGACTGAGAGGGGACATGCTAGCAGTTTTCAAGTAACTAAAAGGGTGTTAAAAGGAGGAGAGAGAAAATTGTTCTCCTTGGCCTCTGAGGACAAGACAAGAAGCAATGGGCTTAAACTGCAGCAAGAGAAGTGCAGGTTGGACATTAGGAAAAACTTCCTACCTGTCAGGGTGGTGAAACACTGGAATAAATTGCCTAGGGGGGGTTGTGGAATTTCCATCCCTGGAGATATTCGAGAGCAAGTTGGACAGACACCTGTCAGGGATGATGTAAATGGTGCTGGGTCCTGCTGTGAGGGCAGGGGATTGGACTTGATGGCCTCTTGAGGTCCCTTCTAGCTTCAGTGTTCTAGGATTTTATTATTCTAATTTTTCATCATTTTCAGTGTTTATAGCTGTGCAAAGTGATGGGTATGAGAATGAAAGAGTTAAAAGCTTCATAAACCCTAAACACACAAGTTTCCCCCACACCCCAAGCTTCCTCTGCAGATAGAGAGGGGGTTCAAACCAACCACCTTGTACTCCCCAGGTGGGGGGTGGGGGGTCCTGTCCAGTAGGTCACTCCACATCTTGTTGTACTGCCTTTCCTACAGGGCACCCTGTATACTGCCTTACAGGAAAATGCCACTTCTCTCCAGCCAAGAACATTGAGGCCAACTGAGCAAAGCACTTTACATGCAATCTCAGGACTCCATTTTTATGTACTGATGAGCAGTATTCCCTGTAAGCTGAATGTTTCGGCAACCACCCAGAAGAGATTCAAATGCCGCCCAGCTGCTTAGCAGAACACCCATAGCTGGTGCACATTCACAGCTGCCTTGGGTGCACAGAACAAAATTTATTCTGCACCTGGATGGAAAAAAATAGAGGGAACATTGCTGGAGAGGTCCACAGTTTGGGTGAAAATTGGTTTAAAAAAAAAGCATTTGTAACACCCAAGAATTTTTTGGTAAAAACTGAAAACATCATAAGCACTCTGTACCATAAGCATTACAATAAGCATTCAGCCAAGATAGACAGCCAGCCAGACACCTAATGAAACTCCTTCCCAAATTCCTATTCCAGTAGCAATTGATGGCTGCCTGACAAAAGAAGAAATTTATTTGAACTGCTTTTCCGTTGAGGAAGAAGGTGGTAGTTAGTTGCCCTTCAAACCTATTGCGTTATCAAACCTCCCTCTTTCCTTAACAATACCTGTGGTTTGTGCTTGCATAGCTGGAGATTAGCAGCCGGTGAGATGTGTATCTCTCCCTCCCCCACGCACACACCTGCCACTACAGTCACTCAATAACTCCCAGCTGCTGCTTCCTGAGCATTTTCCCACAATCCCCACAAGCAGGGAGCCTCCAACTGCCTGTTCGGGTGAGCAGGGGCAAGTGCACTGGGGTTATTCTCAGACCCCCTTTTGTTTTTGAGGGAGACCATAAGGAGATTCTGCCTCAGAATCTCACCTTCACCGTCTCCTCAACAGGGCTGGATTCTTCTGTGGCTCGCTGCCTGTTTGCATGTGTCCCTCCGGTCCCCCCGACCAAACACACATGCAGACCGAGAGATGCGAAGGCCAGAAGGGCCCATCATAACTAACCAGTCTGAGTTCCTGCCCCCTGCAGGCCCCAAAGTTCCTCAAACTGAGGAACACCAAACAATAAATTTTTTTTATGGGGAACACCAATGATTTTTTTTTTGTTGAGAAAAAAAAAAGGAGGCTTGCCCCTTTAAGGGCGGCCATTCCCAAAGGAAAAGTTGTTGACCAAAAAAAAAAAAAAGTTGTTGAGCAAAACAAACAAACAAAAAAGGGACAGGGAAATAAAGTTAAGCAAAAAAACCCAAAAAAACCCAGTTTGCTCTTTTATCAGGAGAGTAGGCATTGCCCTTTTAAGGGCAGCCATTTTGAACTTTATTCTCGGCGGCACACCTCCAACTGCCTTGCAGCACACCAATGTGCCAGGGAACACACTTTAAAAAACATTGCCCCAGAGCATCACCCAGCCCCCTCCTCTGCACCTCACCAGCCATAGAACCTGACTCCCTCCCTCCTATAACGGGCCCCAGCCTCTGGCTGAGTCACTGACACCCTCCCACTTTGGCTCACACCAGCAAGGGACCCGTGCCTCAAGCTGCAGGGAAAGGGGAGCTCTCCCCCTCCTGCCCCACAGCGTCTTTGCCCATCTGACCCAGGGGAAATTCCTTCCTCACCCCAAATACGGTGATCACTCAGAGCCTGAAGCTATGTCGATACTACAGAGTTGTGTCGGAAAAACAGCTGTTTTTCCGACAAAACTTGAGGAATGTCCACACTTCAATTGCAACCGGGCATTGTCCACTGCACCGGGCACATGGTGCGTTCTGACAGAGAAGCGCATGATTAAAATCACCCATTTTGAGTGACGTTCTCTTTCTTCCTGGTAGGCGGAGACACAGCGGTCTCAGTGCAGTGTGTTCAACCAATGGCACAAGAGGATTCCGAAGCAACAAGTGAGAACAGTAAATAATAATGACTTTGGTCTTAATGAAAAAAGAGCCTGCAATGTGATTGGCAGAGGGACAAACAAATCCGGACGGGTTGCTTCTTTTTTTCACGAGGGATGAAAACAGAATAGAAGGAGTTTTTGTTGCGCTTTGGTTCGTTCTTGTATTTTTTTTTACATTAGTCATTTGGGCCTTTTGTACCCTGAATGACTCTATGGCCAACTGGAGATCTGGTGTAGAGAGAGGCTGAGAATCTGAAATTCTGTGTGTGCCCTGTCTCGGAAAGACTACTGTAGGACGAAAGGGGGTCAGAGAAGAGCGATGAGAAGGACCGAGGGTTTGGGAAAACTTTTCTGTCAAGATAGCTCGCAAGGGATTCTTACCTTGGAGAGGAGATGGGTACACGGGATGGGAGAATGGATGGGACAGAGACGGTAGATCTGTATCTCTGAGCACATGCCCCTAGGGGACAGTCAATGGAATGGAAAGATGGGAAATTCCAAATGGACCAGAGGAAACACATTGTCATGCACTGGGGAATTAAACGGTGGAACTCACTGCTAGGGGACATCAACCAGTGATGTTAAGGCCGAGAGCTTAGGGAAATGCACAGAGGGATTGAACATTGGTATGGAGAATGGGATGAGCCGGAGTTGTTATGATGCTAACAACAGTGTTGGCCGAGATATTATCTTCTTACCAGCCCCTCGAGAAGCGCATGCAACACAACTTGTCAAATGGCTTACCACGCTCTCTAATGGGCTCGGAGCCCTTCAAGCAGGCCAAGCGTGGACTGTGTGGGGCGGGGATAGCAAGGGCTGGGAACTGCCAGTCACCTTGGGATCCGGGGGGGAAGCAGTGATGGAGACATTCAAAAGAAGGAAGCAGGTGGGGAGCCTGGGCATAGGACACAGCCCTGAGGCCTGCGCGGAGGGGAAGGAGAGAGGCTTGATTGTATGACCTGACCATGAATGTCGGTTTCTTTTGTTTTCTGGTAGGCGGAGGGCTGGGGACTTTAATGCTGCCTGGTCAGGCAACAGCAGATGAAAGAAGTGATGCTGGTAAATAATTGTATTACATGTAGCACCTAGAAACAGAAGCTGGGCCCCATTGTGCACTAGACAGACACACAGCGAGAGACGGGCCCTACCCCAGCTGGGATCAGGGCCCTATTGTGCCAGGTGCTGCACAGACACACGGCAAGAGACAGTCCCTGTCCCCGCCTGCAGGGGCTTGGCAATTTTGTCAGCCCCCCCTGTGCCCCAGAGGGAATGAACAGAACAGAGAATCATCGCGTGATCCCTCCCCTGTCACCCATTTCTAGCATCTGACAAACCGAGGCTAGGGACACCATTCCTACCCATCCTGGCTAATAGCTATTGATGGGCCTAATCTCCATGAATGTATCTAGCTCTTTTTTGAACCCTGTTAAAGTCCCAGTCTTCACGATATCCTCTGGCAAGGAGTTCCACAGGTTCATTTTGCATTGCATGAAGAAATACTTCCTTTTGTTTGTTTGAAACCTGCTGCTTATTCATTTTATCAGGTGACCCCTGGGTTTTGTTTTGTGAGATGGGCAAATAACACTTTTCTATTCACTTAATCCATGCCAAATATGATTTTATAGTCCTGTTTTCCCCTCCCTCTTAGTTATCGCTTTTCTAAGCTGAACAGCCCTCATCTTTTTAGTCTTGTCTCGTCTAACTGCAGTTCCAGGCCCTTAATCATCAAAGAGCTAGATTTATCCTCTGTGACAAGAAGCACTTAACAAACCACAGCAACTTTCACGCGCCAGCCGTGTTTGCTCTTGAACCGTTTGCTGCTCGCCTTATATGGCTATATTTTATTTTGCAGATTTCAGCCTGAAGTGCCTTAAAGAGAAGCGGATCCCAATTCTCGTTATCGTCGTCATCACCGCTTTGATCATCACCATCATTGCGCTGGCAGGTGAGTGAAGGGCCCAGTCCCTGATGCGTCGCTGAGGGCTCATCCTAGTCCCATGATCACGGTTGCCCCCCTTGAGCTTTCCACGGCCTCCTCTCACCCTGCCTGGGCCTGGTCTGACTCCTCCGTTGAAGCATGTTCCCCTTTTCGGGAGGGGCGGGGGTCTTTCTCCAGACCCTTTTCCCAGTCGCAGAGTGAGACAGGGGCTTAGATTCCCAGCAGCCACAGCCCACCCCATGCCAGCAGGAAGGGCGATGGTTCAGTGCCCCTGATAGGGCAGGGCTTGGGGTGGAAGGGGTGAGCATGAGGACTAGCCCCTCCCCACTAGAGTTTTCTGGGGCCAGAGGCTTTGAATGATAAACCCAGCAAAGAGCTCGCGGCTCCGGCCCCGGCTGGGGAAGGGCCGGGACCGGGAGCCATTTAAATAAGATCCTGCAGCCTGAGCCACCTCCTGGAAATTCCGTAGCGGGCCAGCAGAATATAACTAGAAAGCAGCCAGATGTTAGGCAGGTCCGGGCCGCATCTTGACCAGCCCTGGTGAATGGGATGGATTGGGGTTGTGGCCAAAGCATGCTGCAGTACAGTTGTTCTGTGCTGCCCTGGCTAAGTTAGAACATGGGTTCCCAAACTGGGGGGCATGAAGAAATTCCAGGGCGGGGTCGTGAGATAACCCAACCCCCCCCAATCAAGTTTTGCTGGCGCGGTCAGTTCCTTTTTTTTTTTTGCTCAATATGTTTTGCTGCTATTTTGGGGGGGGGGCGGTGAGGGTTTTTGAAAAATCAAAGAGGGGGGCATGATGCTGAAAAGTTTGGGAACCACTGAGTTAGAGGAAAAAAAAATCAAAAAGGGGGGCATGATGCTGAAAAGTTTGGGAACCACTGAGTTAGAGGAACCCCCAGTTCTGCTCTGAGTTACACCAGGGGCAGGGCAGGGCACGGAAGGGCCTTGGAATACAGGAAAGTACGACCAGCATCCCTTCAATATACACCGACATCCACACCTGTCCAATCTGCTAAGTGCCCGCATCTCTGTCCCCTAGTTAATGTGTTTGTGCATTGGGGCAATCACATGGCTCCTAAGAATTTCCTGAAGCCATTTCAGGCTTTTTGGTTTGCAAAAACATTGGACTTCTCTCCCTGACTCGGGAAGGAAAAAATTCCTTTTTCAGAGTGCTGGGAAAACCATTTCCAGAATCCCTTCTGTTAGGCCCTTTGCCTTCCGTTTTAGCGGCGGCTTCGCAATGTTCCCACTCACCTTTTCTACCCATGCGCAGAATGATTTTTGTTATGTGCACCGAGGTGCACATTTAAAATGTATTCCGCACATGGATGGCAAAAATCCACATATGGATGGAAAAGAGGAGAGGGAACGTTAGATGCAGTGGATTCTCTGTCCCTGGCCATTTTTAAATCACAATCGGATGTTGCAAAAGCTCTGCTCCAGGGATTATTTGGGGGCACGTGTAAGACCATGTTACGCTGGAGGTCAGGCTAATGGACCACAGTGGCCCCATTCTGCCCTTGGCATCTATGAAAAACAACACAGGCTGTAGAGGCGGGGGTCTTTGTGCCCTCCTGACCAGGGATTCCCACGCAGACAGAGCCCCCAGGGGTGCGTTCCTCTCTCACCACTGTGCTACTTGCTTATTTTCAGCCAAGAAAACTCCCCCCTGCCCATCTTGCTCGCTCCATGTCACTGCCGCGTGCCCAGACGGCTGGGTTGGATTCCAAGGGAAATGCTCCTACTTCTCGGAGATGGAACGGAACTGGAGCGCCAGCCGGAACCATTGCGTTTCCCTCAACGCCTCCCTGGCCACTGTCGATTCCCTGGCGGAGCTTGTACGCAAGAGACTGGGCACCTCCATAGTCACAGATAAGGATGTGCCAGAGCCTGGCGCCCCCTGCAGGCTTAAGGCAGCCTCTGCCTCTAAACCCTAAAATCTAATCCTAGATTAGGGCTACTCAATTTTGGAAGCCCCGGGGGTCACAGTGATACTGCCAGCACATGCCGAGGGCCGCAACTTAAGTGTGGTTGCATAGACATGCAAATATATGCAAATAGCTTCTATCACACTGACAAGCATGAATACAAAGATTAAGGCAAGACTACACAACACACAAGCCCCATTTAAGTCAGTTCTGCTGATATGAATAAAATGCACTAGTTACCCGAATCATTTAGACACTCTTCCCTTTTGTACTTGCACATTTGATTTTTTCAAGGGCTTTGCCCTGGTCCTTATGGATGGTTACAGTGTATAGATATAGATAAGAAAATGAATCATGTACTCTTGTGTTGAAAAGGTTTCTCGCTGCTTCAGCATAACATTTGCACACTTTTCTTGCTGGCAAAAGTTTGGGAGGTTTTTTTTTTAAGGCAGGTTTCCACGCTTCTTTCCCACACTTTTTACCTTTGACAGCATAAAATGATGGGGGGAAAGGCAGAAATGGACAGAGCCCCTTTGTAGCTGGGTTGGAAGTTCTTTGGGTGAGGGACCTGCTTTCCCTGTGTGTACAGCACCTAGCGCCTGAGGGCTGTGAACTCCGTAAGGGCTGCTGTGATACCGGTAAGGATATAATGTGTGCTTTTTTCCCCCCGCAGGCTTTCATGCTGCGCTATAGAGGCCTCCCTTTTCACTGGATTGGCCTCCAGAGAGAACAAGACCAGGGCCAGCCGTGGAAATGGACCAATGGTACCGTATTCAACAACCTGTAAGTCCTTCTTCCTTATTCACTCTCTCATTATTAGGCCACAACAAAGCCCTCGGCTCTGGGTGGGAAACAGTGCCTGAAAGTGAAACTGCAGAATCTTAAAAGCTGGAGCCTTTGCTACCTGAACTCCAGGGCTAATTCTCGGGAGGTGATACCTGCAGGAGAGTTGAGAAACTCTTTGCCAGTGAACCCACCAGAGGACAGAGAGCCCCTCTAGGTTAATGTCGCTGACACACATGGGACTGGTTGGAAAAATTCCAACTCAAGAGTTTGCCCTGGTCATGCCAAAAGCAAAATTTGCTGCAGGAAAAGGTCACTTGGGATGAGGTTTTCTGTTGCAGAAATTGACTCCCAATGTTCATTTTTCTCTCTATCCAGACGGAAACATTTTCATTTGGATTTGCCGGGGGCCGGGGGGGGGGAATTGTTAAGGGCCTTGCTCCTTCCCGGCACACATGGGAACTGTCTCCCAGGCCCTGGTTTGGCTACGGACATCTCCCAGGATGTTCTGCTGTGGCTCACACCTCCGTGTTCTTCTGTGATGCTTCTGCCATAGGGAGACACCAGCATGGATCCTGGGCTGTAGTCCGGCCTGTAGGAGACCAGCGGGCTGGAGGAAGGAAGAACTACAATTCCCATGATGCATCAGCTCCACAGTCACTAATAAAAATGCTTCATTTGAGGTGCTCCTAAATCCTAAATATTTTGGAGAGAATTTCTGTCCCGTGGGAAATTTTAAATATTTTTGACTCTTCGTCCCCATTCTGGAGGAAAACCCATCAAAACACAGGGATTTCCCTCAGTATGGAAATTCTGTTGGTCACCCACCCTCGTGCACATGGGTTCAACCCTAAATCATTCCCAAGTGCACCCCCATCATTCATGCCCAATGGCACCTTCCCCCTCCCCCGCGGGAGTCACTAGGACAGGTCAGAGGGGGAGCAGCTTCACAGCAGCTGGGCTCTGGCTGCCAGGGCGGGGCAAAAGGGGAGGCAGGAAAAGCTCTGCATGGACCACTGGAGAGCCCTGGCCCAGCTGTCTCAGACGCCCGAATGAAGCAAAACCCAGGGCGGAGGCAAGTAATGAAACCTGGGGGCCCAAACGCTGGAATTGCAGAGCCAGGCCCTTTGGGAGGAGCGGAGGGGCCCGGTGAGGCACCAAGGGCAGGCTCCAGGCTCTGGATGTCCCAGGCCTCGAGAGTGAATTCCAGTTCTGTTCGCCTGGGGTGAAGAAAGTCTGTACATTGGGGCCTGACCCCAGCAAGGGGGAGGAGCTATGGAGCTACGGGCCAATTGGCCCAAGGGATAAACTGGCCAGAAATGAATCTGGGGCTGGAAAATGAGCAGCAGGTTTCTGCCTTCGAGCCCGGGAGGTTCGGAGGCAGCCGCCCCGTTGAGCAGTTGGGGCCAGGCCCGGTGAGTGAGAATGTACAGCCTGACAGGCTTACAAACAGGCTGACATGCTTGTGGGGGGCATTTCCTCTCTGTTCCCCTCTGTGCGCAGAATAAATTTTTCATGGACCGAGCCCCGGTAAGGGGGAACACCACTAGAAATACAAACCCAGCTGGGCAGCATTCGAATTCTCCGTAGCTTCCCCAGCGACTGGTGTCTGGAAACAGTGGTGGCCTACCACCTGCGTGCAGTCCTAGCGCCCCCCGTAGGAGGAAAGGGGGGCGAACAACCGAACTAGTGAGACTACACAGCCTGAGAGGGCTACAGACAGGATGATACACTGTGGGGGCCTACAATATCTCCTCTAATTTTTCCATCCATGTGTGGAATAAATTGTGTTATGTGCACCAATGCCTGTGCAGATGTGCACCACCAGTAGAAACACAAACCCAGCTCTGCTAACCAGCTGGGCATCATTTGAGTCTTTCTTGGTTGGCTTCCCCAGTGCGCTGCTTTCAGGGAACACTGGTGGCCTACCATAGCAGGAGGGTGGACTCGGTGACCCACGACCTCCCTTGCTGTCCTCTGTCCCCTCACACACTGGAAAGACCTGCAAGAAACTTGTCAGCCTCTGCATCCTGGTCTCCCCGAGCCTGATTTTGGTGCGCTCAGCACCCGCGGTGACACTGGCAGCCAGACGTGACCAGCGCCGGGTTTCACAGCTGGTTGACAGCAAAGTCTGGCTGAGAACCCAGCTCCGCAATAACCCCTCGCTGCGTCTCGTTGCAGGTTTGAGGTCAGAGGGGAAGGGCAGTGCGCCTACCTGAATGATCGCGGAGTTAGCAGCTCCAGGTGCTACTCGGAGAGACATTTCATCTGCAGCCGGCCGGACGAGTGCTCTCAAAGGAAGCCAAGCGCCGCAAGAGCGGACACAATATCGAAAATCACTTAAAGGGCCAATACAGCCTCTTTGAGGAATGTCCAGTTTTCACATGGGTCATCTCTGGTGGACCATCCTACCTTACTGACCACAGATCCCAGCTGAAAATCCGTCTTTACGAGGCTAACAGCGCCAGCCTACTGCATGGGAGCACCGTGGGTGTGGAATTACATGGCTATGACCCTTAATACATGAAGGGCTTAACTTATTTAGATTAGGTGGAATCCCAGCTTATTTGGTTATGAAGACACTCTGCTGAATCAAACAGAGCTTGAAACAAAGACTCAGAAAAGAGCCCAATTTATGGAACGGTTGTGTTAACTCTGGAACCTAATGATGACACTAAACTCTTCCTTCTTTCTTTTTCCTCTGTCACTTCCTGGTGAGGGTCATGGACACAGCATGGAGAGTAAGGAGGACCAGGCCGGGCTGCCAACATACTACAGCAGACCCTTGGGCAAGGGGTGTGTGTGTGGCGGGGGGTGGCCCCAGGCCGTCAGAAGGGGCAGGGCCTTGAGTGGAAGGGTTGGGGCTGGGGGCTAGCCTCCCCTAGTCAGCACTTCAGCATCGCATGGCACGTGCTGGCCTGGCCTCCAGCGGTGATTTAAAGGACCGGGGGGTGCTGTAGTAGTGTTGGACGGGCGCTCCAGGCCCTTTTAAATGGCCAGGTCATGGGGCAGCTGCTCCCTTCCCCTCCATCCTCCCTGGGGCATTTCTGGGACCAGGTCTCCCTTTTCTCCACAACAGGTTCCAACTCCTGGGGGACCCCCAAGCATTCCAAGGCCAGCCAGGAGATATAGTCCATCCAGCATGTTCTGGGTTGTCCGTGGGGCCTCCTCCCAGGGGCAGATGATTTCCAAAGGAAGCCTACACATTTTGGGCACTTTTATGAGGTGCCTGAACCCCGTCAGCTAGCTTCTCTGGATCCGGAGGTGTAGGAGCTTTTCTCCGAGGTTCTCCCCAAGAGCCAAGCTCCTCTCAGAGAGGAGCCCAGCCACCCTGTGGAGAAATCTCTGTTCTGCTGCTTTTATACACAGTGTTGTCCTTTTGTTCATAACTGTCGTGTGGTTCAGGGCTGGCCCACAACATTTTGGCACCTGAGGCGGGGAGCTCAAATGACGCCCTCATGCCCCTTCGCTTGGGCCAAAACTTTGAAAGGTCTCAATTCTGCCTTCTTCCTCCAGCACAGCACTCCATCATCTCTGTGCATCTAGAGCAGAGAGAATACATATACACCAGCAGCAGACGCAATTGTCTACACTGTGGGTCCTAGTGGCGCCCCCCACACAGTCTGACACCTGAGGTGGCCGCCTCAGTTTGCCTCCTGGTAAGGCTGGCCCTGGTGTGGTTTGATTTATTTTAGATCCAAGGGAAACCAGGACACTTCAGGGCTACTTACCCACTTTCTTATTTATTGCAGGCTTTAAGCAGTTAATACAGTTGGTTAAGTTTACAAGCCTTAACAACAATGACTCTACAATTTAAACCTCAAATACTATACATTCTAAAGCAATTCATACAGTGCAAAGCAAGGCAAAAGCAGTTACTAAAAGATCTACAATAATACAATAATAAAGCCTAGGTCACTTACACTTCACCCGTACGCTACCTACAGTGCCAGGCAGGAGGTCATGGTTCCGTCTTTTCCCACCCATAGGAATGACGTAGCCAATGTGAAGGGCCTAATCACTTCTAGTTACCTCGAGCAGGACCTGTGGGTCAATCCTGCCCATTCCCTCCCATCGATGGTTCTTAGACTAAACGCAATTCATAGCAAAGCGAGACTTGGTCGTTCTAATAACATTTACCAATTGATTCCGTATTGTGTAGGATACGTAAAATGTCCAATCAATGCCCCTATTTGGGGTACATCCTGCTACTCAGGATGTTACTGCTCTGTGCACAGTTAACAGTTGCATGGCTGCATCTGTACTTTTTGTTTATCAGAAACAAGTACCAGTACAAGGCTGCTTGTCCTGTGTGTTCTTGATGTGGTCTCGTGTACCATGCTTCATCTGCATTGTTACGCAAAACAATTCCTGACTCTCCGGCCTTGCCTGTGTGCTTTCTTACACCAGTCTTGCAACAGGCCAGAAATCCACACTTTGGACAAGGCAGACATCACCAGTTATTGCCAAGGCAGGGTAGTGCAGGCTCTCCTACAATAACCCAAACGTTCCTGAGCAGGGATTTCCCTACACCCCCCCCCCATGCGGGTGTATACCCCCCCTGAATTTCCCCAACACCCCCCCCCCCCAGTTTTGTGAACTAGTTACATGCTAATTTAGTGATTGTTTGGAAATTTGAATTGAAATTGAAACATTAATACACACTTTAAAAGCATATACAGTGTATGATAAGATATGTGTATCTGAAAAAGTATAATAGATTTGAAAAGTATGCACACAAACTAGCTTCCTTATACAGCTGTTGTTTTTTATGACAATGTCAGTGCATTCATTTTGGTGATGTTGGCCAAGCTAATAATTTCAAATTATGATTTGTAAGCAAAGTCAAAATGAGCTCTCCCTGACAGCTAGTGATGAGCTGGGGGCTGGGGGGAAAGGCTTCAGGACCAGATTGTATTTACATTCACACCTAATCTACCTAGGTATCCAACAAACAGAGCTGTGTTGCCCAAGTGATAGATTTTGGCTGGGGTTGGGTTACAAATCACTTGAATGCGGGGGGGGGGGGGGGGGGGGGGGGGGAAATGTTGTTGTTCTTATTGTATGAGTAAAGGGCAGTAGAACTGTATGTAACCTGTACTGATTGAGGGCATCAAGAGAGAGGGTGAGGACAGGTGTTTTGCTTGATGGTCTGTCTGAGTCACAAATACTATTTGACCTGCCCCTCTCCATTGTTTAAAGACAGAGATGATTATGCTTCATATATAGTCTTTTGTTTTGTTAAGTGACCACTACAGCTGAAATCACTGATAATCAGGTCTAAATGCTTAGTCCTGCTGTTGGGACAGTGTTTTTGTGTAAGAGACAACCCAGACTGCACTAGCAGCGAGGTTCCCCCACTGAGAGCTCAGCTGAAATCACTGAGAGCTGGGTGGAACCTCAAGAGACCAACTCACAGAGGTCAACAGATGGTTGTTTGTGCATTTGATGGAGCTGCAAACTTCTCTGGAAAACATGGTGGAGTACAAGCTTTGCTCAGAGAAAAGTGTAACCCTAATCTCTCCTATACACACTGCAGAGGCCATCTACTCCAACTAGCACTAGTACAAGCTGCAGAATCTTCAAAAGACATTAAAAAAGCTATAAATGTAATGTCTTCATTATACTCTTTTTTCAGCAAGAGTCCAAAAAGACTGAATATCTTGGAAAATATAGAAGATACACTGGGACTGAAGTTCAAATTAGTCCAACCTGGGAAAAACCGCTGGCTTTCTCATGAGCGATCCTTAGCTGTTGTCTTAAAATTACTCCAGCCGTTATTACTGGCTTTGGAAAGTATTTACCAAGATGGGATGTATCTAAGTAGTGAGGCTGGTGGATTACTTTTGCTACTACATTCAGAGAAGACTATTGCCATTCTCTCTCTCGTAAATCTACTGTTGAAACCACTTGGGTCATTAAACAATGCCATCCAGGCATCTGCTACAACAGTAGTAGATCTTTGTCTAGCCATAGAAGCTACATTTGGATCAATCAGAGATCTATCCTTTGAAAAAGTACTGGAAGAAGCAAATATTTCAGTCCAGAAGTTGACAAATGAAGGCATTTATATTGAATCCTTAAGTGAAGAGGACAATAAGTGTTCGTTAAGACAACTGAAAAAGTACACAGACTTGATTCTTAAAAATCTACAACAATGACTTCTATATTCTATTCAACCTCTACGTAGCTTTTACAGATGCCTGTCCTATAAAACACCGACAGCTGAGTGGGGTGAGGCACTACCAGCAATGGGGCTGCCATGTGCTCAGGACAGAATAGAGAATCTGAACACAGAGTGGAATATCATACGACGAATGAATGAAGATTTGATTTCAACTTCTTTTTTATCATCACTAGTGGCTCGACTGGATCTTTGTGCTATGTTTCCTGGGATGAAAGAAGTAGGAATTCATCTCTTGCTATTCCCAGTCACAACAGCTACAGCTGAGTGTTCTTTTTCATCATTGAATAGAATTTTGTGGTCTGAAAGAAGTTGCCTTCTGCCTGATCATGTGAATGAACTAATGAGCAGGGCTTGACAAATCCATTTATCTACTCGCCCGGGGTGAGTAGATTTCAGCCAGTCGCCCCGTTCACTGGCGGTGCGCGCTTGTGCAGTGCGGGTCAGGCACATGTGCGGTGCAGGGCTGGCAAGTGGATTTTGCCGTGGTTTGTCGAGCCCTGCTAATGAGCATATCAATTGAAGGAATGGAAGTACTGGACACACGAGAAGCCACCAAAGATGAACGCATTGCATTCGAGAAGTTCATTAAGGGTATGTCTACACTGCAAAGTTAAGCCGTTATTCAGAATTAACTTCCATAGCGTCTACACAAGCAAACTGCTATTTTGAATTAAATTCAAAATAGCGGGGCACTTAATTCGAGTTTGGTAAACCTCATTCTACGAGGAGTAACGCCAAACTCGAATTAGCTAACTCAGAATAAGCGCTGTGTAGATGCTTAGTCCGAATTAGCTGGCCTCCAGCCTTCCCAGTTTCCCCTGGTGGCCACTCTGGGCCAAACCAGTAAAACTCTTCTCCCTCCCCCCAGCCCTGGAGCCCTTAAAGGGGCAGACTCTGGCCACAATGCCTGTGCCAACTCCAAGCCTGCCAGCCCAGAGCCAGCAGTCACTGCCATGACCCAGTGGCCCCAAAACATGAACCAGCAAGCCACTGGCAGCCAGCCCTCCACCGCTCCCCAGGAGCAGTCTGCCAGCTCCCAGGAGCCTGCCAGGGCCCGGAGAAGGCGGGTGCCTTCCTGGTCCAGGGTGGAGATCAGGGTGGACCGTACTCAGATTTGGGGGATGCCCCCCAACGTCCATGATCTCCGCACTAGACAGAGGAATGCAGCCATCTATGGCAGGAAAGCTGCCAGTCTGGCCACCAAAGGCCACATGCGAACCCAGGAGCAGGTTTGCATGAAAATCAAGTTGGTCCAGCAAGACCCCCAACCCTGAGCTTCTCCTTCCCCTTCCTCCCCTTGCCTCCCCCTTCCAGCTCCTTCCTCCCAGGTTCCCCCTCCCCTCTCCCACCCTCATTCCCACCCCAGTTTTGGTCAAAAAAGAGAGTTTGTTTTTGGCAAGAAATATGTTTTTATTTGACATCAGGAAGGGGGCTTATGGAGGGGTAAGTGGAAGGAGGGAGGAATGAGGCACAAGCCCCCAGTGGAGCGCACCAGGGAGGCTCTTAGTGCTCCTCAGGGTGGAAGCTCTCCTGCAGGGCCTCCTGGATACTGACAGCCCCCCGATGGACCTCCGGGATGGCAGCCTGCAGAAAGTGCAGCCAGACTCGCAGCAACACATCCACGAGAAGCACCAGAATGCCCAGGGGCAGCTCCGGCTCTGTGTTGCAGAGTGCTGTGGTGTCCCGAGTGAGGGCAACCAGAGCACGCAGAGACACAAATGCTTTGCAGTCCCTCATCGAGGCAGGCAAGCAAGCAGGGACACCTGAGAACCGGCTGCCCGGGGGGGCGGGGAGAGGTGTCCCTTTAAGCGCAGGCAGCAGCCACACACAGACACTCCTGACCTGATGCACTGCCTGACCTAGTTCTGGCTGGCCTTAAATCCAATTCTGTGTCCAGTCAGTGTGGATGCAGTATTTCAAATTAGCAAAATGCTAATTCAAGCTGCATTTTGTGTGTAAACATGTTAATTCGAATTAGCTTAATTCGAATTAACTATTTTGAATTAAGATAACTCGAATTAACGCTGTAGTGTAGACATACCCTAACAAAGTTGTGCAAAATTATAACAAGAAACCAAGAAGGATGTAGACGTAGTGCTTCATAGAAGGCTTGAGTAGCCAACTTTAATTTGTGTGATTTTAAAACATGAGTTAAATCTAATAAAATGGTCATGAAACATTTTTCAGTTTTTACTATGGTGCCATACAGCCCACCTTCACCCTCATGGTCTCACCCCTTATCGGCCCGCCCCCCCCCCCCCGTAAATTTGAACACCCACCCCCCCTAATTTCGATTCCTGGGGAAAACACTGTTCCTGAGCGTAAGTGAGGATGGGGACGTACACTGACCTATAAACCAAGAGCTTCGCCTGAAACTCAGCTCTGGCTTCACCCCCCACAAAGTGGTATAGTGGCTGCTTCACTCCACCAGTCACTCACATGCTCCCTTCCCGTCACCAAAGCAGTGATCGGCTCACAGCTCTCCCACTCTCTGCAGTCAGGTGTCTGGAAAATATGGTCTGCCTCTGAGGATCATTACCTTTTCGTTGTGGAGGGGCTTGCGTGTTCCGAGGAACTCCGGGGCTATTGCATCTGGAGCTGGCTGCTCCTGGTAGGGTCACCCCTAACAAACAGGCCTGGGGGGAGGGTCTGGACTAAAAATGATCCACCCCAAGACTGTAATGGAAACCCTAAACTGACCACCCGGGCCTCATCCAGATTAGGAACGCTGGAGGAGGTAAACCCTACCCCTGAACACAGGGGTGGTGTTAGGAGACCGTCTAGGTTTCGGGCTACCTGTGTAACCCATCCGGGCCTTGCCCACACAGACAACGTGGAGATGCACCCACAAGGCTAAGGGTGAGGCTCAGGTGTGAGGCCAGAATGAAAGCAGGAAAGGATGGACCATGACGGACTCTACAATGGAACCGGACACTACCATGATGGCATTCATTAGTACATGCATTGATTTGGGTTCAATCCAAAACCAGATTTGTATTTGATTTCTTGGAATTTACAGAAGAACATCCATGAGTTGCCCCCATTAACCCAGCATCTCTGCCATGGTCAGAACCTACTGTTTGAACTCACCCACCAGACTTGTGAACAGCTCTGTGCTCGTGAACAGCAGCGACTACAGGAGGAGAGAGACCCTGAGGGTATGTCTAGACTGCATTCCTCTGTCGGCAGAGGACTGCAGATTAGGCAGGTCGACAGTGCAAATGAGGCAGGGATTTAAATATCCCGTGCCTAATTTGCATAAAAATGGCCGCCACATTTTGCCGACTCAGCACTTTGTTGGCAAAAAGCAGCAGTCTAGAGGGGGATCTGTCGAGAAAGAAAGCCTTTTTCGACAGATCCCTTATGCCTCCTGCAAGTGCTGAGTCGGCAAAATGCGGCAGCCATTTTTATGCAAATTAGGCACAGGATATTTAAATCCCTGGCTCATTTGCAATGTCGACCTGCCTAATCTGCATCCCTCTGTCAACAAAGGGATGCAGTCTACACATACCCTGAGTGTAGGACAGTGTTTCTCAACCAATGGTATGAGTACCCTTAGGGGTACTGGAGAGAAGTCTGGGGGGTTTGTCAACACAACTGACATTTGACAAAAACGGAATTTTTGTTTTAAGTTTTACAGCACTTTTTTTGTACTATTTACACTCAAAAATTTCATCGCCTGCCCGGCTATGATTAAGTTGTTTAAACAAATGTGTCGCAATTGTAGAAAAAAAATTGTCTGTCTGACAACTGTAGGTTCTGGGGGTACTTATAATTTTTTTTTGAAAAAAAGGGTACTTATAATTTTTTTTTAAAAAAGGGGTACTTTATAAAAAAAGATTGAGAAACACTGGTGTAGGATATGGAGCCTTACACTTTGGAAGAGGCCAACGAGTCCCCGAACCAAGGTCAGGGTGTGAAGAAGCCAGTCCACCTTGGAAACATCACGTCATTGATGAATGGGATGGATCATTGGATAATTGCCATGTTCGGGCCATTGCCTCTGTAAAGCACCTTCCACCAGCTACCACCAGACGAGAGGTTCCCAGATGGACCACTGGCCTGAGCCCAGGTGGCCATTCTGATGAACTTAACTCTTCTGAGGAAGTGGGTTTCTCTAAAGTGCTACAGGACTACTTGTTTTTTTTTATTGCTGTGGATCGATTTTTTAGTAGATCTACTTAATATTTGAGAAAAGGCATTCTAAGTGTGTTTTTCCTGGATTATTTTTTTGTAGTCCAGAATTTATTTATTTAATTGTTTGTTTGTTTGCTTACTTTAAATTTTTGATGGAAACTCTGCATGAGGAAAAAATTAACTTCTCATTTTATTCGTTGCTGTGAGCTAAGATTGTTTGGTTTGGAATTGCTCCTGGGAAGTGGTCAGTCACTTCCCGTTGGCTGTGTAACTACCAGAGTAACCCATAATGACTCTTCGGCCACGCCTATACTCATAAGGAAGGTTGAAGCCAGATACGCAACTCCAGCTACGTTAATCACGTAGCTGGAGTTGACAGACCTTGTTTCACATTTCCCTGCCAGCCCCACAGTGGGAGGACAACAGGAGCAAACACTCCCACCATCACCTTCCCTGACTCCTCGCACAAGCAGGAATACTGGCCACTGAGGAAGGTGCCCTCTGAGTTTGATTTAGCGAGTCTGAACTAGACCTGATAAATCAAACTCCGGAAGATTGATTGTGGTAGTGTAAACATGGCCTATGTTAGGAACCAAAATTAGTAGCCTGGTTTTTCAATAGATGTATGCAGTATAAGACCGGAAGGGACTATTAAATAATCTAGTCTGGCCTCCTGCCTCACACGGGCCAGCAAATTTCACCCACTTGCCCCTGTATTGAGCCTAATAACTTGTGCTTGGCTAAAGGATATTTTCAGAAAGACACCATTTCAGTGTCAGGCTCACTGAAGCCAGACGTGGCCAAACTTACTGACCTTCCAAGTTGCATATAGCAATATTCAGCAGTTCAAGAGTTGGGGTGCATCTGAGGGCGCTGGGTCCCATTAATTTCACTGAAGCAGCCCCTTTGGATGCTGTCACACCAGTATTCCCGGTACAGGACCGCCCCCTAGAGACTGAATTACAAAATAGTCTTCTAAAGTCTGACACTTAAAAGACTCAAGCCACATTGTACTAGACACTAAAGCTACATCTAGACTGCACTGTTAAATCGGAAAAAGAAACACAATTAGCAGTATGCAAATTGCGTATCTTTTCCCGATTTACTTTTGAAAGGCTTTTCCAAAATTTGGTTCGTTTACATGGTGCCAAATTCCAGAAAAAAAGTGCTCTTTTGACACACCCCTTATTCCTCGTAGAACGAAGTTTACAGGGATGGCAAAAGAGCACATCCACTTTTTCAAAATTATCCCGGAAAAGCAATGCAGTCTAGACGTAGCCTAAAATACCTTACTCTTACCATGTGCTCTTCCTGATGCCGTTGTCTTCGGCTTGTCTGCTCTGTGTTCGTACAGCCCCCAGTACAATCTGTGTGCAGAATAAATGTTGTTATGTGCACTGTTCTCTGCCCTCTCCCATTCCATGTGAGGGAAAACATTCCCATTCTAAGCACTTCCTGTTTTCCTGGCACACCCAAGCCTGATCATGCTATACGTTAGGATAAGAGGTAGTGTTCCCTCAAAGTTTTTCCATCCAGGTGCAGAATCAATTTTATTATGAGCATCAAGGCATGTGCAGATGTGCACCACCAAGAGAAACACATGCTGCTGGCTGAGGGTGCTCTGCCAATCACCTGGGCAGCATTTGAATATCTCCTAGGTGGCCTCCCAAGTGCTCAGCTTACACAGAATCCTGGTAAGCGGACCCTGCATATCACATTTGGTGGCCCTAACTCTTAAATTGTTTGGGAGGAGTTCTTGAACAAACAGACTTACAGACAGGCCTAGGGGGAACAAACAGTCTTTTACAGACAGCCCACTCTCTAAAAGACTGTGACAAAGTCAGGCCAGAGGGCTGCAGGGAGAAAGGCAGCCCTAGGAGAGGAAAAAAAGCCAACTCCCTTATTAATGAGGAGTGGGCCAATTAGGAGCAGCTGATGAGCTATCCTAGGTAGATTAGGGATGAGGTGAAACAGGGCTACTCTGTCCTCCCCCCCCAAAAAAACACTATAGAAAGGATGTGGACACATTGGAGAGGGTTTAGTGGAGAACAACCAAAATGATTCGGGGGCTGGAGTGCATGACCTACGAGGAGAAGCTGAGGGATCTGGGCTTATTTAGTCTGCAGAAGAGAAGAGTGAGTGGGGATTTGATCGCAGCCTTCAACTATCTGAAGGGGAGTTCCAGAGAAGATGGAGAGAGGCTGTTCACGGTGGTGGCAGATGACAGAACAAGGAGCAATGGTTTCAAGTTGCAGTGGGGGAGTTCTAGGTTGGATATTAAGAAAAACGATTTCACTAGGCGGGTGGGGAAGCACTGGGATGGGTTCCCTAGGGAGGGGGTGGAATCTCATCCCTAGAGGTGTTTAAGTCCCAGCTTGACAAAGCCCTGGCTGGGATGGTTGAGATGGGGTTGGTCGTGCTTTGGGCAGAGGCTGGACTCTATGACTCCTGAGGTCTCTGTCACCCTAGGGGTATGTCTACTACTTGTTAAACCTCATTCCAGGAGGAATAACAGCTAGTTCGATTTAGGGGCTTTAATTCGAACTACCGGGTCCCTGCCGCGTGTAGACATGGGCAGTTAGTCCGGACTTGTAAATTTCAAAAATGGCGACTGGCCAGGAAGATGGAAATCAAATGCAGGATATTTAAATCCCGGGCTTGATTTGCAACTTCAAATGCCTACATTAGCCTCCCTAGTTCGAACTAGGGGGCTAGTGTAGACATACCCTAGGATCCTATGAGTGTGAGAAGCCGACAGCCATGCTTGCAGTGACAGTGAGAAACTGGAGGAGAGGCTGGGCTCCCCACCCACACCCCTCGGGGCAGACTACCCAGCTCACCTGCTTCTGAAAGTGGACTGCCTCGACACGACAGACTGGGGGTGCTTTGCCCGAGGAGAGCAGAGTCTGGTCAAGGTACGAGGGGAGCAATATAGAGAGAGAGCAACCAGTTGTTTCTGGTTTTCTTTAGAGCAGCATGGTAAAAATTGGTCTTGAGGGATTCGTGGGAGCTAATGTTTTCCTTACCTCTCAGCTAGTCCTTAATCTTCAGCTCCCAGTTCCTCCTCAGCCAGTAAAGATGTTGTCAGATGTTAAGGGATGGAGAATAAGACAGAGAATATTGTATTGCCTCTATATAAATCCATGGGATACCCACCTCTTGAATACTGCATACAGCTGTGGTCGCCTCATCTCAAAAATATATCTTGGCATTGGATAAGGTTCAGAAAAGGGTAACAGAAATGATGAGGGGTTTGGAATGGGTCCCGTGTGAAGAGAGATTAAAGAGACTGGGACTTTTCACTTAGAAAAGAGGAGACTACGGGGGGGATACTGTAGAAGTCTGTAAAATCATGACTGTTGTGGAGAAAATGAATAAGGAAAAGTTACTAATTCCCATAGGCTGTGTCTAGACTGGCAAGATTTTGCGGAAATGCTTTTAACGGAAAAGTTTTTCCGTTAAAAGCATTTCCACAAAAGAGTGTCTAGATTGGCACGGGTGCCTTTGCGCAAAAAGTGCTTTTGCGCAAAAGCATCCGTGGCCAGTCTAGACGCGATTTTGCACAAGAAAGCCCCGATCGCCATTTTCGCCATCAGGGCTTTTTTGCGTAAAACAGTTCTTCCCTGTCTACACTGGCCCTCTTGCGCAAGTATTCTTGCACAAGAGGGCTTATCCCTGAGCGGGAGCATCATAGTATTTGCGCAAGAACACTGACAATCTTACATTAGATCGCCAGTGTTCTTGCGCAAATTCAAGCGGCCAGTGTAGACAGCTGGCAAGTTTTTGCGCAAAAGCAGCTGCTTTTGCGCAAAATCTTGCCAGTCTAGACGCACCCATAATGTAAAACTAGGGGTCACTGAATGAAATTAATTGGGAGCAGGTTTAAAACAAACAAAGGGGAGTGTTTTATCACGCAGCGTAAAGTCCTCATTAATACAGCATTCAGAGGTACTGTATGTGGGATTTCTCTCCTTCGCACCCAGATGGCTAGAACCTTGCAGAATGGGACTTTAGAACTGCAATGCCTAGCACTTCAGGGACATGTAAAATACCACAGCCTGGTCCACTACTATATGAACCATGCACTAAAAAAAAAACCAGACTCAACCAACCAACCAAAACACCCACATACCCACATATTAGGTGATCAGTGAATGTGAAAGTTAAAAGCCAGATTGAGGTTGACGGTTGCTGCTCCACTGTAGTACAAAAGATGGCCAAACCACAGAAAATCCAAAATGGGGGGATTATGGGGCAGCTCTAGGACAACGGGACAAAACCCTCCACCGGTTAAACCTAAAAGGAGCCTCTTTTAGGGCACCTGGTCGCCACCCCTGGAGAGAGGGAGACACACACAGCAAGGGCCCTCCAGCCTGCATGCCCCATATGGGAACCGGGTAAAGCGGCTCCAGCCTACTTGGGGTAGGCAGAAGCAGCTGCAAGATGAGAAGCCAGGTGGGTCCACTCGCTGGCGGGACCAGGGGATGCACATGGGAGCAGGAGGGAAGGTCTCCCATCTCCACAGTGGGCCCCTGTCTGCAGCCAGGGCCCCCTGGTGGTCCCTCCACGGTTCCCTGGCAACAGTTGGGTCCGTCCCACCTGGGCTGCGCCACTGCTCCCCGCCAGGGGAGAGGAGCTGGAATAAACACTCCAGCTTGCTCCCCCGCTGAACTGGGCAAAGGGAGAAAAGCGGCCAAGGGTCTGGTACCCCCATCAGGCCACGGGAGAGATCAGCACAAGAACTCCATAAGAGGGTGCATTTGCACCTTTCACACTCCTCCCCCTTTCCCGTCCCCCCCCCATATACGGGCCTAGATTTAACACATCCAGATGTGTGTGTGTATCATCTACCATATGAACTCTCTGCTGTGGTGCAGGCAGCAGAGGGCGCCAAAGCTCACTCGTAATTTCTCTTAGAGCGAGGTTCCAGTGATAAAAATGTACCTCAATGTGACCAGCTCCCTGGCTGCTGTAGATCGGCCATGGCTCCTCCGCTGAGGCAGCTAGCCAAACCGAGATTTGAAGAGATTTGTGGGCGCAGTTCCCATTGACCTTCTCTCTGAATTTCCTCAGAAACCCCCTCCTGGGGGGTGCCACTCGGAGAGGGGTGCCCCTGCATAACACTTCAGCTCCCTGCGAAAACTTGAAAAGGTATCACAAATGTTCTGTGTTAAGTGCTGCAGTCCTATGTCACATAGCCCCACCCTGCAATGAGTCTGGTACATTACACATTCAAATCCACCTCCCCTTCCAGTCACAGACACACACACACAACCACACTTGTAAATTACATACTTTGCAACACTCCTTGAAGATCGTGAGACACAGGCCATTTCAGATCAAAGACCCATGATTCTGACTTTGGCTCCATCTGGCATAAGTCAAAGGAGCTTGGCCAGTTAATGCTGTCTGGGACTGTGGCAGGGGTCCTCAAAGTTTTCAGTCAGGTCCCACCCTTTCTTGGTCTGTGCCCCACTGGAAGTTGTGACCAGGACTGGAGCTAGGGAGGCGAGTGGTGGGAGCAGTGGCGAGGCAGGGGCCGGAGGTGCATATGGGGACAGATCGGGGCTGGGTGACACTCCCTCCTCACGTCACATAGGGGCTGCCCGCCAATGTTCTATGGCATCCCTCTTAGCAGGGAGTGCACCCCACAATTTGGGAACCACTGGACTATGGCCTGGCAATTGTAACTATATGTAATTCTTCTGGCAGGCAGAGTCAGCAGCAGCCAGGGCCAGGTTCAATATCTAGAGGTTCCTCTCCAGCCATCCAGCACAGAACTGGCTCCAGCCCCCATCCAGTAACCTGGAAAATTCACACAACACCCCTGGGCACCTCTGGGAGGCAATGCTTCCCCCCTCGCATGCATAGAGTCTGAGTATGGAAAAGAAACTTGTAATAAAAGGGGAGTGGGTGGGGAATAATGTGGCATTAGTTATTCATAGTTATTCACAGACAGGGCTTCATAAACATAAACCACAAGTGAATGTCCCACCCCAAGTAGGTTGGGCAGTGTCCTCTTCCTCCCATCCTGAGTGGGGATGGGGAGGGTAAAGAGGCATCTTACTCACTGGACTGGTCACTCACCAACTCGCCATTCACCTGCTTGCTGCTCTCTGGCGCCCCCTGCTGCCCATTAGTCACTTGCCAGCCTCCTTCTTGCTGTTCTCTGGCGCTGCCCTGCTGCCCATTGGTCGCTTGCCAGTCACCTGCTTGCTGCTTCCTGGCATCCCCTGCTGCCCATTGGTCACTTGCCAGTCACCTGCTTGCTGCTTCCTGGCATCCCCTGCTGCCCATTGGTCACTTGCCAGTCACCTGCTTGCTGCTTCCTGGCATCCCCTGCTGCCCATTGGTCACTGGCGCCCCCTGCTGGCCATTGGTCACTTGCCCGCCACCTGCTTGCTGCTCTCTGGCGCCCCCTGCTGCCCATTAGTCACTTGCCAGCCTCCTTCTTGCTGCTCTCTGGCGCTGCCCTGCTGCCCATTGGTCACTTGCCAGTCACCTGCTTGCTGCTTCCTGGCATCCCCTGCTGCCCATTGGTCACTTGCCAGTCACCTGCTTGCTGCTTCCTGGCATCCCCTGCTGCCCATTGGTCACTTGCCAGTCACCTGCTTGCTGCTTCCTGGCATCCCCTGCTGCCCATTGGTCACTGGCGCCCCCTGCTGGCCATTGGTCACTTGCCCGCCACCTGCTTGCTGCTCTCTGGCGCCCCCTGCTGCCCATTAGTCACTTGCCAGACTCCTTCTTGCTGCTCTCTGGCGCCCCCTGCTGCCCATTAGTCACTTGCCAGCCTCCTTCTTGCTGTTCTCTGGCGCTGCCCTGCTGCCCATTGGTCGCTTGCCAGTCACCTGCTTGCAGCTTCCTGGCATCCCCTGCTGCCCATTGGTCACTTGCCAGTCACCTGCTTGCTGCTTCCTGGCATCCCCTGCTGCCCATTGGTCACTTGCCAGTCACCTGCTTGCTGCTTCCTGGCATCCCCTGCTGCCCATTGGTTACTGGCGCCCCCTGCTGGCCATTGGTCACTTGCCCGCCACCTGCTTGCTGCTCTCTGGCGCCCCCTGCTGCCCATTAGTCACTTGCCAGCCTCCTTCTTGCTGTTCTCTGGCGCTGCCCTGCTGCCCATTGGTCGCTTGCCAGTCACCTGCTTGCTGCTTCCTGGCATCCCCTGCTGCCCATTGGTCACTTGCCAGTCACCTGCTTGCTGCTTCCTGGCATCCCCTGCTGCCCATTGGTCACTTGCCAGTCACCTGCTTGCTGCTTCCTGGCATCCCCTGCTGCCCATTGGTTACTGGCGCCCCCTGCTGGCCATTGGTCACTTGCCCGCCACCTGCTTGCTGCTCTCTGGCGCCCCCTGCTGCCCATTAGTCACTTGCCAACCTCTTTCTTGCTGCTCTCTGGCGCTGCCCTGCTGCCCATTGGTCACTTGCCAGTCACCTGCTTGCTGCTTCCTGGCATCCCCTGCTGCCCATTGGTCACTGGCGCCCCCTGCTGGCCATTGGTCACTTGCCCGCCGCCTGCTTGCTGCTCTCTGGTGCCCCCTGATGGCCATTCATCTCGCCTCTGCACTGCCACCTGCTGGCTGCTCATTAACGCCTCTACATCACCGTCCTGCTGGCTGCTCATTACTCCTCTTGTCTGCTGCTGCCCTGCTGGCTGGCCACTCATCACATCCCTCCACCACCACCTGGCTGGCTCTCAGGCACCATCTGCTGCCATCCCCTTCCTGGCTGCAACTTCTGCCCATCAGCCTCTCATGATTTCAGCTCCATACGATTTTGACTCTCAGTAAACAGGGTGGAGGAAACACAGCTCCAGCACCATTAACATAAGAAGAAGGGTACCTAATGATGCCTGTTTAGTTCTGTTCTTTGAGGGAGGTAAGAAAGTCATCCAGCCAATCAAGGCAGGGGAGGCCATATAGCCCCCAGGCCAAAATATCCTTCCCTTACCCCCTTCTCCTCATAGGGCTCTGAAAGTCAAGCCTTTATATATGCATGATTCTTTCTGCTAACTGTGAGCCCTTTCCTTTTGAGCAATTTAGCACAGACCTGCTTTTTTCAAGTCCCAGCTTGACAAAGCCCGGGCTGGGATGATTGAGTTGGGGTTGGTCCTGCTTTGGGCAGCGGTCTGGATTCGACCTCCTGAGGTCTCTTTCAGCCCTAGAATTCTATACTTTTCTATATCCCCACCCAATTGCAAACATGGGCAACTGTATTTTAGCTCTCCCTGCATTTAACACAATCCTAGCCGAGTGCTGGGTCTCAAATTCAATTGATTACAATGAGCAAAACCCCACTCCATCAGCTGAATGTCGAAACACATCTAAGCAAAGCAGGACCCAATTGCATTCACATAGACACACACAAGCGTCGCCCTCCCACTCCAGAATTAGCCATCCGAACAACTTACCAAGGGACATGCTGAATTCGCGGTCACTGGAGTTTTTTGACTCAAGATTAGTTTGGTCTAAGATCTGTCGCTTATATGTACTGGGCTCCAGGCTGGAATTGATGGATGAGGTCCCCTGGCTGATGTCATGCAAGAAGTCGGACTACATGACTGGAATGGTCTTCTTTGGCTTTAAAAATTGACAGAAGTTTTTTCCCTTGACTTTCTGGCATTTCGGTTTATTTTGCTTACTTTGCTCACGTTGTATAAAGGCCGAAATCTGCACCCTAGTTCAGTTCCCATTGTGCATCTTTCTAAGAAAAGACTGCCCCTAAGGGAGTTGGGAGCCCGGGAAAAGTTCCCCACCACCCCAAGCTCTGCCCCGGACCTGCCTTTTCCTGCCCCTGGTCCACCCTCATTCCACCTCTTCCCCTAAGCCCCCACCCCTCCTTTCCCAAGCAGTGCCAGGAGTTAGTGAGGAGAAGCAGGGCTGGTGGCTCTGTCCAGGCCCCATGTCCTGTGAAGGGAGTGGGGGACCATAGAGCTGGGCTGGTCACTCTGCTACCAGCCCCCACTCCACCCAGCCCTGCATCCTTGTGAAGAAAGGAGGATTTCATGTGGGGCAGGGACTGACTCTCGCTGTGTCTGTGCAGCACCCTGATCCCAGCTGGGAAAGGGCCTGTCTCTCGCTGTGTGTCTGTGAAGCGCCCGGCACAACGGGGCCCTGATCTCAGCTGGGGCAGGGACTGTCTCTCGCTGTGTCTGTGCAGCGCCCGGCACAACGGGGCCCTGATCTCAGCTGGGGCAGGGACTGTGGCTGTGTAGCGCCTGGCACAATGGGGCCCTGATCTCAGCCGGGGCAGGGACTGTCTCTTGCTGTGTCTGTGCAGCACCCGGCACAATGGGGCCCTGATCTCAACTGGGGCAGGGACTGTGGCTGTGCAGCGCCTGGCACAACGGGGCCCTGATCTCAGCCGGGGCAGGGACTGTCTGCTGTGTCTGTGCAGCTCCTGGCACAACGGGGCCCTGATCTCAGCTGGGGCAGGGACTGTCTCTCGCTGTGTGTCTGTGCAGCGCCTGGCACAACGGGGCCCTGATCTCAGCTGGGGCAGGGACTGTGGCTGTGCAGTATCTGACTTAGTTGGCCTCTAGGCACTACCCTAATATACAAAGTAATGTCCCAGGAATTAAGATTTTTTTTTAAGTCTGAAAAATATAATAGCAGTTCTGTGACAAAATGGTTGATTTATTTTTTAAAATAAAATAATGGTGTGAATTCGCTCTAAGTCCATTGGAGTCAATAGGTCCAGACCCCCAAATGGTGTAAGTCAGCATCGTGTTGCTCACTTTCTTGGCACTATCCACACTGACCCCTTCGACTATTTGTTAGTCGAAATAAAGAGCAACACGCAGTAGGTTCCGCATTCCACTTCTACAAAGAGAGGACGTCGATCCACCCGTTTAAATGAGCACAGCTGCCTTCTGGCAAATCCATTTAAAGTCAGTGTTGCAGATTTCAGACTGGATCTGATTATTCTGTATTGCAGCACAGCTGTTCTCTTCTGCAGGCCCCGATACCGTGAATCTACGGAGTGAAGGAGGCAGTCGCATCAGTGCGGTTAGAGGCGGAGAAGAGAGGCTATTCCCCTTCCTTCCAGGATGCTGGGAGTCCAGCCCTCATCTCTAGTCTTTCTCTACATAGGCTAAAACAAAAGGAAAAAATATGTAGCACTGTAAAGACTAACAAGATGGTTTAATTGGTGATGAGCTTTCCTGGGCCAGACCCACTTCCTCAGATCATATTCTGAGGAAGTGGGTCTGGCCCAGGAAAGCTCATCACCTATTAAACCATCTTGTTAGTCTTTAAGGTGCTACATATTTTTTCCTTTTGTTTTAGCAAGATCAGACTAACACAGCTACCTTTATTACTCTTCTACATCAGTTAATAAGTGAAAAAAGTTGACGTATTTCTATCCAGCCCAGGTGGACAGATGTATGTCATATAGAAACTGGCAACAAAGTAATTAATCAGAGAGCTACTTCAGAGGAGTCTAACTTTAGGTGCAAATGTTCAGCTTTTGAAATTGACATGGAAAGTTGAGTCAATTTCAAATTTCAGTTGGAGAAGATTTGATTTATTTTGTGTGACTTATATTCTAGATTTTTAACCAACTCTTGGGGTACCTGAAACTTTCTCATTTTTGACACTGATCCGCTTCAGAATTGAGGAATCTCAAAAAGTGATAAAAACAAGAACAGATAGGGGGGAAAATGAGTTTTCCTCATTTTGTTGCTAGTCCTACCAGGGACCGAAGAGGCCAAGCAAACAGAGACCCCGATGCTGCAAATATGTATGTAGTTGCTTACCTTTCTCAAAGGCTTATCGCCATTCACCTGAATGAGATTTCAAGTTTAACCCAAGTATTTTTGCTGAATTGAGGCCTTTATACTGTAAGATTTAGTGGATGAAATCCTTGCCTCATAGAGGTAAACAGATTTGTTAGGGTATGTCTACACTACCACCCTAGTTCGAACTAGGGTGGTAGTGTAGACATACCCTAGTTCGAACTAGGGTGGTTAATGTAGGCATTCGAAGTTGCAAATGAAACCCGGGATTTAAATATCCCGGACTTCATTTGCATCTTGCCGGGCGGGCGCCATTTTTAAATGCCCTTAGTCGAACTCCGTGCCCGCGGCTACACGCGGCACGGAGTAGGTAGTTCGAATTAGGATCTCTAATTCGAACTACCGTTACACCTCGTGGAACGAGGAGTAACGGTAGTTCGAATTAGAGATCCTAATTCGAACTACCTACTCCGTGCCGCGTGTAGCCGCGGGCACGGAGTTCGAACTAAGGGCATTTAAAAATGGCGCCCGCCCGGCAAGATGCAAATGAAGCCCGGGATATTTAAATCCCGGGCTTCATTTGCAACTTCGAATGCCTACATTAACCACCCTAGTTCGAACTAGGGTGGTAGTGTAGACATACCCTTATTGGCTATAAAGAGGCCCAGAATTTCACCCTATGTATTTAATGCAGACTGAGGTAAAATACTAATCTAGAAACACTCACAGTGTTTGATTTAACAGGGAACCATCCACCCAGGTCCAGTTCCTCCCTGGGGATGTGATGTTGAGTCCAATCCACACTGGATTTTGATCTCTTCTAATATTCTGTATGAATGCCTGTGAAATTGGCAAGATGTCAGAGATAACAGAATAAGGCAGAATTTTCTGGCTCCTTTGTTCTCCATGCAAACAAGACCTGATCTCTAGCTTGGGCTTCAATCATTAATATGGGTGACAAATCAGGACCTGCTGAAACACCAATGAAAAGTAAAGATAATACACAATTATACTATTAATTAATAACTGAATTGGTCCTGTGCCCCTCTGCCCAGATTTTGATGAATTTCATTTACAAATTTCAGTAAATTCCAGTCAACAATCTCCATTTTTTGAGTGAACTTTTGAATATTTTTGTGCTGAGCTTTTTTAAAAAAAACACAGCTCCAATAAACAAAAAGTAGCATTTCAACTCTGGGCAAATGTCTTAGGGGCTATCTACAGACTGCATCTCTTTCCATAGAGGGCAGGATTCTGTACTGAGGGTCTGACAGCATCTGACTCTGCCCCAAGATGTCCCGCAATGGTGAAAATACAAATTGATTAAAAAAACCTCACATAAAATACATGATTTTGCACAACTGGACATTGAATCATAGAATCATAGAGCTGGAAGAGACCTCAGGAGGTCATCAAGTCCAGCCCCCTGCCCAAAGCAGGACCAATCCCAACTAAATCAACCCAGCCAGGGCATTGTCAAGCCAAGACTTAAAAACCTCTAGGGATGGAGATTCCACCACCTCCCTAGGGAACCCATTCCAGTGCTTCACCACCCTCCTAGGGAAATAGTTTTTCCTATCGTAATTGACAGTTTAAAAAAATAAATAAAAATAGAGAATATCTTTCAAAATTCTGAAAAAAAAGTCTGTGAAAAATAGAAAAAATGAGAATGAAAATGTGGCTGTCGATTATTTGTTGCTGGAAAAATAAAAAGAAGGGTTTTTTTTAAGCTGCTTTAATTAAAAAGGACACCAATATGGGAGAATGAACTTTGCTATGTTTTTTACCATCTCCTCCCGGTCCTGGATCACTAGCAGGTGAGATCTCCTCTGTGAGCAGTCATCCCGGACGCGGGACCAGTACTTACTCCCCTCGGACAGCCAGTAGCACTTGTCCCTGTGCGGCACCCAGTGCCTGGGGCAGAGTTTGCACCCGGAGCCTCCTGCACGGGGAAATGGAACAATTATTAATCACGGGTCATTCTGACCTGCTTCCCCTGCAGAGACACACAGAGCTGCCACACTCGGTGAGTTAGGGAGACAAAGGGCCGTGCATTGGCAGAGCTATGGGGAGCGAGGCAAGATCGTAACATCTCTGGATGTTGTGTCCGCGTGGACGCCAATGCTCCCACGTGATGCCCGGGGACACTGAGGTGCAGATTAGCAGAGTGAGGGCTCAGTTGGGGACTCTCCCCTTACAATCCCTGTTGCCCCACTGCCTTAGGAGTGCTGTGTTGGGTTATCAGAGGTTCAATAGGCTCACTTTCATCTTCTAGACACTGCTGACCCAGTGCATGGCACCAGGGGGCCCTGATCCTAGCAGGGGCAGGGACTGTCTCTCGCCATGTCTGTGCAGCGCCCGGCACAAGGGGCCCTGATCTCAGCAGAGGATGAGTGATGAGTTGCATACAGGAAGCACGGGGGTTACCTGCTGAGCTGTTTTCTGTTTCACACAAGTTTTGTTTCAAGCTGGATCGGAAGGCCTCCAAGCTCCCATTGAATGTGGTTGTGCTTTGACTGATCTCACGCAAATTGCTCCTCTCTGTGCTCTGCGGGACCCCTGGCATCTGTGGGTTCTGAGATGGGCACTGAGAAACTTCAAGGTAAAGAGAAGTGAAAGGTTGAGAAGACAGGGCCAGATTCCAGCTGGCGTCGATCAGCCCTTGCTCTGTCAACAGGCGCTTTTGTTTTTCCCAGAGGATGCTCCACCTGTGCTGTGCCCTGAGGCCCCGCCCTTGCTCCGCCTCTTCTGCCAAAGCCCTGCCCACATACCAGCTCTTTTGCCAAGGTCCTGCCGAAGCTCCGCCCCTTTTGCCAGTGCCCTGCTGAAGCTCCGCCTCTTTTGCCAGAGCTCCGCCCACACTCCCCCTCCTCTGCCAAGGCCTAGCTTTCACGATGCCTTTTCATCTTCCCATTCTGACCTCCCTCCTGAAGCCTCCCTTCCCCATCTTCTGCCCCTTCCTCCCCACTGTTCCCTGCTCCATCCCCTTTTCTCCCATGCCCCCCCACTGCCCTCCAAACAGCTGATTGGCAGCCAGCCCTGTTGCCCAGTGAGCCAGTATGGCTGGCAGATCCTAAACACCCCCTTTATTTGTTTCTCTAAGGGTGCTTGAGGTCCAGAGTACCCCTGTGGCTCCATCGGAATCTATGGGTCAGCTGGTGTCAATCCACCCTCACCCAGTGGCGTCCAAGCAGCCAGATCCCCAGCCAGGGTTAAATCAGTGAAACTACACCAGGAAGAGTCTGGCCAGAGCTGTCCCCGCATCACAGATTTCGAGGCCGTTCCGGTCACTTAGTCTGAGTGGCACCAGCCGGGCCTGCAGCACCCGAGCCGCAACACTCATGTCCAGCCCCAGTGACGTGTGCAGAGTTCCCGGTGTGCAGCACAAACCCTCGCCCGGGGGCCACTTACCCAGGACAGCCAGTGCAGTCACGGCACCTAGCAGGATGAGGTTCCCGGCCCAGCCGAGCCCCAGCGCGGTCCGATGCCACGGCGGGCACGGCGGCCAGGCTGCAAGAATTAACACAAGGGGGGAATGCTGAGCCGGTTTGCAAGCAGGGGGGAGAGGCACCCACCCCTGTTTGACACTAGCAAGGGTCGGCTCTGCCCTTAACCGCTCCAGCCCGGCCCGCCTGCTGCTCTCATCTGCCCATGGAAACAAGCCCCTTTGTTTTACTGTACTGAGCTGAGCTTGGTGCATGCACCTGCCTCTGAGTAGGAAGTAGGGGAGACCCAGCTCTTCTCTGCTCAGCAGTTCAGGAAACCCACAGCCGGAAGCATGGGTGGGGGGCGTAGGCGAACATATGAATGATCATGCCGAGATACAAGAAACCGACGTGAACTGTCTGTGCTGAGCAGATAGCTACTGTGAGGCTGGGTGGGACGATTCCCATCACCTTGTCACAGTCCCTGCAATCGACTGGGTGGAGAACATCAGCTAAGATTTCCTGCCCCTGCGCTTGGCCAGTGGTGGCTAGGTGACAGCATGCCACAGAAACACCAATCAGTGACACGCCCTGGCAGCAGACTCGGGGGGAGCTGGGTTAGTCTGTTGCTTAGAAGAAAAGTTTAAAAAACAAGGAGTGGTCCTGTAGCATCTAAGGGTATGTCTACACTAGCCCCCTAGATCGATCTAGGGAGGCTAATGAGGGTGACCAAAATTGCAAATCAAGCCCGGGATTTAAATCCTAGGCTTGATTTGCAATTTTGGTCGCCCTCGTTAGCCTCCCTAGATCGATCTAGGGGGCTAATGTAGACATACCCTTAGAGCCTAACAAAAACAAAAACAATAAGAGATGGTATCATGAGCTTTCATGGGCACAGCCCACTTCCTCAGACAATATGGAATAAGAGGCACAGACAGTCAAATATAAAGCAGAAAAAGAGGGAAGAGCGGGAGGAGAAAAAAACCATGTCAATTAAAGTGTCTGTGCTAGATGAGACTAATCAAGTGGGCTGTAAGTGCCTGATACTTAGCTTTTGATGTCATTTGGGTGTTTTTCTCCTCCTCCTCTCCCCTCTTTTTCTCCTTTATAGTTGACCTTTGCAGGAGGCAACTTCTTCCACATGTTTTTCTTTCTCCTGTGATCCCATTTCAGGGGGAGGAAGCTGTCAGACCCAAGGGAAAGAGACCCACACTCTCCTCAGCGTGGAGAGGGCCAATTAGGAGCAGCTGATGAGCTCGCCTCAATTAGGAGCAGCTGATGAGCAATGATGAGCAGCTGATGAGCTCTCCTCAATTAGGAGCAGCTGATGAGCTCTCCTCTGCCTGTGGAGCCTCAGAATGCCACCAATATTGGCTCATCGCACGTCCCTATCAGTCTGCCATTTCTCTTTGTCGTCTCTTGCCTTATGTTGAGATTGTAAACACTGTAGGCTAGGGCTTTGTCTTTTTGTTGTGGGTTTGTATATCTCCCAGCACAGCGGGGCCCTGGCAAATGACTGGGGTTGCTAGAGGCCACGCTACTGCAAACAGTAATTAAGTGACTTGGTCAAGGCCACACACAGAGTCAGCAGCAGAGCAAAACCTCAGAATTAGGTTTCCTACTTGCTTGTCTAGTACCTTAGCTATCAGCAGGGCTTGACAATTTAGGTAATGTACTCACCATGGGTGAGTAGATAATAGCCCGACACTACACCGCAGCATGATCAGCGCATACGCAGCACAGTCTGCGCATGTGCAGCGTGCTGAACCATACAGCTGGCAAGCAGGGCTCGCCGCAGCTTGGCAAGCGCTGGCTATCAGGATACCCAAAAAAGACGCACACCCTAACTCGTTAGAATGGGACTTCCCTGTGGATGATGACTCACGAAAAGTTCTACTCCTATGGTGGTTCAGAGCCACAACTGATCGGATCAGGGACTAAACCTTCCTTGCTGTTTTTCATGCCCCTCTAGGAGTCATCCCACATCTAAGAGAAGGAACTAAAATCTGTCCTAGCTCCTGCATCGGAAACATAATTCTGTTTGCCTAAGGCAGTGGTCTCCAACCTTTTTAAGCATGAAATTCCTTTTTGAATTTAAGTGCAATGTAAGATCTACCTCAAACCCAAATGCTCTTGCCTCTCCTACTTTGTGCCCCTTTTCTGAGGCCTTGCCCCCTGCTCACTCCATCCTCCCTCACTATCACCAAGCTGGGGCAGCGGGTTGTGAGGGCAGGCTCTGGTCTTGGATTAAGGCATTCGGAGTGCAGGAGGGACTCTGAGCTGAGCTTGGGACAGGCCGTTGGGGTGCCAAAGGGGTTCTCGGCGCAGGCTCTAGGAGAGTGTTTGGATGCAGGGGTGCTTGGGGCTAG
Organism: Pelochelys cantorii; assembly: GCA_032595735.1. NCBI lineage: Eukaryota > Metazoa > Chordata > Testudines > Trionychidae > Pelochelys > Pelochelys cantorii. Next base: position 25,014,680 of record CM064345.1, on the reverse strand, counting down.
AGCAGGGGCTTGGGGTCCAGGAAGGGGGTCATGACTGGGGTAGGATTTGGGATGTGGGCTCCAGTTGGGCCCTGCTTACCTCAGGTGGCCCCTGGGTGGTGGTGCAGTGGGGCTGACAGGCTCACCCCTGCCCTGGCCCTGCACCACTCCCAAAAGCAGCCAGCAAACTCCCTCCCAAGTCCTGTTGTGCCCCCTGTCTGCTCTGTGGAGATAGGATACAGAGTGGGAGAGGGGGCACCTTGACATCAACACCCCTCCTGTCCTTCCCCTGCCCTGCACAGCAAGCGGGAAGCTCTTGAGGGGACAGCTCCGAGGCAAAGGGCAGGAGCTGTGCAGCAGTGTGGGGAGGGGCAGCTGAAGTCCCTGCACTTGATAACAGTCTCTTGCCCAGACCAGTCAGGATCACCTGTCAGAGGCTCCAAGATCTACCAGTAGATCCCAATCAACTGGTTGGTGACCACTAGCCTAAGACATCCCTAGAAAGTGACTAGATTCTGCCTGCAGTGAAGACAGACTCTAGCAACGGGGCCCATGAACTATTTCCCCTCACTGTGCTGCACTGAGTCAGGGCACTGCTGTTTTCTACGCATCGCTTAGATGCACAAGGGACCACAATGCTCCCCTAGTCGGGCCTCCCCCGGGCACAGAGCCACCCCCAAATAATTCCCACAGCGGAAAATGTCCCGGCCATGGTCTGAAAACTCCCCTGTGACCCTTGGTAAATTATTCCACTGGTTAATTTGCAGGCTGAATTGGTCTAACTTCAAGGTCCAGCAAGTGGATCGTAGCTAGATTGTAGAGTTTGTTATTAAGTGTGTCCTTCCCAGCTGGGGCCGAGTCACCTTCCCTTTTTCTTTGTGGAGCGAAAGGGATGATACTCTTGGAGTCTCTCACGGGAAGGCAGGTTTTCCGATCCTTTAATCATTTTCATGTCTCTGCCCTGATCCCTCTCTACATCTAGTAACATCCTTCCTGAACTTCGGGCACCAGGACAGGGCACAGGAGTCCAGCAGCGGTTGTAGTGGTGACAAATAGCGGTACTAGAAACGTGCTCCGCCTATGTACAGAAGGGAAACTGAGGCATGGCACGATGGAATGCCAGCTTTCCTAAGGTATTTAGGCTCCTAAAAACCAGGCCCGGTCTGATTGTTTAAAGCCCCTAAGTCCCAAGGAAGCCAACATATCCAGGCACCGTTGGACATGCCAAGCGCATGGCGCCATTGGGAGTGTGCGATAAAGAATGGATTTGTACCCAGTTCTTCCAAGTTCTGGGCAGGTGTCCATCTCCAGAGGCCTCCTTGCTGCTCTGTCTTGGTCTTACGAAACCTGGGTCGCACTCCAGTCAGGCTATGTGGCAGCAGCGCAGAGCTGAGCTGGAGAATACACGGTGACTAACTGAGACGTGTTACTGCTGCACCTACAGCCCGTGTGAACACATTTGCCATGCAAAGCAAAACTGTATTTACTGGAGACACATTTCCCTTAGCACTCAGGGCCAGATTTGCAAGGCTTCAATACCCACGCCCAGGGCTCAGTTTCTCCAGACACAGATGTCTAGATGTTCCCAGACTAAACAGCAACTCAAGTGCAATGTTCCCTCTTATTTGTCCCCTTCTCTGTGCGGAATAAATTTTGTTATGTGCACCAAGGCGGGTGTGGATGTGCACCCCCCATATAAACACATACTGCCGGCTGTGGGGGCTCTGCTAATCAGTGGGGTGGCAATGGACTCTCCCCAAGGTGCCCACTCAAGCGCTTAGCTGTGACATTTTTGAGCAGAACGTGGAGAGTCTTCCTGAAATCTAGTCACTTTCTGGGGGCACCTACAGATGTGGCCCGATTGTGGCGCTGAGCATTTTAAAATCAATCCGTAAATCAAAGCATAAAGGCTGGGTTCTCAGCACTTATGAATCAGCAAAGCCCTGTAGAGGCCAGTGGAGTTACAGAGATTTATGTGGGGCACCGATCCGGCACTTACAGAGCGTAGCGGGTCTTGTTTATAGGCCCAGACCAGGAGCATTACACTGACCTTCTCCGAGGGGCAAAAGGAACCCAAACTCAGACCCCCCACCTGGTACCAATCAGCTGTCTGGCCACCATAGTCCTCAGTGCTGATTGGCACCTGCTGATTTTCTGGGCTTGCGAAGTGATTCCTGGACCATAGAATCCCAGGGCTGGAAAAGATCACAAGAGGCACCAAGTCCAGCCCCCTGCTCAAAGCAGGACCAATCCCAACTCAATCATCCCAGCCAGGGCTTTGTCAAGCCAAGACTTAAAAACCTTCAGGGATGGAGATTCTACCATGTCCCTAGGGAACCCATCCCAGTGCTTCTCCACCCTCCTAGTGAAATAGTTTTTCCTCATATCCAACCCAGACCTTTCCTGCTGTAACTTGAGATCATTGCTCCTTGTTCTGCCATCCGTCACTACTGAGAACAGTCTCTGTCCATCCTCTTTGGAACCTCCCTTCAGGAAGTTGAAGGCTGCTCTCAAATCCCCCCTCACGCTTCTCTTTTGTAGACTAAACAAGCCCAAATCACTCAGCCGCTCCTCATAGGTCATGTGCTCCAGCCCTCTATTCATTTTGGTTACCCTCTGCTGGACCCTCTCCAGTGCGTCCACGTCCTTTCTATAGTGGGGGGCCCAGAACTGGACACAATACTCCAGATGTGGCCTCCCCAGTGACGAATAAAGGGGAATAATCACTTCTCTAGATCTGCTTGAAATCCTCCTCCTAATGCAACCTAATATGCCATTAGCCTTCTTGGATATAAGGGCACCCTGTTGACTCATATCCAGCTTCTCATCCACTGTAATCCCCAGGTCCTTTTCTGCTGGACTGCTGCTTATCCAGTCGGTCCCCAGCCTGTAACAGTGCTTGGGATTCTTCCGTCCCAAGTGCAGGATTCTACACTTGTCCTTGTTGAACCTCATCAGATTTCTTTTGGCCCAATCCTCCAATTTGTCTAGGTCACTCTGGACCCTATCCCTACCCTCTAACATATCTACCTCTCCCCCTAGCTTATTGTCACCTGCAAACTTGCTGTGGGTGCAATCCATCCCCTCATCCAGGTCATTAATAAAGAGGTGGAACAAAACCGGCTCCAGGACCAATCTGAGGGGCACTCCCATGAAGGAGTGTGAACCTGTGTGAAGGTTGAGTATATATTTTATCCCTAATTTAATGATAAAAAGCATCTCAGGGATGTTGTAATTATCCTACCCGCAAGCATTGCAAACCTTCCTCCCCTCCAAAAACTGAGGGTTAAGGTCACCCTGAAAAGGACTCCAGGACTAGACATGTCCAGTCAAGACAGTCATGCGATATGAGTCTGCTCTATAGCGATGCTGTGAAATAAATACGCAATTAGGATCAACGCCTGTTAGAGATTTAGGTGCTGGGTTGGATGAAGCTGATTAAGAGACATTTGATTGTCTTCAGATGATTTTCTTTCATTGAGTCAGGAGCTGGATTTGGATCTCAGTGACTCGCCTCCAAATCTGGAGTGACTCCACTGCAGTGAATAGGGTTGGGATTTTGGTCTCAGTGACCTTGTTCCGAATCTGGAGTGACCCCACTTCAGTGAATTGTCTCCGGACTGGATTGGGATCCCAGTTACCCCTGTCCACATCTGGAGTGACCCTACCACAAGAAATTCTGTCAGGGCTGGATTGAAATCCCAATTACCCCATTCCAAATCCAGAGTGACTCCAGTGCCATGAATTATGTCAGGAATAGATTGAGATCCCAGTTACCCCATTCCAAATCCGGAGTGACTCCACTGCCATGCATTGTGTCAGGACTGGATTGAGATCCCAGTTACCCCATTCCAAATCCAGAGTGACTCCACTGCCGTGAATAGGGTCAGGATTCTGGTCTCAGTGAACTTGTCCCATATCCAGAGTGACTCCACTTCAGTGAATTGTGTCAGGACTGGATTGAGATCCCAGTTACACTGTTCCAAATTGGGAGTGACTCCACTGCAATGAATAGGGTCAGGATTCTGGTTTCAGGGGCCTTGTCCCAAATCTGGAGTGACTCCACTTCAATGAATTGTGTTAGGTCTGGATTGGGAACACCAGTGACCCCATTCCAAATCCAGAGTGACCCTAGTGCAAAAAATGGAGTCAGACCTGGATCCTTATCTCAGTGACCAGGAGTAAATCCAAAGCCACCCCCCGAAGTCAGTGGAGTTAGGACCAAATTCTGATCTCCATGACTTCGGAGTAAATCCACAGGGACCGCACCAAAGCCAGTGGAACTCTGCCCCTTACACCAGATCGGGATCAGATCCTTGGCACATCACTAGACCTGATATTTATTAAGCGTTACCATAGCAAAAATGGAATCCAGCCTCTCAAGAGCCACACCCCTGAAAAAAATAGGCCCCAAAATAAATTGCACTCACAGTCCTGCTGTGCCGGAGCCGAAATGCTGCTGGGTGCAGAGCCTGTGGGGTGGTTTAAATAGGAATAGACCATGCTGTCAGCCATGGCCGGCCAGAAGGCTCCGTCCTAGCTGTGTCTGAGCCCAGTTGACCAACACCCCTTCTTCCAGGAAACAGTGTCTTTGTTGAACTCTGCCACCTGCTTCCTGCTGCATGGGCTGAATAAATTGTCCCTTCTTCCCTAGCTGCTCTTCTCCCAACTTTCCAATGGGGTTCGGGCACCCGACTTAACACCAATTCTATTCAGTGAGGCAGCAAATTCCAATCCGGAGCCAGGCAGCGCTGGTGTAGACGGCCTTGTGTCTCGAACCCGTCCCTCTGCTTTTTTCTGTGCTGGGAGAATAAATGATTCTTTGATGGGCCCTGCCCACAACAGCCAGCTGTCAAAAGTTTGTGCTGCTCCTCTAGCTCGAGAGGCGGAAATGAGCTCAAAAAGAGGGTGGGTGGACAGCTTGCCTCCAAAATGTTCTCACTGCACTGTATTTCTTTTGCAGCAAGCAGCTTGCCTCCCTCCAAACATTTGGAATGGTTGTCTCCCCATGAAACACCCTCCCCCCCAAAAAAGGTTGCAATTATGGGGGCATTTCTGAAGGGGGAGGCAAAAAATGTTGCATGGGGAGGTTGCACAAGCAGTGGAAAGTTTCCACTGAAAAATTTGATATAAGTGGTGACAAAAATTATTTTCCATCAGTATTTCCAATGGGAAAACAAACAGCAATTTCCCATGTTTGGAAACTTCTTTGCCATGGTGCAATGGTATGGCCCAAGGGGCGGGAAAATGGTGGTTTTATTGTCTGGACCTAAGGGCAGTTGTTTCAGCGTTTGTGCAGCTAGACAGAACTTGGACTTGGTTAGAACCCTAAAAAATAGCAGCGGGACGTTGTCTTGGGCTGGTAATTCAAGTCTGAGCCTGCCTGCCTACTAAGCCAAGAGCACTAGTCCAAGTCACAAGCACCGTACCAGCCATCCTGAAAATTTTCCTTGCTCTCTCCAGTGGAGCTTGCATCAGTCGTGCCATGAGCAGTGCTGCTCTGTGGGAGTAGAAGGTGAAAAGTCATTAATAGTTTCACAGATGTAAAGGTCACTGGCGCATCTTATCTAACATCTGTAAAGCAGGCCAGAGACCATTAGTAGGGCTAGGATTGAGGCTGTAGCAGTTGTCTGAGTGAGAGAGTGTGTGACAAAACACCCTCGTTTAAGGACACTTGGCAATGCTTCCCTCCATGGTGAACAGATGTACGGCACAATGACAGGCCGCTTCTGACATGTCAAAACAGAAATGTTCAAGATTTTGATTTGGGGGGGAAATGGCCTTTTCAGATATTTCCACCCCAAAATGTATTTTTGAGAGGAGGTTTTTTTGTAAATGAAATATTGAGTTATTTATCCTCCCCTCCACTTTTTGCTCCCCTTTTCTTTTTCACAATTGCAAAAGGAAACAAATCAGGAGGGATGGGTGGAAAAGGGAAGGAAAATTCAATACACATGCCCTGAAAAATGGAAAAAAAAATTGAAAATGTTAAAGGTCTGCAGAAGTTTCCAGTGAAAATTTCCTCGCCAAAAAAAAAGTGAAACATTTTTAAACCTGCAAAGTGAAGATGGTGTGGTGCTGCGCCCACCCCTATATTTTTATGGAACTATGTTTTTTAATATAAATATGCACAACTGGAATATGCTTTATGCAAAACTGTGGCATGTAACCTCTCTTTGAAAAGTCTATAATCCACTAAATGTGTATATTCTGTTAGGGCATATCTGCAAAACAGCATTATTTCAAAATAACTAATGTTATTCCAAAATAACAAAGAGTGTGTCTACACAGCAAGCTATTATTTCAAAATAATGTCGAGCTGGAGGACTTCTTGCTCTGAATCTTGTAACCCTCATTTCACGAGGAGTAAGGAAAGTCAAAGGAAGAACACTCTTCCTTTGACTTCCTGCTGTGTAGACAGCGCCTAAAGCCGAATTAAGCTATTTCGACTTCAGCTTACGTAATTGACATAACTAAAGTTGCAAAGCTTAATTCAACTTTTTCCCTGCCATGTACACATGCCCTTAGTGTGCATGTATCATTCTTGTATGTGACGTTAGAAATATGGAGTGTAACCCTGTTTATTAATCTAGCTCCCCGAATGAAAGCCATTAGTGGGACTTAAGGAACTGAATGGCCCGGTGCTCAAGGCAAAGATGTGTGAATAGTCTTGTTTTTCCTGTACACCTGGACTATGGTTGGTCCTGATAAGATGAGGCCAACTCACCTGATGTTGGAACCCATTTTGAATGTGGTACTTTTCCATTGGAAAGTGGGAAAAGGTTGGAGATGAACACAAATTATTCCCACCTTAGAAAAAACTATAAGAAATGAACCAAACAAAGGGGGTGTTGACAGTTGAAAGACACCCCCAGCTACCACCAAGATGACTAATGGAAATATCCGAGATAGAAGAAGGGGAAGGATCAAGCCCTAGCTTGTGAGAAAAGATGATGACAACTTCTGTTAGGTGAGAAATTGCAAGTAACAAGTTTCACAGAGTATAAAGCTTAACTGGAAGGTTTTGTTTTAGTTTGTTTAGTAACATATTTTGATCATCACTTTCAACCATTTAAATCCTACTTTTTAAATTAATTAAATCATTTTTGTTATCAAACCCAGTGTAAATATTTGTTATGGGAAGGGTACATAACTCTCTCTGACTGATAAAGGGAGGAAACTTTATGAGCTTTCTCTGTGTAAGCCTTGTATGCAGAGTAAGATGGATTGATCTGAGGGTTTGAGCTGCCTGGGGCTGTGCTCCTGGGAGCTGTGTCAAGTCCCTGTGGCTGAGCGTTCCCAGAGCTGAGTGGCTCTCAGGGTCTATTGCTCTGTTGGGGGGTTATTACCCACAACTTTGTGCCTTTACTGGGGGAGACCAGGGGTGCTGGCTCAGCACGACAGGACGGTGGGGTGCCCCAGAGGACAGGAAGGCAGGCTCAGGGGTATGACCAGCTCATCAGGTGACAGTCTCAAGAGGATCAATCAGTCACAGAAGATCTTTTAGAAAAAGACCGGGTTTTGATTCAAGAATTTGGAAGCTTTTGTCCATTTCTCCCAACCAGCGGTGAGTCCTTCTCTTGCACACTGATCCTAGGTCCAATTGGCTTGTGGGTAATTTTTGCTTGAGATTGTGGGAGATGTCCGTCTGACCTGGGGAATTGTGGGAAAAAGGGATGATTCCCCGGGGCTACCTGTAGGATTCCTGACTGAATTGATTGTTGTGTTTCCGTAGCATCGCAGGCGAGCCTCGGGGCTGACCGGCACTCAAATGGTCAGTGATTTTCTCTCAGTGGTTCTCAGCCTGCGGCCCGCCCAATCAGCACACAGCTGTGGTGGCCCATGTGACACCCTCAGGTAGTATATCTAGTGTGTGAATGTGGCTCACATAACACAGAGAGAGCCGCACCTGCGGCCCACAGTGGTAAATAAGTTGAGAACCACTTACTCTGGCTTGAAGAGCTTCCAACTAACCAGACTAGACCGAGGCAGGGAGAGGAAATGAGTTGCCAAAAGTCACCCAGATGGCCCAACGAAGACACGAATCTAGGTCTAGTGGATTCCAATCTGGTGCTGCCCTGCCCACTGGGCCACACTGCCGCGGTGCGAGGAGTTCTGTTCAGTCGTGGGGCGGAAGCACAGAGCCCAACGTACTTGACAGCTCGCAGCACGACCTGATCTTGAGTTACTTCAACCAGTCGAGAGGAGATTCAGGGAAGCAGAGGATGCTCTCTGGTTCCAGAGGAGAGCGGTGGACCAAAACAGACTGGTCTGCACTGAAAACATGAGTGGCCGGTAATGAAGGCAAGGGAAGGCACAGCCTTCCTAAAATTGCTTACACGCCCCAGCTGCATGGGAAAGCAGGGGCAGCAGCAGAGCAGCCCTGCTACCTGGCTGCTAGGGAAGGCTGGGTTGGGGTCAGCCCTGGCCCTCCAGGTGACCAGGAAGGATTGGGCTTGAGGTGGGTGGGGCTTGGCTCCAGGGGCAGGGCCTTGGGAAGAAGGGGCGGGGCTGGGGGGGGGAGACACTTGCCTTCCCCAGCTGGGCCTTCACCTGCCGCCCATGACTGAAAACATCCAGCAGCAAAGTAGCTTCAGGGGATAGCCGAGTTAGTCTGTTAGGGTATGTCTACGCTGCCACCCTAGTTCGAACTAGGGTGGCTAATGTAGTCATTCGAACTTGCAAATGAAGCCCGGGATTGAAATATCCCGGGCTTTATTTGCATGTTCCCGGGCGCCGCCATTTTTAAATGCCCGGTAGTTCGAACTCCCTGCCCGCGGCTACACGCGGCACGGGCTAGGTAGTTCGAATTAAAGCTCCTAATTCGAACTACCGTTACTCCTCCCTGCAATGAGGAGTAACGGTAGTTCGAATTAGGAGCTTTAATTCGAACTACCTAGCCCGTGCCGCGTGTAGCCGCGGGCAGGGAGTTCGAACTACCGGGCATTTAAAAATGGCGGCGCCCGGGAACATGCAAATAAAGCTCGGGATATTTCAATCCCGGGCTTCATTTGCAAGTTCGAATGACTACATTAGCCACCCTAGTTCGAACTAGGGTGGCAGCGTAGACATACCCTTACAGAAAAAAACAACAAATAGTCTGGTAGCACTTTATAGACTAACGAAACATGTAGATGGGATCATGAGCTTTCGTGGGCACGACCCACTTCTTCAGATGGCCGAAGTTATGAGTTGGGGATATGAAAACTCGAAATAAATAGGAGAGGGGAAGAGGAGGGGGGAGAGAAAGAAAAAGGAAGGGGGGTGGGAGACAGAGCATCATTAAGTATCTGCAGAATAGGTACTTAAACTTAAGCTGATAAAAATCAAAGTCAATAGATAGATTCCCAAAACAGGAAGGATACCACTCAGAGAGCTGTTAGCACCTTCAGCGGTTATTAAGTAGGTAGAGTCCGCACCAGCCCATATCACCACTGAGTCCATTAGCATATGAATTGAATTTGTGGATGAGCTGTCTATAAAGTCCTACCAGACCATTTGTTGTTTTTTAGCAGCAAAGTAACGTATCTTGGAGGCGTAGGGAAAATCCACACCCTGGAGTGATGCAGCTGTACCGAGCTAAGCCCTAGCGTAGACAATAGGCGGATGGAAGAATCTGTCCACATCCCTAGTACCACCTCTCAGGAGAGGCCCTTTCATTCCTGTCCGCACTGCAATGTTGCAGCCTATAGAGTTCATAAGAACATAAGAATGGCCGTACTGGGTCAGACCAAAGGTCCATCTAGCCCAGTAGCCTGTCTGCCGACAGTGGCCGGCACCAGGTGCCCCAGACAGGGTGGACCGAAGACAATAATCAAGCGATTTGTCTCCTGCCATACCTCTCCAGCCTCTGACAAACAGAGGCCAAGGACACCATTTTATCCCCTGGCTAATAGCCTTTTATGGACCTAACCTCCATGAAATTATCTAGCTTCTCTTTAAACTCTATTATAGTCCTAGCCTTCACAGCCTCCTCTGGCAAGGAGTTCCACAGGCTGACTACACGCTGTGTGAAGAAGAACTTTCTTTTATTAGTTTTAAACCTGCTACCCATTAATTTCATTTGGTGTCCTCTAGTTCTTTTATTTAGAGAACTAATAAATAACTTTTCTTTATCGGCCCTCTCCACACCACTCATGATTTTATATACCTCTATCATATCCCCCCTCAGTCTCCTCTTTTCTAAACTGAAAAGTCCCAGTCGCTTTAACCTCTCCTCATATGGGACCCCTTCCAAACCCTTAATCATTTTAGTTGCCCTTTTCTGAACCCTTTCCAAGGCCAAAATATCTTTTTTGAGGTGAGGAGACCACGTCTGTACACAGTATTCAAGATGTGGGCGTACCATAGTTTTATACAGGGGCAGTAAGATATTTTGGGTCTTATTTTCTATCCCTTTCTTAATAATTCCTAGCATCCTATTTGCCTTTTTGACCACCGCTGCACACTGTGTGGAAGTTTTCAGAGAACTGTCCACGATAACTCCAAGATCTCTTTCCTGATTTGTCGTAGCCAAATTAGCCCCCATCATACTGTACATATAGTTGGGGTTATTTTTCCCGATGTGCATTACTTTACACTTATCCACATTAAATTTCATTTGCCATTTTGTTGCCCAATCACTCAGTTTGGTGAGATCTTCTTGGAGTCCCTCACAGTCTGCTTCTGTCTTGACTATCCTAAACAGTTTGGTATCATCTGCAAACTTTACCACCTCACTGCTTACCCCTTTCTCCAGATCAATTATGAATAAGTTGAACAGGATTGGTCCTAGGACCGACCCTTGGGGGACACCGCTAGTTACCCCTCTCCATTCTGAAAATTTACCATTTATTCCTACCCTTTGTTTCCTGTCTTTTAACCAGGTCTCAATCCAAGAAAGGACCTTCCCTCTTATCCCATGACCATATAATTTACACAAGAGCCTTTGGTGAGGGACCTTGTCAAAGGCTTTCTGAAAATCTAAGTATACTATATCTACTGGATCCCCCTTGTCCGCATGTTTGTTAACCCCTTCAAAGAACTCTAATAGATTAGTAAGACAGGATTTCCCTTTACAGAAACCATGTTGACTTTTGTCCAACAAATTATGTTCTTCTACACGCTTCACAATTTTATTCTTTACTATTGTTTACTATTGCCCGGTACTGAAGTTAGACCTACCGGTCTGTAATTGCCCGGATCGCCTCTAGAGCCCTTTTTAAACATTGGTGTCATGTTGGCTACCTTCCAGTCATTAGGTACAGAAGCCGATTTAAGGGATAGGTTACAAACCACAGATAATAGTTCAGCAATTTCCCATTTGAGTTCTTTTAGAACCCTTGGATGAATGCCATCCGGTCCCGGAGATTTGTTAACATTAAGTTTTTCTATTTGTTCCAAAACCTCCTCTAATGACACTTCAATCCGGGACAGTTCCTCAGATTCGTCACCCACAAAGGACGGTGCAGATTTGGGAATCTCCCCAACGTCCTCAGCCGTGAAGACTGAAGCAAAGAAATCATTTAGTTTCTCCGCAATGGCTTTATCGTCCTTGATTGCGCCTTTTATAGTTCGATCGTCTAGGGGACCCACAGGTTTTTTAGCAGGCTTCCTGCTTCTAATGTACTTAAAAAACATTTTGTTATTTCTTTTTGAGTTTTTGGCTAGCTGTTCCTCAAAATCTTTTTTTGCTTTTCTTATTACATTTTTACACTTGATTTGATAGTGTTTATGTTCCTTTCTATTTATCTCACTAGGATTGGACTTCCACTTCTTAAAAGATGCCTTTTGGTCCCTCACTGCTTCTTTTACATGGTGGTTAAGCCACGGTGACACTTTTTTAGGTCTCTTGCTATGTTTTTTAATTTGGGGTATACATTTAAGTTGGGCCTCTATTATGGTGTCTTTAAAAAGTTTCCATGCAGCTTGCAGGGATTTGGCTCTAGTCACTGTGCCTTTTAATTTCTGTTTAAATAGCCTCCTCATTTTTGTGTCATTCCCCTTTTTGAAATTAAATGCCAGGGTGCTGGACTGCTGAGGTGTTCTACCCACCACAGGAATGTTGAATGTTATTATATTATGGTCACTATTCCCAAGCGGTCCTGTAACGGTTATTTCCTGGACCTGATCCTGCACTCCACTCAGGACTAAATCGAGAATTGCCTCTCCCCTTGTGGGTTCCTGCACCAGCTGCTCCAAGAAGCAGTCATTTAGGCCATTGAGAAATTTTATCTCTGCTTCTCTTCCTGAGGTGACATGTACCCAGTCAATATGGGGATAATTAAAATCCCCCATTATTATAGAGTTCTTTATTTTGGTAGCCTCTCTAATCTCCTTCAGCATTTCAATGTCAGTATCACTGTCCTGGTCAGGTGGTCGGTAATATATCCCTACTGCTAGTGTCTTATTATTGGAGCATATGATTACTATCCATAGCGATTCTATTGAACATGTTGATTCACTTATTTTTATTTCATTTGATTCTACATTATCTTTCACATACAGTGCCACTCCACCACCCACCCGGCCTGCTCTATCCTTTCGATATATTTTATATCCCAGTATGATTGTGTCCCACAGATTTTCCTCATTCCACCAGGTTTCAGTGATGCCTATTATGTCAATCTCCTCATTTAATACTAGGTACTCTAGTTCACCCATCTTATTAGTCAGACTCCTAGCATTTGTGCAGAAGCACTTTAAAAATTTGCCACTGCTTATTTGTCTGCCCTTCCCTGGTGCATTGGATTCCTTTGTATGCGGTTGTTTGTCTGCTCTGGCCCATGGTTTGCCCTCTCCCCTCCTCTCTTTCTGACTACAGCTTAGAGAATCTCTATCAATGGATTCTCCTCTAAGAGAAGTCTCCCTCCGATTTACGTGCATCTCTGCACCAATTGGCTTTCCCCGATTCGAAGCGTCGCCGTCACCAGGGAGGGTGAATGTTGACTTGTGATGTATGGAGACAAATCTGAGGCTTCTGGGACGCTCCCCGCTGGCCTCAGGGCTGGTGCAAACTGCCTCGCAGCATTTCACACCTCCCCTCACCACCTCCGTGTCTTCCGGGCCCATGGGGCCTCGCAGGAAACCGTCTGGGTGCCAGAACATCTCTGCTTTCTGAGAGCTGCCCTTCACATCCTCAGCTTATCAGCTCTGGCCCATCGGTTCACTCCCCTGCCCGCCGCATCCTCCCCCTTCAGCTGCTGCAATTCCCACAGTGGGGCGGAACCAGGCCTTAAGGCTAGATGGGCCCATGAGGCTGTCTAGTTTGATGTCCTGCAGGGCTGGCCTTACCATGAGGTGAACTGAAGTGGCCACCTCAGGTGCCAGACTGTGGGGGGGTGCCACTAGGACCCAGAGTGTAGAAAATTGTGTCTGCTGCTGGTGCATACGTAGGTAGCAGAGCAGCACCATGAGAGGAGTAGAACAGGAAGAAGGCAGAACTGAGAGCTTTCAAAGTTTTGGCCCAAGCAAGGAGGCATGGGGGCAGCATTTGAGCTCCCCACCTCAGGTGCCAAAATGTTGTGGGCGAGCCCTGATGTCCTGTATTGACTAGATATTGTAGAGCATTTGTCTGTTTGGGTATGTCTAGACTACACCTGTCTGTCGACAGAGAGATGGAGATTAGGCACGTCAAAATTGTTAATGAAGCAGGGATTTAAATATCCCGCACTTCATTAGTATAAACATGGCCGCTGAAATGAGGTTTACAGGATCTTTCAAGAAAGAGTTTATTTTCGAAAGATCCACGTCTAGACTTCTGGTTTTTTTTTTTTTGAAAAAACTCTGTTTCGAAAAAAAGCAGTGGCCATGTTTATGCTAATGAAGCACGGGATATTTAAATCCCTGTTTCATTAGCAATTTCGACATGCCTAATCTACATCTCTCTGTCAACAGAGAGGTATAGTCTAGACACAGCCTTTGTGTGTCTGCTCATGAACTCCTCCTAAACGGTAAGAGCTTAGACCGTCTCCCTAATTTGGTCTGCAGCTTCCTCTTATCCGAATTTAAAGCAAGGCCAAGGTTTGGTTCTGCCAGGACGATGGACTGTGCCTGGAATGGGACTGTGTCTCATCAAACCCAACAGAAACCAGACAGACTCAGCAAAGTGGACACCAGCCTCAGCCCGGACAGCACGGAGCGAGTGCTGAGAAAGACTGAACCAAGATGAGCCAGAAAAACAGGCTGCACCTGGAATGGGATCACTCCTCAACACACCTGACAGAAAAGAGTAACAATGGAGACATTTGGGGTATGTCTAGACTACATCCCTCTGTCAGCAGAGGAATAAGGGATCGGTCGAAAAAGGCTTTCTTTTTTCGACCGATCACCGTCTAGACTGCCACTTTTTGCTGACAAAGGGCCGCGTCAGCAGAAAGCAGTGGCCATTTTTATGCTAATGAAGCACGGGATATTTAAATCCCCGCTTCATTAGCAATTTCGGTATGTCTAATTTACATCCCTCTGCCGACAGAGGGATGTAGTCTCGACATACCCTTGGAGTAGTGCTCTGCGTTGGCCCAGCTGCCTCAAGGCTTCAGGCTGGAAAACTAGAAGAAAATGTTATTGGAAACCAAATTGACTAGAACTCTTTTCTGTTCAATTAGAGTGAATTGAGTTAAATCATAGTGAATCATAGTGAGTTTATAGGGATTATGACGGTGTGTCTGCCCCGCACTGGCCCTTTAAGGGTTGAAACCCAGCCCAGGGAGAAGGCTGGGAGAGTGTAGCCCACAGCTGAGGCAGATACAGCCAGTTAGGGCCCAGCTGTGGGCTGTATACATAAGGGCTCGTGGCGGGAAGGAGAACACAGACACTCTCGCTCTAGCTGGGGAGCCGGGCAGGGACCTGGCTGCCAGGGAAGCTAGAGGCTTCCTGAGACAGAGCAGTGCTGGAAAGAGGCAGGCAGACCTGGGAAGCTCTGGCCTGACCTCACTCCCAGGCGGCAGGGCCTGAGGCAAGTCCTGAGGGACTAGGCCAGCAGGGGGCAACCAGGATAGGCAAAGGCAACAGGCCCATACCCCTTGCCAATTCTGAGTGGCCATGTCAGGCTGCAGTTTGCCCCTGAGGTAAAGAGCTAGATGAAGACTGGCAGTGGGTCACTGAGGCAAGGTGGGTCTAGGGGAATTGGGGGTTCCCAGAGAGCAGGAGCACTGACCAGGGACAGTACGAGGAGGAAAGGGCGCCGTGGCCAGGAAGGGACACGGGGCTGAATCAAAAGAAGACTCGAACCAACCAGCAGAGGGCGCCCTGAGGCAGGAGATCTGATTCGCCAAGTGATCGCCTGGAGGCACCGTGCGGGATCAATGCTCACCCTGTGACACATGGTGGAGAATGTGGGCACATGCGGTACCCATGATACAAGGAGGCTATCTGATAAACTCGGACCATCGGACCATAAGGGAGCTATTTTAAAAATTCTGGCCATGGGGCTGTGCCGCCCTGTGCCCAAGGGGGATTTCTTACAGACTCCGGCTGTTGGGCTGCGCTGAGAGACAGTGAGAATGAGAACTGGAAAAATGGACGTTTATTGGAAGGCGTGGGTGGCCCAGCTGGCCGAGCAGTGGAGGGGACTGGTCTGGATGCTGTGGAGGTGGGCACCCGGACTCCATGGGAAGCCAGACACCCAGAGCTGGAAGCTGGAGTGCTGATTCCTTGAGTGACCAGCTGGAGGCACCGTGGGGGTGAGTGGGCACTATGTGGCGGGGATGAAGAAAAAAAATACACTGGATGAAATGTCTATTTAAAAAAACTTACTAAAAAAAAATAAAAGTAAACAGAAACACTTTAACAAGCCCCACCTCTTCCTGCCCAAGCTCCACCCCTTGTCCCGAGCCCTGCCCCTGCACCTCCTCTTCCCGCCCATGCTCCATCCCTACTCCCAACCCTGCCCCTGCCCTGCCTCTTCTCCCCACCCCTTCTCCCAAGGCCCACCTGTGCCCCACCTCTTTCCGCCCACGCTCCACCTCTTCTCCCAAGCCTGCTCCAGTCCCACCACTTCCCGCCCATGTCCCATCCCATCTCCCAAGCCCAGCCCGTGCCCAGCCTCTTTTCACTCACATTTCACCAGTTCTCCCAAGCCCCGCCCATGCCCCGCCTCTTCCCACCCACACTCCACCCCTTCTCCCAATCCCCACCCATGTTCTGCCTCTTTTCACTCACATTCCACCCCGTCTCCCAAGCTCAGCCCATGCCCCGCCTCTTCCCACCCATGCTCCACCCCTTCTCCTAAGCCCCACCCCTGCTCCACCTCTTCCCACCCCTGCTCCACACCAGGCTCTGTACCCACCTGTGTTGAATACTATTGTTCTTAAATCAGTTACATCATTTTGTCCTTGAACAAAAGCGATATCGGAATGGGAACAGTGACCCAATGCTGGATATGTGAGTTCCAGTCACTGTACAGAGAGAAAAGGGTTAAATACATTGTAGATGCTGATGTTTACACATGAGAATAGATGTGCATTTTATTACAACGCCGGACACGCTCCTTCCATTTGTGCATAGTCAGACCCTGCCGCCTAGAGGTGACAAGTGAGTTAAACACTGAACAAATTGTGCAATAATTCTCTGCTGTGGAGGTAAGGCTGAACTGTCCTGCTCTTGATTAGTGAATTTTCTTGTCACTTTAGCATCTGGCTGGGCATGAGGTGTGGGAGGAAGAAGAAATGAATGCCATTCACTGGGGCTGGGACATGACTAGAATTAGTAAATGTTTTCTGAAAACCTTTGGTGTGATTTTTTTTTTCCAGTGAACAACAACTTTGGTAACCACAGCAAACCTGTTCACATGTTTTGATCAAAAATGTCTGGGTTGTTATTGAAGCACAAAACCAAAGATTAAACAGTTTCCCACAAAAATGAGTTATTTTCCCTTTGAAAAGTGGAACTCAGACATTTAAAAAAAATCCATTTTCAATCAAAATGTTCCATTTTCTGTTAAAAAAAATCAGATTTTGAAAACTGACAAGAATCAATATTTTTTTTTCTGAGAACAGAAACTATATTTCCAGATACAAGATTCTGTTCCTGAACAGAAACTGTCTTTCACCATGGCTACGTCTAGACTACATCCCTTTTTCGTAAAAGGGATGTAAATTAGACGTATCGCAATTGCTAATGAAGTGGGGATTTAAATCTCCCCCGCTTCATTAGCATAAAAATGGCTGCCGCTTTTTGGGATAAGGGATCTTTCGGAAAAGGCTTTATTTTCCGCAAGATCAGTGTCTAGACTGGCGCTTTTTTCCGACAAAGCTTTGTGCGGAAAAAAAGCGGCAGCCATTTTTATGCTAATGAAGCGGGGGAGATTTAAATCCCCGCTTCATTAGCAATTGCGATACGTCTAATTTACATCCCTTTTACGAAAAAGGGATGTAGTCTAGACGTAGCCCATGTGTCTGTGCAGCACCCGGCACAACGGGGCCCTGATCTGAGCTGGGGCAGGGTCTGTCTCTTGTTGTGTCTGTGCAGCGCCCATGGCCAAAAATAAACCCAGGTCACTCTGCCTGGGTTTCCCCCTCCATTTATATGGGGCATCTGCCCCCTTGAGGCCTCAACAAGCCCAAGCAAAAGAGATGTAGCTGTGTTAGTCTGGTCTTGCTGAAACAAAAGACAGGACTATGCAGCACTTTAAAGACTAACAAGATGGTTTATTAGGTGATGAGCTTTTGTGGGCCAGACCCACTTCCTCAGATCAAATAGTGGAAGAAAATTGGCATGACCATATATACCAAAGGGATACAATAAAAAAAAAGTGAACACATATAAAATAGACAAATCAGATTATAGAACAGAGGGGGGATGGGGGGGAGGTTAATGTCTATGAGATAATGATATTAGAGGTGATAATTGGGGAAGCTATCTTTGTAATGGGTGAGATAATTAGCATCTTTGTTAAGGCCCATTCGTAAAGTGTCAAATTTAAGCATGAATGACAATTCAGAGGCTTCTCTTTGAAGTCTTGTGTTAAAGTCTTTTTGAAGCAGGATGCAGGTAGTCAGGTCATTGAGACAATGCCCAGGCTGGTTGAAATGGCAAGAAACTGTTTTTTCTTTGTGAAACTGTCTGATGTCTGATGTCTGATGTCTGGTGCCAGGCAAGATGGCTCAACCCCAGCCCTGCTGGCCACTCTTTTGATGTTACAACTCCCCCCCGTGGCCACTGTCTGTAGTGTGTCCCTCCTTTCGCTGTGCCCCTCCCTTTCCATGTTATGGAAAACAGTCCCATTCCCGGCACATACCATTTCCCAGGCACAACCAAACCCCTGGCCTTGCTTTAAGTTATGATCAGAGACCAGATTTGGTGGTCCTAGCTCTTACTGTTCAGGAGGAGTTCTTGAACAGATGGACTTGCAGATGCACAGACAGACAGACCCTAATATATAGAGAGGCTAGAAGACTAGACTTCCATGAATTGCCCATGGAAAGAGATTCTGTTTCCAAAGCTGGTCTGAGGGCTTTGCGCAAGAGGGTTTTTCTTGCGCAAGAAGGGGCAGTGTAGACGCTCCTTCTGGTGCAAGAGCCTCTTCTGCAAAAATGGCGACTCATGAGGTATGCAAACGAGGCTCGGCTATATTCCATGCTTAGCCTCATTTGCATATTTCTCGCGCAAGAAGCCGCGAGTGTAGACATAGCCAAAGACCAGTTTATGGGTACTTAGAAGTTCTGTTAGGCTATGTCTACACTGGCAGGTTCTTGCACAAGAACCTGCCGAGCATCCACGCTGCCCATCCGCTTTTGTGCAAGAAGATTTGCAGTACGGCGTGGGAAGACAGGGCTTCTTGTGCAAAAGCTACGTTCTTTTCTAAGAAGTGTAAGCCCTCTTGCGCAAGAGGGCAGTGTGGACGCACGGCAGACATGTCTTGCACTCTTGTGGAAGACCTTTTGCACAAGAATTCTTGCGCAGAACAGTTCTTGCGCAAGAAGCCTGCAGTGTAGATGTAGCCGAACTGTTCTGCGCACGAGTTCTTGTGCTAGAGCACGTCCACACTACAATGGGCTTTTGCACAAGAGATGTGCTTTTGCATGAGAGTGTCCATGGCAGTGTGGATGCTCTCTTGCACAAGAAAGCTCTGATGGCCATTATAGCCATAGGGGTTTCTTGTGCAACAAACCCCTGTTGCCCATCCACACTGCCTTTCTGTGCAAGAGCTCTTGCACAAGAGCGCTTATTCCTCCTGGGGAGAGGAATAACTCTTGCGCAAGAAGCCCTCTGTTCTGACGCTTTACTGTAAATTTACTTGCACAAGAATCCACGTGCAGCGTAGATGCTCTACAAGTTTTTGCGCAAGGACAGCCGTTCTTGCACAAAAAGCCTGCAGCATAGACATAGACTTACAGTGTTTGCTCGCTGTTCATGGTTTGTCAAGAAAAATACTTGCATACTGTAAAAATAATGTGTGGGACTATTTTAAATGGTCTCTTCCTTTGTGCATTATTTCATTTCCAAAATAAAGATTTAGCACATTAACTCATCCCTATGGTCTATGCACAGAATTTAGCTCCATCTGTTTTCTTTTACTTGATGGCGCAAAAAGAGACATGTTGTGCAGAACTGGGAATATATTCATCTCACATTGTTCAGTTGGACAATCACAGCTACCATAACTGAGTCCTGTTCAGTGTTTGTTCTAGTCCACATATACTCCCTTTCAGTGGTTTTAAACTTGCTACCAATTAAGTTCATTTGGTGACTCCTGTATTTCCCCAAAGAAAACCTGATTTGCAAAAAAAAAAAAAAAAATCCAGTTTTTGACAGCAAGTGTTTAGAATGAACAAAAATGTTTCTTTTAATTTCAAATTGAAATGCTCATGTTGGTTTTACAAAGCAGGACTGTCGCTGCTCCCTTAGCTCTAGGGATGAGCTGTCATGGCAGCAGATCCCACCTTGGGGAAGGGAAACAGGCGAGTCCCCAGGCCCACAGGTGGAATGACCCTCGCTACGCAGCACCAGCAGCGGGTGTCACACCGGATTGCACGTCTCCAGATTGTGCCCTCCCACCCCGCGGGTGGGGATGCAGGAGCCATAGCTACGCTCTTTTTTAACAGGTGTAAGCCCTCTTGCGCAGGAGCTCTTGCACAAGAGGGCAGTGTGGACGCTGGGCAGGGATTTCTTGCGCAAGAAAGCCCTATGGTTAAAATGGCCATCAGAGCTTTCTTGCGCAAAAGAGCATTCACACTGCCATGGGTGCTCTTGCGCAAAAGCACAGCTCGCACATGGCAGTGTGGACATTTTCTTGCGCAAGACCTCTTGCATAAGAACCCTTGCACAAGATGTTCTTGCGCAAGAAGCCTCCAGTGTAGACATAGCCAAAGGGGCTACGTCTAGACTGGCATGATTTTCCACAAATGCTTTTAATGGAAAAGTTTTTCTGTTAAAAGCATTTGCGGAAAAGAGCGTCTAGATTGGCATGGATGCTTTTGCGCAAAAGCACTTTTTGTGGAAAAGCATCCGTGCCAATCTAGACGCGGTTTTGTGCAAGAAAGCCCCGATCACCTTTTTTGCGCAAAACAGTTTTTAGCTGTGTACACTGGCCCTCTTGCACAAATACATTTGCACAAGAGGGTTTTTTCCCGAACAGGAGCATCATAGTATTTGTGCAAGAACACTGACAATCTTACATTAGATCGTCAGTGTTCTTGCGCAAATTCAAGCGGCCAGTGTCGACAGCTGGCAAGTTTTTCCGCAAAAGCAACTGCTTTTGCGGAAAAACTTGCCAGTCTAGACACAGCCAGGGAGTATACCTGGACTAGAACAAACACTGACAGGACTCAGTTATGGTTGCTGTGATTGTCCAACTGAAAAATGTGAGATGAATATGTTCCAAGTTCTGCATGACATGTCTCTTTTTGCACCATCTAATAAAAGAAAACAGATGGAGCTAAATTCAGTGCATAGATCTTAGGGATGAGTTAATGTGCTAAATCCTTAATTTGGAAATGAAATAATGCACAAAGGATGTGACCCATTATTTTTACAGTATGCAAGTACTTTTCTTGGCAAACCACGAACACGGAGCAAACACTGTAAAATCACAGGCTGCATCTAGACTGGCATGATTTTGCGGAAATGCTTTTAATGGAAAAGTTTTTCCATTAAAAGCATTTCCGCAAAAGAGCGTCTAGATTGGCACGGGTGCCTTTGCGCAAAAAGTGCTTTTGTGCAATAGCATCCATGGCCAGTCTAGATGCGATTTTGTGCAAGAAAGCCCCGATTGCCATTTTCGCCATCGGGGCTTTTTTGCGCAAAACAGTTCTTCCCTGTCTACACTGGCCCTCTTGCGCAAGTATTCTTGTGCAAGAGAGCTTATCCCTGAGCGGGAGCATCATAGTATTTGCACAAGAACACTGAGGCTATGTCTACAGTGGCGGCTTCTTGCGCAAGAACATCTTGTGCAAGGGTTCTTGTGCAAGAAGTCTTGCGCAAGAAAACGTCCACACTGCCATGTGCACGCTGTGCTTTTGCACAAGAGCTCCCATGGCAGTGTGGACGCTCTCTTGCGCAAGAAAGCTCTGATGGCCATTTTAGCCATAGGGCTTTCTTGCACAAGAAACCCCTGCCGAGCGTCCACACTGCCCCCTTGCGCAAGAAAGCTTACACCTGTTAGAAAAGAGTGTAGCTCTTGCGCAAGAAGCCCTCTCTTACCACGCCGTACTGTAAGTTTACTTGCGCAAGAGTGGGAGGGCAGTGTGGACGCTCTGCGGATTCTTGCGCAAGAACGGCCATACTTGTTCAAGAAGCCTCCAGTGTAGACATAGCCTTTTAGTGGTTTTAACCTTGCTACCTATTAAGTTCATTTGGTGACTTCTAGTGCTTGTGTTATGGGAACAAGTACAGAACTCTTCCTTATTCACTTTCTCCTTAACTGTCATGATTTTATAGACCTCTATCCTATTCCCCCTTAGTCTCCTCTTTTCTAAGCTGAAAAGTCCCAATCTTTTTAATCTCTCCTAATATGGGACCCGTTCCAAACTCCTAATACTTTTTGTTGCCCTTTTCTGAACCTTTTCCAATGCCAAGATGAGGCGAACACATCTGCACGCAATATTCAAGCATATAACAGTGCAGGGGTTGTAACTGTGATTTGCATATTCATCTCACAACACAATGTCACACAAGGCGAGCACAGAGCAGCCCAAAGAGTGGACTGATGGAGATGCACTGATGTCCCTGGCATGGCAGGACAAGTCGTACCAATGCTGCCACCGTGGGACAGACCGATCCCCTCGGGCCTCTCCAACACAGGGACCAGCCGCCTACAGCAGGTCTGCGCACGTTGCTGTCGTATCCCCATGTGGCATGCCCGGGCCACTCTGATCTGGCAGCAGCTTTCTCTGTAGCTCGGCCTAGTTTTTCCCCGGTCACTCAGTATCAGGCACAGATCACCAAGTGGGTGATAGTTCACATCATGGGCCCATTGGCGGTCTCCAGACCAGCGCTCCAGAATGCTGCCTGAGGCCCAGAAGAGGTTTGGGATCCCTATGAGGAACAGGAAATAGAGAGAGAATGTGGATGCAAAAAGGACGGAGATGGATGTATCCTCCACAACATCCTCTGGCAAGGAGTTCCACAAATTGACTGTGTGTTATGTGAAGAAATACTTCCTTTGGTTTGTTTTAAATCTGCTCCCTATTCATTTCATTTGGTCACCGCCTAGTTCTTGTGTCATGGGAAGAAGTAAACAGCTCTTCTTTATTATGTTTCTCCATTGATTATATGATTGTAATTTGTTTAGTTAACAGTAATTTCTCCTTTGGTCTTTCGCTTGGAGAAAGTTAAAGGCTGTGTCTACACTGGCATGATCTTGCGCAAAAGCGGCCGCTCTTGCGCAAAAACTTGCTGCCTGTCTACACCGGCCGCGTGTTCTTGCACAAGTAAACTGACGTTCTAATGTAAGAAATCAGGGCTTCTTGCACCAGAACTCTGATGCTCCCACTCAGGAAGAAGCCCTTTTGTGTAACTGTTCTTGCGCAAGAGGCCAGTGTAGACAGGCAACATGAATTTCTTGCGCAAGAAAGCCCTATGGTTAAAACGGCCATCATAGCTTTCTTGCGCAAGAGAGCGTCTACACTGGCATGGATGCTCTTGCGCAAAAGCACATCACGGCTACGTCTAGACTGGCATGATTTTCCGCAAATGCTTTTAACAGAAAAGTTTTTCCGTTAAAAGCATTTGTGGAAAAGAGCGTCTAGATTGGCATGGATGCTTTTGTGCAAAAGCACTTTTTGTGGAAAAGCATCCGTGCCAGTCTAGACGCGGTTTTGCGCAAGAAAGCCCCGATCGCCATTTTTGCCATCGGGGCTTTTCTGCACAAAACAGTTTTTAGCTGTCTACACTGGCCCTCTTGTGCAAATACATTTGCACAAGAGGGCTTTTTCCCGAACAGGAGCATCATAGCATTTGCGCAAGAACACTGACAATCTTACATTAGATCATCAGTGTTCTTGCGCAAATTCAAGAGGTCAGTGTAGACAGCTGGCAAGTTTTTCCGCAAAAGCGGCTGCTTTTGCAGAAAAACTTGCCAGTCTAGACGCTGCCCTCTTGTGGAAAAGCACATGCCAGTGTAGACGTTCTCTTCTGGAAGGCTGTGTCTAGACTGGCCAGTTTTTGCACAAAAGCAGTTGCTTTTGCGCAAAAGCTTGCCAGCTGTCTACACTGGCCGCTTGAATTTGTGCAAGAGCACTGACGTTCTAATGTAAGAAATCAGTGCTTCTTGTGCAAATACTTTGACACTCCCGTTCGGGCAAAAGTCCTTTTGCGCAAAAGCTTTTGCGCAAAAGGGCCAGTATAGACAGCTCAGATTCATTTTGCGCAAAAAAGCCCCGATGGCTAAAATGGTGATCTGGCCTTTCTTGCGCAAAAGCGCATCTAGATTGGCCAGGGATGCTTTTGCACAAAAGCGCTTTTGCGCAAAAGCATCCGTGCCAATCTAGATGCGCTTTTGCGCAAATACTTTTAACAGAAAAACTTTTCTGTTAAAAGTATTTGCATAAAATCATGCCAGTCTAGACGCAGCCGAAGAGTTTTTGCACAAGAACTCTTCCGCAAAAGAGTTCTTGCACAAGAAGCTGCCAGTGTAGACATAGCCAAAATGTTTCAGCCATGGAAGTTTTTTTGCTGAGAAATTGGCTGTAGTAGAAAACGTATTTCCCCCAAAGAAAAAAAAATCCGATTTTTGACAGGAAGTGTTTAGAATGAACAAAAATGTTTCTTTTAATTTCAAATTGAAATTTTCATGTTGGATTTATAAAGTAGGAGTGTCTCTGCTCACTTAGCTCCAGGCAGGCCCCTCCTTGGGGAAGGGAAACAGGCGAGTCCCCAAGCCCACAGGTGGAGCGACCCTCGCTATGCAGCATCAGCAGTGGGTATCACACTGGATTGTGTGTCTCCAGCTTGTGCCCTCCCACCACGTGACTGGGGGTATAGGAGGGGGGTGGGCTGTGAGGCTCAGCGGTCTCTGGGCCGTGGCTCAGCAGCGCTCCCACCAGTTCCTGCCCAGCCCAGCTGTCTCAGAATTTTGAAGCCTGGGGTGCCTCATTTGCATACCCATGATGCATTGCGCACCGTGACCTGCATCCCTGGTCCATGGGCTGCGGTTGCTCCCGCGCAGCCTGGTGCCAAAGTGAGAATTTGCAGTTGAATCGGGCCAGAGCAATAGGCGGATGAAACCTGCAGAAGGGGGGTGTGAGCCACCATGATCTGAAAAAGTTTTGCTTTGCCCCTGAGTGCAGTGCTCCAGGGTTTCCCAGTATTCTTTGGTTTCTCTTCAGCTTGTATAAATCTTTTGCCTTTTTTTAAAGATTTCTGTACAAAGAAGCATTTATGAATTTTCAACCAAATTTTTGAGGCTTTCCTATGGGCTGTGTCTAAAGTGGCATGATTTTGTGCAATTATTTTTAATGGAAAAGTTTTTCCATTAAAAGTATTTATGCAAGAGAGCATCTACAGTGGCATGTGCTTTTGTGCAAAAGCATCCGTGCCAGTGTAGATGCTCTCTTGCGCAAAAAAGCTCTGATGGCCATTTTAGCCATGGGGCTTTCTTGTGCAAGACATTAACATTGATTGTCTACACTGGCCTCTTGCGCAAGAATGCTTGCGCAAGAGGGCTTATCCCTGAGTGGGAGCGTCAGAGTATTTGCGTAAGAAGCACTGATTTCGTACATTAGAATGTCAGTGTTCTTCCGCAAATACTCGCAGCCAGTGTAGACAGGCAGCAAGATTTTGCGCAAAATCTTGCCAATGTAGACACAGCCGAAGTGTTCTCGAGGGCTACGTCTAGACTGGCATGATTTTGCGCAAATACTTTTAACGGAAAAGTTTTTCCTTTGAAAGTATTTGCGCAAAAGCACGTCTAGATTGACACGGACGTTTTTGCGCAAAAGCCATTTTAGCCGTCGGGGCTTTTTTGTGCAAAACAAAACTGAACTGTCTACACTGGCCCTTTTGCACAAGAGGTTTTGCGCAAAAGGACTTTTGCCCGAATGGGAGCGTCAAAGTATTTGCGCAAGAAGCACTGATTTCTTACATTAGAACGTCAGTGCTCTTGCGCAAATTCAAGCGGCCAGTGTAGACAGCAGGCAAGTTTTTACGCAGTGGCTACGTCTAGACTGGCATGATTTTTGCGGAAATACTTTTAATGGAAAAGTTTTTCCGTTAAAAGTATTTCCGCAAAAGAGCGTCTAGATTGGCACGGATGCTTTTGCGCAAAAAGTACTTTTGTGGCAAAGCATCCGTGCCAATCTAGACACGCTTTTCCGCAAAAAAGCCACGATCGCCATTTTCACGATCAGGGCTTTTTTGCGGAAAACAAATCTGAGCTGTCTACACTGGCCCTTTTCTGCAAAAGTTTTGCGCAAAAGGACTTTTGCCCGAACGGGAGCAGCATAGTATTTCTGCAAGAACACTGACAATCTTACATGAGATCGTCAGTGCTTTTGCGGAAATTCAAGCGGCCAGTGTAGACAGTTGGCAAGTTTTTCCGGAAAAGTGGCTGATTTTCCGGAAAAAGTGGACAGTCTAGACACAGCCCACGGCTGCGTCTAGACTGGCAAGTTTTTCCACAAAAGCAGTTGCTTTTGTGGAAAAACTTGCCAGCTGTCTACACTGGCTGCTTGAATTTGCGCAAGAACACTGATGATCTAATGTAAGATTGTCAGTGTTCTTGCGCAAATACTATGATGCTCCCGTTCGGGAAAAAGCCCTCTTGCGCCAATGCTTTTGCGCAAGAGGGCCAGTGTAGACAGCTAAAAACTGTTTTGCGCAAAAAAGCCCCGATGGCGAAAATGGCGATCGGGACTTTCTTGCGCAAAACGGCATCTAGATTGGCACAGATGCTTTTCTGCAAAAAGTGCTTTTGCGCAAAAGCATCCGTGCCAATCTAGATGCTCTTTTCCACAAATGCTTTTAATGGAAAAACTTTTCCATTAAAAGCATTTGTAGAAAATCATGCCAGTCTTGATATAACCCACAAGTTTTCCTCTGAAAAAAAAAAAAAAAGCTGAAAAAGAAAAACTAGAAACCTTCAAAATTACATAAAACTTCAACATATCCAAAAAGCATACTAAAAAGCTCTTTATCTGATTTTTACCACATTGGTTAGCTTCATCAAAATGAAGCCTCAAAAAATTGGTTGATAACTCATAAATGCTGCTCTTCACGGAAATCTTTAGTAAAAGGCGAAAGATTTATACGAGTTGAAGAGAAACCAGAGTATACTAAACATACCATCCCGTGGAACAGCTCCCAGGACAAAAGTATCATTATCAGATCATGGTGACTGTTTGGATGGGTGGATAACATCTCCCCCCCACTCGTATTTCTTCAGACTATTGCCCGGGCCCAATTCAACTGCAAGTTCTCACCTCAGAACCAGGCTGTGCAGGAGCAAACGCAGCCCATGGACCAGGGATGCTGGTCACAGTGTGCAATGCATCCTGGGTATGCAAATGATGTGCCCCTCTCTCCAAGCTCCCACAGCAGCTGGGCTGGGCAGGACTAGTGGGGCTGTGTCTAGACTGGCCACTTTTTCTGCAAAAGCAGTTGCTTTTGCGCAAATTCTTGCCAGCTGTCTACACTGGCCGCTTGAATTTCCACAAGAACACTGACGATCTCATGTAAGATTGTCAGTGCTTCTTGTGGAAATACTATGCTGCTCCTGTTTGGGCAAAAGTCCTTTTTGCGCAAAAGGGCCAGTGTAGACAGCTCAGATTTGTTTTGCGCAAAAAAGCCCCGATCGCGAAAATGGTGATCGGGGCTTTTTTGCGCAAAAGCACATCTAGATTGGCCACAGACGCTTTTCCGCAAAAAGTGCTTTTGCACAAAAGCGTCGGTGCCAATATAGACGCTCTTTTCCGCAAATGCTTTTAACGGAAAACTTTTCCGTTAAAAGCATTTGCGGAAAATCATTCCAGTCTAGACGTAGCCTGGGAGTGCCATTGAGCCAGGGCCCGGAGACCACAGAGCCTCGCAGCCCGCCCCGCTCCAGTGTCCCCAGCCAGCGGGATGGGAGGGCACAAGCTGGAGACGTGCAATCCGGTGTGACACCCCCTGCTGGCTCTGCACGGTGAGGGTCACTCCACCTGTGGGCCTGAGGACTCGCCTGTTTCCCTTCCCCAAGGCGGGACCTGCTGCCTTGACAGCTCATCCCGGCTCTGTCTACACTCGCGGCTTCTTGCACAAGAAATATGCAAATGAGGCTAAGCGTGGAATATGGCCAAGCCTCATTTGCATATCTAATGAGCCGCCATTTTTGCAGAAGAGGCTCTTGCGCGAGACAGAGCTGTCTACACTGCCCCTTCTTGCGCAAGAAAAACCCTCTTGCGCATTGTCTTTATTCCTGAAAATAATCAGCGTAGCGGCATTGTGCAAGAGGGGTTTTCTTGGCACATGCCAGTGTAGGCGCTCTCTTGCGCAAATACTCTAACGCAAAGACTCTTGCGTTAAAGAGTATTTGCGCAAAATCATGCCAATGTAGACGTAGCCCTAGAGATCAAGTTATGAATGCTTAGAAGTTCTGTCTTACTAATGTTTCAGTAAAATGGGGGATTTTTTTTTCTCTTTTCAATCTGTGAAACAGATGTTGTGGTCAGCAGATAGAGGTTTTTCTTTTATGGTGTGTGAGCTTTGTGATCTTACTCTGTTTTCTCGGTGTTCATGGTTTGACAAGAAAAGTACTTGCATACTGTAAAAATAATGTATGGAGCTATTTTAAATGGTCACTTCCTTTGTGCATTATTTCATTTCCAAATTAAGGATTCAGCCCATTAACTCATCCCCATGATCTATGCACACAATTTAGCTCCATCTGTTTTCTTTTACTTGATGGCCCAAAAAGAGACATGTTGTACAGAACTTGGAATATATTCATCTCACATTTTTCAGTTGGACAATCACCATAACTGAGTCCCCCTCTTAGGCTTTGTCTACACTGGCGGCTTCTTGCACAAGAACATCTTGCGCAAGTGTTCTTGTGCAAGAAGACTTGCACAAGAAAATGTCCACACTGCCATGTGCGAGCTGTGCTTTTGCGCAAGAGCACCCATGGCAGTGTGGATGCTCTCTTGTGCAAGAAAGTTGTGATGGCCATTTTAGCCACAGGGCTTTCTTGCACAAGAAACCCCTGCCGAGCGTCCACACTGCCCTCTTGCGCAAGAGGGCTTACACCTGTTAAAAAAGAGCGTAGCTCTTGCGCAAGAAGCCCTCTCTTACCACGCCGTACTGTAAATTCACTTGCGCAAGAGTGGGCGGGCAGTGTGGACGCTCTGCAGATTCTTGTGCAAGAACGGCCTTACTTGCTCAAGAAGCCATGAGTGTAGACATAGCCCTGGTCTCCTCTTTTCTATGCTGAAAAGTCCCAATCTTTTTAATTTCTCCTCATATGGGACCAGTTCCAAACCCCTCATAATTTGTGTTGCCCTTTTCTGAACTTTTTCCAATGCCAAGATGAGGCTGCTCCCTTAGCTCTAGGGGGCTATGTCTACACTCGCGACTTCTTGCGCAAGAAATATGCAAATAAGGCTAAGCGTGGAATATCGCTGAGCCTCATTTGCATACCTAATGAGCCGCCATTTTTGCAGAAGAGGCTCTTGTGCCGGAAGGAGCTGTCTACACTGCCCCTTCTTGAGCAAGAAAACCCCTCTTGCACAATGCTGCTACGCTGATTATTTTCAGGAATAAGGACAATGAGCAAGAGGGTTTTTCTTGCGCAAGAAGGGGCAGTGTAGACAGCTCCGTCTCGCGCAAGAGCCTCTTCTGCAAAAATGGCGGCTCATTAGATATGCAAATGAGGATTGCACGTCTCCAGCTTGTGCCCTCCCACCCCGCTGGCTGGGGATGCTGGAGTGGGGCGGGCTGCGAGGCTCCGTGGTCTCTGGGCCCTGGCTCAGCGGCGCTCCCACCACTCCTGCCCAGCCCAGCTGCTGTGGGAGCTTGGAGAGAGGAACACCTCATTTGCATATCCAGGATGCATTGCACGCTGTGACCGGCATCCCTGGTCCATGGGCTGCGTTTGCTCCTGCACAGCCTGGTTCTGAGGTGAGAACTTGCAGTTGAATTGGGCCCGGGCAATAGTCTGAAGAAATACGGGTGGGGGGGAGATGTTATCCACCCATCCAAACAGTCACCATGATCTGATAATGATACTTTTGTCCTGGGAGCTGTTCCACGGGAGGGTATGTTTAGTATACTCTGGTTTCTCTTCAACTTGTATAAATCTTTCATCTTTTACTAAAGGTTTCTGTAGAGAGCAGCGTTTATGAGTTATCAACCAATTTTTTGAGGCTTCATTTTGGTGAAGCCAGCCATTGTAGTAAAATCAGATAAAGAGCTTTTTAGTGTCCTTTTTGGATATGCTGAAGTTTTATGTAATTTAGGAAGTTTCTAGTATTTCTTGTTCAGCATTTTTTTTAGAAGAAAATGAGGCTATGTCTACACTCGCGGCTTCTTGTGCAAGAACATCTATGAAATAAGGGATAAGGGATCTTTCGGAAAAGGCTTTATTTTCCGCAAGATCAGCGTCTAGACTGGCGCTTTTTTCCGGCAAAGCTCCGTGCGGAAAAAAAGCGGCAGCCATTTTTATGCGAATGAAGCGGGGGAGATTTAAATCCCCGCTTCATTAGCAATTGCGATACGTCTAATTTACATCCCTTTTCCGAAAAAGGGATGTAGTCTAGACGTAGCCATGGGCTATGTCTACACTCGCGGTTTCTTGCGCAAGTACGCCCTTTCTTGCACAAGAATCTGCAGAGCGTCCACACTGCCCTCCTGCTCTTGCGCAAGGAAATGTACAGTACGGCGTGGTAAGAGAGGGCTCCTTACGCAAGAGTTATGCTCTTTTTTAACAGGTGTAAGCCCTCTTGCGCAGGAGCTCTTGCGCAAAAGCACAATGCACACAGGGCAGTGTGGACGTTTTCTTGCGCAAGACTTCTTGTACAAGAACCCTTGCGCAAGATGTTCTTGCGCAAGAAGCCGCGAGTGTAGACATAGCCTCATTTTCTTCTAAAAAAAATGCTGAACAAGCAATACTAGAAACTTCCTAAATTACATAAAACTTCAACATATCCAAAAAGGACACTAAAAAGCTCTTTATCTGATTCTTACTACATTGGCTGGCTTCACCAAAATGAAGCCTCAAAAAATTGGTTGATAACTCATAAACGCTCCTCTCCACGGAAATCTTTAGTAAAAGGCGAAAGATTTATACAAGTTGAAGAGAAACCAGAGTATACTAAACATACCCTCCCGTGGAACAGCTCCCAGGACAAAAGTATCATTATCAGATCATGGTGACTATTTGGATGGGTGGATAACATCTCCCCCCCACCCGTATTTCTTCAGACTATTGCCCGGGCCCAATTCAACTGCAAGTTCTCACCTCAGAACCAGGCTGTGCAGGAGCAAACGCAGCCCATGGACCAGGGATGCCGGTCACAGTGCGCAATGCATCCTGGATATGCAAATGAGGTGCCCCTCTCTCCAAGCTCCCACAGCAGCTGGGCTGGGCAGGAGTAGTGGGAGCGCCGCTGAGCCAGGGCCCGGAGACCACGGAGCCTCGCAGCCCGCCCCGCTCCAGCGTCCCCAGCCAGCGGGCTGGGAGGGCACAAGCTGGAGACGTGCAATCTGGTGTGAAACCCCCTGCTGGCTGTGCATGGTGAGGGTCACTCCACCTGTGGGCCTGAGGACTCGCCTGTTTCCCTTCCCCAAGGCGGGACCTGCTGCCTTAACAGCTCATCCCGGCTCTGTCTACACTCGCGGTTTCTTGCACAAGAAATATACAAATGAGGCTAAGCGTGGAATATGGCCAAGCCTCATTTGCATATCTAATGAGCCGCCATTTTTGCAGAAGAGGCTCTTGCACCGGAAGGAGCTGTCTACACTGCCCCTTCTTGCACAAGAAAACCCCTCTTGCGCAATGCCCTTATTCCTGAAAATAATCAGCGTAGCAGCATTGTGCAAGAGGGGTTTTCTTGCTCAAGAAGGGGCAGTGTAGACAGCTCCTTCCGGCGCAAGAGCCTCTTCTGCAAAAATGGCGGCTCATTAGGTATGCAAATGAGGCTCAGCGATATTCCACGCTTAGCCTCATTTGCATATTTCTCACGCAAGAAGCCGCGAGTGTAGACATAGCTCTGGAGTGTTCCTCTGTCGTTCCCCTCCCCATCCCTGGAGTCACTGGTTTAGTGTTGCCTCAGGTGTTG
The DNA here is from genome assembly GCA_032595735.1 of Pelochelys cantorii. Taxonomy (NCBI): domain Eukaryota; kingdom Metazoa; phylum Chordata; order Testudines; family Trionychidae; genus Pelochelys; species Pelochelys cantorii. The sequence goes on along the minus strand of CM064345.1, from coordinate 24,983,034 downwards.
TGTTGTGTCCTGACCCGCTTGGCTAGTGGCCCAACCTCCATGAATGTATCTAGTTGCTTTTTTAAACCAGCTATGCTTTTGACCAGTAGAACACAGCGCAGGTCAGTTTCATCCGCTGACACCCCCTCCCTCTGCACTGTTGGTTTGTATTGTGGGAACGGGTGAATCCCACTTCTCCAGCCACGTGTTTCTGCACTTTTCATCCTTTGATAGACGTCCCTCAGATCTCTTGGTAGCTGCCTCGTCTCTAAGCTGCACAGCCCTGATGCTTTTAGCCTGTCCTCATACGGACCCACTCCATGCTCTTTGTCATCCCTGGCCCCCGGCTCTGAATGTTTCCGGTTCCCCCAGGGCCCTTTACCCTAAGGCACCAACCAATGGCTCGTGAGGTAGCCATGCTCAGAGGGGCTCTACTTTGGCCATTCCTGATCGAGGGGATGTGTGTCCAGTCCTGGATTGGGACTCAGCAGACCAGGGCCTGCCACTTCCCTGCTGGGTGTAAGTCTCTGGCTTTCCTGGTCCGGGCTGTGAGTTTTCAACAATGTGGGCACTTTGGGGGCACATTAGTACCCCCTAAGCAGTGTTTAACACCTGGTGAGAGGGGGATGTCCCTGAGGAGAGAACTAAACACTGCTCTGGGAGTTAAATGGAGCCCTGGCTCCTATTGGAGAAATAAATAAACTTTTTTCTATTTTCTTTTCTTTTCCCTTTTCCCTTTCTTGAAAAATAAATAAATGGGGAGACAAATGGGGCAGGCAAACTCTCTATTCCAAGTAGAATCAGTGGAGCAGAGATAAAATGCTAAGCGCTGAGGTGCTGCTGAATTCCCCAACGCAAGCCAAAGGTGATAGAGGAGGAACTGGGGCAGGGCGGAGGATTGGTCACACAGCACCAGTTCACTGCCTGAGGCCGTACAAGTTGGGGACTGGGCATGTTCCACCCAGCCAGGTTCTGCTACCACACATGTCTGGTGAGGCGCACAGGGGCGCTCAAACACCTGTGTGGGAGTACCCACAAGGACACACGTCTGGAAGAACCTCCATTATTGCACAGGTAGACTGGAATCTTCTTATTCAAGGCGCATCGCCTGATGCAACCTCTCTCAAACTAGGGGCTAGGACCAGGGGTCCCTCTGCAGGGTGTGCTACCACACAGTTTAGCTGCTTAATGAGCCCCACATAGTGTCCCATGCTGTGGACAAAGGTGGATCCTCCCACCCAAGGTCTCTGCCGATCTGGCCTGGGCAAAAATGTGTGTTTTTCAAACTCATTAAAAAGTGTCTCCTTCTGAGCAGTGAACAATGGAAACAAAAGTTTGATTTTTTTTTCAAGCCCCGGGTGCCTGGTGAGTCTCAGCAGCCCCTTGACAGGGCGCCGGAAGCAAAGGAAGTGGCTCTGGTGTGGGGACTGCAGCGGGGCTGAGCGAAGGTCACAGAAACCAAAGCGGGTGGCTGTGTCATTAGTAACACAGTGATGCTTCGCATGGTTCACGGAGCGCTTTCTTGGCGGCAGAGCTGTAGCAGCCTCACTATTCGGGTTAGTTTGCACTGGAACCTTCTCATGCCGGGGTGTGAAAAAGCACCCACATCCCTGAGCGTGGCAAGTCATAGCGCCGTAGAGCACCAGAGTCAACAGGCTCCTGGCGCTGTTCTCTCCTCCCTTCGCAGAGGTGGTTTTCCTAGAGCGGTCAGAGAGCTCTCTTCCCGCACTCCTTCCGTGGGACCCCTGCCGCCACATGAAAGAGCTGTCGCCTGCTGCAGTGGCACATTGAACACAGCAGGGCAGGCAAAGTCGAAATGCTTATGTTGTGCAGGTCTCTATACTTCTTCAGCTGTTCCCATTCTCGGGCCATTCCTCCAGGAGCCTAAACCCTGGGGAAGTTGTAAGGCCCCTGCCTGGCCAGAGGCTCCATCTGCCTGGGCACTAGGCAGCGGTGTCACTTTCTGGCTCAGGGGGCTCCGAACCGCCCCCCCAGAGAACAGCAAGTTACAGCGCTGCAAAGCACCAGTGGAAACAGGCTCCCGGCGCTGTTAGTGACTCTCCTCGTGGAGGCGGTTTACATACAGCTCCTGTCGTGGCCACACTTTTGGTGCAAAGCGCTGCTGTTGCTGGTTCCAGGGTCTCCCTTTTCCCATCCCCCATCCCTGGCATAAGCTTCCTGCCTGTCTGGGCTCTGATGGGGGGGCCCAGGCCTTTCCTTTCCACCTAGCTGCAATCTGTGGAAAGACACTGCCTGGGATGGCCTCTGCAGATCTGGAAGACCCTCTGCTGCCAAGTGCCCCAGGCATCTGGCCCTCCCTTGCAGCTCCCTCTGCTGATCCCCTCGCCTGCCGCCCAGCTGGTCTGCCCCTCCCCAGGCTGGGCACAGTTTTTTAACCCCTTCCTTTCCAGGGAAGGCTCTGTGCACCCTGCGGTCCCTGGGGGCCTGGATCTCAGCTCTGGCCTCTTCTGTAATTGTTATATCAACTGTGTACAGCAGGGACCTGCTGTTTGCCCCACGTTCCTAACTTCCTGCCTGGTGAAACACTGGAATAAGTTGCCAATGGGGGTTGTGGAATCTCCATTCCAGGGAGATATTTCAGCGCAGGTTGGACAGACACCTGTTAGGGATGGTCTAGATCAGTGGTTCCCAAACTTTTCAGCATCACACCCCCTTTTTGATTTTTGAGAAACCCTCAGGCACCCCAGACCCCAATAGCAGCAAAACTTGTTGAGAAAAAAAAAAGAAGGAACTGACCGGGGCTGAAAAACAAAAATAGCAGCAAAACTTAGGCAGGGGGGCTGGGTCGCCTCGTGCCCCCCTAGGAATTTCTTCATGCCCCCCAAGACAGGCATGCCCCCCAGTTTGGGAACCCATGGTCTAGATGGTGCTTGTGGTCCTGCCGGGAGGGCAGGTTACAGGACACAATGGCCTCTCGAGGTCCCTTCCTGTTCTAGTGTTCTAGGATTGCAGGGGAGGAAACCCAGAGGGAGAGAGGACTGGGTGCCCCAAGGCGCTATGGCATGGACCGCGGTGCCAGCTGTGAGCCGGGTGCTAGTGGTCGCTCAGGAGAGATTCCAACTCCTCCCAGCTGATGAGCAGGGTGCCCACGGCTGGGTTTGGGTTTCTGTGGGTGGTGCACGTCGGTCCGTGCACATGGCAGAATCCACCCTCTGTCTGCCTGCTGCACTGCACTCCACCCTCCTGTCGCCCTCTCCCGCCCTGCTGTGCCCCGGGTCTCTGCGGAGCGCCCTGGGGCTGGGGCGCTGTTTCCTGCTGCCGTGGAGAAGAAGGCGGCACCAGGCTGGGAGGTGGGTGGTGGAGTGGGGCTGAGCCAGCTGCTAGGTCACCATGGGAGGGGGAGACCCCTTCTGCCTCTCTTCTCCAGGCTGCTAGGTAACCCCCTGGGTCCTGTCTATAGGACCATGGGCAGTGGGTGAAGGTCGGGCTGGGGATTTGCCTTCCACAGCCCCGCCCCTTGTGCTAAGGCCCCGCCTCCACTGGAGCCAATCTCCCCCTCCCCCCACAGGGAGGTAGGGTGACCACAGCCCCAGTCTCCCCGCCCTGGCACACTGGGAGGGCTGGCACAGGGGGGCAGGAACACTCCGCCCCCACTCCGCCTACAGTGGGTGCTCTGGGGGCAGGATGTGGGTAGGACCAGCCTGGGGACTGGGAAGTCAGTGCCTTGGCCTGCCTAGCATCCCACTGCCCCTATGTTGGACGGTTTGAGGTGGCCACCACCTCTGCATGGGTCCCGGAGCAGCCGCCTCAAGCCGACCCCTGGAAGCCGGGATTTGAACCCTCATCTGTACAGCCAGAGGCTAATAGTCCAATGGCTGGACCCCCCCCACTCCCCTCCACAACCCGTCTGATGATGCCCCACTCCAGCTACGTCTACACTGGCGCATTCTCACGCAAAAACTCTTTTGCGGAAGAGTTCTTCTGCAAAAACTCTTCCAAAAGAGAGCGTCTACACTGGCATGTGCTTTTGAGCAAGAGATGTGCTTTTGCGCAAGAGCATCCATGGCAGTGTAGACGCTCTCTTCGCAAGAAAGCTCTGATGGCCATTTTAACCATAGGGCTTTCTTGTGCAAGAAATTCATGTTGCCTGTCTACACTGGCCTCTTGCGCAAGAACGGTTGCGCAAAAGGGCTTATCCCTGAGCGGGAGCGTCAGAGTTCTGGCTCAAGAAGCCCTGATTTCACACATTAGAACGTCAGTGTTCTTGCGCAAGAACACGCGGCCAGTGTAGAGAGGCAGCAAGTTTTTACACAAGAGCGGCTGCTTTTGCGCAAGATCGCGCCAGTGTAGACACAGCTGGAGGGTCCCTGTTTCCCCCTGTGCTAAGTGCAGCCCGAGGACCTGCAGTGTCTCTGCAAGCAGAGCCCAGGGAGCGCCGTGGTGAACTCAGGCTGCTGGGCGAGGGGAGAGCCGAACCGTATGGATGTTTTCCACCTTCCAATTGTACCGGCGCAGAGACCGGATGCGCGAGAGAGTGACTCTTCCTTCCCCCCCCCCCCACCACCACCACCACACGCTGACTCATCTGCTTTCTAATCATCTGCGAACTCACAGGACAGTTTCTGTCCCACAGCCCGAGTCAAGGCAAAACCTGTCTGACCACAAAAGTGTCTCTCCTCCTCCCGCCCCTGCTATTTCCTGAACATCTCACATCTGCTCGGACCATCTGCAAAACAGCTCCGCACCTACCAGCGGCGTTTGATTTGGAGCCCCAGGGCCCTTCCAAGAAATCCCGGTGATTTGTAGGGTGGCATTTGACTGACAACTAGATTTGGGCCAACTGCTCAGGGCTAGTTCACACCAAATGGGGACCCAGGTGCAAAGCGGGATACCCTGCCAGCAGCAGCCTGACTTTTGTCAGACTTGGGGGTTTTCTCAACGTCAAGCTGTGCGGGACTCGTGCTGAAGTGAGACTTGGTCTTTGCTTTCCTTAAAATACCTCCCAGGAGCACATGGTGGTGGGGGGAAAGCTGCAAAACATGGGACTCGTAAATAGGGTTGCCAGGTGTCCGGAGTTGGCCCAGACAGTCCAATATTTTCGGCTTTTATCCGGTAAAAAAACCCAGAAAATACCGGACATGTATTTTCCATTTTTCTCGGATGGAAGGCCCCTTGGGACACTCTTGGGGTGGGGAAAATGGGGGGATTTAAAGGCACCGTGATACTTTGGTTTTTTTTGCTCAACCAATTTTTTCCCTGCCATGTTTGGTATTTTTTGTGAAACTCTCTGGCAACCCTACTCATAATGCAGGGCTGGGAACCATTTTTGGGTCGGGGGCCACTGACCCACCAAAAAAATCAGTCAGGGCGCACACAAGTGAGAAGCAGAAAAAAAACCAAAAACTCAAACCCTCATTGACATGGTCCCCAACTGAGAAGGAGACAGACACTCCCCACCTTCCCCTCACACAACAGAGCCTGGGGGGAGCCGGCTAGTAGATTCTGTGTGCTCCATCCCGGCAGTGGGAAGGGGTCTGGAGCATCAGCACAGACTCCCCAGTGCTGGGGGGAAGCCCTGGACCTCAGGAGCTGGATCCAGGCAAGCTGGGTGTGTGTGTGAGGGCACTCGATGACCTCTCAAGGTCCCTTCCAGTTCTAGTGTTCAATGATTCCATGACTGCCCCAGGGAGTGGGTGCTGATCCATAAATGTCTCGATTCCTGTAGCAGGATCAATAGAGTCAGGTATGAGCTGCTCTTAAAAGTTATCCTGGGAGCAGGCTGGTCGAGGGTGATTTTTCTACTACCCTCGCGTGAGTGGGATAAGCCTTTGTGCAGACAGAGCCAGGCAGGTATAACTGGTGTCACTGGGTGTGGCTGCCCCGTGGCACCGCCAAATGGTCAGATGTGGGTGCTCCCTGCCTCAGTTTCCCCCTCCGAGGTGCATCCCCTCCCCACATAGGTCAGGGCTTGATGATCTGGCATAGCTCTACAGCCATGCTGAACCCTTTCCAGGGTAACAAAACCCGAACTTACAGCGAGGGGCAGTTAATTATGACACAAGCCAGGTTGACCTCATTTGCCATTTAAGTGGCCAGCCACTGTGCATGTGGGCACTGGTATTAGTACAAGGGCACTGTGCTAACTGCACCCACACAGCATTAGACCAGCAAACACCCAGCAGCCAAATCTCCTGGTATGGACAGGACCTCAGACTGGGGCTACATTAGGAGCTGTTGGTAGGGATACGAAAGCCAGCGAGGGCCAGAGCAGCAAAGTGCTTCTGGTGGGAACTCAGAGCCCAGCAGCAAACAGCTCTCAGTGCTGGTCCAGGAAAACAAGCCACAGTGAGTGATTTCGAGAGAGGGTTTCAGTTTAAATGGGGAAAAACATTCTGAGTCGATGTAGATTCTCACAATTGGTTACACGTCTCGCTGTGGTTTAGCGGCACTTGAGGAAGGTAAAGAAGAGATTCGGCCCACAAGGGCTCAGTGCAAGGATGTGGAAAGAGCCCCTTCAGAGCGGAGACCGTGCTGAGTTTCTCGAGTGCTAAGAGCGGCTGCATCAGGTCGACTGCATTTGCCCCTGAACGAATCGCCACCAAATTCCAACTCCCACTGATGCCGAGGCGCTAACACAGGTGATGCTGCAGCAGGATCGGTCTCTGTTTTCCCCTGTGATGTCAGTTTAAGGGCTACTTGTTGCTCCAGCTGCTGATCACCATAGACATAATCGCAGGATTCTCCCATTCCCGTGTCTCGCGGATGGCCTGTCTACAGAAAACAAGAGGTGAGTTTTGATACTTGGGACAGGGAGGATGGATTAGAACATAAGAATGGTCATACTAGAAACCTTGCATGGACTGTAGGCAGCGTTCCCGCTAAGATTTTACATAAGAACGGCCATATTGGGTCAGACCAAAGGTCCATCCAGCCCAGTGTCCCGTCTGCCAACAGTGGCCAAGGCCAAGTGCCCCAGTGGGAGTGAACACAACAGGGAAACATCACCTGATCCCTCCCCTATCGCTCATTCTCAGCTTCTGACAAACAGAGGCTAGAGACACCATTCCTGCCCATCCCAGCTAATAGCCATTGATGGACCGATCCTCCATGAATTTATCTAGCTCTTTTTTGAAGCCTGTTAAAGTCTTGGACTTCACCACGTCCTCTGGCAAGGAGTTCCACAGGCTGACTGTGCACTGAGTGAAGAAAACCTTCCTTTTGTTTGTTTTAAACCTGCTGCCTATTCATTTCATTTGGTGACCCCTAGTTCTTACGTTATGGGAACAAGTAAACAACGTTTTCTTATTCACTTTCTCCCTATCAGTCATGATTTTATAGAGCTCTCTCATATGCCCCCTTAGCTGCCTAGCCTATTTCTACCTGCTTTTGCTCTCTGGAGCTGGAAACATCGATAATCCCCCAAATCACCTCAGAGCAGTTTAGATTCCTTCTCCTGTTCCCAGTTCCATCCCATCCCATTCTCTTGGTACTGGAAAAGATTCAGAAAAGGGCAACAAATATTATTAGATGATGGATGGCAAGGCTGATCCAGGGCACTGCCTATTTTCCTTGTTTCACTGTATTTTACTCCCTCCCACCCCCTCACCAGATTTCAAATTTTGTCCCCATCATCCCCTCTGCTTGCCTCTGTTCTATTTGTCTCTTATCCCCAATGTGTCCTCTCAGTTCAGTGTGTGACTGTGAAATGGGACCTGAGGAAGTGGTTTTTGCCCATGAATGCTAGTGATATTATATATTTTTGTTAGTCTCTAAGGTGCCACAGTAGTACTGATTTTTTTTTAAAAAAACTACCTATGATGTAAATATGGATGAATAATGGATTTTTTGTTTGTTTGTTGCAAAGTCTAAAAAAAAAAAAAAATCAAGGGAACAAATCATTTGTTGGGGGAAACCAAAAACCATATATTTTTTTAAAAATTGATGAATAGGGTTCAAAAAAACATTTGGAGAACAAAGAGTTTCAGGTTTGAGCCTTTTTGACAGTTTTTTAAAAAATGAAACAAAAAGGAATGTGAGTTGCTTTCAGTTTCAAAAAGAGAACCCTTCTGTGGTGAAAACGTCACCAAAAAAAATTTGGGGGAGGGGAGGGGAAGAGGGGAGGTTTTCTTCAACTCAAACCAGTCGGTGCAATGTTTTGGTGTCACTGAATCTGTATTTTTCATGGCATCTGAATTCCATTGTGTGTGTGTTGGATCTTAGCTGATTGTGAAGGGGGTTCAGCATTGGGGTGCTGGTGTGGACAAGGGGATCGGTGCAGAATCAGTGCGTGAATTCGAGGAGTACCAGCTGAATGTGTGTAGGGCAGAGTTAACAACTTTGGGGTTCACTATTTCCATGAGCACTGTCTACCATGTTCAGATTTGCTAGTTAAGAGCCGCAACACAGAACCTTTCCCCGGGTCCCCCAAATGCTGCCCTCTTGTCATGTACCCTATTACATTAATAGTACAAAAGAACTCCCCCCGACCCCTCTCCTGCTCTGAATTCAGCAACCCTCGTCAGTCTCCTGTATATGTGTCCTCTCCCCCGGCGAGAGACTGTTATCCAATGGGGTATACCCAGCTTCCCTCATCGAGTCCATAGGACACATTCTCGGCCCCCAGCAAGGAGGAGGTTGGGGGAAGTGGGACGGGGAGTGCGGAGGTGGAAGGAGTGGATGTCTAGAGTGTGTGTTGGCTGGTTGATGTGTGGAATTGAGGCGAGGTTCTCTCCACCCTGCCCTTTCTCCCCGGAAGAAATAACCCAACATACGTCCCTTCCTGCCCATCCTCCGTCCCTCCACTTCCATACTCGCCATGCTGTCTCCGCACTTGTCCCTACTGCTTTTCTTCTGGAGCTCCCAGGTTCTCTCTGCTCCAACCCAAGGTAGGAGACCTCCTCCGGCCCGACTCCTCCCCCTGCTGCTGAGTAGAGCCTGGTGAGATTTTTGGGGTGTGAAACTTTTCTTCCAAAAGTGCCAATGCAGGGGGGTGAATGGGACATTTTGCAAATTCCTGTTGATTGACGGCCAGTTGTTTCAGTTGCACAACAAAATGCTTTGGGCCCAAGACAGCCCAAAGGTCCTATTATTACACTGCAGCCTGGCGGTTAGGACACCCAGCCAGGAGATGGGAGCTCGGTCCAGTCCCCTGACCTGTTAGTTACATACATGAAGGAAGAGAGTTTCCCCAGGAGAGACAGAGAGAGGGCCTGGCAGAATATTTGCCTATGGCTTGATGATTAGGCTGTTCCTGTGGGTGTCGTGGGTTCCAGGCCCTGCTCCAAAACTGGGGATCAAAGCTGGATCTCCCATGTTGCACGGCAGTGAGTGACCTAACTGCCACAAGGAAGAAGTGACACCAAGAACACCATTTATAGTGGGGTATGGGGGGGGGACAGTAACTCCCCCTAAAGTTTGAACCCCTGGATTTCTTACTTGCGTTAACAGGAGTGTTGTGAGCAAGACACGAGAAGTCATTCTTCCGCTCTACTCTGTGCTGATTAAGCCTCAATTGGAGTATTGTGTCCAGTCGTGGGCATGGCATTTCAAGAAAGATGTGGAGAAATTGTAGAGGGTCCAGCAAAGAGCAACAAGAATGATGAAAGGTCTAGAGAACATGAACTCTGAGGGAAGACTGAAAGAATTGGGCTTGTTTAGTTTAGAAAAGAGAAGCCTGAGAGAGGATATGATGGTGGTTTTCAAATATCTAAATGGGTGTTACAAGGAGGAAGGAGAAAAATTGTTTTCCTTGGCCTCTGAGGATAAGACAAGAAGCAATGGGGTTAAATTGCAGCAAGGGAGGTTTAGGTTGGACATTAGGAAAAACAGGAATAAGTTGCCTGGGGAGGTTGTGGAATCTCCATCTCTGGAGATATTTAAGAGCAGGTTGCACAGACAGCTGTCTGGGATGATCTATTCTAGACAGTGCCTGGTCCTGCTGGCAGGGGACTGGACTCAATGACCTCTCAAGGTCCCTTCCAGTTCCAGGGTTCGATGATTCTATGATTTCTCCAGGAGTTTGGTCGATTGGATAAATCAGGCTACGTTTACACTATAATTTTTTTTTTTGGAAAAAGGTACGCAAAATGCACTCCACGTTTTGTGTACCTTTTTCCACTTTTTTTTTGGAAGAGGATTTTCCAAAATTTGGCCCATTTACACTGGGCCAAGTTTCAGAAAAGCCTCCTCTTTTGGAAGAGCCCTTCTTCCTCATGGGAGGATGAAGACAGGGCTTCCAAAAGAGTGCATTTGCTCTTCCGCAAAAAAAAGCAGAAGAGCCGACACGTGCCCTGGATGTGGTAGAGTTTTTCCGGGATACCTCTGAGATCCCAGAAAACCCCCGCAGTGTAGACATAGCCCCAGTCTTACGGTTCAATTTTGGGGATTTATGTCTTGTTTGAATCAGTCTGGTTTTAACTTCCCTCTGTTGTCTCTTGTGCTGCCATTCGCCTTGAGAAAGTATTCCCAGTGGAAGTATTTGTAGACTGCAAACTCATCATCTGTTGATCTTCTCTTTGATCACTCTGGTTGTCGCCTCTCCAAAAACATAGATGGGTTGAACCTCAGTACCCTAGGCAACACAAATGGCCTGGCATCTCAGGCAACCCCAGGGGTGTGCTAGGGCTGGAGATTTCATGGGGAAAAACTGGCAGGCTGCAATCAGGAGCATTGCTGCACTAGGATAGAGCAGCGCCCTTGGGGCTGGGGCTGAGGGTAGAGCCCTGAGAGCTGGGAGCAGGGGGACCAGCATTTACCTCCCCTGGTCTGGCGAATTTCCTTGACTGGGATGAGACAGCTCCTATGGGCGCTGGATTAGGGAGGTTCAACCTGGCTTAGAACTGGAAAAGTAGAGAAGGGAAACCAAACTGAGGAGGGTTTGGAAGGGCTGCCATATGAGGAGAGATGAAAAAGACTGGGACTTGTCAGCTTGGAAAAGAGACGACTAAGGGGGATATGGCAGGGGTCTATGAAATCATAACGGGTACAGAGAAAGTGAATAAGGAAAGGTTACTTCCTCTTTCTCATAGCATAAGAACCAGGGGCCATCCACTGAAATTAATAGCCAGCTGGCCTAAAGCAAACAAAAGGGATTATTGCTTCTCACAAGGCCATCAACACGTGCAGCTTGTTGTCAGGGGCTGGTGTGGAGCCACAGTATGACTGGGCGCCAAGGAAAACCAGAGAAGTTCATGAAGGACAGGTCCATCACTGGCCATGAGCCAGGATGGGCAGGGACGCACCCCCCATGTTCTGGGTTTCCTGAACCTCTGGGAATGGGAGACAGGGGAGGGATCACTGGATGATTCCCTGTTCTGTTCCCTCCCTCTGGGGCATCTGGCATTGGCCACTGTCAGTAGACAGGATGGTGGGCTGGATGGACCAATTTTTTATTTGGCACATGCCATCCAGTCAAGCCAAGCCCTCATTGGTCGGACCCAGTCTGGCCATTCTAATGTTCTCAAGCCAAACAGCCTGAGCTCTTGAAGTCTCTCCTATCCAGCATTTCCTTCATCCCCAAAGTAATTCTGTACCTCTTCTCTGCACCCTCCCCCGCTGTGTTACAACGAGCTCTAGCCACGATCCTTTCCAGCAAACCTCACTTCCGTGTTTCTTTTGTTCAATCAAACAGGCCTTGATGTGTGTCCCAACATCTTCCGGTCCGTGCCTGCTGGCGGCTCTGTGCATGTTCCCCTCAACACCTCCGAACGCCTTTTCACTGTGCAAAAGTGGAACCCTGTTGTTGCCACCTGGGAAGAAGTCCTCTACTCTGGCGATGGACACTCATATCTTCTCCTCAGCTCCTTCAGAGCCCGGCTTACCGTGTCCTGGGAACACTTCAAGATCGAGAACGTGAGCAAAGGAGATGGGGGAGATTACAAGGTGCTACCAGAGCTGTCAAGAGGCTGCACGGCTCACATACACCTCTCGGTGCTGGGTACGTTCTATCCGAGGACTCAAGTGACTTTATTTCAGCATCACTCCCTGCTCCTGTCCCCAGGAGTAGGTGGAAAATGGCCAGTTTCATTGATCCGGGAGGTATTTAGTCACTGAAACAAATGAAATCTCGGCTGGACCAAATCTAGTTACAAATTTGACACAACTTGGCCAAAGAGTTTCAGCCAAAAAATTATTTTCAGGATAAAGCTACAAGGAGATTTCAGAGCCATTTGCAAATACAGTGTGTTCCCCTCAGATAGGGGAGACCTAGGTTCAAATCCCCACTCTGGAGCGGAGAAATACTCTCAGTTGCTCCTATTCATGCTGTTCGGCTTTGTATAAATTAGGATTCTCAGCCCTTCCCCCCCATGCTATAAAACCTTCACAGCCCCTGTGTGTCACAACCACTGATTTTCAGCATGTGAAAGCTGAGGCCAGTGAGGGAAGCAAAACTGGGCAACCGCCCTGGAGAGAATGGCTTTGCCCTCTTAGTCTGTTTTGGCCCCAGTCTTTAGCTGTGCTTCCTGATGGTTCAGTCCCCTTCGGAGGGTGGTGGAGGGGGAGAGGGTTATTGATGTCCTTCTGCAGGCCCATCTCCAGTGGCCTATGGGGGGTACCCGGCCTGCCCACTACTCCAGGCCTTGGTCGCTCTGCACCAGAACCAGACGGCACTGCCGCTTTGTTGCAAGGCACCAAGGGATGTTGTGATGACGACACTGAATGGTCATGGACATATTTCCTACTTTGTCTCTCTCCAGATGCCCCCACAGCCCCATCTCGCGCCGCAGAGACAGCAGAATACAAAACGGAACCCACCCTTGGGAGCGGAGAGCAGAATAAGTGAAAAGTAAACAGGGCTTTCTTAGAAATGTGCTGCAGTTCAGACACTTTCCTGAATTTTGTACCCTGGGGCCAAGCTGAGGAATTTTTTATTTTCTAACTGTCAGTTCTTTCCTGTAAAGTCATCAGGAATCTGACATCTTGGCTTCCCTGATTTGTTTGATGATTTTCCTTAGGGAACTTGGAAATATGGTTAAAAGGACACCTTCCATGCAGGAGAGTGGAAATATTAACAAAGATTATTTTTCTCCTGATTGTTTGCTGGGTGTTTGAGTTATAGGCATAAACCAAACAAGAGCTGCTTGGGGGATTTGTTCAATAAAACATCTTTCATTGAAAAGTTCCCGTTCAATGGTAACAAAACTGCTCATGACACAGGATTCATTATATTTGCATGGGGGAACCAAAACCATTTGGTGACATTGACAGGTGTTCACCAAACGTTTCAACGTTGCCCAATTTACATTTTTCACTGAAAAAATATCAGATGAAAAATTTTCCCCAGCTCTACTCTTCAGGGCCTAATGCCCTTTTCAAAACTGGAATTTGGTTCCTTGTGATACTGTCTGCTGGGCCCTTTGAGGCCCCAAAAAAGGATCAGTGAAGGCAGGTCCTTCAGGTCTGCCTAGAGAGGCTGCAAGGAAGCAGCCAATCAGAGCTCAGCAAGCCCAGTCAAAAACAGCTGCGGGGCCTGAGCAAGCCTAGGGCTGGCTGGGCCCTGAAGGGTGAGGCAGGGGAGGAGTTGACAGCTTCAGCCCTGAGGTCAGGGTGAAGAGGAAGGGGAAACGTGGGATGTGCCGTAGGGAATGCAGTAGCCATGGTGCCCTATGCAGCTGCATACTGCCCCACATCTTCCCCTTTCCCACCCCGCAGCTGGCTCAGCCCCCAGCTTGTCCACTTGCCCCGGTCCGGGAGAGCTGGCAACCCTAATGTTGAGCAGGCCCGGTTCCCCGCACTGGACACTGGGGACGTGGCCTACAACCCGAGATGGGGCTAAGGCTTGTTCACAGGCCCAAGGGAAGGGCAGGCCTTAAAGAGACACCAGTGGACTGCTGAAGGACTTAAAATGACCCAAGGGAGAAAGGCCTGGGAGCACCACTCTGTACCAAGGCAGACAGACTAGCTCAGAAGAAGCTGAAGTCTAAACCCAGCTAACAAGGGCACATGGACAGGCCTGGTTGGGCCTTTCAAGGGCTTCAGAATGTGAAAGACCCAGCCGGAGGGGCTGAGCCCCTAGCGACCCGCCTGACAGGGGCCACACCTGCCAGGGGGCACCGCAAGCAGCGAGCATGCAGGTTTGCACCCAACCATCAGGAGGTGCCCGTGAGAGGTGGGAATGGCCCCTTCATGCTCCTAGATCACCTTGGTGCATTGGAAGATTTTAGCGTAGGCCTCGTTGTTTCAGGAGCTGGCCGTTAGCAGCTGGGGCTGCTTCACAGTGGGACCTGAAAAATGGAAAGGGAACCCCGAGACACGACTCTGAGCAGATCCAGCTCATCCTCGGGGCTCGGGAGAGTTTCCCAGGGTCCACTGCAGGGGGCGAGCCCATCTGAGCGTTCAGCGCTTTGGAATCCTGCAGGGTCCCCCATGCTGGTGCTTGTCTCGATCGAAGAGGCTGTGGGGTGGTTAATGGTCTCTCTCCCTTTCCATTGCAGAGTCCAGAGCTGGAAACTGGCAGGTTCTCACTGGGATCCTTGCTACGGTGTTTGCGGTGTGGGCAGCGGCAGCAGCAGGGTTGTGAAGGTTCAGGTCATCTCTCTTTGCAAGAAGCTGTCCGTCCGATGGACCAAGCAGAAACATCACATAGGCCTGTAGAACGAGAACATGGAAAGATTCCAGTGCTGCCCAGCTGACTGGCAGAGGTCCCAGAGTCGGCAGCATCTGTTTCTCCTGGTGGTGCACATCTGCGCAGGCCTGGGTGCACACGTTAGGTCAGGACATAGTTATTCAGGCCTGCCTGTAAAGGCCAATATAAGAGCAAAGGCAAAACCAGTCATTGACACTTAGGCTGGTGGCTTTCTGTCTGGCAAGGTCTCGCTCCTCATCTCTCTATTGTTTATCTATCAGGTTCTTTGATTGTCTCTGTCTCCTGTATAATTAATTTTGCTGGGTGTAAACCAGTGAAGGTGCTGGGATATAATTGGTTATATAATCAGGTTACAATATGTTGGAATTGGTTAGTTACATTTCTGTAGCATGATTGGTTAAGTTATACCTGAAAAAACTTGTTCTGTATCTGTCTCGGCGCAGTAGCCGTATTAGTCTGTAACTAAAAAAAAAATTGTTTTTTAAACCAACAATGGTCCCTGTAGCACTTTAGAGACTAACAAAAATATATAAATAGTATCATGAGCTTTCCTGGGCAAAACCCACTTCTTCAGATGACAACTACCGGGAGCAACGGTCACAGATTTGGAAATAGAAAGCAGAAAAGGAGGGGAGAGACGGAAGAGAAAGGAAAAAAACCCTGTCAATTAAAGTGTCTGTGCTAAATGAGGTTCATAGAGTGGGCTGCGAGTACCTGATACTTTGCTTTTGATATCATTTGAGGATTGAATATAATGGCCCATCCAGTTCAAGCCCTGCAAGATTGTATCAAATTTGCATATGAAGGCTAGTTCTGCAGATTCACTCTCTAGTTAATTCCTGAAATTGTTTTGTAAGTGAATAGCCACCTTTAAAATCCATTGCTGAGTGCCCTGGCAAGTTACAATGTTCCCCAGCAGGTTTCTGTGGGTTACCATTTTGAATATCTGATTTAGAGGGAACATTGGTTCTGATCAGGCCTATTGTAAAAATAAACCTGAGCTGTGAAGTTGAAATCTGGACTTAGATCCAATCTTCTTCATGTCTGAGGCTATGTCTACACTGGGATTTTTTGGGTTTTTTGTGGATTTTTTTTTGTGGAAGAGGATATGCAAAAGGTGCACTCATTTTCATATCTTCTTCCGATTCTTTTTGAGGAAGAAGTTTTGCCACTAAAAAGCCCCGTGTAGATGGGGCCATTTGTCGGAAAAAAACCCTTTTTTGCAAGATCCCTTATTCCTCAAAAATCGAGGTTTACAGGATCTTATGAAAAAAGGACAGGGAAAACTGGCCACCTGTGAGAGCTTGGCACCCACTAATATTTCCCCAGGGGTGCTCTAGCTCCAGAACTCCCACGGAGTCAGCGCCCGTGATTAGCAGCGATTACTGCTGGAATCATTGGGTGCTGGAGTTATCACAAGAGCTCTGAAAGATCCTATCCCAGGACGGGTTTGCAAATATCTCTGATTGCTCTAATACATTCGTGCAGCCCAGCACATGTAGCTCTCGCTGAGAACCGGCTCCATCTGCTGCCACGTAGCATTGCAAAACAGGACACAAAAAGTTGCACTAGAGCTCAAAACTCCCATGTGCCTTGAGTACTAGCCCTGAACCCTGCTACAGCCCCCAGAACCTTTAAACTGCGCCACCCTCACAGCGACACACACACACATACACACACGGTCCGCTCCCACTCCACCCCACCTCCTCCTGCCTCTGCTTCATCCCCACCATTCCACCCCTTCCTCCAAGCCCCTGCTCCACCCTGCCATGCCTCTTCTCGCCTCTCCTCTGCCCCTCCAACACCCATTGCTCCCCTTCCCCAGAACCCATCCCCCAAATGATGCAATCTAGAAGGGGGCAGGGCAGGTCTGGTTCCAGCAGCAGGGGTCAGTCCCCATTCCTGCTCCCACTGAACAAAAGAAAGTTTTTCTTCACACAGTGCACAGTCAACCTGTGGAACTCCTTGCCTTGGGATGTTGTGAAGGCCAGGACTTTAACAGGGTTCAAAAAAGAGCTAGATAAATTCATGGAGGTTAGGCCCATCAATGGCTGTTAGCCAGGATGGGTACGGATGGTGTCCCTAGCCTCTGTTTGTCAGAGTCTAGAAATGGATGACAGGTGAGTGACCACATGATGATTCCTTGTTCTGTTCATTCCTCTGGGACACCTGGCATTGGCTGCTGTCAGAAGACAGGATACTGGGCTACATGGACCTTTGGTTTGACCCAGCATGGCCACTCTTATGTTCTTACAAGGTGGAGTGACCAGGTCTTGTATCACTTGGCAGGTGGGCTGTGGCCAGATCACTCTGCTTCCCACCACTGTGGTGAAGGAGCGGGGCTTGACCCCTGCTGCCGACGCCAGACCTCCCGGTAATTGCCCAGGCTAGTCTGAGCGCCATGGGGCCCTGAGACGAGGCGTCTGCCCCGCACTGGCCCTTTAAGGCTAAAACCCAGCCCAGGAGGCAGAAGGTTGAGAACACAGAGCCCACAGCTGAGACAGATACAGCCAGTTACAGCTGGGGCTGTATAAATAAGGGCTCCAGGAGAGAGACTTGGGCTGCATCTAGACTGGCATGATTTTGCACAAATACTTTTAACGGAAAAGTTTTTCCGTTAAAAGTATTTGTGCGAGAGAGCGTCTACACTGGCATGTGCCTTTGCACAAAAGATTTGCTTTTGCGCAAAAGCATCCGTGCCCAGTGTAGACGCTCTCTTGCGCAAGAAAGCTCCATGGCCATTTTAGCCATTGGGCTTTCTTGCCCAAAAAATTAAAGTGCCTGTCTACACTGGCCCTCTTGCGCAAGTATTCTTGCGCAAAAGGGCTTATCCCTGAGCGGGAGCGTCAAAGTATTTGCGCAAGAAGCACTGAACTCTTACATTAGAACGTCAGTGCTCTTGCGCAAATTCAAGCGACCAGTGTAGACAGCTGGCAAGTTTTTGTGCAAAAGCGGCTGCTTTTGCGCACAATCTTGCCAGTCTAGACGCACCCAGAGCCCACAGCTGAGGCAGATACAGACAGTTACAGCTGGGGCTGTATAAATAGGGCTCCAGGAGAGAGACTTGCTGTAGCTAGAGAACAGAAGGTGCCTGGCTGCCAGGGCAGCTGGAGGCTTCCCGAGCCAGGGCTGGGCTGGGGAGTTCTGGCCTGGCCTCACTCCCAGGTTGCAGGGCCTGAGGAAAGGTCTGATGGGATGAGGCCAGCCGGGAGCAACCAGGATAGGCACAGGCAGCAGGTCCACACCCCCTTGCCAGTGCTGAGTGGCTATTTCAGATGGCAGTTTGCCCTCAAGGTAAGCGGCTAGATGACGACTGGCAGAGGGTCACTGAGGCAAGGTGGGTGCAGGGGAATCGGGGGCTCCATGGGAGGGGAGGACCCCAGAGTGCAGAGAGTGATAAACACCCCCCCCCAGAAGGGGGCAGAGAGACACTGGAGGGGGCATTGCAGTCTGGGAGTGATGCTGGTCTGGAGCTGAAGCACAGAGGGAGGATACGGGGAGACACCCACGAGAGAGAGGCACCCAGCAGATCAGCTAATTCCTAGTGCTATCAACAGGTGGCGCTGTGTTCTGTCATTTCGTCCTCTTGCGTAAAATTGTGTTGTCCCTGCTATAAGTCGCCCCGGTACACATCCTTTCCACACTAAAGTTGTTGATGCTTGGTAGGAACTGGTGCATTTTAAGTCTTCCCATTCCCCACTCTTAAGTCACGCAAAAAAACACCCCTTCGATTTGTGCAAATGGAAGTCAGCCGCGGGGAAAAAAATCCTCGCTTTTAATTGTTTCGCTATAAGTTTTTTGGAACGTATCTTGGACGTACAGCAAGGACGGCCTGCATCCTGAGACGGATGCAGAAATCACAGGAACTGAGAGCAACTCCTCTGGCCCTGAGACCTCATCAGACCATTGCATCAGGATGGCAGTTTCTCGCCAACCTTGGGGAAAAATTTTTTTGTCCTCTCTGTAGATCAGGGAGAAGCTGAGTTTGCAGCATCATCAAGATGGGTGTACTACAAGGACCTTTCATGGCAATGATAGGTGTGGTACTGCTCTGGGCATTCGTGGTGTTGACCTTTCAGGTTGAGCTCAGGTTTTAGAGGGGTAGCTGAGTTAGTCTGTAACAGGAAAAACTTAAAAAACAAGGAATAGTCTAGTAGCACTTTAAAGACTAACAAAACATGTAGATGGGATCATGAGCTTTTGTGGGCACAATCGACTTCTTCAGATGACTGGAGTATTAGAAGTCCAGATCCAAGAATACATAAGGGAAGCGGGAGGGGAAAAAAGGAGAGAAAGGGAGAAAAAAAAAAGAGAGACATTGAGTAGCTAGTTCAAGTAGTTTCAAGAGGTGATCAGGTAAATGCTGTTTTACATCTCAGATAGCATTAAGAGGCTTGCTAAATTAGTGCAAATGAAACCAGAGATAGGATGAAAGTAGGAATAAGCAAAGAAACTTAATGATCATTGCAAAATAAGCTTTGCAGTGGGTGTGAGGCCTACAATTTAGCTTGAGACCTGGTAGTAGTATTAATTAGCATATGGGAAATTTAGGTCTAATGTAAGTAACCTTGGGTCAAAAGATCGAGCCATATATACCTTTTGATAGACTATCTAGATTGTGAAAACTTTATTTGGTCATATGTACACTACCATCTAAATTGGCACTGCTGCAATGGATGCAGCAGTGTTGATTTAGCTGGTCTGGTGAAGACATGCTCTCTCGATGACAGAGTGCTCTTCCGTCAACAATTTTACACCACCTCACTGAGGCCAGGTCTGCGCTAGGGGACAAAGTTGAACTAAGATACGCAACTCCCACTACATGAATAGTTGTGACTATGAGCCGTCACTAGACACATGGGCAGAGGAGTGAGCAGGGCCAGGAGGCGACACAGCATCCAGGAGATGGAGATTGGAGGCTGTGGCCTGCCTCAGGGGCCACATTGGAACAGATGTTGGAAAACTGGACGTGGGGTAGGAAAAAGCCCAATGTTTTGAGGGCTGAAGAAAAACACCTTGGGTGCGTCTAGACTGGCAAGATTTTGCACAAAAGCAGCTGCTTTTGCGCAAAAACTTGCCAGCTGTCTACACTGGCCACTTGAATTTGCACAAGAGCACTGACATTCTAATGTAAGAATTCAGTGCTTCTTGCGCAAATACTTTGATGCTCCCGCTCAGGGATAAGCCCTCTTGCGCAAGAATACTTGCGCAAGAGGGCCAGTGTAGACAGTCACCTTAATGTTTTGCGCAAGAAAGCCCGATGGCTAAAATGGCCATCGGAGCTTTCTTGAGCAAAAGCACATCTATACTGGGCACGGATGCTTTTCTGCAAAAGCACTTTTTGCGCAAAAGCATCCGTGCCAATCTAGACGCTCTTTTGCGGAAATACTTTTAATGGAAAAACTTTTCCGTTAAAAGTATTTCCGCAAAAATCATGCCAGTCTAGATGCAGCCCTTCTGTTTAGCCTCTGCCAAAGGCGGTTGAGAGGAAACATCACTGGTATGTCTAAGGGCTCCCTGCAGAGAACACATCAGGGACCAAAGGGCTGGTTCATGTTGCAGAAAAAGGCAGAACAAGGCCGGTGGCTGGAAGGGGCAAACAGAGAAACCCATCATAGAAATGAGGCACAAATATTTCCTGGGGAGGCTGATGGAACAAACAGCCAAAGCCAGTGATGGATTCTCTGTTGCCTGGTGCCCTCCAGTGCAGAGGAGCTGCCTGTCTGGTGTGTGCGGGGGTCAGAACGTAGCTACTGGGAGACACAGGGGGACTGGGAGATACAGGGGGCAGATCTGATTCTCTAATGGGCCCTTCTGGCCTTACACTCTGCTAATGAATGACAAGCTGGGTGCGGCCAAGGGAGCAGCCCCTGGGACTTTGCTGTGCAGCCAACACAGCCCCAGACCCAGCTGCCATTCAGTGGGGTGCGCCAAGGGAACCCCTCAAACATGCAGAGGGGCTGGCCAGGGCCAGGACACCAGCCTTGCAGAGGAGGGGTGGGGGTGGCAGTGACATCACAAAGGCCTGTGGCAGGATCTCAGCCTATTGGGGGACAGGGATGACCTCACAGAGAGACCCTGACGACAGCCAATCAGGACAGAGGCGCAAGGCCGGGGCAAGCTGGGAGATTCCCGCGGTTTGGCAGCAGGGCGGCCCCTTCCCAGGGTCCCTGCAGGGGCCAGATGGAGAATTGGAACCGATGGACGGGGGCAGGAGGAGCCTCGTCGGCATTTTCTCCTTCCCTGCGGCCGGTCGTATCGGATCCGGTGAGACGGTCGGAGCCTCCGAGAGGTATGGAGCCTGCTCAGTTTGGTTCCCCTTTGCCCCCTCCCCTCCCTCTGTCTCGCCTGCTTCTGTGTCCTCCCCGCTTTCCAGAGTAGGTGGGTGTTGGGGGTTTGGCGCGGTGGGAGGCCTCACACAGAGCTAGGGATGGCAGAGCGCTGGGAGCCAGAGGTGGCCTGGGCTGTCCCTTTGGACGTCTGCTGAGACCCCTCCGCCTCCCACCTGCCAGAGTCTCGCTGCGGATTGGTCGAGTGGGTGGTTACTGACAGGGGAGACTTGTGGCCTTTTGTTCTCTTTAAAACCAGTTTCAGGGAGTCGTTAACGGTTCGCAGCCTTGCTGGAAGGACCTAACAACTGGGGTTCTGCAGGAGCCTGTTCTGGGACTATTCTGTTCAATATCTTCATCAATGATTTAGATATTGGCATAGTGAGGACGCTTATTAAGTTTGCAGGTGATAGCAAACTGGGAGGGGTGGCAACTGCTTTGGAGGATTCAAACTGATCTGGACACACTGGAGAAATGGTCTGAGGTAAATAGGATGAAGTTTAATAAGGACAAATGCAAAGCACTCCGCTTAGGGAGGAACAATCCACTTCACACATATAGAATGGAAAGCAACTGTCTAGGAAGGAGTCCTGCAGAAAGGGATCTAGGGGTCACAGTGGGCAGGCAACAAGTTAAATATGAGTCAACAGTGTCACACTTGCGAAAAAGCAAACATGATTCTGGACTTCATTAACAGGAGTGTTGTGAGTGAGACATGAGAAGTCATTCTTCTGCTCTACTCTGCGCTGATTAGGCCTCCGTTGGAGTATTGTGTCCAGTTCTGGGCACCATATTTCAGGAAAGATGTGGAGAAATGGAGAAGGTCCAGGGAAGAGCAACAAGAATGATGAAAGGTCTAGAGAACATGAGCGATGAGGGAAGACTGGAAGAATTGGGCTTGTTCAGTTTGGAAAAGAGAAGACTAGGGATATGTCTCCAACTGTGTTATTTTTCTGAAAAAAGAAATTCATATTGCAAACTGCAATGTGCGTACCTTTTCCCTTTTTGTTTTTTCAAAAGAGGCTTTTCCAACGTTTGACCCATCTACATGGAAAAAAACCCGTCTTTCAGAAGCCCCCCTTCTTCCTTCGTGGGAGGAGGAAGACAGGGCTTCCAAAAGAGCACGTTTGCACTTCTGCAAAAAAATAGTGGAAGAGCAAATGTGTTCCCTAGACACAGCGGGTTTTTTCTGGTATCCTGGAAAAATATCACGGTGTAGATATAGCCTGAGAGGGGACATGATAGCAGTTTTCAAGTATCTAAAATCGTGTTACAGGGAGGAGGGAGAAAAATTGTTCTTGTTGGCTTCTGGGAATGAGACAAGAAGCAATGGGCTTAAACTGCAGCAAGGGAGGTTTAGGTTGGACATTAGGAAAAACTTCCTACCTGTCCAGATGGTTAAACACTGGAATAAGTTGCCTAGGGAGGTTGTGGAATCCCCATCACTGGAGATATTGAAGAGCAGGTTGGACAGATACCTGCCAGAGATGGTCTAGACGGGGCTTGGTCCTGCCAGGCGGGCAGGGGATTGGACTCAATGATCTCTGATGACTGGTGCCCATAAGCGATGGTTGGGCTGTGACTGGTTGTAGAGCCTTGGGCTGTGACTGTCCGTGTGTCCCAAGGGGCTGGCTGGGGGCAGGACACCAGCCGTGCGGGGGGGAGGGGGAGGAGAGGGAGCGGGGCAGTGACACCACAAAGGCCTGTGGGGGAAAGGGGCTGAGCTCACGGAGATCCCCTGACATCACCTGCAAGGCAGGGCAACTGAAAGGGCTGCTCTTTCTGGCTGGGTGGCGGGGCTGGAATCGCTCTGAGACTGACCCCTGCGGGGGTGACCTGGGCCAGACTTTGGGACATCCCTTGAGACCTCTCAGCCGCCCGCCTCCCCCAGTCTAGCTGCTGATTGGCTGAGCAGGGGGCCATTAGCTACAACTAATCAGGGAAGAGATCTTGGAGTCATTGTGGATAGTTCTCTGAAAACATCCATGCCATGTGCAACAGCAGTCAAACAAGCAAACAGAATGTTAGGAATCATTTAAAAAGGGCTAGAGAAAAAGACGGAAAATATCTTATTGCCTATAAATAAAACCATGGTACGCTCACATCTTGAATACTGCCTGCGGATGTGGTTGCCTCATGTCAAAAAAGATATATTGGCATTAGTAAAGGTTCAGAAAAGGGCAACTAAAATGATTAGGGATTTGGGACAAGTCCCATATGAGAAACTAAAGAGATGTGGACTTTTTAGCTTAGAAAAGAGGAGACTAAGGGGGAGGATAGGATAGAGGTCTATAAAATCATGAGTTGTGTGGAGAAAGTGAATAAGGAAAAGTTATTTACTTGTTCCCACAATATAAGAATTAGGGGACACCAAAGGAAATTAATGGGCAGCAGATTTAAAACAAATAAAAGGAAGTTCTTCACACAGCGCACAGTCAACCTGTGGAACTCCTTGCCAGAGGAGGTTGTGAAGGCTAGGACTATAACAGAGTTTAAAAAAGAGTTTGAGAAATTCATGAAGGTTAGGTCCATTAATGGCTAGTAAGGATGGGTAAGGAATGGTGTCCCTAGCCTCTGTTTGTCAGAGGCTGGAGATAGATGGCAGAGAGAGATCGCTTGATCATTACCTGTTCAGTTCACTCCCTCTGGGGCACCTGGCATTGGCTACGGTCGGCAGACAGAATACTGGACTGGATGGACCTTTGGTCTGACCTAGTCTAGCTGTTCTTTTGTTCTTATTTTCTTATGATCTTATGTTCATGGACTGGGAGGAGGTTTCCCAGTTTCCTGGCTGTGACCCCAGCTACTCTTCCTTTGCAGGCTCTGCACAGGTCTGGTCTGGCCTTGGGCCGGCCCTGCAGGGGGACCTGCGGGCAGAGCCCCACACAGGCACCAGGAGAGCTGGGAGGTGAGCAAGCAGGGGGGAAGGAAGGGGTAGTTTTCTCTTACCACTGAGGGGGGTGGGAAAGGGGAGACTGGGAACCCTTGGGCAGGACTGCCAGGGAAGGCAGTGTTGGGCCCTTCCTCCTTCATGAACAGGGGAAGGAGATGGAAGTTGAAGTCAGGGCCTGGCTGGCTTTGGGAATGAGAGCCTCAAATCACACACAGCCTGGGAGGAGGAGGCTTGTTGGCATAGCCTGGGCACGGGTCTATTGACCCTGCCCCACCTTTCTCCCCCGCAGCGCGTCAGCTCTTGCATCAGGCCCAGAGTGTCCCAGGGGACAGCCAAGGTCTCAGGGAGCAGCAGAGCCCAGTTGTATCTCCCCCCATTCCCCACCCCCCGTGTTGGAGGTGAGTGACCTCTGAACCGGCCCCCTAACTCCAGGGTGGGCAGGTGGCTCCCACAGGCCGCAGGGCCGGCACCGGCAGGTCTGCGGGCTGGAAGTGACCCCTGGGGAGGGCAGAGTCAGAGCCGGGCCTGAGCCAGACTTGGGCCCAGTTCATCTTCTCCTGGCTCAGGGGAGACCCGGGGACATTAAGGTCCCCTATTCCAGCCCCAGCTCCGGCCAGGTTCCTGCCCAGCCCTGGGTTCCTCCTTGTTCCTCTGGAGCAGCTGGGGGTGCAAGTCCCCATGGAGGGCCCTGCCCACCGCCCTGTGCCCCAGGAGCTGGGGGTCTCGTTAGCTCCTCTCCCCAGTAGCTCCAGCAGAGGGACGTGGGGAGGGAGGCGCCTGGCCCAGGGGGGTTGGGAGCTGGGAGCAGGACACTGATGAGGCCCCGTCTCCTCCCTTCCATCCCAGCTCAGCACCGACCCCCCCCACGAGGGAGCTTGGGGCCCAGCTGGGACGGTGCCTCGGGTGCCCAGCCAAGGACACCAGCCGGCCGGCCAGGGAGGGGCCTGACCCCTCTGCCCACTGCTGCTGCGCCAGAGGTGAGGGACCCCGCTGGGCTACGGGCCCCTAGAACAGTGACACTGACAAATACCAGGCCAGGGGCCCTGCGGAAATGCTCCTCCCCCCCCCCGAGCCTGTCTCCCCGCCCCAGGCAACGGGAGCCCAGTCGAAATGCACCAAAGCCTCTGGGACCGGCCCTGCGGGAGGGTGAGTCTGTCTCTCTCTCCTCCCCCGCCCTGCTCCATGTTGGACCAGCCCCTCCCCAGGCACCGAGACTCCGGCTCTTCTGTGGGGCCAGGGATGCAGCCCCCAGGGAACCCAGCCAGGGCCATGGGGCAGCCGGATGCTGCGGGGGAACAGCTGGTGCCAGGGGGCAATCGGCGGGGCAACAGCAGCTCCTGTGCCAATAGGCCGGGAGGGGTCTGGCCCTGGGGGGCACTAGACAGGTGCCATGTCCATCCCAGGGCCCAACTCCCACTGCCCCCCTGGTGCCCAGGGCCCTGTGTCTGACAGGCCCTTGCTCTCTTGGGACAGGAGGAGCCCGGCCACGGCGACATGCCAGCTCCCCCTGTCTGAGCCTGATGCCAGGTGCCCGCAGCTTGGTAGAGGCTGCCCCAGGGCAGGTGACGGCTGTTGGGGAGGGAGCCGCCAATGGGATCAGTCGGAGCTTTTCCCGCTCACGCAGAGACTGGAGCCATGGACACGACCCGGCCCTGGACCAGCACCAGGAGAGAGGGAGGCGCTGCCCCCCTGCAAGGAAGGGAACTGCCCCCCCCATCTCCTGTCCCTAGAACTGCACAGCCCCATGAGTCAGGGACAGCTTATTTACTTTAGCCATTGGGCCTCACTGCCCTGAGAAAAGGGCAAGGTACTGACTATGGCCATTGGGCCACACTGCCCTGAGAAACGGGGATGGTACTGACTCTGGCCATTGGGCCACATTGCCCTGAGAAAAGGGCAAAGTACTGACTCTGGCCATTGGGCCACACTGCTCTAAGAAAAGGGCAAAGTACTGACTCTGGCCATTGGGCCACACTGCTCTAAGAAAAGGGCAAAGTACTGACTCTGTCCATTGGGCCACACTGCCCTGAGAAAAGGGCAAAGTACTGACTGGCCATTGGGCCACACTGCCCTGAGAAAAGGGCAAAGTACTGACTGGCCATTGGGCCACACTGCCCTGAGAAAAGGGCAAAGTACTGACTCTGGCCATTGGGCCACACTGCCCTGAGAAAAGGGCAAAGTACTGACTCTGGCCATTGGGCCACACTGCCCTGAGAAAAGGGCAAAGTACTGACTCTGGCCATTGGGCCACACTGCCCTGAGAAAAGGGCAAAGTACTGACTTTGGCCATTGGGCCTCGCTACCCGGTGAAAAGGGCAAAGTACTGACTCTGGCCATTGGGCCACACTGCCCTGAGAAAAGGGCAAAGTACTGACTCTGGCCATTGGGCCACACTGCCCTGAGAAAAGGGCAAAGTACTGACTCTGGCCATTGGGCCACACTGCCCTGAGAAAAGGGCAAGGTACTGACTCTGGCCATTGGGCCACACTGCCCTGAGAAAAGGGCAAAGTACTGACTCTGGCCATTGGGCCACACTGCCCTGAGAAAAGGGCAAAGTACTGACTTTGGCCATTGGGCCTCGCTACCCGGTGAAAAGGGCAAAGTACTGACTCTGGCCATTGGGCCACACTGCTCTGCAGATTGGGGCAAGATACTGACTCTGTGCTCTGGGAATCTGGAACTCACCTGGGAAGCCAGATGCAGGCCAAGGCCTAAGATCCCATCAGTGAGCCAGGCTGATTCCGCCTCCCCATACCCGCCAGGCATTGCTGCATGGGGGGCAGCTTCGCAAGGCCCGAGATCTTCTCTGCCAGACGTGGGAGAAGCCAGGCCCAACTGGGCTTAGGGTGGACTCTGCCAGAGGGAAGCTGGGAGCCCGCAGGCTTTGCGGCAGGAGAAGCTGCCGTCCCCTCAGAACCAGGCGCGGGCTGGACCCAATGGCCCAGCAGAGACGATTCCAGCCCAGGGACGGGGCGTGTCACAGCACGGACTGAAGACTAAACAACCCGCCCAGCAGTCAGGACCAGGCAAGGTCACACACGGGACCAGGGCAATGGAGGAGGAAACCGGCCGACCAGGGCAGAGAGGCCAGACGGGGGCTGCACTTCGGGGACCTGCTGAAGCCTGGAGCAGACCAAGGGGCCTCCCCGTCACGCCGCTTCCCCCAGACCCGAGCTCGGGCTGCTGGTGCCCTTCAGTGGAGAAACGACAGCAAACATGGCGCCTCGCAGCCCTGCCCTGGGCACTCGTGGCCTGGCCAGGCCCTTCCCAGAGAGACTCCCATCCAGTGCAGATCCCTATGGCGGGGGTGGGGAACCTCAGGCGCGGGGGCCGGATGCAGCCCCGGCTTGCAGGGATCCGGCCCCTGAAGGTTGGGGCTCCCCCCTGCATTGGGGGCCCAGGCTGGGGAGGGGAGGGGGGCTGTTTCTCACTTGTGTGCAGCCCCCCAGGGATTTCTCTGTGGGTCAGTGGCCCCGACCCAGCAAAGGTTCCCCACCCCTGCTCTGTGGGGGGTAAAGGTCCCTGGGAACCTGACTAGGGCCCCACCCATTTCACAGCCAGGAGATGTGCAATGGGCGGGGGGGAGTCTGAGCTCCCCACATGGCGAGGGGCCTGGGGCACCAGCTGCTCGCTTGGCCAAGACGGAATGGGACAGGAGTTGTCCTGCCCCTACGTGGCCACGCTTGGTGGGGAGATCGGAGCCACCCTGAGGGGCAGGGAGAAGTGAGGGTGAAACGGCTCTAGCCCTGCCCTGCAGGCTGCTGGGAAGTGAAATTGGCACTCTTGGGACGTCCCCCACCCCCACCGCACACAATCCTAGTTTGGGCCAGGACCCGCCCGGTCAGAGAGCCGGGAAATTTCCCACGGACACCCCCAGGAGTGTGACAGGGAGCAGCGTGGAAACGCTCTGGCTGTGAAATGGGCGAGGTTGCAGGGGGACGCGATGGGGCCCTAGTTCCGGCGTATTCCCTGGAAGTTGTGGGAAAGGGTCTGCCAGAAACTCCTGGCCCTGTTGGTCCTCAGGGTCATTGGGGAATCCCCTAGTGCAGCCTTTCTCCAGCTGGGGCTCCCCACCCAAAAGGGGTCCCAGGGCCAGGGTAGGGGGCTCTCGAGCAGGGTCACTGGCTGTCTGGGTTTTCCCAGCCATGACCTTGTCTTTGGGCCTCAAATCTTCCTCTGGGCAGATGTTTGGAAATATTAAAAACTGTCGGATTTCTCCTGGCTTTCCCAGCTGAGTGGCTGGAGAGCAGTGGCTACTGTCTAGGCTCCTGGTTCAGACGGTAGCACCACTGCCAGCAGCAGCACAGGAGAAAGGGAGGCCTAGTATGGTATTGCCACCCTTCCTTCTGCACTGCTGCTGGCGGTGGGGCTGCCTTTCGATCTGGGTGGCTGCAGAGTGGTGGCCCCTGGCAGGTCACCCAGCTCAGATGTCAGCGCCATGCCCGGCCACAGCACAGAGGGAAGGGGGCATGATAAGGTATTGCCTCCTCCCCTTCTGCACTGCTGCATGGTGTGGGGCTGCCTCCTGAGCTGGATGGCCGGAGAGCAGTGGCTTCTGGACAGGGGACTAGCTCAGATGACGGCATCCCTGCCAGCAGCAGCACAGAAGGAGGGTGGCATTGTGTGGTGTTGTCACTCCTCCTTCTGCACCACTGCTGGCGGTGGCCCTGTCTTCCGAGCTGGGCGCCCCAGGAGCAGCCACGACTCTCTGGCTGCCCTGCTCAGCTGTCAGTGCTGCCCCAAGAGCGGTGCAGCAGGAAGAGCAGGAGGGGGCGGGATTGCAGCACTTCCTTCGGCACCGCGGCAGGTGTCAGCCCTGCCTCCCAAACGGGGTGACCAGAGAGCAGGTGCCACTGGCCAGGGGCTACTTCAGAGAGCAGCGCCGGCGCCAGCAGCAGCATAAATTAGGGATCTCAACGTGTGTAGTCGACTACACGATTAACAGATACATCTGGGCCTATTGGTTAATCCTGTCGACTATACGCATCCCTCCCCCTGGCTGCCTCAGTATCAGGGGGGTGGGAATGTGGGAGCTGGTGCCTGTGGGGAGCCAGCTTTTAAGCTGTCTCCCCATGAGCACCAGATTCTACTGAGCTGCCTGGCCCCACCCACATGCTGCTGCCTCTCATAGGGATGCAGGAACACGGAGGGTGAGGGGGGCAGGCGGGAGGTGGTACACACAGGAAGCAGCTTTCAAGCCAGCTCCCCATGTGAATCCGCTCCCATGGAGCCGCTGCCTTCCCCCACCCAACTTCACACCACACTGCTGCCTCCTTATCAGTGTGTGTGTGTGGGGGGGCAGACATGCGATGAGATGTGCGGGGAGCCATCTTCTCAGCCGGCTCTCCACACATGCCAGCTCCACGGAGCCCCCTTTCCTCCCTTGGTGCCTCCCACAGAGGCAGTGGGGAGGGGAAATAGGCAGGAGCTAGACTCCAGGGGAGCCGGCTTAACAGCTGGTTCCCCGTGAGCACCAGCTCTGCAGAGCTGCCTGCTCCTGCCCCTCACACTGCAGAGGAGGCTGCTGCAGAACAGCCTCTGTCCAGGGCTGGCACAAGCTCGCTGCACACAGAGACTGCTGTGTGGGATGCCGGTGCAGCCTCTGTCTGCAGGGAGCTCAGACCCCTGTGGACAGGGGCTGCACCGCCCCACACTGCTGACTCATTATCAGAGGCAGCAGCGCGGGGTGGCCGGGGGCTCCCTGGGACTGGGGCAGGAGCGCACTGGCTGCCGGCCCTATCCCAGGGACTATTGAATAATCTTGGAATTGCTACGGCTTGATGCGGTGACACGATTATTCAATGACTCCCTGTCTGACATCCCTAGTGGAGAACGGCGGGTGGCCGTGCATGGTGCTGCCCCTCGTCCTTCTCTGCCGTTGCTGGCGACGGTGCCATCTCTCTCACACCTGGCAGCCGGACACTCAGTGCTGTGACCGGTGGCCACACAGAAGGCAGGTGGGCTGGTGCAGCTTTGCCTCCTTTCCTTCTGCGCCGCTGCTGGTGAAGGATGTTAAATAACGATTCGTTGACAAGTCAAGTAGTTGATGGAATTTCCATTCCCTCCTCGACTAGTCGATGGGCACTGCTGCACTTGGAAATGTACAAGAGCCCCAGCGGGGGCCTTTTGTGCATTTCAAAGTTGGAACTCCGCGTGCAGCCTGGGGCCAGCGGGAAGTCCAGGGGCTCTTGTGCATTTGAAAGTGGAAGCACCCTCATGGAGCCTGGGGTCAGTGGGGGACTCAGAGTGCCCTGCTGGCCCCAGGCTCCATGTGGTGCTGCCTCTTTCCAATGCCCCACGGAGCTTGGGATCGGTGGGCGCCGCGTGGCATTTCCCCGGAACCTGGGATGATCTGGGGACTGCCCAGCTGATTCCGGGGATCTGTGCGCTTTGAAATGCTGTGCTGGAGCCCAGGATCAGCTCGGGGCTGCTGAGCCCAGGTTCCGGGGTAATGCTGCGCAGAGCCCAGGGTCAGCTGGGGGCTGCTGATCCCGGGTGCCGCTCAGCATTTCAAAGCAGCAGCACCACATGGAGCCCGGGATCAGTAGAGAGTCCCCAGCTGGCCCCAGGCTCCACGTGGTGCTGCTGCTTTGAAGTACCTCCTTCTCCCCCCCCGCCCCCTTTGCTGCCTCTATCTGATAGGGGTAGCAAGAGGGGGAATCGACTAGTCGACTCAACTATCCGACAAGCATTTGCTAGTCGACTGGTCCTTAACCCCCTCACTGCTGGCAGCGCTGGATTCCACATTGGGAGGCTGCAGGGCGGCAGCCCCTGGCCAGGCACCTGGCTCGGAAGGCAGCAGGGCCACCAGCAGCGGTGCAGAACGCAGGGCAGCATTCGATGGCGTCGCTGCCCTGACTTCTGCGTCCCTGCTGATGGCAGCTCTCTCTGCCAATGTGGGCAGCTGGAACGGCAGCACCACCCCCAGCAGCAGTGCAGAAGGCAGGGTGGCCTGGCGTGGTTTTAACTCCCTTCCTTGTGCACCACTGCTGGTGGCAGCACTGCCTACTAACGGGGAGGCTGGGGGCATGTAGTGGGTCAGGTGCCCAACCTGGATGGCAACCCCACCGCCAGCAGCAGCACTGGAGGGAGGGGAGCTGGCCTGGTATCGCCACCCTCCCTGCTATGCCGCTGCTGGCCGTGCCTCTCACTTCTAAGCTGGGCAGCTAGGGTGTGTCTAGACTACAGGGTTTTGTCAACAAAAGTGGACTTTTGTTGACAAAACTATACCTGCGTCTACACTACCGCCGCGTTCTGTCAACATAATGTCGACAGAACTCGGCAGTTTTGTTGCCGGCTGTAAACCTCATTCTACGAGGAATAACGCCTTTTGTCGACAGAGTTCTGTCGACAGAAGGCGTTATTGCATCTACACTGTCTTTTGCGTCTACACTCTCATGTGGACAAAGCGGCTTGCTTTGTCAGCAGAGCTGGCTGTAGTCTAGACGCTCTTTGTCGACAGAAGGTTTGTCGATAGTATCTGTCGAGAAAGCCTCTGTCGACAAAAGCCTGTAGTCTAGATGTATCCCTAGAGAGCGCAGGCACCATGCGCACAAGGCCGTCTGCCCCCAGAAGAGGCACAGAAGGTCTGCGACTGCCGCCCTCCCTTCTGTGCCACTGCTAGGGGCAGCCCGGCTTGCCACCCTGAGGGGCCCAAGAGTGGCAGGTGCTGGCAGGATGCCCAGCTCCCAAGTCAATGCCACCACCAGCAGCAGCACAGGAGGAAGGGAGGCCTGGTCTGGTATCTCAGCCCTTCCTTCTGCGCCTCTGCAGGTGGTGACACTACCTTTGGACCTGGGCGGCAGCAGAGCAGCAGCTGCTGTTATGGGACCCAGCTCAGAGGGGGCCCCACTGAGCAGCGAGTGAGGGGTGGTCACTGATGGGTCCCCCAGCTCAGAAGTCAACACCGCCCCCAGCAGCAGCGCAGAAGGCAGGGTGGCCTGGCATGTTGTTGCCACCTTTCCTTCCGCGCTGCTGCTGGCAGGGCTGCCTTCTCCGCTGGGGGACCACAGAGCAGCGGCCACAGGGGAGGTGCCCAGCTCGGAGGGCAGCTCCGCTACCAGCAGCAGTGCAGAAGGAAGGGGGTGTGGCCCGCCATTGCCATCCTTCCCTCTGTACCGCTGCTGGTGGCATTGCTACCTTCCAAGCTGGGTGGCCAGATCAAGGGGGATCCCAGCTGTGAAGTCAGTGCCAGCAGCAGCAGCAGCGCAGGAGGAAGTGCAGCCAGTGATGATGTTGCTGCCCTTCTGTCTGTTCTGCTGCTGGCCAGGTTGGGCGGCAGAGAGCAGCTGCCCCTCCAGCCGCCCAGCTCAGAAGGCCAGGAGAGATCAGGAACATTTCTTCTTATTTTCAAACTTCGCCGGGATGGGGACCTGGGGACTGAACACGAGGCCACGGCCGGGAAAGCCCAAACGTCTGGTGCCCCCGTGAGTGACCCTCCTGCCCTCGCCTTGCCGCCCCCTTCTGGGCAGGGACCCCCAGGGGGAGAAACGCTGCACTAGGGGATTTCTCTACGACCCTGAGGGCCACCACGGCCAGGAGTTCCCGGCAGCCCTTTTCCCACCACTTCCATGGAGGAGGCGGTAGGTTCTCAGGGGAGGTTTCCCCAACTCAGAGATCTGCCTGGATGGAGAGTGGAGGAGCAAAGGGAGGGCCTGGCCAGGAACGCCCAGGGCCAGGTCAGGGCTCACACGGCAGCACCCCCTCAGGGAGTGGCCAGAGATTCGTGGGCACAGACAGGTGTGTAAAGAAACCTGCTGCTCAGCCAGGCACAAAACACTGTGTCTGCCGGCCACTGGGACCAGCCAAGAGTTATCCAACCTCCTGCTGACTCTGGACTCCCTGCTGCCGCCTCCTGCGTAGCCTGGAAGAGCAAAAATGAATCGTGGCCTACGAGAGATGCGCCCTTGATGCCAAAATTTCCACCCAGCCTCACTTGTAGGAACAGCAGGAGCCAAGCAAAAAAATTGTGAGACTGGCTTAAAATAATGAGATTAAAGAGAAATAAACCAATAATTGATCTGGGGTCTTTTATGAGCTTTGCTTTCTGAGCCTTAGGCACACACTTGGGTCAGGTGTCAGCCTTTCCCTGAAAATGGGAGGATGTGAAACATGTTTCCCATGGCAGCCGGCTACACCCCAGGGCCTGCAGGGACAGAGTGGTGCCTGGCTGGGATGCAGCCCACAGGCACAGGAGGAGTGTTTCTGTTGCCATGACAACAACCACTCCCCAGGCAAAGCCCTCCCAAATGCCTCCCTGGAGCAGTCATGCCTAGCAGTCGGAGCAGTGGCTGTCAGAGCCATGGGTCAGAACTGGGGCCAGGAGTCCCAGAGCAGCCAAAAGGCAGGTCTCCTGGGCTCAGACTTGAAGGTCCAAAGGAACCATCATGGTCATCTGGTCTGATCCCCTGCACCTTACAGGCCCTAACCTCACCCACCCCTCCGGTCCCCACCCCACTCGCCCTGGCTGAGTTTCTGACGCCCTCGCGTCATGGCTGAGCGATGTCAAGGGATGGAGAATCCCCCGTTGACACGACTTGAACCCAGCCCGGGACTCTGCAGAGGGAGGCAGCCTCGTCCAACCAACCCCCATGGGCTCTGCACATCTGACCCCTTGAAAATCCCTTCCCACCCCCAGACAGGGGCGGCCCGTAAGCCTAGGCAAGCTAGGCAGCTGCCTAGGGCGCCGCTGGCCCGGGCGCCCCTTGATGATGTCATGGCCATTGTCAGCCGTGCAGGCAGGGGCGCCGATTGCGCCGCCCCGCCTAGGGCGCCAGCTGCTGCAGCCAGCCTCGGACCGCTCCTGCCCCCAGACACAGGGTCAGTCAGAGCAGGAGCGTTCTGGCCAGAGCCCCCAGCCACACGGCGGGGAAAGAATTGTCTGGAGCAGCTCAGCACTGGGGAGCCCACGTTTCCCTCTGCTGAGCACGGGGCAGCTGCTCCAATTCCTCCCACTCACGTGAGTTCAGTGGCCGTCAATCGGAGGTGTGGCTCAGCCTTTTCTCCAAGGCCGTGCTCGTGCCCCACACTTCGTGCTGACCGGGCCAGTCGGCCCCTGTCTATAGACGTGTCTGCTAATGCCTATGCGATTCCGCAGCCATGCACCTGGACGGGTCCCCTCGGTTAGAGGCAATAGGGCCCAGAGACCTAGTTGAGAATTGAGTCCCCTCTCCCTCCAGAGAAATGCAGCCCAGAGGCCTCCTTTTTTTGAGGGATAAGGGATCGTGCGCTAAAGGGCTTTTTTTTGCACAAAAAGGACCCGTCTACACTTCTTGTTGCGCAAAATCCTCTTCCGCAAAAAGCATCAGAAGAGACTATGCAAATGACAGCCCGAGAAATGCTAATGAGCCATCTCACACCCTACCAGCGCATCCATGATCTACACCCGCTCCTGGAAACGGTTCCTCCCTCTCACAGGCCTTGGGAGACAGGCCAGGCCTTGCCTACAGACACCCCGAACCCACCACCAACACTCGCCAGCAGCTGCACCCCACAGAAAAGAAACTGTAACTCAAAAACCAATCCCTGCAAGAAACCCCAATGTTGCCAGCTCTGCCCACATGGCTACTCCAGCCGCAGCATTTTACCTGTCTGCCCAGGTGGGGTTTTTTTACCCACAAAAGCTTGTGCCCAAATGAATCTGTTTGTGTCTCTCCGGCAGGGGCTGGGCGACCTTCTCAAACGAAAACACCAAGCTCCATCCAAATTCCGAACAAGTGGTCAGCAAAGAGCTGGCTAAGAAAGCTCATTTGCATGACTGAAAATATACTGTTGCCGGCGGAGTCTCATACGTAGATGCGTGCAAAGGGGAAAACCCGACAGCTGGGCTGTTTGGGGGGCAGGGAGGTATGCAGAGATGCAAGGCCGCCAGGCAGCGGAAGTGGGGTGGGGATCGCTCACTGTTTCTCCGTCCCCTCCCGCTGGAAATGTGAGCGCAGGACAGGTGAGGATTTCAGGGCAGTGGCGCTTCCTAGCGCGGAGCCTCCCCAAGTTGCTCGGCCGGGGGCTTGTCCCAGCCTCCCCGGGCATGACTGGAGTTGCTGCCCTTCCCAGACGCCCCGGCAAGCCCTGATGCCTCCAGCACCCAGGATGGCGTGTCGTGATCATGAGGGTTAGCCAGCAGCCTGGGGACCAAGGGGTTAACTACAACTAGCCAGGTGGAGTGGTCAATAGGAATGTAGGTAGGACTTTCAAATTGGGACTAAGGAATTTGGGTTTTCCCCTCTCCTTTGTCTCTGGGAGTTCCTCTGCAGCTACAGAGAGGAACAGACATGTCTCCCTCTCCAAGAACCAATTCTTCACTTTCTGTAAGTAGGGTAAAGTTTAGATAAATCCATTAGGTTTTATTATTTTAAGGTTTGGGTATGGGATCTGGTGTCTATGCACTTTTTAAAAGATGTTTTGGCTTTTCTTTGTAACTAAGTTCTAGGCCCATGGAGTGTCTCCATGAGTATATTTTGTTACTTTTCCATCTAGTCATTATGCTTGCAACAGGAATATTGTGGTGATAATAAAAGTTTTCTCTTTTCTTTTTATTAACCTGGTATTGATTAATTGTGTGTCCTGCTTTTTACTTTAGGGGTGAGATTTCCCAAATGATCTTTCCCCTGATTTCTTTATTAATATTTTGGTGGTGGCAGTGGAAGTTTTATTCCAAAAATCTAGGTTTTTAAGATCTTGGGGGGAAGTTTTATACCAAAGCCTGGTAGATAAGGTTTTGGCGTAGACTTGCTGGCCCCCACTTCTGCATTTATCTTGCCAGAGTGGGGAAGGAGCCATGACATGGGGCAACTCACTTAACCACCCCCCCCCCATCCCCTGCAAAGGCGGGAGTTCCGTGCCCTGCTGGTGTTTGCACAGACCCTGCTCACCCTGCACGTGGCTGGGAGACCAACAGGCAGGAGCCGGGCTGGGTCGGCCGGGCGTGGCCAGGGCAGGGGTTCTCAGTCAGTGAGGGGGGGGGTCACTGAGGGGTTCTCTATGTGGCGTGGGGGAGAGGTAACTGGGAGTTTGTGGGGGTCTCATACAATGGGGCGCCCCCTTCCCTGTGTGAGGATCAGGAACAGAAGCTGTGCCAGTGGCCCCCTTGGGTGATTCCCTCCTCCCCTCCCCAAGTGCTTCTCACAAGTCCCGGTGCCAGGAGCATGGTGCTCCTGTCTGGGGATTGGCAAGGCCCTGGGGGAACTCAGAAGAGGGAGCAGCCCGACCCCTGGGGGAGAAAGAGCCACAGGGCCTGGTGTGGAGAGAAGCGGGAGCAGGGGGTGGCAGCGGAGGAGGAGAAAGACCATGAGGAATACGGGGATTTCTCCGAGCTGCCCGACACCCGCAGCATCGCCTCGGCCGACTCCTTCTCCCCACCCAGGGGAAGAGATGAGGAGAGCGGAGGAGGGGGATGAGGAGGAGGAGGGCTGGTCTCTGGGGGAGTCAGAAATCAGCAGCACCGAGCCTCTTCTGAGCCTTTTGCACCAACAGCGTTGTGGTGTGGAAAGCCCTGACCCGCCAGCGTCCAAGGAGGAGGAGAGGGTGCAGGAGACTGACTGCAACGATTGAGTGATCTACCCTGCGCCCACCGCACACACCCCAACAGCCTTTGGCCCAAGCCTGGCCCCATCTCTGCCCCTGGGTGCTGCCCACTCATGCAGGTCTCAGCCACGCCAGAATTTCTCCACCTCAACAACATCACATCCCCACAGCTCCGTCCTGCTCCAGTTCCACCTTTTACACGCCCCCAACCCTCTTCTCAGATGTCCCCCAGTCTCCTGCCCAACATACTCAGCCTCCTGCCCCCGTGCAGACCCTCTCTCCGCAAGCCAGGTCTGGCAGGGAAGGCTGAAGCTTTCTTCACCCTCCCCCCACCAGGCCCTCAGAGCGGGAAATTGGAACTAGTACTCCAGCCTCACAGCAGTATGGTGACTGTGGGGCTGGAGTGGTAGCAAGGTCTCCTGCTGCATGGACTAGGGGGTGGGGGGGCTGAGTTCCCCCTCTTTCCCATCCCACTGGAGGAAGGGCAGTGCAGTGACGTGTTGTCCGGAGGCTTTCATTGCTGCTCCCATTGTTCTGGGTGCAACGGGGGCACAAAGCCAAGTAAGCGCCCTCCATGCCCAGACCTCTGCACCCCAATCCCCCTTAGTCATCTTTCCCCCCCCCCCACCAAGAGCACACATCCCCAGCTTGCTCCTTCACCCTCTCTCCTGGCCACACTCTGCACCCTCCTTTGCTCCTGCTCCCTCCTTCTGGCCAGACACCCTATCTCCACCCTGCTCCTGCATCCACTGTTGCTCCTGCACCCTCCCTCCTGGCCACACACTGCACCTCCTCGCACTTCCCCCTCCTCCTGGCCTGACACCCTCCTCCCAGACTGCTCCGGCACCCTACCTCCCACCCAGATCCTCCACCCCCATCCCTTTCCCACTCACTGGCAGCCCTGTCCTGCACACTGAACCCCTCCTTTTTGTCCCTATCCCGGAGCCTGTGGTGGGCCACAAAATCCACTAACACCAGAAAAGTAAATCTGGCCCATGGGAAGTCCTGAACCTTAGTCCTCCCTGTCCCTTCCCCTCACTCTGTGGGGCTGGAAAGCCAGAGGAGGGAGCTGTCTCAGTTGGGGGCCACATCAGTAAGGTTGGGGAGGGTTGGAGGAGGGGTGGGGTTGGGGTTTTTTTTTTGCTTCTCACTTGTGTGATTCCCAAGTGATTTTTGCGTGCATCTGTGGCCCCCCAACTCAAAAAAGGTTCTCCACCCCTGACATAAAGAAAGAAAACATTGAAACTTTTTGTGTTGGACATAAATTAATAGTTTATTTTATTTAAAATGAAGTTTGATAAACTAACATGTGAAAATTAAAACACTGAATCGGTTTAATAAATTAAATTAAAATGTTCTCATCCTCCCTCTCCTTTGCAGTCCTAGCAAAATAGTTTGGGCATAATTATGTCATTAACAGAGAGTTTCCATTAGCAGCTGATGGTCCACGGAAAGGTTTACATTGATCCAGGTGGTCCATGGGCCAAAAAGTTTGAAAACTACTCATTTAAGAACTTCCTCTGGAGCCAGGGCATGCAGCTTTAAGCAGACTTCAAGTATGACATCCAGGGGTTCAAACCTTAGGGGGGGCTACTGCCCCTAGGCCCCCCCCAAATGGCACCCTTGGCTTTGGGGCAGCCAGCTAAGTCCTCAGGGCTTTGTTGCCTCCCCATTTAGTGGGAGCTCTTTGGCAGCCTCCCCATTGGGTTCCTGCTGCGTGACACGGGCTGGATCCAAGTTCTCTTCCTCTTCACCACAGTGTTGGGTTTCTGCTCCTTCTCCCCCTGCAGTTCTAGTGTACATAAAATACAGCAGCAATAAAAGTGACAACGCCAGTGAGGCCCACACGCCATAGCAGCTTCTTGTCTCTGGAAAGGAAACGCAGGAGAAGACTCAGGTTAGACTAGCCTGGGACTTGAGAGAGCAGAATTCAGTTCTCTGCTGTACTAGTAAGTCCCCATCCCAACCAACGTTCCCTCTAATTTTTCCATCCCTGTGCAGATTTTCTCTATCCATGTGCGGAATAATTGTGTTACATGCACAGAGGTATGTGTGGATGTGCACCATCCATAGAAACTCAAACCTAGCTGTGGACGCTCTGCTAATCAGCTGGGCAGCTTTGGAAGCTCACCTGAATGGCCGCATAAGCACACAGCGTATGGGAACACTGGTCCCTACCTCAATTCCCCAGCGGTATATGGTGGATAATCACACAGCCCTATCCCAGGGGATGCTGGGAAGTTGAATGGAAGTTAAATGGGAGACAGTCAGATGCTAACAACATGGGGGTGGGTGGCCGATAAGTATTTTAGAGTGAGCCTGGCTGAGGACCACAAGCTGGCCTCAGACACAAAATCCTGCATTTGTACAGCTCCTTGCACTGTGGGGTCCTGGCCATTATCTGACCCAAAGCAAATAACACACGGGCATTAGAGTCTCTCTGACGAGAGCCGGGCAACCCTGTGTGGCCACCTCTCATGATATTCGGCACTTTCCCTAAAGCCCCAGCTCCTGGAGTCCTGTGATGAGGGGAGACTCCGGGCTTTTACCGGGGTTTTCTCAGTGCTGGTTTCTAGCCTGGGTTGCTGTGGGAAAAGTTGGAACACTCGGCCCCTGGGCGCAGATGCCCAGCCACCTCAGAGCGCAGCGCCCTGGCTCCCTACGCAACTCATGGAGTCCCTAAAAAGGGATTCTTGGAAGCCAGCGTGCAAGGGAGGGACTGTCTAAGGACAGCGTGTGAGGCAGGGGCTGTCTAAGGCAGTGATTTGTCCTGGAGTGATGTGACTACGCTCAGCTCAGGCCCTTTTGGAGAAGGACCAAGGTGGCGGCCCCTAGTGGTTAGAGCACAGGTGGGCAAACTACAGCCCCTGGGGCATCTCTGGCCCACGGGAACCTCCCAGCCAGCCCACAAGCTTCTGCCGAGGAGCGGGGTTGGGACAGGCTTGCTGGCAATAGCCGGCCCAGCTCCTGGGCTCGGTGGTGAGCAGGGGGTGCTTAGTAATATGGCTGCCCCGGGGGCGCTAGCCCCTGGCCCTCCCCTTCTGTCCCCGCCCCCCCTCCTGGCCCACTCGCAGTTCCCCCAGCACCTGGGTGGCACGGCTGCAGTTCCAGCCAGGCTGTGTAGCCGCACTGCTGCCAGGCCCGGTGCGCCAGGGTGGTGCGCTCCGGGGGAAGAGAGCAGGGACGTCCCAGGGGCGGGGGGGCAGCGATGATTGGCCGGGGGCAGGAGGTCCCAAGGGGGCAGTCAGGAAGTGGAGAGCAGGGGCAGTCAGGGGTAGAGAGCGGGGTGGGGGGGAAGGAGGAAGTTGGATGGGGGGGGGGCAGCAGCTGAGGCAGCCTTGGCTGTTTGAGGGGGCTCAGCCTTCCCCAGCCTGCCCTACCCAGCCCTCTGTACAATTTCAGGACCCGACGGGGCCCGCAGGCCTACAAGTCCATCCCCCCACCCCCCCCTCCTGGATTGGAGCATTCACCCGAGACAGGGGAGACCCAGGTGCAAACCTGTAGAGAGAAACAAAAGTCTGAACTCCAGGCTCTCTCCCCCCTCCTCCCCGCCCTCAGGGACAGTCTGTGGGGGCATCTCAGTCCCCCCTCCCTGCGGGTCATTATCTACAGAGCAGCGAGGGGCAGCCGAGACCAGTGGGGGCTGCACGAGCTGCCTCATTCCTCTCAGCAGGCTGCAAGGCTGCCCCAACCCCAGGATGAGGCAGGATTGCTCCCTAGCTAGAATTTGGGGTGGGGGGGGGGCTAGAAGGGGAGGGGCAGGCAGCTGGGCTGTAGCAGCCCTTTGGAGCGCAAGGCTCTCACAGGCAGAGCTGTGAGTAGTTGGCACCCACCTCCCTCCCTGGGCCCTGGCTGGACAGGCGCAGACACAAACCAGCCCCATCTGGCCACCCTGCGCCTGGGCCATGGGAAACACCATGTCCAACAGGCCACTCACAGCTCTTGCCTGCAGCGGTGCCTGGCTCCTCGGCACCCCTCAGGTGTGGGGACGGCTGGGCCGAACCAGGCTGGGTGGGGTGGTGGGACAGGCATGGACACTGCCGGATGGGCTGATTCTTCAGCCCTTCTCTTGCCCAGCCTGGCTGAGCCCAGACAATCTCCCCTCCCTTCTCTCTCCCACACACACCCACTGACAGGTGAGGGGCAAATGGGTAGTTTGTACAACCCTCTGGCTGGCAGAGACCTCAGGAATCATTGAGTCCAGCCCCCTGCCCAGAGCAGGACCAACCCCAACTCAATCATCCCAGCCGGGGCTTTGTTAAGCCAGGACTTAAACATCTCTAGGGATGGAGATTCCACCCCCTCCCTAGGGAACCCATCCCAGTGCTTCCCCACCCTCTAGAGAAATAGTTGTTCCTAATATCCAACCTGGACCTCCCCCACTTCAACTTGAGACCATTGCTCCTTGTTCTGCCATCCGTCACTACTGAGAACAGCCTCTCTCCATCCTCTTTGGAACCTCCCTTCAGGAAGTTGAAGGCTGCTATCAAATCCCCCCTCACTCTTCTCTTCTGCAGGCTAAACAAACCCAAATCCCTCAGCTTCTCCTTGTAGGTCATGTGCTCCAGCCCCCAATGATTTTGGTTGCCTCTGCTGGACCCTCTCCAATGTGTCCACATCCTTCCTGTAGCGGGGGTCCCAGAACTGGACACAAGACTCCAGATGTGGCCTCACCAGCACCGAATAAAGGGGAATAATCACTTCCCTGCATCAGTTGCCCCAGGTCCCTCTGAATTGCGGCTAGAGTGCACGCTGGATGCTCTGCGCAGCTCTGATGGGTGGTGGGAGGGGAGTGGACACTACAGTCCGGCTGGTGTGGAGGGCTGACTGCCACCTTACCCCGCCTCCTCTGCTCAAGGCCATGCCCCTTCTGGAAGCATAGCAGAACCCTTGCCCCAGGAGTAGAACTTTACCCCCCAACCACTGTGTGGATAAAACAAACCCCAGGCAACTCCCCTCAAATAAGCCAAAACAAACAAAAGGACGTCACAGGGCTCTAGCCAACGGCCCCTCAGAGCTGACAGTTGCTAACACTAAATGGGGGAAAACGCTGGTGCTCTGGAGGGAAAAAGATCAGGCACTAACACGGGGATGGGGTCCTGAGAAAAGATTTGGGTCATGAACACCTACCCCGCCCTGGAGAGCCATTGGAAAGTGTCTTGTGGCTATTTCCCTCTCCAGTCGGATTGGTCATCCCTTCGCTGGCAGTGGCGGGCTCTGTTATAGGAGGTGGGGACAAGACAGCATCTGCAGACAAACATGAGATCATAGATTATAAGGTAAGACGGCACCATTATATTGTCTGGTCTGACCTGGCTCCTGTGGATGCATCATTCGAGGAGTCCTGCAACCAGCCCATATCTGATGGGCGAGCTAGAACTCTGTCTTTTTGCTTTTTTGAAAGTCAGCTAGTCTTCATTCTAAAATGTCACAGCGATGGGAAGATGCAAACCACACCATCTCGCAAGAAGTGGTAACGTGCACCGCACAAACCTTTAAGGGTCTTTATCCTCCCCACCTCTCCCGGCGATGGGGAAGGCCAGTACCAGGGTGCCTGGCTCTTAAACTGGAGAGGCCCATGGAAGGGAATTCAGCGATTCCACTTGTAACCCACACACACACACAGTGCGGTTCACTGTCCCATGCAGTGACACTTAGACCACTTATAGCCAGAGATAAGAACAAGAGCCTGCTACAAATCAGGTGGCTTTATAGCTCAAGCTGTAGAGGCCCCTACACTAAGCTCTAGCACTCCCAGGTTCAAATCCACTTGGTGGTGGTTACAAGTGGCTAAGTGATTTGACCACAGTTGCACAAACAGCCTTTGGCACAAAGCTGGGAAATTGACCCTGTGTTTCCTGAGGCCCAAAGCACAAGGCCTAAGAGATGAAAGGAGCCACAGAAGCACCTGCAAATAACCCTGAGGAACTATCCAGTACTTCTCATCCATAGCTGTTCAAGCACTGGAAGAGGAGTTTAGTATCACTCTCCTGTCATGCAGATGGGCAGGGACTTGTCTCAAGTCACCCAGCAAACCAGGAAGGGCTTTGAACTCAAGCCAGTGCTTTACCCACTGGACCAATCTGCCTCCAAGAAAGCATCCTGACTGTCTAGCTCAGGGACAGCTAAGGGCTGTGTCTAGACTACACCTCTCTGTCAACAGAGAGATGTAGATTAGGCATGTTGAAATTGCTAATGAAGCAGGGTTTTAAATATCCCATGCTTCATGAGCATAAATATGGCCACTGCTTTTTTCGAAACAGAGCTTTTTGGGGAAAAAAAGGCAGTCTAGACACGCATCTTTCAAAAAATAAACCCTTTTTCAAAAGATCCCTTATCCCTTATACAATGACGTTTACAGGATCTTTCCAAAAAGGGTTTATTTTTCGAAAGATGCACATCTAGACTGACATTTTTTTCAAAAAAGTTCCATTTAGAAAAAAAGGGGCAGCCATGTTTATGCTAATGAAGTGCAGGATATTTAAATCCCCACTTCATTAGCAATTTCGATGTGCCTAATCTACATCTCTTTGTCTACAGAGATGTAGTTTAGACACAGCCCTAGGCTAGAAGGGCAGCCCTGGATTACATTTGTGGGAATTGTCCAGGAGGGCTGTCAAGCAATTCAAAAAAATTACCAGGAGTCTCATGGTTCAAAAATATTTAAATCTATGGATTTTAATTGTGACACAAAATAAAAAGTGCACTGTGCTCACTTTATATCAATTTTTGTTAAACACTAGCAGATGTGCCTGGCGTTGCTAGGGTCTTTAACTAAAGTAATTTTTTTTTAAATAAAAGAAAAATGTACATGGTTTATCAATGATTGTATTTTTTAAAAGCGAAGGAAAATGAAGACTTGAAAATGTAGAAGTTGCACTTTCACACTGAAGAAAAATCACACTATACTACAGTGGAAGAGGTAAATTGAAAAACACTGTTTCTTTTCTCCTTTTTACAGTGCAAATATGTGTCATAAAAATATAAAGTGAGCGCTGTACACTTTGTATTCTGTGCCATTGAAAAAATGTAGAAAAACATCCATCATCACCTGATCCCTCTCCTGTTACCCATTCACGGGCTCTGACAGAGGCTAGGGACACTATAACTGCCCATCCTGGCTAATAGCCATTGATAGACAGAACCTCCATAAATTTATCTAGCTCTTTTATAAATCATGCTTACATAAGAACATAAGAATGGCCGTACTGGGTCAGACCAAAGGTCCATCTAGCCCAGTGTCCTGTCTGCCGACAGTGGCCAGCACCAGGTGCCCCAGAGAGGGTGGACCGAAGACAATGATCAAGCGATTTGTCTCCTGCCATCCCTCTCCAGCCTCTGACAAACAGAGGCCAAGGACACCATTTTACCCCCTGGCTAATAGCCTTTCATGGACCTAACCTCCATGAAATTATCTAACTTCTCTTTAAACTCCATTATAGTCCTAGCCTTCACAGCCTCCTCTGGCAAGGAGTTCCACATGCTGACTACACGCTGTGTGAAGAAGAACTTTCTTTTATTAGTTTTAAACCTGCTACCCATTAATTTCATTTGGTGTCCTCTAGTTCTTCTATTTAGGGAACTAATAAATAACTTCTCTTTATCGGCCCTCTCCACACCACTCATGATTTTATATACCTCTATCATATCCCCCCTCAGTCT
The DNA here is from genome assembly GCA_032595735.1 of Pelochelys cantorii. Lineage (NCBI taxonomy): Eukaryota > Metazoa > Chordata > Testudines > Trionychidae > Pelochelys > Pelochelys cantorii. The sequence continues at coordinate 24,939,104 of CM064345.1, read as the reverse complement.
CCTCTTTTCTAAACTGAAAAGTCCCAGTCGCTTTAACCTCTCCTCATATGGGACCCCTTCCAAACCCCTAATCATTTTAGTTGCCCTTTTCTGAACCCTTTCCAAGGCCAAAATATCTTTTTTGAGGTGAGGAGACCACATCTGTACACAGTATTCAAGATGTGGGCGTACCATAGTTTTATACAGGGGCAAGAAGATATTCTGGGTCTTATTTTCTATCCCTTTCTTAATAATTCCTAGCATCCTATTTGCCTTTTTGACCGCCGCTGCACACTGTGTGGAAGTTTTCAGAGAACTGTCCATGATAACGCCAAGATCTCTTTCCTGATTTGTCGTAGCCAAATTAGCCCCCATCATACTGTACGTATAGTTGGGGTTATTTTTCCCGATGTGCATTACTTTACACTTATCCACATTAAATTTCATTTGCCATTTTGTTGCCCAATCATTCAGTTTGATGAGATCTTCTTGGAGTCCCTCACAGTCTGCTTCCGTCTTGACTATCCTAAACAGTTTGGTATCATCTGCAAACTTTACCACCTCACTGCTTACCCCTTTCTCCAGATCATTTATGAATAAGTTGAACAGGATTGGTCCTAGGACCGACCCTTGGGGGACACCACTAGTTACCCCTCTCCAGTCTGAAAATTTACCATTTATTCCTACCCTTTGTTTCCTGTCTTTTAACCAGTTCTCAATCCAAGAAAGGACCTTCCCTCTTATCCCATGGCCATGTAATTTACACAAGAGCCTTTGGTGAGGGACCTTGTCAAAGGCTTTCTGAAAATCTAAATATACTATATCTACTGGATCCCCCTTGTCCGCATGTTTGTTAACCCCTTCAAAGAACTCTAATAGATTAGTAAGACAGGATTTCCCTTTACAGAAACCATGTTGACTTTTGTCCAACAAATTATGTTCTTCTACACGCTTCACAATTTTATTCTTTACTATTGTTTACTATTGCCCGGTACTGAAGTTAGACTTACCGGTCTGTAATTGCCCGGATCGCCTCTAGAGCCCTTTTTAAATATTGGTGTCACGTTGGCTACCTTCCAGTCATTAGGTACGGAAGCCGATTTAAGGGATAGGTTACAAACCACAGATAATAGTTCAGCAATTTCCCATTTGAGTTCTTTTAGAACCCTTGGATGAATGCCATCCGGTCCCAGAGATTTGTTAACATTAAGTTTTTCTATTTGTTCCAAAACCTCCTCTAATGACACTTCAATCTGGGACAGTTCCTCAGATTCGTCACCCACAAAGGACGGTGCAGATTTGGGAATCTCCCCAACGTCCTCAGCCGTGAAGACTGAAGCAAAGAAATCATTTAGTTTCTCTGCAATGGCTTTATCGTCCTTGATTGCGCCTTTTATAGTTCGATCGTCTAGGGGACCCACGGGTTTTTTAGCAGGCTTCCTGCTTCTAATGTACTTAAAAAACATTTTGTTATTTCTTTTTGAGTTTTTGGCTAGCTGTTCCTCAAAATCTTTTTTTGCTTTTCTTATTACATTTTTACACTTGATTTGACAGTGTTTATGTTCCTTTCTATTTATCTTAAAGTCCTGGTCTTCTCAACATCCCCCGACAAGGAGTTCCATAGGCTAACTGTGTGCTGCAGGAAGAACTACTTCCTTTTGTTTGTTTTAAATCCAAAAATATTTAATACATTTCAATTGGTACCTTATTGTTTAGCAGTGAATTAAAGCTGCGATTAACCATGATTATTTTTTTTAGTTAATCACGTGAGTTCGCTGCGATTAATTGACAGCCCTATTATATGCCACTCCCACACATATCTAGGGCTAAGTGACTTGACCGTGGTTACACAAACAGTCTGTGGCAGAGTAGACAGCTCTGCGTGGGCTCGGAATCACACTGGCCATAAACTTTGAGGCAAGTCACCTTAGAAACTTACCCAGCACAGACAGATTGATACGAGCCAGGCAGGTTTCATGAAGGGAACTGACAACTCGGTACTCCGCGGCCATCCATTTCTGTGCCTTCTTCACAGTAACAAATTGGGCAGATAGAGCCATCGGTGCTTTGAACGTGCTGTTGTAGTATGTCAGGGTGTCTTTGTTGTTTAGCACCATGAGGTATGTACAAGCAGAGGGGTCCATGGCTGCGACGGCGGTTTGCATCTTACATAGAATAGGTGATTTCTCAGATATCTTAATTTCAATGCACCTTGAGGAGCCTTCAGGCACAGACAGGCCAGAGAGGGGACAGGCCCCAGACCCTAGGAGAAAAAGATGAATGAGCGACATGTGGTTCCTAAATGGCTCTTGTGGAATCAGACGGTTTCATCTGGAAAATGGGGGAGCTGCAGCTACGGATTGGGGAGCAGCACCAAAGCTGGGGGCAGGGGTGGTAGCGCAAGGCTGGGAGAGCAGCGGGCAGGGATTGAAAGGCACTAGGAGATGGGGGCGGGAGGGTAGCTCAGGGTGTGAATGGCAGAGGACTGCAGGTCAGGATGGAGGGGCAGTGGCAGAGCTGTGGGGGGCAGCTCTGGGCTGGGACAGATGTGGGTGCTGTGGGACAGGGCTGAGGGGCATCCGCAGGGCTCCGAGAAGGGGCTGGGAGCCCAGGGCTTGCAGGAAGAAGCGGAGACTGAAGGTCAGGACAAAGGGGCAGCAGCAGAGCAAACGGGGGCGGAGTCTAGGGATGGAATAGCAGAGGGAACATAGGGCAGGGTTAAGGGGATTTGGCAAAGCTGGGGATAGGGGTGATCCCAGTGTGGTCTGAGATTGAGGGGCATTAGCTGAGCACAGAGCGAGGAGAACTCTAGGGCACCAGCAGAGCTGTGCACAGTGAACCCAGGCCTACAGTTGTGGGGCAATGATTCTCATCCCTCCCTCTAGGGGCTGGGCTAGGAGAGGGCATGTCTGCTCTGAGACGTGCCCTATTATCACTAGAGAGCTGAGGCTGAGATCCCAATGTACCCCCAGCCAATAATTAAGGACCAAAATGGCAGGTCTGGATTCCTGCCTCATGCAATCATGATGCCACAGATAGAAGACTCAGCACCAGCGCTCCCTGCAAGCTATGGGCGTGTGTGGCCCCTCAGGAGAGATTCCAGAGCTCCCCAGCTGTTTAGCAGAGTGCCCGCAGCTGGGTTTGTGTTTCTATGGGTGGTGCCCATTCACACCTCGCTCAGTGCATGTAACAAAATGTATTCCACACTTGGTGGAAAAGGAACACGGCTCGGCACCACCCCTGCGCAACACTTCAAAGGTTCCCAATGCAGCTCAGCTCTGAAAAAAAAATCTGGATGTTGTGTGTTCAGATTGGAGGGGGCAGGGAGCAAGAGGAAAGATGGTTGAAGGGCATCTGCATAACTTACTCCTCCCCTTCCATGACACTCACCTCCCCCCGCCCCCACCCATTTCCTGCCCTGGTACCGCAGTTAGTGCTTTAGCTCCTACGTTACACACGCTACATTTCCCGTGATTCACTCACTCCCCTCCCCTCTCACCATCAGCAGAGGCTAGCCCTGCCTGCCAGCATAGATCATTTCTTGCTGTCCTTCTCCTCACCCACTGCCATGCACAGACCCAGCCCCTTATGTTCTCGCCCAGGCTTCTCCTCGTAACCGTGGGGGGAAAGACACCCTCCTCTGGGCCTCTAACTCCCTATTACCCTCCCCCCCCCATTAGGAAGTAATCGCTGCCCTCCGCACACACCCCTCTCTGCTTACTACCAATGTTTTCTCTAATCTTTTGCATCCTCATGCGGCTTGTTTCCATCCACATGCAGAATAAATTTTGGAATGCACACTGGGGCATGTGTGAATGTGCACCAGCAGGAACAACAGAAAACCTAGCGAGGGGCGTTCTACTAATCTGCTGAGTGGCCACACAAGTGCACAGTTTACAGGGAACACTGCTTACTACCCCCCCATCTATTCCACCCTGCACCTCCCCTCCAGCCAGCCCACCCCCCAGACAGACACAGACACACACACATACTCCCCTCCTGCTACTGCTCACCCCTATGCCCTATATAAGCCCAGAACTTTACTCCGTCATGTTCAGGACTTCTGGCTCCAAACACCTGTCCCTCGCCCACCTGCCACCGGACCGGAAAACACAGTCAGCCAGGGTGACCCGAGAAGGATCATGGAATCATGGAACCCTGGGCTGGAAGAGACGTCAGGAGTCACCGAGTCCAGCACCCTGCCCAAGACAGGACCAATTCCAACTCAATCATCCCAGCCAGGGCTTGGTCAAGCCAAGACTTAAAAACATCTAGGGATGGAGATTCCACCCCCTCCCTAGGTGACCCATTCCAGTGCTTCATCACCCTTCTAGTGTATCCAACCTAGACCTTCCTCACTGCAGCTTAAGACCATTGCTCCTCGTTCTGCCATCTGCCTCCACTGAGAACAGCCTCTCTCCAGCCTCTTTGGAACCTCCCTTCAGGAAGCTGAAGGCTGCTATTAAATCCCCCCTCACTCTTCTCTTCTGTAGACTAAACAAGCCCAAATCCCTCAACCTCTCCTCCTGGCTCATGTGCTCCAGCCCCCTCATCATTTTGGCTCTCCAATGCGTCCACATCCTTTCTATAGTGGGGGGGGCCCCAGATCTGGACACTATATTCCAGATGTGGCCTCACCAGAGCCGAATAAAGGGGAATAATCACTTCTCTAGATCTGCTGGCCATGCTCCTCCTAATGCATCCTAATATGCCATTAGCCTGCTTGGCTACAAGGGCACCCTGTTGACTCATATCCAGCTTCTCATCCACTGTAACCCCCAGGTCCTTTTCTGCCAAACTGCTACTTAGCCAGTCGGTCCCCAGCCTGTAATGGGGTGCTGAACAGAAATGTTGCACAGAAATGTATCTAGACCTGATCCCTGAGGTCACCTTTCTATATGCCCTTCCAGCAGGACTGTAAACTATTGATAACGACACCCTAGGCACCCAGTTTGGCACCCACCTTATTCCAACCAGTTTGGCACCCACCTTATTGTAGCTCCATGTAGGTTACATTAGTATCAAAAACTTTACTAAAGTCAAGACAGACCATGCCAGCTACTCTCCCCTCCCCCACGATCCACAAGGCTGTTATCTTGCCAAAGCTCTCAGGTTTGATTGACACAACTGCTTATTTATTTGCTCTATGGCAGGGGTTCCCAACCTGGAGTACGCGTACCCCCAGGAGGTACGAGAAGCTTGTCAAGGGGGTATGGGGAATATTTGGTAAATAACTAGATTATCCTCATTGAAATATTCCAAAAGTAGTAGTGTGAGTGAAAAAAGTTGTGGATTTTAGAGTCTAGAATTTATTTCCTTTCATATTGAATAGGGGGTACGGGAAGGTTTACCAAAAGCCAAGGGGGTACGGGGACCGAAAAAGGTTGGGAACCCCTGCTCTATGGTCTTCCCAGGTACACAAATGAATGTCCATGTTTCCCTTTGTATAGCTTGGCCATGCAATTGCCCTTTTCCCGTCTTCTGGTATCTCTGCCATCTTCCATTACTTTTCAAAGAGAATAGTCATCTCTCTGGGTAGTCTAGGGCAGTGTTTCTCAACCATTTTTTTTATAAAGTACCCCCTTTTTCAACAAAAAAATGTATAAGTACCCCCAGTACCTACAGTTTTCAGTCACACAAGTTTTTTTCTACCATTGCAACACATTTGTTCAAACAACTTAATTGTAGCCGGGCAGGTGATGAAATTTTTGGGTGTAAAAAGCACAAAAATAATAAAGCGCTGGAACACTTAAAACAAAAATTCAGTTTTCTCCACATTTCAGTTGTGTTGACGGACCACCCCCCAGACTTCTCTCGAGTACCCCTAATGGTACTCCTACCACTGGCTGAGAAACACTGGTCTAGTGTGCATTTCCTCAGACCACGATGAGTTGAAGACATCTAATCTCTTTATATATTAAAAAAACTTTTCCTGTGGGATGACACAGTGACGTAAGCACATCACTCTCCCTCTGTCCTCAGCCACCCGGCCCAGTACTCTGGCAGGCAGGGGCGGATGAGAGTTTTGCGGGGCCCAGGGCAGAACAATTTCACGGGCCCCCCCTTGGAGAAAAAATAGGAAAAAGGCATCAAACGTGCAAACTGAAGGCTATTTTCATATTAAATGTGAATTGGGTAAATTTGATAGAAATTTAAATTTAGTTGGACAATGTTTATTTTAATTATATTGTAATTCATTCTTAAACAAAATTCTGTATTAATAATTAAAAATTTTCATTTGTATTTAAGTCTATTATAGAATCATAGAATACTAGGACTGGAAGGGACCTTGAGAGGTCATCGAGTCCAGTCTCCTGCCCTCATGGCAGGACCAAATACTGTCTAGACCATCCCTGATAGACATTTATCTAACCTACTCTTAAATATCTCCACAGATGGAGATTCCACAACATCCCTGGGCAATTTATTCCAGTGTTTGACTACCCTGACAGTTAGGAACTTTTTCCTAATGTCCAACCTGAACCTCCCTTGCTGCAGTTTAAGCCCATTGCTTCTTGTTCTATCCTCAGAGGCCAAGATGAACAAGTTTTCTCCCTCCTCCTTAGGATATCTTAGGATATCTCCCTTTTAGATATCTTAAAACTGCTATCATGTCCCCCCTCAATCTTCTCTTTTCTAAACTAAACAAACCCAATTCCTTCAGTCTTCCCTCATAGCTCATGTTCTCTAAACCTTTAATCATTCTCGTTGCTCTTCTCTGGACCCTCTCCAATTTCTCCACATCTTTCTTGAAATGCGGTGCCCAGAACTGGACACAATACTCCAACTGAGGCCTAACCAGCACAGAGTAGAGCGGAAGAATGACTTCTCGTGTCTTGCTCACAACACACCTGTTAATGCATCCCAGAATCATGTTTGCTTTCTTTGCAACAGCATCACACTGCTGACTCATATTCAACTTGTGGTCCACTATAACCCCTAGTGGGGTTATCCCTTTCTGCCGTACTCCTTCCTAGACAGTCACTTCCCATTCTGTATGTGTGAAACTGATTGTTCCTTCCTAAGTGGAGCACTTTGCATTTGTCTTTATTAAACTTCATCCTGTTTACCTCAGACCATTTCTCCAATTTGTCCAGATCATTTTGAATTATGACCCTATCCTCCAGATTAGTCGCAACCCCTCCCAGCTTGGTATCATCTGCAGACTTAATAAGCGTACTTTCTATACCAATATCTAAATAGTTGTCTAGCTCTTTTGGTAGCACGTTCTTCAATGATGTCAGTAAAGTCCATTTTTTACACAGGTCTTTTTCAAGGGATATAATCGAAAGACCTACAAAACGCTCCTGGCTCACAGTAGATTCTCTTTGGCTGCCCATAGCTGGTATTTGCCAGACAGCGTTGGGTGTTCGGTAGCCAGGCAGCGTTGGGACTTGCCGGCCGGAGGAGGCCAAGAGGCCCAGGGTGGCTGTGGGGCTGGGAGAAGGGCAGTGGGAAGGTTTTTCATTAGTCTGCATGGCTGGATATTGCTCGGAGAAAAGAGAAATAACAAGAGATAATAATAAATAAATAATAAAAGAGAAATAACATTTGCAAAGGAGCAAAGCTTAGCTACAATGCAAGTGGGTTACAGTGAAGGGAGTGCAATTCAGTGACTCACGAGCAACAGATAAGACACCCCTAGACTACATGGGCCATTGGTCTTGCCAATTCCTTCATACTGCAGTTTATAGTGAGTGAGGGAGGGAATGGGGGAAATTTCTGGCCCCAGGGGTGCTCAATATCTGGACTGCGAGCCAAATCCAAACCGTCGGATGCTTTTGAACAGATCCCACAATCTTTTTATTTACTTAAAAATTATTTGTATTTGTTTTAATTTTTTTTATGAAATCTGGACCTTTTATACTTTGACCAATGTGGACTTTGACAAAATAATTGACTCCCCCTGTCTTACCCCAAGGGGTACTGGGTGTTTAAGGTGGGGGTAAAGGGAGAGGATGGGGGGTTGTTTTGTAAGGGAGGGGGTAGGGAGAGGATGGGTATCTCTTACCCTGCAGGGGCACCAGAGTGTACAGGGAGAAAGAGGGGTTCTCTTGTGCCACCAGGGTAGAGCTCTGCCAATGACTAATGTTCTTGGTTCATTGGCAGTTCCCCGAAATTGGAAATAATCTTTTGGGGGGTCGACCCCAAACCACAACTTTTGGGAGTTTTCTTCAGAAAAATGAACGTTCTAAAAAAACATGTTCTGGGTGGAATGAAACTTTTTGTTCAACCCAAAATGACTCATTTTGATATGGGGATATTTTAAACATTTCTTTAAAAAAATCAGTAAAACAAATAAAAAGAATTAAAGCAAATGAAAGTTGGAGACAAGGGCAGGTGTACTAAGAAGCAATGCTATACGAAGTTTAGCCTATTTTTCTGGCTCATCTTAGTTCAATCTCTTTCAACATTCACTCCGTTCTGTTAGTTTTGAGGCCTGTTCTTGTTTTGGGGATTCTGTCTCTTTTCTGTTTGGTTTGAGGAGAAGCGAATCCCATTCCAGGCACATCCCATTGTCCTGCAACAACTAGACCCTGACCTTGCTGTAAGTTAGGATCTGAGGAAGCTGCAGACTGATTTGGTGACCCTAATTCTTACCGTTTAGGAGGAAAAACTTAAAAAACAACAAATAGTCTGGTAGCACTTTGAAGTCTAACAAAACATGTAGAAGGAATCATGAAGGTATCATGAGTTCTCGTGGGCACAGCCCACTTCTTCAGATGACTTCTTCAGATGTTTTTAAAGTTTTTCTTGTTACACACTCACTAGGGTTGCCAGATAGTTTCACAAAAAATATCGAACACGGCGGGGAAAAAATTGGTTGAACAAAAAAAAAAAAGTCTGGTATTTTCTGGGTTTTTTTACTTGATACATGCCACAAATACCAAGCTTTCCAGTCCAATAACAAACACCTGGCAACCTCTCTGAAATGTTTAGGAGGACTTCTTGAACAGACAAACAACAAACTCTAAACTACATAGTAGGTTAATGAGTCAGGGGACTGGATCCAAGCGTTACCGTCTTCTTGATGAAAACCCATAGCGTAATAACCAAATACTAGGGCTGTCTTGGGCCCAAAGCATTTTTATACCTGAAACGACTGACCAAAAATAAAAAAATAGCAAAATCTTCCAGTCACCCCCTAATCTGTACTTTTAGTGGAAAAAAAGTTTTGTCCAAAACAAATCTCACCCAGCTCTACTCAGCGGCACTGAAGTACATGGGGCGGGGAATATAGGGAGAGAGGGGAGGTCTCTTACCTTTGATGGGAGCAGAGAGCACAGGAGAGAGAAAAGGCAGTAGCAACATTACGAGATGCTGCATGATCCACAGAGGTAGCGACCTCCAAGCCCTGCACTGTGAGGAACGGGCTGCAGGACCATAAGATGGAGCCCTTCGGCAGAAAATGGCGACAACCGTATCTGCTTTGCTCTGATTCTCACGAGACGGTTGCCGTCCCAAGCATGCACAAACACGATTTGCACACAGCACAAAAGAGGCGGGACAGGGCGTGCACCCCATCTACTACCTCACACGCACCAGCCAACGCATGCATCTTTCATCCATCCCCTCCATTTCAGCCTTCCCATTCCAACATCCCCCAGTCTTTTCCCTCCTCGTGGCTATAATGGGCTCTAGAGACCTGACGAGAGATGCGGAGCACACTCCATTGGATAACGGTCCCCACCACAGGGCGAGGGCACAAGTACAGGAGCTGATGGGGGTTGCTAAATTCCCAACAGCAGAAGGAAAGGGATATTTCTGAGCTATACATTTAATGGGGGACATGACAAGGGGGCAGCATGTGGTGGACACGGGGAAAGGTTCCGTGTTGTGGCACTTAACTAGCAAATCTGAGCTTGACAGACAGTGTGCACAGAAACAGCAAACCCCAAAGTTTTTAACTTTCCTCTGCACACACTCAGCCACTACCCCTAGAACTGCCATTGTCACGCACTGATCCTGCACCGATCCCCGTGTCCGCACGAGCACCCCAACGTGTGCACCCCCTTCACAATCAGCTAAGACAGTGTTTCCCAAATGGTGCTCCGCGGAACCCTGGGGTTCCCGTGAAGTGAAAGTAGGGGTTCCATGAGAACTCGATCGCTCCCCCCTCCCCCTCTTAAAGAGACAGAGAGGAGCTGACGGGCAAAGACGCAGGCTCCTTCTCTGGTTCCCCGCTGGCTTTCAAACACTTCCCCTCCCCCGCTGCCACTCCACGTTTCCAAAGCCCACTCGGGACATGCGTGACCGCATTTGGCCCCCAGGTCTCTCTGGTCCACCCCTCCCCCCCAGCTGTAGGGGTTCCTCAAAATTCTTCCGAGTTTAAAAGGATTCCATGGCCAAATAAAATTGCGAAACACTGAGCTAAGATCTGCTCAGAGTGGAGTTTAGTGACATTTTTCAACTGAAACATTTTTCAGGGAAAAATGCAGATTTGGTGACGCTGAATCATTTTGCGGATGGGTGTTGCATTTCACCAAAGTGTTTTAGTTGAAGACACCCCCCCAGAAAAACACATTGCAATGATGCACTTTGACATGTTCACGACACATTTTCACATTGAAAGCAAGTGTCATTTTGAAAGTCCTTTTCATCTCATTTCTAAAATGTGTCCTAAAATTGAAACTTTGGTTTGATCACCGAATGTTTTTTTACCCCATTCATCAACTTGTTCCCTTGATTTTTTCAGATTTTGCAACAAGCCGAAAAAAACAATTATTTATCCAAATCTATTTCATAGATCTCATGTCACGCTGTCACACACTGAGTTGAGAAGACAAATTGGGGCAAGAAACACATAGAAGTGATAGAGATGCAGCCGTGTTAGTCTGGTGTAGCTGAAACAAAAGACAGAACTATGTAGCACTTTAAAGACTAACAAGATGGTTTATAGAAGTGAGGCAGCCAAAGGGGTTGGTGTGGACCAAATTTGGAATCTGGCGGGGGCGGGGAGTAAAATACAGTGAAACAAGGAAAATCGGCAGTGCCAGCCTGGATCAGCCCTGACATCCATCACCAGCCTTCAACGGCAGCCAGCACCAACAGTTCTAGAGAAAGGTGTAAGAACTCTGCAGGAGCAGATGTGGGATACTCGACCCCCACATTGGGTCTCCAATAGTTAGAGATGAGCTTAACACCCAAAGCAGGAGGTTTTACTATCCCTCCCCAGGGTTCTGTTGTAGTGAATTCTGATAATTGTATATTCTTGATAGTCATATCAATAGCCAATCCCTTTTTGAGTTTTTGATGCTCTCTAATTTCTTGACTTCCAGGCGATCATGTGGCAGTGAGTTCCACTGCCTAACTGCACATTGTACGAAAATAAAATATTTCCATTTCTCATTTTCCTGCCTATTCCCTTTTCCACCAAATCTGCTTTCCGGTTTAAATCCTAAAAGGATAAAATAATCCCACTCCACTGTAGTTCAGCTTGTACTAAAATGAACACTGAATTGTTAACAAACACCTTGTACAGCAGAACCCTGTTTATCCAATTTAATAGGGGTTGGGCCCAGATCAGCTCATCCAAAATGTGGATAAAGCTGCATGAGACTGCAGTGCTGACTAGTGGCCACAGGAGAGAGTGGTTGGTTCTGGCTTTCTGTGCTGGTTGTTTGGTTAATACCAAGGGTCAGACAGGAGAGGGTTCTACTGTGTGACTAACAAATGCCTTTGAGAAGAGGTTGTAGGACAAGTTCCATGCAAGGGAGTGGAACTGGGGAACCTTCAGAGCTACCCCTTCCCCATATGCACACACACACACATACACACGCACACGCACACACACACACTACTGCAGCATGAGCTAAATCTCTGCTTCTAGAGGTATAACAAATGCAGCTTCTCTGTGGCTTGGTACAGAGCAGGACTCGGCAGCAACGTTTCCTCTCTTTTTTTCCTTCTCTGTGCAGAATGAATTTTGTTCTGTGCACCAAGGCATGTGTTGATGTGCACCACGAGTAGAAACACAAACCTAGGTCTGGCTGTCTGCTAAACAGCTGGGCAGCTCTGGCATTTCTCCTGATCCACCGCCCAAGCACTCAGCTTACAGAGGACACCGGTGACTGTGGCAGTTACCAGAAAGTTGAGGAGATGACTAATTTCACTGTGTGTATTTGTTACTCTTCACCCCGCCACTCGTGGGGCCAGCATTATGCAGGGGACGGCTTCCACTTGACAGTCCCTGCCTCACAGACCTTCCAACCCCAGCATTACTTGTCAGCGACAAACCCCGAGGGTGGGAAGTTTGTGCGGATGTTTCTCTGGGGCAGCAGAGAACAGCAAATGACTTGACCCTGGTCACACCGAGCACTTGCTGTGGAGAGTCTGTGTTTTCCATGTGCCGGACAGAAGGGTTGAAGTCAGGGGCGAGGAAGGAAGAGCACGTCTCCTCCTCTACAAAATTCCCCTCTGGTGCCCTGGCTTGGCTTTGATACAGCTCCCTCCTCCTGGCACAGCTGCCTGGCCTGTTTCTACCTGATTGGAAACATCGACAAACCCCAAGACCACCTCAGACCAGTTCAGATTCCTTCTCCTGTTCCCACTTCCTTCCCATCCCATTACCTTGGCACTGGGAAAGGTTTGGAAAAGGGCAACTAAAAATGACCAGGGGTTTGATGAAAGTTTAAAAAGGTTGGGACTTTTCAGCTTAGAAAAGAGGAGTCTAAGGGGAGATATGATAGAGGTCTATAAAATTATGCCAGGTTTGGAGAAAGCAAATGAGGAAAAGTTATTTACTTGGTCTCAAAACACAAGAACTATGGGGTCACTAAATGAAATTCATAGGTACCAGGTTTAAAACAAACAAAAGGAAGTTTTTCTTCACATAGTGCTCAGTCCACCTGTGGAACTTCTTGCCAGAGGAGGTTGGGAAGACCAGGACTTTAACAGGATTTGAAAAAGAACTAGATAAATGCATGAAGGATGAGTCCATCAATGTCTATTAGCCAGGTTGGGTAGGATTGGTATCCTTAGCTTCTGTTTGCCTGGAAATGAATGACAGAGGAGGGATCACTGGATGATTCCCTGTTCTGTTCCCTCCCTCTGGGGTACCTGGCATTGGCCACTGTGGGCAGACAGGACACTGGGCTAGATGGACCTTTGGTCTGACCTAGGCTGGCTGCTTTTATGTTCTAATCCCATCCTCCCCCAAGTATCGAAACTTACCTCTTGTTTTCTGCAGTCAGGCCTTCCCCCAGCTGCCAGATATGGGAATGGGAGACTGCTACGATTATGTCCATGGTGATCAACGGCTGGAGCAACAAGTAGCCTTTAAACTGACATCGCAGGGGAAAACAGAGACTGATCCCGCAGCAGCATCACCCGTGTTAGCGCCTGGGCCTCAGTGGGAGGAGGAATTTGGTGGAGATTCGTTCAGGGGCAAATGTAGTCGATCTGATGCAGCCGCTCTTAGCACTAGAGTAGCCCAGCACGGTCCCCGCTCTGAAGGGGCTCTGCTGCTGTCTTTCCACATCCTTGCACTGAGCTCTTTTTTGAGCAATATCTCTACTTGACCTTCCTCAATTGCAGCGAACCACAGTGAGACACGATTGTGAGAACTTCGCATGCATTTCCTCATTTTAAATTGAACCCCCTCTCTCAAAATTGCTCACTGTTGCTTCTTTTCTTAGACCTGCACTGAGAGCAGTTTGTTGCTGGACTCTTGAGTTCTCACCAGGAGCACTTGGCCACTCTGGCCCTCGCTGGCTTTCGTATCCCTACCAATGGCGCCTGATGTAGCCCCAGTCTGAGGCCTTGTCCACACCAGGAGGTTTGACTGGCGGGTGTTTGCTGGTCTAACTGTATCTGTAAACACCATGTGGGCGCAGTTAGCCCAGTGCCCTTGTGCTAATACCAGTGTGCGTATAGAGCACCTGACCACTTGAATGGCAAATGAGGTCAGCCCAGCTTGTGTTACAATTAACTGGCCCCTGCTGTAAGATGGGGTTTTGTTACTCTAGAAAGGGTTCAGCATGGCCAGGGGGCTACGCTAGATCAGGGGACAGTGGGGAGTGTCTCCTCAGTCAGGGGTCACGTCAGAGAGGGTTTGTGGTAGGTAGGTCGTAGCCATCGATCCTGACTGATACTGGTGTCTCAATGTTTAGGATCATGACTTCTGTCTTCTTCTGGCTAATTTAGTCCAACCTGTTTCAGGGGGTAGCTGAGTTAGTCTGTAACAGGATAAACTTAAAACACAAGATATGGTTTGGTAGCACTTTATAGACTAACCAAACATGGAGATGGGATCATGAGCTTTCATGATGGGCCTGTTGCTGTTTTCATGTTACAGGCCTCTCTTCAGGCCTGCTGACTCCATGTTATGAACCCTAAACTTATTACACTTAGCCCCCCCCCAAAAAAAATGTGCATGCAGCTGTGCTTTAGCAATCAGAGAGCTGGCTTGCACAAGTGTAAGTGGGATGATGAAAGTAGTGAGTATCTAAGTGCTTCCCGAAATGGTAGTGAAGTAAAAAGTACAGTAGTTTCAAAAAGAATCCTTCTTGAGTAAAAATCCAAGTATCACAGAAATAGATTACTTGAGTAAAGTACAAACACCAAAAAAAATGTACTTGAGCTCATCATCATTCTGTACAACAGAAAAAAAATCGAGGAGCTCTCAACGTTTGAAACTCTCAGAAAAAAACCAAACCTTCACACACACTTCATCTTTTCCAGACTTTACTACAATTCAACAAACCGCCTACAAGGATCACTTCATCTCCCTTCAGAAGAAAAAGGACAGTAACTATCCAAACTGCTACATGCCTCAGGATCTCTCATTCCATAAACTTTCGACCCACCCAACAACATCATCAACCTATCTAACCACTCTCTCAGCCCAGCAGAGGAATCTGTCCTAGCTCACGGACTCTCCTCCTGCCTCACTAGCCCTATGAATATGATTCAGTTCTGTGGGGATCTGGAATCCTATTTTCACCACCTCCTCCTGAATGAATATTTTCAACACACCAATTTACAACACACTGACCTCATTGCTCCCCCCCCCCCATCCCACAAGAGGAAGGCTTCTGTGTGGAACCCTCCCTAACGGTCGTAACGAGCATCTTGATTTCTACATCGACTGCTTCTGCAAACGTGTTTGAACTGACATTGTCAGCAAACAACAACATATAACATATAACCTGAGCCATGCAGAACACAATGCTATACACAGCCTCAAAAACAATCCTAACATCATAATCAAAGCTCCTGACCAGGAGCTTTCTATCTGCTAGCCAAGATACACAAACCTGGAAATCCCAGATGACTCATCATCTCAAGCATTGGCAAACTCACCACAGGATTATCTGGCTATATCAATTCCCTCCTCAGACCCTATGCTACCAGCACTTCTAGCTACCTCTACAACACCATTGACTTCCTGAGGGAACTTCAAAACATCAGTAATCTACCCAAAAATATCATCCTGGCCACCATGGACGTAGAAGCCCTTTACACCAACATTCCACATGAAGATGGATTACAGGCCGTCAGGAAAACCATCCCCAATGACAGCACTGCACACCTGATTACAGAGCTCTGCAACTTTGTACTCACCCCACAACTATTTCCGATTTGGAGACTATTTGCATCTTCAAGTCAGCGGCACAGCTATGGGCACCCTCATGGACCCCCAATATGCCAACATCTTTATGGCTGACCGTGAACAACGTTTCCTCAGTTCTCGCCCCCTAACACCCTTACTCTATTTGCACTACATCGATAATGTCTTCATCATATGGACCCACGGAAAAAAGACTCTTGAAGAATTTCACAAGGATTTCAACAACTTCCACCCACCATCAACCTCAGCCTGGACCAGTCCACATGGGAAATCCACTTCCTTGACACTACAGTACAATTAAATGATGGACAAATTTCCACCACCCTATACTGGAAAACTACCAATGGCTACACTTACATTCATGCCTCCAGCTTCCATCCCAGACACATTTCTCAATCTATTGTATACAGCCAAGCCCTAAAATACAACCAGAATTGCTCCAATCCCACAGACAGAGACCAACATCTACAGGATCTATATAGAGCATTCCTAAAACTGAAATACCCACCTGGAGAAGTGAAAAAACAGATTGACAGAGCCAAAAAAGTACCCAGACATGAACTACTTCAGGACAGACCCAAAAAAGAAAACAACAGAATTCCGCTTGTCATTACCTACAGTCCACAACTTAAACCCCTCCAATGCATTATCCATAATCTACAACCTATCTTGGAAAATGACCCCCCACTCTTAGAGGCCTTGGAGGAAAGGCCTATTCTCGCTTACAGACAACCCCCAACCGAAACAAATTTTTTCCAGTAACCACGCCACACAGCTACATCATAAGCATCCAGGAACCCAGCTCTGCAATCAGTCCTGTTGCCAACTGTGCCCACATATCTATACAAGCGAATTCGTCACTGCAGCCAACCACATCAGCCACCAAATCAAAGGCTCATTTAACTGCACATCCAGTAATATGATCTATGCCATCAAATGCCAGCAATGCCCCACTGCTATATATATTGGACAAACCGGACAGTCCCTATGGGAAAGAATCAATGGACACAAATCAGATATCCATAAAGGGAACATACAGAAACCAATTGGGGAACACTTTAATCTGCCTGGTAACTCATTAAGAGATCTCCAAGTTGCTGTTTTGTTACAGACCCATTCCACAAGCCAAATACACAGGGAAGGGTTGAAACTACAATTCATTCACAAGTTTAATTCTCATGCCAATGGTTTGAATCAAGATATGGATGGCTGGGACATTATCAACCAACCAAACAATGAAGGTGCCAATGGTTCTTTGTCTGTGTAGATTCTGGTGTTAGTACTATTCCTTTGTAATTGCTAACTAATGGTCCTTATCTGCTTCTTTTAACTATGCAGTGTTTAGGTGCTTATAGGCTATCAGTTTTGCCTGTAACATACCAGCTTGGTTTTTCCCTTTGATATTTATATACCCACTGCCTCCTTTTGTTCCTCCCTCCCGTTTTTTTTTCTTTTCCTCTGCTCCCTTCTCATCTATTTATTTTGGTTCTGGACATCCAACACTCCGGTCCATCTGAAGAAGTGGGCTGTGCCCACGAAAGCTCCTGATACCATCTCCAATGTTTTCTTTGTCTTGAAAGTGCTTCCAGACTATTTGTTGTTTTTTAGGATTTTACCATGTTATGCTTTACAGGCCACCAAATCCAATGCTGTAGGAGTTGTTTAGATTATCGGTGAGTGCAGAGTGCATGAAAATGTGGCCATGACACGAGCCATTCTGTGTAAACCACCTGGACCAGGCTTGTCTACATTTGCAGTTGGGCGGACACCACTTTTGTTGTTCACAGGCACTGAAACTGCCTGACCCTCAAGGCCAAACACTTTCTCAGGGCAGGTGCTAGTGTAAACAGAGTCTGCCAACAAAGCAAACCCCTCGTAGGAGTTGAAGGTGTCTGTCAGCACTGGGACAGCATAACACTTGAACTCCATCAACTTTTTTCCTTCATGGGCACTTAATACCCCTCCCCAACAACAGTAAAGTTTATCTTGTCTGCAAAAGTGCGGACAAACAGCATTGAAACAGGCAGACTTCTACAAGGCTGTGTGGGCACAGCTTTGTCACTCCAGCTGTGTCTAGACTACATCCCTCTTTCGACAGAGGGATGTAAATTAGACACTTTGAAATTGCGGGCCGTTTTTGAAAGAACCGCATCTAGACTGCAGTTTTACTTCTGAAATGGCACTTTTTCAAAAGAGTGCCATGATGCGATGATGCAAATAAAGTATGGGATATTTAAATCCCTGCTTCATTTACAATTTCGAAGTGTTTAATTTACATCCCTCTGTCGAAAGAGGGATGTAGTCTAGACACAGCCTAAAAAGGGTAGTGTGGACGTACCCACCCGGTTGTGGGGAGGTGGAAAGATGGGGGACAGAAGTGAGCAGGAACTAGAAGAGCACACCTTGAACAGAAGCTAGAGACCCCTCCTTGTTCTCCTCTCCAGATGGCTTTGGTACAGTGTTTACTGGCTCATCCGACTTTTCTCCTGCTGCGGGAGCTAGGAGTGGAGCCTGTTGCTGGTACAGGAAGGGAATTTTGGGGGCTGTGAGTGCAGCAACAGCAACTCGCCAGACAGGCCTGCACCCACTGCAGTGTCTCCCTTCTGTGTGTTTAAGTGCTTAGCTCTGGCCTGATTCCAGCTCCTGGTGTTTGTGTTGCAGGTTGGCAATAAAAGGAGGCTGCAATTGTGCATATCTTAATGATAACCAGAGTCAGCAGCTCACAGCGCTACCTATGGATCTGCAGGAAGCCAGATGGATTTACAAAGAGAAAAGGACTTGCAAGGGCAGGGCACACAGGAGTACAAAGGGATAACTGAAATTGGAGACAGGCCTATTACTTCACAGTTTGACTGCTTTCATAGCTTTAAGCAATTGCAAACAATGGAAGGTATTTCCTCCTTCAGCAGAGCTTGATCAGATTGTGAGTCCTGAGTAATGGCTTTGCCCAGAGGGCCATGCACACGTGGCTTGCTTTTCTTCCCATTCCCTGGATTGTCAGGGTGCGTTTCGAAATAACGGAATTGCTGTGCAGGCACTCACATTGTTATTTCGGAATAACACTAGAACGCATCTCAACAGAAGAGCGTTATATTGACGACTTTTTTGTTTTGGCTCCCCCCTGCAAGGTGCATTCGAGCCCCACATATATAGAATATGTAACTGTTCGCTGTAGGACTGTGCTACTTCCAGTAACAGTTTCTTACAAGAGCTAGTGTTGCCAGATGGTTTCAACAAAAATACCAGACACACTTGACATGGCATCACAATCGACATTCCATCTTATTCAGAAAATACAGGACAGTTCTATTTTCTCAATTTGTTTCCCAAACAGAAAGCTCAAATACTGGACTGTCCAGTTCAAAACTGGACACCTGGCAACCCTAAGAGGAGCAGCTCCTTGTGCCTGCGAATCAGAAACTGCCACCAGCAGCACATTCCTACAGGGAGCAGTTCTAGACCCAGGCCTGTAGGGAACTGCTCCCTGTAGGACGGTGCTACTGCTGGTAGCAGTTTCCGACAGGAGCATTTTCTTACGAGCGTATAAATGAGAAAGTGCCACCAGCAGCACATTCTTAACAAGGGAGCAGCTGGAGTTTCTCTATACAGGGGCTGGTTAAGGCCATGCACAGGGCAGCTCGGTGCAATGAGAGGGGTGAAATCTAACAGAGACGCAACCCTCTCGGGGGCAGGTTGGGAGCTAGACACTGTTTGGGGTTTGATTCCCCCGCCCCCCCCAGGTCCTTTACGAAAGTGGTGCCTGGTGTCTGCTCCCCGCACACATCAGAGGAGTGAACCTACCCCTTTAAGAGGTTTGGCGCGCTTTATGCCCATCTGATCTCTGGCGTCACCAAATGCCCCGCCCCCCCGTTCATTCATTTGTAACAGCCAATCCAGAAGCGCTAAATTAGTGGCCACGCCCCTGGTGTGTAGTTCTATTTCCCTTCTGGCTGGATTTTGGCGCGCT
This sequence comes from Pelochelys cantorii, assembly GCA_032595735.1. Lineage (NCBI taxonomy): Eukaryota > Metazoa > Chordata > Testudines > Trionychidae > Pelochelys > Pelochelys cantorii. The sequence continues at coordinate 24,919,587 of CM064345.1, read as the reverse complement.
TTTCCTTGCACTAGCAATGGGGGGGGGGGGGGAGATGTGTGTGAAATGGGGGACAGGGCCCAGAGAGGGGGAGATGGAGCCGGGACCTGACCTGCCAGGGCTGCTGCAGCTATGGAGGACCTGGAGGAGGTGAGCTGTGATCTTCCTACACAGCAGTGCTCTGGGAAACTGACTCCCCTCTGCTTTGCAATTGGGAGGGGAGGGGGACTGGGAGGAAGAGGTGGAAACAGGAGGCTATTCTGCGAATCCCAGCTTTACAGTAGATCTATATATCCAGCCCCCAAAGGCGAGCTAAGGGGGCTCCCGGTGCCTATGAATGAATTGGTACTGCAGCAGCTGTTGACTTTTTTTTAGCCTTTATTTTCAAACCAATTTTAATGGAAGTCTGCCAGTTTCCGAAAATAAATCGGACGTGTTGGGCTAAGATTTGCCCCATGCACACAGCAGGGGGACTCGGCTACCAGGAGCTACACCCAATGCAAGGGTGGGCAGCGGGTGTTAGTTCGCCTGAGGCCCTGACACGTGTGGCGGGCAGGCTTAGAAGCGAGCAGGCACCCAGGACTCGGGAGGTGGGTGCCTTGCAAGGTAGGATTGCTTTGTTCTCCGGCTGCCAGGCTGGCGCTCAAACTACACACACAGACACACACACTCTTCCCCCCCCCCGCCCACCACCACCACCACCACCACCCCCTAACCCCAGCTTGTGGGCGAGGGGAGCAGCAGCTGCCAGCCGGGGCAGGGCTGGTTCCAAGGGGACAGGCTGGAGTTCTTGCCAGCTAGACCAGCTCCGAGTTGCGCATCCTGCCCGCCCCGCCACTTCCCCTGCTGGCTTAGCTCCGGCGCAGCAAGCAGAGTTTTGACGGGGGGGGGGAAGAGACGCCGAGCGAGCCCTCCCCTTCGATTGCTCAAGGCGTGCTTGCTTGGGGCGCCCACCACCGTCCTCTCTTGGCCGGGAGGGACTCTCCCCCTTTCAGTGCTGCCTTCATTGTTGATGTTGTTTCTCCAAAACTGCCTCTGCCCTTGTCCCCCCTGGGCCCCATGCCGGGTCGGAGCCGCGCGGGCGGCGGGCTGCAGGCGGGGAGGGGGCGGCTCCAGCCACCCCCCGCCCCGCGGTGGCCACCGGGTTGCTCGCGTAGGACAGCTGAGCGCGCCGGGGCAGAGGGCTCTGGGGAGACACGTGTGCGCGCAGGCGGGGCGGTGGGAGGGCAAGGCGGAGCCGGGCCTGATTTGAGGTTCCTGAGCCAGGGAGCGGACGGACGCAGGTTTGGTGAAGGCAGCCCCGGGGGCAGGGGCGGCTGGTGGGGACACCCGCCATGTGATTTCTCCCTCCCCCCCCAGCTCCCTGCCCGTACTTCCTCCGCAGAGCGCGGTGGAGGCATTGGGGGGTCGGAGGCGCCCGCCGGTCTGCACCAGCTGCTTGGGAAGGGAGCTCGGACCTGGACCGAGCCTCCCCTCCCCCCTACAGGACTCGTCTCTCCTTCTTTCCTCCCCCCCCCCCGCCCCCGGACCGCCAGAGCTCCCCTCCCACCCCCCGCTCGCAGCCGAGGACCCCTTCCATCTCCATCTTTGTCTCCCTCCTCCCCCCCCCCCCCATCGCGGCCCACGTGTGCACACGAAGGAAACCTGCCCCCCCCCCCTCCGTCCAGGACATGGGGCCCTTTCCCTGTCCCTGCTGGGGAAAGCTACCCCCCCCACACACACACACATCAGTGCTTCCCTTTATTCATGCCCTTGCAGACACCCTCTCCTCCCTGCCTCCCTCCCCTCCCCACTGCTGGGACCTGCCAGGGCAGAGAGCCCTGCTCTCTATTGACTTCCTGCGGGGTATTTATATTGCTGGGGGGAAACACCCACGGTCAGGGGATGGTGTTTCTCTCCCCATTGCGGCCTGGTTGCAGCCTATTGGGATTCTGTAGTTAGGCAGGTTTCCAGGATGATAAGAAGGGTCAGACCAAAGGTCCATCTAGCCCAGGGTCCTGTCTGCCAACAGTGGCCAATGCCAGGTGCCCCAGAAGGAGGGAACAGAACAGGGAATCCTAATGAGATCCTTCTCCTGTCACCCATTTCCAGACAAATGGAGGCTAGGGCCACCCTTCCTACCTATCGTGGCTAATAGCCAGGGCTTGACAAGCGGCGGCGAGCCTTGCTCGCCAGCCGCGCGGTTTGGCACACTGCACATGCACAGACCGCACTGCGCATGTGCTGATCGTGCTGCGGCACCGTGCTGAGCTAAAATCTACTCGCCATGGGCGAGTAGATTGCCCTAATTGTCGAGCCCTGCTAATAGCCATTGATAGATTCATGGAGGTTAGGTCCATCTAGCTCTTTCTGAACCCTGTTAAAGTCCCAGCCTTTACCACGTCCTCTGGCAAGGAGTTCCACAGGCTGACTGTGCGCTGAGTGAAGAAAAACTTCCTTTGGTTTGTTTTAAACCTGCTGCCTAGTCATTTTATTTGGTGACCCCTAGTTCTTGTATTGTGGGAACAAGTAAATAACTTTTCCTTAGTCACTTTTTCCACCCCAGCCATGATTTTATAGACCTCTATCCTATCCCCCCCGTGGTCTCCTTTTTTCTAAGCTTGGGAAAGAAATGCAGGAGAGGGCTTTTCTCACCTACCCCCTCCATGGATGCATTTGAGAGGCAGTGTCAGAGCCACAGGATGGGAGCTATGCCCCAGGTTTTACCCAGTCTCTTGCAAGAAGCCTTTCAGGATACCAGAGCGCCAACACCCCCCCCCCCCGCCACGAGTGATGCCAAGAGGTGTTTTCAGAACAGAGCCAGTTTGTTAGTCACCTGGCTCCTGGCCTATGAAGCCCTTAGCTTAGTAGAGCGACAGAAAAGTGTTTCTTCACAGAACAGTTAACCTGTGGAACTCTTTGCCAGGGGATGTTGTGAAGGCCAAGACTATAACAGGTTTCAGAAAATGGCTAAAGTTCATGGAGGAGAGGTCTCTCGGTGGCTGTTAGCCAGGATGGACAGCAATGGTGTCCGTAGCCCAGTGTTTCCCAACCAGGGTTCCACAGAACCCTTGGGTTCCGCAGACCATCGTCAGGTATTCCGCGAGAAATCGTGGAATAAATAAATAAAAAAAAAATTTCTTACAGTGTAAGCTGACATATATATATAAAACAGCTCTTTACAAATAAATTTTATTGACAATAATTTAGCAGTAATTGAATTGCATTCCCCACTGTCAACTTGTTCTGGCCAAGCAAACGTTTTCATAGGTAGGGGTTCCTCGGGATATGAAAAATTATTTTAGGGGTTCCTCCATGGGAAAAAGTTTGGGAATCACTGCCGTAGCCTGTTTGTCAGAGGCTGGAAATGGATGACAGGAGATAGGTCACTCAGTGATTCCCTGTTCTGTTCACTCCCTCTGGGGTACAGGCCATCCTTGCAACAAATCCAAGTTATGTTCCAAAAAAACTTGGGCTTATAGTGAAACAACATAAAAGTGGGGAATTTTTTTTCCCACGGCCTACTTCCATTTGTGCAAATTCGTGGTGTGTGTGACTTAAGAGCAGGGAAAGGGAGGACTTATAACACATCAGTTCCTACAAGCGTCAATGACTTTAGTGCGGAACGGAGGTATATGGGGGCGACTTACAGTGGGGATGCCCTGTACCTGGCATTGGCCACTGTTGGAAGACCGAATACTGGGCTAGATGGATCTTTGGTCTGATGGGCAGTGTGGCTGTTATCTTATGCAATCATGGCACCAGCTCTGGCAGGGGATTGGGCTGCTGGGCAGGAACTGCAGTGAGTTCTACCCTTCACCTCAACCCGTCCCCGCTTGTTCTGTCTCCGCTTCCAGCTCAGCCAGGGAGTCCTGGAGCAGGGAGGGAGCCAGGGCCAGGACCCGCCCAGCTGCGCTTTACTGCTGCTGCATCGCACCCATCACCCAGAGAGGAGTCCGGCCCAGCCCAGTGCCTGCAGCAGCATCGCCAGCCCAAGCGTGGCTGAGACACCATGGGGGCTGAGAGAGCAGCTGAGTGCACTGAGCCGTGTGTTAATGGCAATGGAAACCTGGAGACTGGAGGGCAGCCAGGTAATGGGGCTGGAGAGAGACACAGACTGACCTGGGGTGGGGGGAGGCTCTCGGTGGCAGCAGCAACTGCCCAACCCTTGTCTGGGCCCTCTGGGGGGTCTCAGAGCCCCGAGCCTTGCTCCTAGCAGCTGGGCAAGGGCCGTTTGGGCTTGTGGGTCAGACCCCCTGTGTGAGGCCTGGTCCATCTCTGCCTGGTTTGTTCTCCCCTTTCTGCTGTGTCTAGCCCGGGTGAGACCCCATGTGCGGGGACAGGCGCTGGGCAGGGAGGGCACCTGCCACCGGAACATGTGGGTCCTTATCTCTGTGCCCTGAGCTCACCTGGCCTGGTGCCGGCCTGGCTGGCAGTGCCCAGAGGGATGCTGGGCTGAGGGGGGAGGGGCTGTTCCGCTGGCCCCAGCCTGCCTGAGCCTCTGGGCGCCTCTCCCAGAGCGTCTGGTGGACGGAGCCTGTTCTAGATCAGTGGTTCTCCACCTTTTTTTATAAAGCACCCCTTAAAAAAAAGTACTCCCAGTACCTACAGTTTTCAGACACACACAGGGTTTTTTTTTTTTTTTCCTACCATTGCACCACCTTTGTTTAAACAACTTAATCGTAGCCGGGCAGGGATGAAATTTTTGGAAAAAGTACAAAAATAATAAAGCGCTGTAAAACTTAAAACAAAAATTCAGTTTTCTCCAAATTTCAGTTGACGTACCCCCCAGACTTCTCTTGAATAGCCCTGAGGATCCTCGTACCACTAGTTGAGAAACACTGGTCTAGATCAAGTGGGTCTTTGCCCACGAAAGCTTATGCTCCAATACATGTGTTAGTCTATAAGGTGCCACAGGACTCCTTGTCACTTTTGCAGATCCAGACTAACACGGCTGCCCCTCTGATACTTGGTGTAGATCAGTGGTTCTCAGTCTTTTTGGACTCCTGCACCCTTTTCAGGAGGCTGATTTGTTTTGCGTACCATCCAGTCTCACTTGACTTAAACGACTCGCTTACAAAATCTGACATAAACGCAGACGTGTCATGGCTGCTTGGATGGATGCTGACTTTCTCATGTTTATCATATAATTAGGAAACCGATCAATTGGCATGCAAGTATTGTACAGTCCAGAGAGCAGCACAGACAAGTCTCTCTTGATGAACCGTTTATTTGTACTGACTCGGCTCGTGCTTTTCATGGAGCCTCTTGTGAAACCAGGCAAATTGCTAGCTGGGTTGATGTACCCCCTGGAAGATCCCCTGTCTATGCTCAGGTTCCATGTACCATGGATTGAGAACCACTGTTCAAGGGCAGCTCCAGCCTCGTGGGATGTGTCCTTGCAGTCCGGGCTGATGGATCTTTCTTTCAGAACCTCGTCGTCATGCCAGGAAATGTAACTATAAGAAATGTGCAGTTACCCTCGTGATCTTGATTCTCCTCGTTGCTGTTATTGCCCTGGCAGGTGAGTTCTCAGCCCTCCCTGCCCCCTCTCTACACATCCCACCCCCCTGGGGCTACCCCAGTCACAGCGTCTCCTCCTGGCCTGCCTGGCACCTGCCCCTGAGACAGAGGGTCCCCGGGGGATGCTCCTCCCAGAGCTGCCTCCTGCTCCCTCCCAGGCCCTGCCCTGGGCACTTGCTGTGTGAGGAGGGTCTGACTGACACTAGCCCTCTTCCCCTCTTCCCCCCCCCCCCCCCAGCCCATCTCTGAACATGTGGGGTCCAGTGGCTATCACCGGCCCCAGACACAGTCACTGACACCCTTGCAGAGGGCCGTGATTGACAGGGCAGGTGCAGGGCAGTGATGAGCTGCCTGCAGCCTGTTCCCCTGAGGTACCAGCCTGGCCTTCCTGTGTCATGCCCAGGACCAGGTTGGCAGGTGCTGCCCGTCACTGGAATGAGCCGTGGAGCGCAGCACGGACACCCCCACTAACGCTGTGTGACAGCCACCACTGAGTGACCTGGGCAGGGCCCCACGGTGCTAGTGACTGCCCATGGGCACGGACAGTGCGTGGGCGGCTATGCCTGGTGAATGTGAACCCGGCTGTGTCTGGGGAAGGTTGTCAGGGGTGGGATTGGTCTGTTACGTCTGATCATGGGGCCCCAGGAGGGTTTAACAGCCGGCAGAGTGGGGTGAATTCAGGCCTGTCTGCACTGGGAATCCTCTGTGCCGGCCTCATGATGTGGGCGGAGTTCTACTGCAGCAACGGCTCACGTGGCTGCATTTCCAAGGTGCAGAAAGGGGCTTGCCCTCATAGGTCGCTGCAGAGAGACACGGCCCCAGCCCATCTCTTGGAGGTGTTTGCACTGATATAACTGCCTCCCCATCCTTACACCGGCATCAGGAGGGCTGTGAGCAGGGCTTTCGTTACTCATAGGTGACGAATATGCAGCTGCGTAGGGCACCTGAAAATCTGGGGCACCCCTGGGTTTTAATGTCTCACCCACCTATGTCTTCCTATCTCTGTTCTGCGGCTCAGCTTCCTCCGGAGAGGATCTAGTTAAACTAAAAGTGACAAAATCTGGCCAGAGCTCTTAGTAGAACCTGTGATGGGAGCCATTCAAGTGGCAATGAAGCCATTGAACAGGCAGGTCTAGACTGTCCGTCTGTGCATTTACCGTGAGTCGGCAGGACGTTAGTTTAAAATTTGCTTTAAAATATCTCCTCGGTGTGTGGCTGAAGAGTGTAAAATCCCAGCGCTAAAAATTTTTCGTTACCTGAGCTGCCATCGGGCAGAGGGGCACCCGTTTAATAGTGCTACATAGGGCCCCACAAATCCTAAGGACAGCCCTGAATGGGACCCCTTATTTGCAGTCTGAATTGGTCTTGCTTGGACCGGAGTTTAAAATTTGCTTTAAAAAGTTTCATTGGTGTGTGGCTGAAGATACAAAAATCACATCGCTACAAAATCATCATCCCTCCCCTGGGCTGCCGTCGAGCACAAGCGTGCCAGTTTCACAGTAGGAATATTAAAATGTGTTTTATTTTGGCACGCTTGTACCCACTGACATTTTCATCGGGTCTGTATTTGCACACGGGGTGAGGTGGTGGCTCTGTGGGAACCAGAACACTTGGGGAGCCGGCTTTTAAGCCAGCTCCCTGCGAGCGCAGTCCCCTGCCTTGCCCCCATCACCACCCCAGCGCTGCTGTCTCTGATACAGAGCGCGCAACCCCAGGCCTCTCTCAGAGCAGCAGCTTGGGCCCAGGTCAGAGGCGCCTCTTGATGGCCGCTGCAGTGCCAGTGGGCTCATGTCCCCCAGCTCAGGCAGGTCCAGGTTCGTCTCACTCCTGCATTCCCTTGCCAGAGTGAGGAATGCAGCAAACTGGGCACTTTCCCCTCACTCTCTGAAGGGGAACAGCTAGCAATGTTCCTGTATGAATCAGGGGCGGGGGGGGGGCTTCAGTGCCCCCCACCTTCCCTAAAGGGTGCCTGGGAGGTGGGAGGCTCAGGCCTGGGGTAGCCCTGAACTGGGAGGGGGGAGAAGGGGACACAACCAACCAACCCCTTTCATCTGCCTGGCAATTCTGTCTGTTTTCTGTATGGGTTTCTGAGAAGCAATCCCATTCCAGGTAAATCCCATTGTCCTGGCACAACCAAACCCGGACCTTGCTTTGAGTTAGGATTAGAGGAAGCTGCAACCAAATTTGGTGGTCTTGGCTCTTACCGTGTCGGAGGAGTTCTTGAACAAGTTATATAGCAGTGTTTCTCGTACCAGTAGTACGAGTACCCTTAGAGGTACTTGAGAGACGTCTGGGGGGTACATCAACACAACTGAAATTTGGAGAAAACTGAATTTTTGTTGTAATTTTTCCAGCGCTTTATTATTTTTGTACTTTTTACACCCAAACATTTCATCGCCCACCCAGCTACAATTAAGTTGTTTAAACAAACGTGTTGCAATGGTAGAAAAAAATGTGTGTCTGAAAACTGTTGGTACTGGGGGTACTTACAATTTTTTTTTGAAAAAGGGGTATTTTATTAAAAAAGGTTGAGAAACACTGGTATATCGTAAGTAGGATTTAAATGATTACAAGTGAAAACAGACAGATCAAGGTCATTTACTAAACCAGAATGAGCAAAACACTACAGCTAAACCTAATACACTGAGGATGCATCTACACAGTAGGGCTTAACTCGACATAAGCTACGCAAACTGAGGTACATCAATTGCGTAGTTTATTTCAAAATTGGGAGCATCTACACAGCACATATTTCGAAATGGAGCCCTCTTCCTCCGACTTCCCTTACTCCTCGTACAATGAGGGTGACAGGAGTTAGAGTTAGAAGTCCTCCAGCTTGACAGTATTTCGACCTAATTTCAAATAACTGTCTGCTGTGTAGACACCGACTAAGTTAGTTCAGAATAACGTTGCTGTGTAGACGTACCCTAAGACTTGTTACATGCAAGTTCTTACCCTAAAAGCTTCAGGGGGTAGCCGAGTTAGTCTGTTACAGGAAAAAAAACAGCAAGCAAATGGTCTGGTAGCACTTTATAGACTAACAAAACATGTAGATGGTATCATGAGCTTTCGTGGGCACAGCCCACTTCTTCAGATGACCGGAGTTATGATTAGAGGATAAGGAAACTCGAAATAAATAGAAGGGAAGTGGAGAAAGATGTTCTGTCACCCACCCCCTTACCTCTATGCATAAAGTATCAGGAGAAAAGGTGCTAAACCTGAGTAGATAAAAGATCAAAGTCAGTGGATGGATAAGGCAGGAAGGATACCATTCAGAAAGTAGTTAGCACCTTCATTGATAAAGGTTCCACCACCCCATATCTTGATTAAGTCCATAATTAATTGAATTGAATTTGCATATATATTGTAATTCCAAGCTTTTCCTGTGGATTTGGCTTGAGGAGCTGGCCTGTGACAAGACCGCCACCTTCAGATCTGTGAGATTATGGTTAGGTAAACAGAAATGTTCTGCCACTGGCTTCTGAGTATTTTCTTTATGTATATCCGATTTGTGTCCATTGATTCTTGACCAACCACAGTGTGGGTTTATAGGCAAAACAAAGCCATTTATAGATCGTTATCTTGAGCACCGTTTAGTCCCTTAAGTACCACTAATAGTTCCCTGGAGAAATTCTAAATTAATAAAACAGATCCACCCTTCATATGTCTGACGACACATACAAGAATGATACACGCACAGCAATAAATAGATTCAGCAGGTTGTAGTTTTATCACATGAACAACAAAGAATCTGGTGGCATCTTAAAGACTAAAAATTTATGAGGGCATAAAGCTTTCATGCGGTACCAGTCGCTTTGTCAGCTGCTGCAGAGAAAAAAAAATAGAAAAGGCCGGGATACAGAGATGGGAGCATGATATCGGTGTTCATAAAATCAGAGCGGATGTGGCTTATCTCCAACAGTGGCTGTGATGTAAGAACTGCTCCCTGTGTCTCACTCGCAGTGTCAGGACCACCAGACTGATGTTAGTTCCTTCAGCTGATCTTGGAGTGCTTGGAGTCCTGGTCACCATTGCCATGTGCCATGGTTGTCCCATACCAGGGTGTCGTGCACTGTGTTGCTCTGAGGTTGCCAGCCAGGTTTCTGCACCTTCAGATCCTGCTTCTGGCTGGGCAGCAGGTGCTGCTGTGCTAATGGAATGATTCCTGGACAATGTTCTCTGTAATTTTTTTCATCCACATGTGGAATGAATTTGACGTGCACCAAATCATAGAACACTAGAACTGGAAGGTACCTTGGGTATGTCTACACTGCCACCCTAGTTCAACTAGGGTGGCTCATGTAGGCATTCGAACTTGCAAATGAAGCCCTGGATTTAAATATCCCGGGCTTCATTTGCATGTTCCCGGGCAGGCGCCATTTTTAAATGCCCATAGTTCGAACTACATGCGGCACGGACTAGGTAGTTCGAATTAAAGCTCCTAATTCGAACTACCGTTATTCCTCTTGAAAGTTCGAATGCCTACATTAGCCACCCTAGTTCGAACTAGGGTAGCAGTGTAGACATACCTCTTGAGAGGTCATAGAGTCCAGTTCCCTGCCCTCATGACAGGATCAAGCACCATCTCTAGATCATCCCTGACAGGTGTCTGTCCAACCTGCTCTTAAATATTTCCAGCGATGGAGATTCCACAATCTCCCTAGGCAACTTATTCGAATGTTTAACCGCCCTGACAGTTAGCAAGTTTTTCCTTATGTCCGACTTCAGCCTCTTTTGCTGCAGTTTAAGCCCATTGCTTCTTGTCCTGTCCTCAGAGGCCAAGGAAAATGATTTTTCTCCCTCCTCCTTGTGACACCCTTTTAGATACCTGAAAACTGCCAACATGTCCCCTTTCAGTCTTTTCCTTTCCAAACTAAACAAGCCCAATTCTTTCCGTCTTCATAGCTCATGTTCTCTAGACCTTTAATCATTCTTGTTGCTCTTCTCTGGACTTTCTCAGTTTCTCCACATCTTTCTTGAAATGTGGTGCCCAGAACTGGACACAATACTCTAAGGGTATGTCTACACTTGCACCCTCTTTTGAGAGAGGGATGCAAATGTAGACATTCGAAATTGCAAATGAAGCTGAGATTTAAATATCCCATGCTTCATTTGCATATTTGCGTTAGTGCTATTTTGAAATAGCGCCATATTTAAAAAAAAAAAAACCTGCTGTCTAGACATGATTATTTCGAAAGAAAACCCTTCTTCCGAAATAACTGGTAAACCTTGTTGTAGGAGGAATAAGGGTTATTTCAGAAGAAGGGTTTTCTTTTGAAATAACCGTGTCTAGACAGCATTTATTTTTTCGAAATAGCGCTATTTCAAAATTGCGCCATAAAGTGAATATGCAAATGAAGAGTGGGATATTTAAATCCCGGCTTCATTTGCAATTTCAAATGTCTACATTTGCATTCCTCTCTCGAAAGAGGGTGCAAGTGTAGACATACCCTAACTGAGGCCTAATCGGCACAAAGCAGAGAGGAAGAATGACTTTTCATGCCTTGCTCACAACACTCCATGCAGCCCAGAATCTTGTTTGCTTTTTTTTTTGCAGCAGCAGCATCACACTATTGACTCCTATTTAGCTTGTGGTCCACTATAACCCCTAGATCCCTTTCTGCCATACTCCTTCCTAGACAGTCGTTTCACGTTCTGTATGTGTGAAACGGATTGTTCCTTTCTAAGATTGTCATTAAGGTGGACGTTGCCCCACCAGTAGAAAATAAAAAAATTTACTAATATTTGGAATGAGGAATGAGGTTTAACAGCTAATTCGAATTAAGGGCTTCGAACTCCCGTTTCACTGCCGCGTGTAGACATGGGCAGTTCTTCTGGGCTAGTCAATTTCCAAAATGGCGACCGGCCGGGAACATGCTAATGAAGCCCGGGATATTTAAATCCCGCGCTTCATTTGCAATTTCGGTCGCCCTCATTAGCCTCCCTAGTTCGAACTAGGGGGCTAGTGTAGACGTACCCTGAGTCTGTTTGTTCAAGAACTCCTAAACAGTAAGAGCTAGGACCACCAAATTTGGTAGGTGGCTTCCTCCTATCGTAGCTCAGAGCAAGGTCAGGGTATGGTTGTGCCAGGACAATGGGGTGTCTGTGGAATGCGATTGTTCCTCATCCAGTGGAAAAGGAGGGTTGTGATGCCAGGGACAGTTTTACTCCAGAATAACTACAGGGGAGCAGCAAACACCCAAACCCTAGGAAGTAGCTGCTGGTTGGTGGCGGCAGGGCCATGCTTCCAGGCCAGTCAAAGGCAAATATTGTTATATGATCCAGCAGGAACATTAGTGGAGGAGGCACCTGCTTTTTCGACTGCATCTTGGAGCCATACTTGTGTGGGGGGTGTTATTTTTTTGTTTTTTTTGTTTTTTTACAACTTAAGAACATAACATAGTAACGGCCATACTAGGAGACCAAAGATCCATCTAGCCCAATAGCCTGTCTGCCGACAGTGGCCAGTGCCAAGTGCCCCAGAGGGGGTGGACCAAAGACAATGATCAAGCGATTTGTCTCCTGCCATCCCTCTCCAGCCTCTGACAAACAGGCCAGGGACACCGTTCCTTTACTCCCTGGCTAATAGCCTTTTATGGACCTAACCTCCATGAATTTATCTCGCTCTTTTTTTAAACTCTGTTATAGTCCTAGCCTTCACAGCCTCCTCTGGCAAGGAGTTCCACAGGTTGACTGTGCGCTGTGTAAAGAAGAGCTTTCTTTTATTAGTTTTAAACCTGCTACCCATTAATTTCGTTTGGTGTCCTCTAGTTCTTATATTATGGGAACAAGTAAATAACTTTTCTTTATTCGCCCTCTCCACACCACTCATGATTTTATATACCTCTTCTCATACCCCCCCTCAGTCTCCTCTTTTCTAAACTGAAAAGTCCCAGTCGCTTTAGCCTCTCCTCATATGGGACCCCTTCCAAACCCCTAATCATTTTAGTTGCCCTTTTCTGAACCTTTTCTAATGCCAAAATATCTTTTTTGAGGTGAGGAGACCATCTTTTTAGATCTATTTGATGGGTCACTTGACGAGTTATTTTTGTACCAGTCGCACGTCCAACTCTAGAGGGAGCGCTTACCCCTCTCCATGTTACTGTCTCATTCTCAGTGTGGGTAGCTAAGCCTCCATCAGCTGCTCCGGGCCCCCTGGCTGGCCCCGCATGCCCGGACAGCTGGGTCGGCTTCCAGAGGAAATGCTACTACTTCTCTGAGGCCGAAGGGAACTGGACCGACAGCCGGAACAACTGCTTTGCCCTGGGGGCCTCCCTGGCTGGGATCGACACCCTGCAGGAAATGGTGAGAGACTCATCGCACTGGCCTGGCCTGGGCTCAGCGGCTGCAGCAGGGCCTGGGCTCTGCCCTGCAGGCGAGGAGCCGCTCGGAGCGAATGGACTTTCCAGACCCTGAACGCCAGGCCTGGCTGGGCCCAGGGCCCTGTGGCCTGTGTGAGGTCCCAGGGATTGTCCATTCTCAGCTGCCCCGCTCCACAAATTAGGGATGTTAAAAGTTAACTGGTAAGCCACACCCTTAACCGGTGGTAGTTACCGGTTCTCGTGAACCGTTGGGGGTTGGAGCAGTTCCCCACTTTGTCACAGCCAGGCTGGAGCGACCCCCCACCCCATTCCTATCTCCCCCCCACACACACACATTTAATGGGTTAACCAATTACATGGGATTTTTCATCCCCACCTCCAGCTAGGGAGACAGCCCTTGTCTAGGATGGGGCTCGGTCAGGCTGCTGGAGTGGGACTGAGCACACAGTGAGGGGCTCCTGTTTTTGGGGGGGTGGGAGAGGAGCAGCCCGCTGGGTGCGGCGGAGGGGCTCCTTTCCTGCATGCCCTTTTTGGCTGAGGAGGGGCATTTCATGGGACCCTGGAACACCAGCCTTGGGAGGATTCTCAAGAGGTGACGTCCAGTCCCATACACCCGTGGCAGGAGCAGGCGCCCTTCAGGCCTTCTCTGGCGGGTGTTCGTGTGACCGGCGCTTGCACATCGCTAACGACGGAGATTCCAGAACCTCCCCCGGCATTTGGGGGCCTCCCCTCAGCCATGACCCCTCCCACTTCAGCTTGATTCCCTCCCCCTGACTTTGCTGTGGTGAGCGGCAGCTGCCCTGTGGGCAGAGGCGTCTGTGCAGAGCTTAGACCCAGCAGCTGCCCCCGCCCAGGTGAACATGGGTGCGGGTGACTGGGAGCAGAGAGGCAGGGCTGCTGTGAGCAGTAGGAGGGGACAATCCACACACACACAGAGACGCACCCCCCCCCCCCCGATAATACACTGAGCACCCTTCAGTTTGCGACTGGGATTCCATGCTGCACGGGGAGGGACGAAGCACCAAGGCGGGGGCTGACACCTGCTGTCCCTCGGCTTCCTCTCAGGCCTTCCTGCTGCGCTACAAGGGTGTCCAGGACCACTGGGTCGGCCTCCGGAGGGAGCAGGATCAGCCCTGGAAATGGGCCAACGGCACCGAATTCAGCAACCTGTGAGTCTCTCCCGCCCTCTGCGTTAACGCCCTGGGCCTGGGGGTGCTGGTGTCTTGAGTTCAGGGATACCCACCCTTGAGTGCCAGTGACACCCCCAGACACCCGCCCTCCTCCCTTCGCTTCCTTCCGGTGTCAGAGGCAGGTGGGAGCTGGTCTGTCCCCGGGTCTCTCGGCTCCTCCCGCAGCGTGGGCTGGGCCTGAGGCATTTCCATGAATGGGGGGGGGGGGAAACAAATACGTTTAGTTTGAACCAAACTGTATTTCAGTCTGGCCCCTGGACTGAAAGTCTAATGGTTTCCTCCACTCTGACCCTGCGGGGCTGTGAGAGCCGCTGCTCCATGCTCCAGCCTGCGTGCTGGGATCGGCTCCCCTGGCCGTGCTGTGGGCCCCCTGCCTGGCCTCTGCCTGGCTCCAGCTCCTGGCTCCTGTGTTGCAGATTTGAGATCCGGGGAGGAGGTGCCTGCGCCTACCTGAACGACGAGAAAGGGGCCAGCAGCTCGCGGTGCTACATGGGGAGACGGTGGATCTGCAGCAGTCCCGATGCCTATATAATGGGGAACAGCCCTGCGCTGGAAGGGGGCTTGAAGTGAGAGTCCTCCAGAAATGACACTGGTGCAGCTCACACCAACCTGATGGAGCCACGTCCCCACTGGTCAGTCTGGCCCCTCCTGAGCTCAGTGGGACCCTCCAGCAACAAGGGTCTGTGTTGCTTCCACTGGTCGCTCTGTCTGTGCCTTCTGCTTTCAACCTCTCAACTCAGGTCACGTTTTCCAGCTTTTCTCTGCACCTGGGAGGCCCTGATCTGACGAGGAGGCGTCTGAGCTGAAGTGTTGGGAAATGCTGGGGAAATAGCGTAAGGGACTGACACTTTCGTTCAGGCTCTGAAACAGCATTTGCCCAAATGCAGCCACCAGCCGATTGTTGTACGACTGTGAGCGCCTCCCGAGCACCCCCACAATGTGAAATGTTAAAGTTGCCTGGAACATGCCATAAATCCTACTGCACACTCCTGCCCATCTAAGTAGTATAGCCTGGTGCACGAAGAGCTGGACTGCACAGGAGGCGGGAGGGGGCTTCCTTTCAAGTCGCAAAGGGTGTGTCTAGACTACAGGTGGGTTTGAAAAAAGCAGCCTTTTTTTTTTTTTTTTTCAAAAAAACTTCACCTGCATCTAGGCTGCTGCCGCCTTCTTTCGAAATTAAATCGAAAGAACACGGCAGTTTTTTCGACTGCGGAAAACCTCATTTTACTAGGAGTAATGCCTTTTTTCGAAAGTGCTCTTTCGCAAAAAAGGCATTATTGAACACAGTGCTTTTTCGAAAGAGCATCCAGATTCTTTTTGAAAATACTGGTTGCTGTCTAGACGATCTCTTTCGAAAGAAATTTGTAGTCTAGACGTAGCAAAAGTGTGTTCGTTGACTAATTGCATGTTTACATCTTGTGCTGCTATAGCTCTGTAAGTGGTTGTTAGCCATCTTTGTTAGCAAGATCCCCGCGTGATAGTTGGGTAGATGATAGAGGCTGTCCCAGGGTATCCCAGGAAAGAATGGAGGCTTTTTCTGACAGCGGTAAACCTCTTTCTACGAGGAAGAAGCTTTTTTCCAAAAGAGCTTTTTCAGAAAAAGACGTGTTGAGGGGGAAGAGGTGTTTTCTTTCCAAAAAAAAAAAAAAAAAAGGCCTCCAGGAAAAAGCACAGGTGCCTTGGTGGCCACTCTGTCCACAGCAATTAGAACTGAAATGCGAGACAGCAGCCAATGAATGTGGACTCTCTCTTTTGAAAAAGCACATCGCTTTTTCGTTGTGCTTTTGCTGTGTAGACGCTCTCTTTCAAAAGAAGATTTTCTGAAGATCTCTTCTGGAAAAGCTTCTTCTGAAAGAAGCCTGCAGTCTAGACGTAGCCCCAGAGGAGTCACCTGCTGCTAAGAAAAGCAGAGCCTAGGGTATTTTTTTTTTCATCTCAGCACTGGGAGTACATCTAGACTACAGTTTTTTCGAAAGGAGATATGCAAATTCGGCACTAACTTGCATATCTTCTTCCGATCACTTTTTCGACAGCAGGTTTTTTTAAAGTGAAAGTAGTCTGGACGCGGGTTTTTCTGGAAAAAAACACCCCTTTTTGGGGGGGGGGGAACCCCTCTCTTCCTTAAAAAAAGGAGGTTGACCCAGTTTTTCAGAAAAGGGTTTTTTTTTCCAAAAAAAAAACGCATCCAGACTACTTTCACTTTCGAAAAACCCGCTTTCAAAAAAGTGATCGGAAGAAGATATGCAAATTAGCACCAAATTTGCATCTCTCCTTTCGAAAAAAAAGTAGTCTAGACGTACCGTGGGTGAGAGACAGTTTCTTGTGTTTCTGGATCTATCCCATTCCGTTTCTGGGCCAGCTGCAGATTGTGCTGATGGTAAGAGAGACATTCATGCAATTGCAATGCATATAGGGCAGTGTCACCATAGCACTCATGCAGGGGAAGTTGAACAAAATTACCACAGTGTTTCAGAGGTGCAAGCTGTTAAACTATGGAAAACCTGAGCTCAGAATCAATGATCCCTCTAGTTTTTTCCATCCATGTGTGGAACAAATTTTGTTTTATTCACAGAGTCATGTGCGGATGTGCATCACAAATAGAAACACACACTGCCAGCGGTGGGTGCTCTGCTAATCCGCAGGGTAGCATTTGAATCTCTCCTGGCTGGCTGCCCAAGCACTCAGCTTCCTCAGAGCACTGGTCAGTAGACAGCAGCAACAGATCTGAGATCGTAATTTTACTACTATATTTATTATTAGTGGGTTGGAGTGATTTGTTTTTGGTTTGTTTTACTTGCTAATATATCCACATTTCTTTCATGTCCCTGTTCTTTTGTTATTTAAGCTTCTGTACTAAAATGCACTTTTAAATTTAGTCCAGAATTGTTGTATATACATCTGTCTTTTATTAAACAAAAAAAACAAAGCAAAGGAAAAAACCAACCAGGATCATAATATGCAAAGTGCTTTTTCTGTTTAGTTTTAATTAAAGAAAAGACAAGTTTACATCTTTTACTGAGTCTGCAAAAAAAAAAAAAAAACCCACCTTACATAAATATGCACATGTACTTTATTTTTCCTACAGTTAGTTATTTGAGGAGAAATTGTCAGAGCAGCCTCCCAAGGGTGTTGATGGTGACAGTGAAGACAAATCTCTGTATTAAGCATTTTTATATAACTTTGTATCATTTTCATATAACTTTGCATTAAGTCTTTCCATATATATATATTTATATACACACACATTTATTTATGCACTTCTTATTAAGCCTTGGTATGTATTTATTAAAAAAAAATATTTAAAATATTTTTATCCCACCTCTCTATTTAAAATAGTTGAGGTGGCAAGTAAATGTATAATGTTATAATCCCTAAAAATAAATTAAGGTAAAGAAAATGTCTTTTTACGAAGAGTGGAATAGATCTTTCCCCTTTTGACTTGATTGCCCTGTTGAATGAAGGAGGTGGGAATGAATAAGGTGCGGCAGGCAAGCACCTCTGGACAGCTGCAACGGTTAGAGAGGGGACAGGAGCCAGATCTGGGACACTAAGACCTGTCAAGTGGGCTCATGCAGAAAAGATCAGACATTTTGATAGCCTTGGGTGTCGAGAGGCAAGCACCTTATTTGGAAATTGGGATGTAACCGACTAGTCGCTTTCCCCCCGCCCTTGCTGCCTCTGTCACAAAGAGGCAGGAAGGAGGGGGGGTGAAGAAGAGAAGGTGCTGGGGGGAGCCAGCTTGAAAGCCGGTTCCCCTCCAGCTCCGTGGGACAGGGCAGGGGGGCAGCGGCGGGACTTCCTCTTTGAAATGTACAAGAGCCCCAGCAGGGGCTCCTGTGCATTTCAAAGGGGAAACAGGCTCTTGTCCTTATTGACTAATCAAATAGCTGATGGAAATCCCATCGACTATTCCATTAGTTGATTAATCGATATTTCACATCCCTATTGCGAAGCAAATTCAAAAAACCCTCTTGGAAGACGAATGTGGCAGCAGCGAGGACCCAGCAGGAGACGCCAGAAATGCCTGACACCGCCAGAATGCACAGGTCTGCATAACAGGACTAATAGTTGCTTCCCTCTCATGCAAATCTAAGTGTAGGCGTAGGCCAGTGGTCTCCACCCTTTTTAACCACAGGATCAGTTTTTCAATGCAAGTGCAATGGTAAGATCTACCTCAAACCCAAATATGCTTGTCCTACTTCCTAGCCCCCTTCTCTGAGGCCCTGCCCCTGCTTCACCCCTTCTCCAAGACCTCGCCCTGCTCACTCCTCCCTTACTCCCCCATTCTCACTCACTTTCACCAAGCGGGGGTAGGGGATTAAGGTGCAGGCTCTGGTCTTGGGCAAGGTGTTTGGAGTGTGGGAGGGAATCGGGGCTTATCCTGGGGCAGGGGATTAGGGTCCAGGAGGGGGTTCAGGGTGCAAGCTCTGGGAAGGAGTTTGGGTGCAGGGGGACTCATGTCTGGGGCAGGAAGAAGTTCAGAGCTGGGACAGGGGTTCAGGATGCAGGCTCTGGCTGGGCACCGTTTAACTGAGATGGCTTCTGGGCAGTGCAGCAGTGGAGTTAAGGCAGCTCACTCCTGCCCTGGCCCTGCACCACTCCTGAAAGCAGCTGGCATGGACAGCGATGGCTTCATGGTGCCATTTGCTGCCCCTCATCTACAAGCGCTGAGCCCACAGCTTCTGCTGGCCACCGTTCCCGATCACTGATCCATGGGGGCAGCAGGAGTGGCGTCTGCTTCCTGGCCAAACCAGTCAGGTTCCCCTGTCAGAGGCTACCAGTAGATCCTGATCGTCTGATTGGTGACCACTGGTGTAGGGTGTCTTGCAGGGGATCCTTGGTCTCCTCTTGTTCAACACTGGGGCTGTGTCTACACTGCCTCTTTTTTGCGGAAGAGGCAATGCCAATTAAGCACTCGTTGGCATTTTCTCGTGCTTCATTTGCATAATCTCGTCCGATCCATTTTGCGCAGAACCCCCCTTTTGCGCAGGATCCTCATGCCTCAAAAAAGGAGCTATACATATCTTGCACAAAAGGGGTTTTTTGCACAAAACAGACCTGTCTACGCTGCTAGTTTTCGTGCAAGAACCTCTTGCGCAAAAAGCATCGGAAGAGATTATGCAAATGAAGCATGAGAAAATGCTAATGAGTGCTTCATTTGCATTGCCTCTTTTGCAAAAAAAAAACCCAGAAGCATAGAGCATGGATCAGGATCCATAGAAGCCTGGCTCCACGCCTCCCCCATCTAACTCACCTGGCCAATGAAATTAAGGGGAACAACTAATGAGAGAGAGAGAGAGTTTCCTGCCAGCCCAGCTCCTACTGCCAGGGTGAGCACAGGAACCGGCCCCTGGAGGCAGCATCATGGGGTTGCAGGGGGCTCCCTGCCAGTAGGGCTGGGAGCGCACAGGTTGCCCTTGCTGTCCCCAGGGACTATCGAATCCTCGTGTGACCACTAAGAGATTCTGCAGTTATGCTATTATTAATCTGTATGTAGCATCCGTGGCTGGCTCAGGTCACCAGTGGGGATCACTCTCGGAGCCCTCTTCCTGCCCCATCTCTGTGGGACGCTTCCTGCAGTGAAGGCAAGAGCAGCCCCCTCTCACCAGAGGAAGAGAAGTGGAGAAAAGGGAAACCCCAAAAGACAAACACCACCAGCCCCAGTGATTGCAACGGACAAAGGCCCAGATAGGAAAAATATTCTCACACCTTCACTTTTTGCCAGGGCCTGCAATTTGACCTGCACCTGGTGGATCAGGCTGGGAAAGGGGAACACTGCTCCTGGTGCTCACATGCGTAACCCTGAATTTGAACCCCAGTTCCCGTCACCTCCATTTCTGGGGGTCCCAACTGAGGGCCGGGGGCGCAGAGGTGGGGGGACATGGTACTGCGGGTGACGCAGAGAGGATAAAGTGGGAGGTTTCTGGTTGTAACAACCACAGAACACAAAATGTCCCCTGGGAAGGGAAAGTAACTCAGAACCAGGGACCAAAGAACACACCACCACATTGCTGGTCTCAGAAGAGGGCGCCCTTCCCCCAGGGCGGTGGGGTGGGATGCCAACACAAGCGATAAGGGACGACCTGAAGGTAGGAAGGTGGGGTGGCTAGGGTGAGTCTCCTACCCACCCACTGACCCCCACCTGGGATGAGAGGAACATCCTTCCCCCTAGGGTTACTAGGTAGTGTAAAAAAAAACTACCACACACACTTGATTGGGGGTGGGAGGGGAGAAGGACCGGCAGGGAGGGGAGAAGGGCTGGCCGGGAGGAAGGGGGGGGGGGCGATAAGAAGAGCTGGCGGGGGGGGAGGTCGGAGGCAGTGGGGCTTGCCGGGGGGAAGCAAAGCTGGTAGGGGCTAGAAGTCAGGGGCAGCAGGGCTGGCCGGGGGAGATCAGGAGGAGGAACCGGCTGGCAGGGGGTGGAGGCTTTGGGTGCAGCAGGACTGGCTGCGGGAGATCAGGAGCAGTAACCGGCTGGCCGGGGAAGATCGGGAGGAGGAGGAGAGAACTGGCCACCAGAAGCAGGGCTAGTGGGGGCAGCGGGGCTGGCCGGGGAAGATCGGCAGGAGAAGCGGGGGAGAACCATCTGGCCGCGGGGGGGGGGACAGGAATCAGCCGGCGGGGAGCGGGACTGACCTGGGCACATGCAGATCCCAGGGCACTGCCTGTCCTGTGCACAGTCCTAGCGAAGCGAGTCTGGCTGCGGCTCTTCCACGCGCTTGCCCAGCGCTCAGGAGCAGGGACAGGGCTTCCCCTCCTCCCCAAATGCAACCAGAGGCTCCCAGCACCAATTGCGCCCCGCCTCCTAGCCACTCCCCCCGCCCCCGCCCCGCTTCCATCCAGTGCCCAGCTGGAAAACCAGAAAATACTGGACATTGCACATGTCCGGTATTTTCTGAATTTTTTTTACTGGACAGAGGGCCCAAAAACAGGACTGTCCAGTAGAAAAACCGGACACCTGGCAACCCTACCTTGCCCCCACTCCCAAAGAATGGGTTCTGTGCAGAGCAGGCAGGGCCAGGGGAAGGACATGGAGAGATTGAGGGGAGCAGACTGAGGAGAGGGAGGAGGGAGAACTGAGAAAACCAGGTGATGGAAAGAGGGAACAAGAGCCGGGGCAGAAGGGGGGACTGGAGAAGGAAAAGGAGAGAGCGGAGGGGAGGGAGAAGAAAAACAGAGAATCAGGGAAGCAGCCCCCCCCCCCCCCATGACTGCAACAAGGAGCACAGAGCTGGGACTGAACCCCTCAGTCGTGGGTCCTGGCAGCGCACTGGGTGAGCAGGCTGGTGCTTGGGAGCTGTTGGGGGGCGCACTGGAGTGGAAGCCGGGTGGGAAGGTGCCATACCCCGGCTCAGGGCTGAAGCACCTTCCGCCGGGGCTGTAAGATGCAATTCTGTGTGTGGCTGATGCAACTACCGTGGGGGTGGCCGGGCTCTGTGTCAGTCGCCAGCCAATGGGAGAGCGGGTAGCCCGACTGACAGCCAGTGAGAGCAAGCAGGGCGGGGCGGGACGCACCAAACCCAGCTGGGGCTCCGGCTGAGCCCGGGTGCTGCGAACAGAACCTGCGGCCGCCGGGTCGGTAGCTGCTGCGTGGTGAGCGGGGCTGAGCGATGAGCGCGGGGCGTGTAACGTGCTGCCCCTTAGGGAGAAAGCGGGGGCTCCGCCCTGCCCGCTCTGTGTAAAGTTTTTGCTGCCTTCTATTTCCAAGGGGTAAAAAAGTGAGGGCAGGGGCTACACAGAGGAGGGGGTGGAAGTTGACCGGGCAGGGGGGCGAAGCGGCTGCGAGAAGGGTTAGGATCCGTGCTGGGGTAAACTCGGGGCTGGTGGAGGAAGAGGGGCAGGGAAACCCCGCAAGGCAGAGGGGAAATCCCCTGCCCGGGCAGGGTAGAAGGGGTAAAACAGCCACCCCCGTGGGAGGGAGGCACTGGTCAAAAGGTGGGTGGGTAAGGTGGGAGGATGTTATGCGCTTAAAGCATAAGCTCAGGAGGGCTGCTGACTCCCCTGCCCTTCTCCCTTCCCTTGCTATGTAGAAGGTTTTGCGTAGTACATTTTAAAATCTTCAGATATTGAATAGAGTTCATTCATCAAGAAATATGGGTGAGGAAACATCTCAGTTATCTGATTTTCTCCCCTCCCCCTAAGTTTTGGGGCTACCACAATGACTCCAAAAGTTGAACAAGGGAATTCTGAAGTGGCAATGGAACTACAAAATATGGGCCATTTTGTCGAAGTAAGGGAAGAAACCTACCCTGAAGACATTGCAATCAAGGGACCTCACTTTATTTTCATTTACTATTTACGCTCCTAAGGTAGGAGGAGGATGAAGATATTGAATGAAAACAGGAGGGGCAGAAAGAGGGAATGTCCTTTTTCTTTGCTGGGTTCCAAGGGGGCCCCAAAAATCAAGCTGAGCACAGAGCCCCACTAACTCTAAATCTGCCACTGGCCAGGACCTGTCCAGCCTGCTGCTTCTGCATCAGACCCGCCACCCAGAGAGGAGCCGAGCCCGGCCCAGTGCCTGTGGCAGCGTCCCCAGCCTGCGAGTGGCTGAGAGACCATGGGGGCAGGAGCTGCGCATCCTGAGAGCCAAGGGCCACTGCAGAAGCTGCATGTTGATGCCAATGGACACCAGAAGACTGGAGGGGAGCCAGGTAATGGGGTGTCACTGACTAGGGCTGGGCAAGAGAGACAGACAGACTGAAGAACGTGGGGGAAGGCTATCAGTGGCAGCAGCAACTGCCCAACCCCCATCTGTGGGCAGCAGGGGCTGGACTGCACCTGGTCTCTCAGGGCCCTGACTCCTGGCTCCCAGTGGCTGGCTGGCACACACAGTGCTGGGCATGTGGCTGGGCAAGGGCCGTTTGGGCTGGTGGGTCAGACCCCTGTGACAGCCCTGGCCCCTCTCGGCCTGGTTCCTTCTCCCCCTTCGGCTGTGTGGTGCCCGGGTGAGACCCCGTGTGCGGGGACGGGCGCTGGACGGGGGGGGCTCCTCACACTGGAACATGCGGGTCCTTATCTCTGTGCTCTAAGCTTGCTGGCCTGGTTGGCAGTGCCGGGGAAGGAGGGGTGCTGGGCTGAGGGGGGAGGGGCTGTTCCGCCAGCCCCAGCCTGCCTGAGCCCCCGGGTGCCTCTCCTAGAGTGTCTGGCGGGAGGGACAGAACAGGGCATGTTCTAGGGCAGCCCCAAGCCCTGGTGTTGTGAGTGAGACGCGGCTTCCCGGCCCTACCTGACGGGTCCCTCTGTTTCAGGGCATCGTTGTTGCTACTGGAAATGTGCAGTTGCCCTCGGAGTCATGGTGTTAAGTCTCCTCATCGTTGTTGTTACCCTGGCAGGTGGGTTCTCAGCCCTCCCTGCCCCCTCTCTGCACATCCCCCTGCCCTCCCCCCCTGGCCAGAGCTGCCCCAGACACAGCATCTCCTCCTGGCCTGTCTGGCTCCTGCCCCTGGGACAGAGGCTTCCTGGGGGATGCTTCTCTCGGAGCCGCCTCTTGCCAGAGCCATCCTGCCCTGGGCACTCACTGTGGGGGGAGGGTCTGACTGACATTGGGTCCATCACTGAGCACATTGGACCCAAGTCACCTTTGCCATGTGCCACGAATCAGACACTTACCAGGATAGAACACTGAGGATTCCAGTGACACCTTGGAGACTGTGACAGATTGATCAGGCCGTGAGCTTTCGTGGGTCAAACCCCCTTATTCAGGTGAGTTGGGCGTGCGGTGGGACCGGCGCAGAGCCGCCCTGTGCTGTGTTGCTCTGAGGTTCCCTGCCTGGCTCCTGCACCCTCGGGTCCTGCCTGTGTTACTGGAATGGGACACTCGCACTGTTCCCTCAAAAATGGCTGAGGGGTTTGAGTCAGACGCTTCCCCACCCCAAAACAGGAAACAGCAGCAAGTACCCCAGGGAGCGACCAGGAGCGATTCTTGCTGGGGTTAAAATGGCTTCCCAGCTCCTACCCACTGTGAGCTAATAAGGGCCTGTGGTTAGACACCCGCTGGACTGGCCTTGCGAACTGCTTGGTGGCACCCATTATGGGTGACCCCACTGATGCTCTGTCATGGCACTGGAAGGGTGACTTTGCTGTGAGACCTTCCAGTAGCAAGCCTGAAGCTTGCAGGATCTGGGGAAAGAAAAGTCTGTAGGAAGAAGATGATTCCTTACCCATCAAGGCATCAGATCAGGCCTCTTCCTCCTCTTGGGGTTTTGAGCGCTACCTTCTGGCTCTTCCACGTCCTTGAGAGAAAGTCCCATCCTTCTCCCTCATTCACCCTCTCTTTGCTGCTAGGTCTAGGGGCTCAGCTGTTGATCATGTGCCCCAGAGTGAAACACTTGGAGCTGGGTAGTCTTCCTCTCCCCACCCATTGGCTGGGAGTATTCCTGGAATCCTTCCCGCCAGGCAAACTTGCTGTGAATTTATTGCTGCCTTTTCCATGGCGTCCTGAAGCCGCGCTTGTGAATCAATGAGATGAAGTTCTGGAAGACACTTTCTTCTCCTGAGTTAAAATAACTGAGTTTATTTTAAAAACAACAAATGGTCTGGTAGCACTTTGTTAGTCTTTACAGTGCTACCGGACCATTTGTTGTTTTTTTTTTCTGCAATAGTCTAACTCAGCTACCCCCTGAAGCTCCTGAGTTTATTTAAACATTTTCAGTTCAGCATCACTATTTATCTAAAGCTAATCCTATGGGAGAGCAGACGATCCTGTGCTGTTACTGCTCTGATCAATTGGTGTGTGAGAACATTTGCCCATTTTTTACATGTTTGCTGGATCACTTGACTAATTATTTTGCACCAGTCGATTGCCCAACTCTAATGGCCGCTCTTAACCCGCTCCTCCCCCCATTACAGTCTCCTTCTCAGTGCTGGCAGCTAAGCCTCCCTCAGCTGCTCCAGCCCCCCCTGCTGGTCCCGCTTGTCCAGACAGCTGGGTCGGCTACCAGAGGAAATGCTACTACTTCTCCGAGGGCAAAGGGAGCTGGACTGACAGCCGGAGCAATTGCTCTGCCCTGGGGGCCTCCCTGGCTGGGATCGACACCCTGCAAGAAATGGTAAAACAAAAGGAAAAACTATGTAGCACTTTAAAGACTAACCAGATGGTTTAATAGGTGATGAGCTTTCGTGGGCCAGACCTACTTCCTCAGATCAAATTGGAAGAGAATTGGCATGACCATATATACCAAAGGAATACAATGGGGGGAAAAAAAGTGAACACATTATTAAACTGACAAATCAGATTTAGTACAGAAGGTGGGGTGAGGGGGGGGGGGAGGGAGGGAATAGCTATCTGAGTCAATGAATGGCTAATCAGGAGTGATAAGAGGGAAGCTATCTTTGTAATGGTAAAGGTAATTAGAATCTTGATTAAGGCCCATTCGTAAAGTGTCAAATTTAAGGATGAAAGAAAGTTCTGAAGTTTCCCTCTGTAATCTGGTGTTAAAGTCTCTTTGAAGTAAGACGCATGTAGTAAGGTCGTTAAGACTATGTCCAGGTAGACTGAAATGAAAAGCAACTGGTTTTTCCTTGTGAAGATGTCTGATCTGTGGGTATTAATTCTTTGGCAAACTGTCTGAGAAGTCTGTCCAATATACATAGCAGAAGGACACTGTTGGCACATGATGGCATAAATTATATTTCTGGATGAACAGGAATATGTGTTCTTGATCATATAACTGACATGGTTAGAGGTCCAGTGATGGTATCACCAGAGTAAATATGTGGACAAAGTTGGCAACGGAGTTTGTTGCAAGGGAAAATTCCAGGGTTGGTATTAATGTGGTATGTCCTGTGCTTGTTGGTAAGAATCCAGGAAATGGTGAGACTCATCACACTGGCCTGGGCTCGTGGCTACAGCAGGGCCTGAGCTCTGCCCAGTGGGGTGAGGAGCATGGACTTTCCAGCTGCTGAATGCCCAGCCTGGCTGTGCCCAGGGCCCTGCGCTCTGTGTGTGGCTGCAGGAATTGTCCATTCTCAGCCGCCCCTCTACCCCATAGTGGACAGGCCCTGCCTGAGTCAGCCCAGCCCGAGACATCTCCTGGCTGCAGGAGTAGGACTGAGAACACAGCCAGTGCCCCTGTTCTGGGAGTGGGGAAAGGAGCAGTCAGCTAGGAGAGAAGGAAGCTCCTTTCCCATGGCCCCTACTTGGCTGAGGAGGGGAATTTGGGGACCTCCTCTCAGCAATGACCTCAGCTTGACTCCCTCCCTCCCCCTGCCTTGCTGTATTGAGCGGCAGCTGCCCTGCGGGCAGAGGCATCTGTGCAGAGCTTAGACCCAGCAGCTGCCCCCGCCCAGGTGAATGTGGGTGCTGGTGACTAGGAGCAGTGGAAGTGGACAGTCCTATTTTCCCCCTGCCACCCCGCTGATAATTGACTGCGTGCCCTTCAGTGTGCAACTGGGATTCTGTGCCGCACGGGGAGGGACGAAGCACCAGGGCCAGTGCTGACACCTGCTGTCTCCCGCCTCCCTTTCAGGCCTTCCTGCTGCGCCACAAGGGTGTCCAGGACCACTGGGTCGGCCTCCGGAAGGACCAGGATCAGCCCTGGAAATGGGCCAACGGCACCGAATTCAGCAACCTGTGAGTCTCTCCCGCCCTCTGCGTTAACTCCCTGGGCCTGGGGGTGCAGGTGTCTGAGTTCAGGGCGACCCACCCTTGGGTGCCAGTGACATCCCCAGACCCCCCCCTCCCCCGCTCCCTTTGCTTCCTGCCTGTGTCAGAGGCAGGTGGGAGCCAGCCTGTCCCCGGGTCTCTTGGCTCCTTCCCCAGCGCGGGCTGAGTCTGAGGCATTTAGTGAATGGGGGGAACGAATCCGTTTGGTTTGAACCAAACCATATTTCAGCTTGGCCCCTGGATTGAAAGCCGAATGGCTTGCTCCGCTCTGACTCTGCGGGGCTGAGAGAGCCGCTGCTCTGCGCTCTGGACTGCGCGCTGGGAACGGCTCCCCTGGGTGTGCCCGGTGCCACTACCTGGCCTCTGCCTGGCTCCGGCTCCAGCTCCTGGCTCCTGTGTTGCAGGTTTGTGATCCGGGGAGGAGGTGCCTGTGCCTACCTGAACAACGAGAACGGGGCCAGCAGCTCCCGGTGCTACATGGGGAGACGGTGGATCTGCAGCAGACTCGATGCATATGTGATGGGGAACAACCCTGTGCTGGAAGAGGGCTTGAAGTGAGAGTCCTCCAGAAATGACCTTGTGCAGCTCACACCAACCGGACTGAGCCATGTCCCCCCTGCTCAGCCTGGCCCCTGATCTCAGTGGGACCCTCCAGCAATAAGTGTCGTGTAGCTTCCACTGGTCGCTCTGCCTGGGCCTTCTGCTTTCAACCTCTCAACTCGGGGTCATGTTTCCAAGCTTTTCTCTGCACCTGGGAGGCCCTGATCTGACAAGGAGGCGTCTGAGCCGAACTGTTTGGAGAGGCTGGGGAAATAGCGTAAGGGACAGACACGTTTGTTCAGGCTCTAGAACAATGTTTCTGAAATGCAGCCACCAGCCAATTGTGCAACTGTGAGCGCCTCCCGAGCACCCCCACGATGTAAAGTGTTAAAGTTCCCTTGAACATGCCATAAATCCTACTGGGCACTCCGGCCCTTCTAATTGTACATCTGGGGCAGGCAGAGCTAAAGCGCGTGGGGGAGGGAGGACTTCCTTTTTAGACACAAAGCGCGTTGGTTGGCTAATCGCTGTGTTTACATCTTGCCCTGCTGTAGTCACTTATAGAGCCTGTTGGCCGTCTTCATTTGCAAGATCCCCGTGCGGTGTCTGGGTAGGTGTCGACTGTTCATGGCAGAAAGAGAAAGCATATGGGGTCAGAATGTGTTTCAAACAATGAGTGCTGGAAAATGCTGCTGACTGTGACCGAGGCTGTCCCAGGGGAGTCACCTGCTGCTAAGAAAAGCAGAGCCTACAAAGAAAAATGTCCATTTCAGCACTGAGGGAGAGGCAGTTTCTTGTGCTTCTGAAGCCGTCGGATTTTGTTTGAGCAAATTGCAGAGTGCGCTGATATTAAGAGAGACATTCATCAAATTGCAATGTGTGCAGGGCCGTGTCACCATAACACTCCGTAGGGGAAGCTGAACAAAATTACCACGGTGAGTTTCAGAGGTGCAAGCTGTGAAATGACATGAAACCTGAGCACAAAAGCAATGTTCCCGCTATTTTTTTTTCCCATCTGTGTGTGGAATAAATTTTGTTGTGTTTCTGTGGTTGGTGCACATCTGCACAATGCTGCTGGCTGTGGGTGCTCTGCTAATCAGCTAGGTGGCATTTGAATCTCTCTCTGTGGGTGCCCAACTGCTCAGCTTCCTGGGAACACTGGTCAGAAGACAACAGCTCAGATTTCATTTTTACTACTATCTTTATTACTAGTAGATTGAAATGATTTTTTTTTTCTATGAAAGAAATTTGGACATATTGACAGCTCTGTTCCTTGATTATTATTTGGGCTTCTGTAACATAAAAGCACTTCAAATTTAGTTCAGAATGGGTGGATAGACATCCACCTCTCATCAAAAAATCAAAATAATGACCAGGCCAATAAAACGCAAAGCACTTTTTTGTCTTAAGGTCTGGTTAAATAAAAGACAACTGTACATATATTTATTGTTGAGTCTGTGAAAGAACCTTATGTCAGGGGTTATCAAACTTTGTGATACCACCCCCCTCTAAATTGCTCGTGACCCCCTGGGGCGTCAGGACCCATAGTTTGAGGAAACACGCCCCTACGTCAATATGCACATGTAATGTAATTTGTTTTTCCTACAGTTTGTTATTTGAGGAAGAAGTGTCAGAGCAGCCAGAGGTGGTCACATACTGAGGCTGCCAAAAAAAAAATACTGAAAAAGTTATTTCCCTTCATCTATTACTCTGGCTTCCTGGTGTTTTATTCACTATCGCCTCTTGGTACACTCATAAATAAATTTTATTAAGAAACTTAGTCTTCTTTTCTGTGGGTGTGGATTTCTAGCTGGGAGCTGTGGGTTCAACAGAACCGTTGGCCTGAGTTGGATCTTACGCAAATTGTGGCAGCTTGTATCTTTTTCTACTTTTTTTTTTTTTTTTCATAAGAGGCTTTTCCGAAATTTGGCCTGTCTACAGGGGGCCAAATTTCGGAAACCCCTCCTCTTTTGGAACATCCCTTATTCCTCTCGATGCCAAAAGAACGTGCCTGCTTTCAGCGACTCTTTTGAAAAAGCTGCCACATTTCCTGGACCCGTCTGAGTTTTTCTGGTATGCCGAAAAAACTCTGTCTAGACGTAGCCCGGGCGTCCTAGTTCTGGGTGTGCTTGGTGGGCTGGGTCTGAGGGTTCCACAGGGACACTCAGAGGTTGTGGAGGTAGCTCTGGGCCTGTTGCAGCTTCCACAGAGAGAGCGGGGGCTGTGGGGACCCTACTTGCCTGGTAGAGGTGTCAGAGTTGCCCCAGGGCAGGCATGGGCAAGGCTCCCTCAGAAGGTGCCTTGCATACCTGCTGCACATCCCTCTCACAGGCCTATGCACTGTGCTCCCAGCCCTGCACCCCAGCTGCAACCCCCACAGGGCCTCATGCTAGAGGGGAGTTAAAGAAACACTATTGACACTCTGCTGCGGGCCTGGCACTTGGCCGCCTGGGGCCAGGGGGCAGGTTCAGCTGCAATAGGAAAAGTTAAAAGCCACTGGGAGGAGCTGCTATTTCTGTCCCCGGGGCCTGATGAAATGCACCCTAGGGTGCTCAGGGAGTGGAGAAAGGAGAGGCTGGGCCATTCGCTGTTATTGCCGAGGAGTGCTGGGAGAGATTCCAGGCGGCTGAGAAAAGACAAACCCAGCGCGCAGCTGTCAAAAGGGAAACAGACCCCCCCAGGGCCCTACGGACCCATCTGCTTCACACTGTGCCAGGGCGGCTTTCAGAGCCGCCCCACCTGCAGGACCATTCTGGGCAGTAGCCCCGCGCTGTGGGGCAGCCCAATCACGCCCGGGCTCTGGCAACCAACTTCTGTCTGTAGAGGTTGATCCCACCCCCTGGGCTCAGGCAGCTGACCTCGGCCTCCCCAGCCCAAACATGCTCTCTGGGCTCCAGTGGCTGACTTTGGTCCCTGGAGCCTGATCACGTCCCCCCCCCCCCCCCCCCGGCCTCCGCTGGCCAGCCTTAGCCTCCGGAACCTGATCTCTGCTCCCCCAGGCTCTGGTGGCCAACTTCAGCCTCCCCAGCCCAATCACGTCCCGCCAGGCTCCGGTGGCCAAGCTCGGCCTCTGGAGTCGGATCATGCTCCTCTGGGCTTCCGCAGCCGACTTTGGTCTCTGGAGGCCAATCATGCCTCCCGGGTTCCAGCAGCTAACTTCGGCCTCCCCAGCCAGATCATGCCCCCCTCTCACCCTCCAGGCTTCAGCAACCAACCTTGGTCGCCGGAGCCCAATCATGCCCCCCCCCCCACTGCCCCGGGTCTCTGGCTCATGCCATTCTGGAGTGAGTCTGTGTGTGTGCACATGCCTCAGTTTCCCTGGGCACTGCAACACTATCTGGAGTCGATGGGGGCATGACTCACTGAAGAAGCGTATTCGGCCTCTCATACCTGAGGTCCAGATGATAGGAGATAACACCTTTTGTCCGGGAATGGAAGCGAAGGGTAGGCAGGGCCGACTGCAGGCTGGGGACTAGGGCCTGGGGGAAGGGCTCAGTCTCTGCTGGTTTTAGGATGTACGAGAGAGTATGGGGCAGGGAATCAGGACCCAGAGCTCCTTCTCCCTGAGAGGAATGGAACTGACGGTTCCTGTGTTACCAATGATCCCGCGTTACGCTGTGTCCCTGTGAACCAATAAACCTTCTGTTCTACCTGCTGGCTGACGGTCACATCTGGTTGGGGATGGGGCTGCAGGGCCTGGTGACTCCCCCACACGCCGTGACAGTGGTGGCAGCGGTGGGATGGACTGCACCCTGTGTACGGATCATCCGGCAATAAGTGAGGGGGGGTGCAGTAGGAAGAAGGGGGGCTTGCAAGAGCCAGGCATGCTGAAGGCAGTGAGAAGTGGCTCCAGGAAGCAGTCTAACCTGAGTGCAATCAATGATCCTGCACTAAACCGTGTCCCTGTGACTCAATAAACCTTTCGTTCTGCCTACTGGCTGAGAGTCATATCTGGCTGCGGACGAGGGTGCAGGGCCCGGTGTCTGCCCCACACTCTGTGACAAATAAAAACACAAATGCCTTTGTAAGTGACACCAAATATAGCAGGAAGTTGGAGTTCTTCGCAAACAGATACAAGGGGCAGCTTTGTAGCTCTAGATAACACAACTAAATAGCAAGCTGGGAAGGCATGAGGGAAAAGGGCAGGGGGGGACCCAAGTAGAGAAAATGGGCCAATCCGTCCCCATCCCCAAAGTTTCACATTTTATTTCGCTACAGAGAACCGAGGGCTAAACAGGACTGATCCAAACCAGTGAAAGGGGTCAACTAACTTGAAATCTGGTTCCGTGAAGCTTGTCTGGAGAACTGTCAGGTATCCCAGATTCCAATTATAGCTCACGGAAGCGCAACCTCACTGAAAACAAATCTAGACCTGTGTGTGTGTAAGTTCCCAGCCTTCAGCCATGTCTTCACTACCAGGAAGATCTACGCTGCGGCAGTCGGTCTTCCGGAGTCTGATCTAGGACAGACCCATTAAATCAAATGCGGAGGATGCCCCTTTTGATGCTGGTGTTTTGATTCATGAGCATTTGCTGCAGTTGACTTCTTGCTGTAGAGACGGTGCCAAAGGCCGAATGAAGGTGCGTCCAGGGCTGGCCTTACCCTAAGGAGAACTGAGGCGGCTGCCTCCAGTGCCAGACTGTGGAAGGGCACCACTAGGACCCAGAGTGTAGAAAATTGTGTCTGCTGCTGGTGCATACGTAGGTAACAGAGCAGTCCCTTGAGAGGAGTAGAACAGGAAGAAGGCAGAATTGAGACCTTTCAAAGTTTTGGCCCAAGCAAGGGGGGCTGGGGGTGTCATTTGAGCTCCCCACCTCAGGTGCCAAAATGTTGTGGACCAGCTCTGGGTGCGTCGACTCCAGCTATGCAATTAACGTAACTGGAGTTGCGTAACTCAATTCAACCTTCCAGGTAAGTATAGACAAGGCCTTAGAGCAGGGCTACTCAACACGTGGCCCGTTTGTTTGTGGCCCACAGTGCGGTTTGGGTTTATGCGGGGCTCAATGTGCAGCCCGCAGGTAGAATCCTTTGAACATGGTCTCCCTTGGGAACACGCTTCACAACAGCGAGTCAATAGAATGGTCTTCTGTTGAGATGTGTTTTAATAGTTCAATTCCTGGACAGTTGTTTCTCATTAAAAGTGCTGGCATATGGGTAGAAATCGGGTAACTATTGCATTTTATTAATATCAGCACAACTGACTGAAATGGGGCCTGTGTGTTGTGTAGTCTTGCCTTAATCTTTGTATTCATGCCCGTCAGTGTGAAAGAAGCTATTTGCATATATTTGCAACCACATTTAAGTTGCAGCCCTCAGGATGTGCTGTGAGTATCACTGTGGCCCCCGGGCTTTCCAAAGTTGAGTAGGCCTGCCAGGGAACACGTCTGCTCTTCCGCTTTTTTTTCTGGAAGAGCAGATGCACTCTTTCTGTCTTCCTTCTCCCATGAGGAAGAAGGGCTCTTCCGAAAAAGGGGCTTTTTCCGAAATTTGGCCCAGTGTAGATGTGGCTAAATTTCGGAAATGCCTCATCCGAAAAAAAGATCTGAAAAAGGTACGCAAATTGCAGTGTGGACGCGCTCTTTCAAAATATGCTTTTCTGGAAGATCTCTGGAAAAGCTTCTTCCAAAAGAAGCTTGCAGTCTAGATGTAACCACAGGCATGTGCCTCCCCTGAATTTACTGACAAAAACCAGTTGTGCATTACAGTGTTTACAGGACCTGAAGTTTAAAATGGGCTTTAAATATGTCATTAGTTTGTTGCTGAAGATTATAAAATCTCAGCTCTAAACCGTCCATGCATGGATATCGAGAGGCACAATTTGAGGATCTAGCGTTAGCCTTTAAAAATGCTTGGACCATCTGGCATACAGTTTTTTAAATAAATTCTTCAAAAGACCACCCATGTCTAAAAATACACATTTTAATTGTAATTGTAATTACCAACCATAGGGGTAATTACTCCAGACATGACAGGTTAGGCATTTTAGTACTCGAAGAATTAAAGTTAGGCATAAGAGAGAAATGAAAGTTGTGAAATGCACAGACCAATAAAAACTAAACATCACCCACTTTGCAAGCAGGAAAAGTACTAACAATCTCTCATGTACAAAAACTTGCTTCCAAAGGCTTCCTGTCCTTTTTATTCACCCTGGGGCTGTGTCTACACTCGCGGCTTCTTGCGTGAGTAATATGCAAATGAGGCTAAGCGTGGAATATCGCCGAGCCTCATTTGCATACCTAATGAGCCACCATTTTTTTCAGAAGAGGCTGGTGCGCAAGAAGGAGCGTCTACACTGCCCCTTCTTGCGCAAGGAAAACCCTCTTGCACAAAGCCGTTCTTCCTGAAAAGTAATAGGTGTAATGGCATTGCGCAAGAGGGTTTTCCTTGCGCAAGAAGGGGCAGTGTAGACGCTCCTTCTTGCGCAAGAGCCTCTTCTGAAAAAAATGGCGGCTCATTAGATATGCAAATGAGGCTCGGTGATATTCCACGCTTAGCCTCATTTGCATATTACTTGCGCAAGAAGCCGCACGTGTAGACATAGCCGTAGTGTCCTTTCATTCCGCTGTTGGAAAGAGTCCTTAAAGGGACAGCCTGTCAGATAGCTGGATAAACGAGTTTCCCTTTTACTTCTGACTATTAGATGAACTATTAGGACCTTCCACCAAAATCCTGTGTCATACCTAAAAGCTCTGGAAATATATTTTGACATAAATACGTAGGGAGCGCCATGTGCTCCGTTTTGCATCTCTGAGCAGTGCAACCGTTGGTAGGTCTGGGCCTTACCGCTCTGCAAACCCCACTGAAAACAGTGGGGCTGCCCTAGAGGTCACCAAGGCAGCATGGGAAGCGGGTGGGGGCAGGAGGTCCTGATGGGGGAAAATCCGGCTTGCAGCTTTTCCCTTGTGCACGGGGGCAAGAGAAGCAATAAAGCCTCCCAGGCCGGCATTTTAAATGTCACTTCAATGCAAAGCCGCGATTTTATCCCGGAGCCTCTCGTGTCCCTTTTCCGCTCGTGTCCGTTCCCTTGGCGTGGGCCTCGGGCGCACTACAGATCCAGTTTCGCTCCGTGTAGCACCGGGACGAGCTGACGGTGTCTTCGCTCAGGAACGCGCAGTCCGCCTCCCCACGAATGACAAACCTGCAATCAACGAGTGAGATGTTTCTAAGGCAGGGACGCGCCACGCTTGTCGGCTTAGGCGCCTGGGATTAGGGGTGCTGCAGCAGCCCCGGGCTCCCAGCCTCGCTCCCAGCTGCCAGCCCCACATGCCTAGGTTCCCAGGTGCCAGCCCCACACGCCGTTGGGCTCTGGTGTGGGACCTGCAGCGGAGATTCCAGCTGCTTGCACCGTAGGCTGGGGCTTTTCTCCCAGCCTCAGCTTGGGGGGAGGTCATGAACAGGGAGAAGGGGGTTGGGTTTCGGCACCTCCACTCTTAAAAATATTCTCATGCCACTGCTTGTCAGGTTAGTTAGACAACAGCCTCAGACTCCTCCTCCTGTAATGTCTCCAGCCAAGCAGGGGTGGAGCCTGGAGTTCATGAGGGAATCTGAGTCCCCTGCTGACCCAAAGCTCCATGGCTTTGAAATGCACAACAGTCCCCACTGGGGACTCTTGTACATTTCAAAGCAGGTACGCTCGCTGCAGCCCGGAGTCAGCAGGACTTCCGGCTGGCCCCAGGCTGCACGTGGAGTTCTGCATCCCTCCTTTGAAATGTACCCCACTCGACTAGTCAAGTAACAGCAATTTAACATCCTTACTCCGCACCACCGATTTCCACGTTGCCAATAATCTGTCTTGCAAAGCTCCAGAAATCCATTCCAGCCCAGCGGAAGGGCGACAGGGGTGATGATGGGAGACACAAGACAGGTTTTTACACATTTCTAAACGGTGGGTCAAGCACTCTGCCACGACCGCAGTTGGCATTTCCCATGACTCTGGCAGTCAGTAAGAAGAGAAGAGAAAAGGACTCACAAGTTGTTGAATTCTAAACCGTTGGCCCATTTCCACCCCTGGCCGGGTTCCCTCCGGAGGCCGATCCATGGATCCGTTCTGACTTTAAAGCGCAGCATGAAAATCTTACAACGAGAAAAGCAAAGAGGGGAAGCAGTTACGTGCAAAGGCCACAGGGAATTCCACCTCGCACTATCTTCCTGGATTATTGTAGAAGAACAGTCAGGAGCCTGTGAAATATGCAGCCGCAGAATTCAAAGCCAGCGGAAGAATTGTGTTCAACAGCGTCAGCTGTCTTGCCTGAGTCTGCAGAGAGCCTGAGACAATAGTTGTGAGATGGGGGAGCTGCCCAAAGGGGGAAATACGCATTAATGACTGCCTCTGTCTACAAAGAGCCTGATCAACTAGGTCTGAGAGCAGCATGATCTCTCCTGTGCGCTGCAATGGTGTGTTAACTCTGAAACCTACAGATGGCAGTTTAGGGATTCTCAATACATAAGATGTGCAGCAGGTCAATCATCTTCCAGCATGGGCAGCTGGTAATGTAGGCAAGGGAAGGCATTGCCTTCCAAAAACTGCCTTCCCTGCCCAGCCACCCAGGAGGGCTGGGACCACAGTGCGACAGCCCCAGCCGTTCAGATGGCTAGGGAAGGTTCAGGTTTGAGGGCCGGGGTTGGGTGTGGCTTGGCTGGGGGGAGAGGTTGTTGAAGAGGCGTGGTTTCAGGGGAAAGGGTGTGGCTTCAGGTGGAGGGGGCGGGGCTTGGACTTGTCTTCTACAGTTGGGCCTTCACTTGCTGCCCGTGCCTTCCAGCAAGTAGCCTTGTGATTTTGGGGAAGTATGTTATTCTCTTCCTGCACTAGCAACTAGACCCCTTGGGGCTGAGACCAAGCATGAAAAATTGTCGGGCAAGGGCTGTTGTTTTTTTGAGGAAAATGTGAAGGTATTTAATTGGGGGAGGGGTGAACTACATTCCTCATGGGGCAGGGACTGTCTCTTTGTTTGGGGTTTGTACAGTACCAAGCACAAAGGGGTCCCAGTCTATGATAAGGACCCCAGGTGCTACAGTAATGATTATTATTAATAATAGAAATGGCCTGTTAATCGTCTATGAAATCTCTGCCCCAACATCATTAAAACAGGGCAGATTCAAAGTCAACTCCCAGAATGTCCATCCCACTCGCTGGCGGCACCATAGGCTTTGCTGAGCTACGGCGCTCAGGCCCGGGTAGGACTCATCCCCAGCTATTCCAAATAGGATTGCAAGGTAGACCCCGCCAAAAAACTGGACACACTTGATCGTGGGCGGGGAGGGAACCGGGTTGGGAGGGGGGCTGGGTGGGAAGCAGAGCTGGCGGGGGGAGTCTGGGGGCCGCGGGGTTAGACAGAAGGAAGGGGGGGCCGGGAGGAGGGGGGCTGGGAAGCAGAGCTGGGGGGGGGGTCAGCGGCCACGGGGCTGGCCGGGAGGAGAGGGGGGCCCAGAGGAAGGGGAGCGGGAAGCAGACCTGGCCGGGGGGGGGTCCAGGGGCCGCGGGACTGGCCGGAAGGAAGGGGGGGCCAGGAAGCAGAGCTGGGGGGGGGGTCAGTGGCCACGGGGCTGGACAGGAGGAGAGGGGGGCCTGAAGGAAGGGGGGCGGGAAGCAGACCTGGTGGGGGGGGGGCGCAGCCACTGGCCACAGTTGGAGTCCTTCGGGCCACGCCCCCGGCAGGCACTCCCTCTAGTTGCAAGCAGAAGCCAGGCGGGGGCGGGGGAGGGGGAGGGGCTGGGACTCACTCCCCCCACCCAGCTTCTGCATGCAACAAGAGGCTCCCAGCCGGGAGGTGGGGCCGTGATTGGCGCTGGGAGCCTCTGGTTGCGTGCAAAAGCCGGGCGGGGGGGTGGCTGGGAGTCCTGGCCCCCGCCCCGCCTGGCTTTTGCGTGCGACCACAGGGCTCCCAGCGCCAATCGCGGCCCTGCCTTCCAATGGCTCCCCTGCCCCCGCCCCCACCCCCACCCCTGCCAGGCTTCCATCGGGCGCCCAGCTGGGAATTCAGAAAATACCGGACATTGCACATGTCCGGTATTTTCTGAATTTTTCTACCGGACAGATGGTGCAAATACCGTGTGTTGTGGCTGCTATTAAAACAAAACAAAACAAAAAAAACTGGGCGTCTCTTTCCTTCTTACCAGGTCTTGCTCACTCTCAATCAAAGCCAGGGAGGCATTGAGCGCAGAACACTGGCTCTGGCTGTCGGTCCAGTTCCCTTCAGTCTCAGAGAAATAGTAGCATTTCCTCCAGTAGCCGACCCAGCCGTCTGGGCAGGAGGGGCCACAGGTCGCTGGATACCAGGCGGCAGAGGAAAGAGAACTGGTGACATGGGATCTAGTTGCTAGCACTGAAAATGAAAAAGTGGCCACAGTTAGAGTCTCTCTTCCACTTCTGGACTGGGAAGCAGAATGAAATCAGAGACTCGCTCTTGAGAAGGGTGGCCCAGTCTCTAGGCCTTAATCTCCCCACTTCTAAAATGGAGACGAGAATAATTCCCTGGCCTCGGGGGCCAGGAAGAATGGTTCCTGGTTAAATCCTTTACTACTACTAGGACAAGAAGCAATGGGCTTAAATTGCAGGAAAGGAGGTTGAGGATGGATACTAAGAAAAACTTCTTAACTACCAGGGTGGTGAAACTCTGGAATAAATTGCCTCGGGAGGTTGTGGAATCTCCATCTCTGGAGATATCTAAGTGCAGGTTGGACGGCACATCTCAGGGATGCTATAGATGGTACTGGGTCCTGCCATGAGGGCAGGGGACTGGACTCGATGACCTCTCAAGGTCCCTTCCAGTTCTAGTGTTCGGTGATTCTGATACTTGGGAGGTGCGCGGCTTTCACAGAGTGGGGGGCAGAGCAAAGCAAGACCTCCCCCAAAGAGCAGCCACATGAGGATCAAGTGAGCATTCGCAGCAAGCCCAACTCTTGGAAAGCTCAAAACTGGGGAAAGCAAAGGTCATCACTGACCTGTTAAAATGATGACTGTTGTAACCACAGCTGTGCCAGTGATCCCAGCGAAGGCTTTGAGGCGTGAAGCCTTCCCACACTCACACACAGGAACTGAAAGAGAAAGAGCCATGAATCCCCAGCCGGGCACCAGACTTCTTAGCCCACAAAGCGAAAACAAACCTGGTGGATTTGCAGTTAACCGGTAACATTGAGGAAAAAAAGGAGAACAAGAGTTAAAATTCTGTCGAGGTCCCTCAACTACCAATAGCACAACTGGTCTGAAAATGGCGCTTTCCCCCTCTCCCTCAGAGAATGGACAAAACTGAAAAATCAATGGTTTCATTCAACTTTTCCACAGAAATATTTGATTTTTCACTCCGCTGCCCCCACCCCAAATCAACAACCAAGAGATTTTTATTCAGAAATACCAGGGAAAAGGGAATAAAGGGGAAAACTGCCCAGAGGCCTGGGCGATAGGACAGGGCCCGGCCCTTGCTGAGATATTTTTGCTGGCTTTACGAAAAGCGTCTCTTGATTCAAAGATGCTTTTAACACACCCCAGACAGGTTCTGCTTCCTCCAGAGATGATCTAGTGAACTTAAAAGTGACGTCTGCCAGAGCTCTTAGCAGAACCTGTGACAGAGACATCCGAGTGGTCATGAAGGCATTTCCCAACCCCAGGTCTATCCTGTCAGTTTCTGAATTTACTGCGTCAATCAACAGGACCTGAGTTTAAAATGTGCTTTAAAATATTTTATGGGTGTGTGGCTGAAGATTATAAAATCACATCTCTACAAAACCATCATCATCCCCGCCCCAGGCTGCTATCAGGCATAAGGGCACCAGTTTAATAGTACTCAGGGGTGGCCCGTGAGCCTAGGCAGACTCGGCAGTCGCCGGCCCGGGGCGCCCGATGATGATGTCACAGGGGCCCGATGACGACGTCACGTGGCGCCCAATGATGATGTCACGGGGGACAACAATGATGTCATGGGGCGTCCGGTGATGACATCTCGGGGCGCTCGATGATGATGTCACGGGGCGCCCGGGTGCCCGATGATGACGTCACGGCCATTGACGGCTGTGCAGGCGGGGGCGCCAATTGCGCCTTCCGCCTGGGGCACCAGCTGCCACAGCCAGGCTCAGGCCACTCCTGATAGTACTGCCTAGGGCCCCATAAATCCTAAGGAGGGGCCTGCAGGTTGCAGGACTTGCAGATGGGCCAGGGAAGTAACAGGATATTATTTGTATGAAGAGACGGTCCATGCTACGAGAGCCTGGGAATGGGCAACAGGGGAGGGATCACTTGAGGATTCCCTGTTCTGTTCCCTCCCTCTGTGGGCACCTGGCATTGGCCACTGTGGGCAGACAGGATACTGGGCTAGATGGACTATTGGTGTGACCCAGTGAGGCCGTGCTTATGTAGATACCTCTGACTTACTACATCTCAGCATTAACCCTGGCTGCTGTCAAGAGAAACACATTTACCATTCGAATCAGGAACCCTGGTGCTGACATCAACATGCACAATGCGGCACGTTACTGCCAGCGACAGGACACGCGAAGCGGGCTTACCCTCCTGGTCATGTTCATAGGCGTGTGCACAGGGTGTGCCGGGTGTGCCCAGGCACACCCTAATGCGGGGCGGACTGGCAGACGGGCCAGCTGGAGGCTGCTGGAAGAGGAGGGGTGTAATGGGGCAAGCCCGTCCCCCCGCCCCTGCAAGAAGACGCCGGCGCTTGCGGCGTCAGAAGCTGCGCAGCCCGGCGCGACTCGACGCTGCTGTGCATGCTCCGGCAGCCCCACGGGCACTTCAAAAGCCGGGGCCGCACACCATGAAGCCGGTGAGGATGCGGGAGATCTTCGGGTGAGTGTGGCCCCCGCCCGTGTGCCCCCTCCAGCCGGCCACCCCTTCCCGTGTGCACCCCCACAACTACCCCTCCCCACCCGTGGGGCCTCCCCGCCTGTGTACCCCCACTGCTGGCCACCATCCCCGGTGTGGCTTTGGCGACAGCAGCGTGGAGCCGCTCAAAGTGGGAGGGGGCGGCCGGGCTCCCTGCCTCGCCAGGGCCACTTGCCCACCTGTGCCCCGGTGGCCCATAGTGCACCCCGAGCTCGACAGCCGCCCCCTCAGTGCTGGAGCCCCGCAGCCTGGGGTCTCGCCACTGGCCAGGCCGGGCCGGGTCGGAAGTGGCGCCTGGCTGTGAAGGGCTGCAGTGGCCACTCTTTGCGCACTGGGCTCGGCCCCGAGCTGGGCTGCTGGTGGCCGGGCTCCAGAGCTGCCCACATGGTGGGGGCCCACTGCTCAGAGCCCGCCCCAGGAAAAAATACCAGCCGGGGGGGGGCGGGGCTAGCTGAGAGGGGGGAGGGGCGGGGGCAGCGCAGCTAGCCCGGGGAGACGGGGAGGGCAGCACGGCTGGCTGGAGGAGATGGGGAGGGGTCGGGGGCAGCGTGGCTGGCCGGGGGAGATCGGGAGGAGGAGAACCGGCCAGCAGGAAACAGGGGTGGCTGGGAGGGCATTGGGGGCAGCAGAGCTGGTCGGGAAGGGTTGGGGGGGGCGGGGAGCAAATCGGCTGGCGGGGAGCGGGACTGACCCGGGCACATGCTGATCCCGGGGCGCTGTCAGT
The DNA here is from genome assembly GCA_032595735.1 of Pelochelys cantorii. NCBI lineage: Eukaryota > Metazoa > Chordata > Testudines > Trionychidae > Pelochelys > Pelochelys cantorii. Next base: position 24,878,900 of record CM064345.1, on the reverse strand, counting down.
CATGCGCACGGTCCCAGCGAAGCGCGAGTGAGTCCGGCTGCGGCTCCACAACACGCTCAGGAGATGGGACAGGGCTTCTCCTCCTCCCCAAGGCATCAGACTCAACCAGAGGCTCCCAGCGCCGATCGTGGCCCTGCCTTCCAGCCACTCCCCCTACCCCCGCCAGGCTTCCGTCTGGTGCCCAGCCGGAAAACCAGAAAATACCAGACACTGCACATGTCTGGTATTTTGGGGGAATTTTTTACCGGACAGAGGGCCCAAAAACAGGACTATCCGGTAGAATACCGGGCACTTGGCAACCCTACCTGGGAGGCAACGGAGGGAGCCACAGTGAAAGTGAGTCCTGCCTGGAGCCCAGCTGGGTTGGGGCTTGGTGCACGAGCGTGCGCCTGGCGCTGGCAGCGAGAGAGCAGAGCCAGGCAACGCAGCTGCGCTTAAAGGGGCAGAGCGCTCTGGGCTCCCTGCGGCGGACGCATGGCCAGGCGAGACCCTTGCCCCCGCCGGAGCCCTGCATCACGGAGCGCGGCAGCATTCGGCAGGCAGGGAAACTGAGGCACAACGTGAGGCAGAACCATGAGCCCGTCCCTGTGGCCAGTGGTGGAGCTGGGGCCAGAGCCCCTGGCTGCGCTTCCCCGAGGTCGGTCTGCTTGGCCACACGCAGCAAGGTCTGGCCAGGAATCCAGTTCCTCCTCTGCCACAATTCCTGGGGCACCCCCCACCCCTAGGGCCACCCAGGGCCTCGCTCTTCCCCTGCGTGGGCAAGGCCCCCCAACCTGGGCCCTCTGGGGCAGCCTGCACGAGCCAGCTGGAGAACACCCTGGGCCTCTCTTGTGACGGGTCTCAGTGGCCCCAGGAGCGGGGGTTACTCATGGAAGCCACAGAACCCATCAGCAGCCCCCGGGGATCACCCCTAAGGGGCGGGGGGGGTGGAGCAGGGAAAAGGGGGCAGGGGCAGTGAGGGAAGGGGGAGGCACCAGGAGGGTGCAGGGCTAAGGGAAGGTGCAGGTGCCAGGGGATTCTGGGGGTGAAGCAGAAGGGCAGACACCTGCAGGGGAGGGACCAGCACCAGAGGAGAGGCAGGGCAGGTGTGTAGAGGGAGGTGTTAGGAGAGGGGATGAGGAGGGGTAGCTCACATGATCAGAGTGGGGCTACTGGAGGAGTGGGCACAGGGGGGAGAGAAAGGCTGGTGGAGGGGGGCAGGTCTCAGGAAGGCTGAGGGCAGTGAGAAGGGCAGGAGTCAGGACAGCAGAGGAGGGTGAGGGGGGCTAATTTGGCTATGACAAATCAGGAAAGAGATCTTGGAGTTATCGTGGATAGTTCTTTGAAAACTTCCACACAGTGTGCAGTGGTGGTCAAAAAGGCAAATAGGATGTTAGGAATCATTAAGAAAGGGATAGAAAATAAGACACAGAATATCTTACTGCCCCTGTATAAAACTATGGTACGCCCACATCTTGAGTATTGTGTACAGATGTGGTCTCCTCACCTCAAAAAATATATTTTGGCCTTGGAAAGGGTTCAGAGAAGGGCAACTAAAATGATTAGGGGTTTGGAACGGGTCCCATATCAGGAGAGGCTAAAGCGACTGGGACTTTCCAGTTTAGAAAAGAGGAGACTGAGGGGGGATATGATAGAGGTCTATAAAACCATGAGTGGTGTGGAGAGGGTGAATAAAGAAAAATTATTCATTAGTTCCCATAATATAAGAACTAGAGGACACCAAATGAAATTAATGGGTAGCAGGTTTAAAACTAATAAGCGGAAGTTCTTCTTCACACAGAGCATAGTCAACCTGTGGAACTCCTTGCCAGAGGAGGCTGTGAAGGCTAGAACTGTAACAGAGTTTAGAGAGAAGCTAGATAATTCCATGGAGGTTAGGTCCATAAAAGGCTATTCGCCACGGGATAGAAATGGTGTCCCTGGCCTCTGTTTGTCAGAGGCTGGAGATGGATGGCACAAGACAAATTGCTTGATCATTGTCTTTGGTCCCCCATCCCCTCTGGGGCACCTGGTGCTGGCCACTGTTGGCAGACAGGCTACTGGGCTAGATGGACCTTTGGTCTGACCCAGTACGGCCATTCTTATGTTCTTACGTTGGGGGCAGCAGGCACCAGGGGAGCTGATGGAGCAAGGGGAGGAGACATGGCAGCAGAGGGAAAAGGCAGAGGTTTATAAGATATTTATTAATAACTTGGGTGCCACATCCAAACAAGCCACATGAACTCAGTACTGAGTTCAACACAAAATTCATTCTGCTCATAGCAGGAAACTCTTAGAGGGAACACTTCCCCCAGCCTCTCCGCCCCCAAGTTAATGTCACACACATTGGGGTAATGCAATTGCAGGATAGTTGCATGAGGGAGGTTTGGTGGGGGACAAACTAATCCCTATTGGTAGGAGGATAGTGGGAAAAGTCCTTAGAGGGGGGTCATATGACACCTTTTACTTCTGGTCATGTGTCCATCTTGCCCCGAGAGTGTTACCTCCAGAGGTTTGGTTAATGGGAGTCAGGGGGTGTGGCTAATGGGGGCCAAAGTACTTTTTAAAAAAAATTCTTTGGGTGCACACCCTAATGAAATGTGCTGTGCACGCCTACGGTCATGATGCCCAATACTTTCTTCTGATTGGATGGGTACCCTGATGCTGTGGGTCTCCGGCCAAATAAATTTTTCCCCTGCCAAGAAAAAGACAAGTCCCAAGTAGCAACAAACCACAGCAGAAGGGGACATAAGGATCTGGCCTGAAATTGCCAACATCCTCTCAGTTCTGCGGTGTCTCTGTTCTGTCTCAGCTCTATCCAGAACTTTCCTGCCTGACCTCAAAAGGGGCTGAGCCATTGCCACTCCCATGATGGTTCCTCAGCTCCTGTGAAAGTTGGGCCAATCCCTGATGCTTAGGGACGGATCCCTGACATCAAGTTTCCCCCCGGACCCTATGTGACAGAGTGGGGATTTTGTCCACTCCAGGGCTATGTCTACACTGGCGGGTTCTTGAGCAAGAACCTGCAGAGCGTCCACACTGCCCACCCACTCTTGCGCAAGAAGATTTACAGTATGGTGTGGGAAGAGAAGGCTTCTTGCGCAAGAGCTACGCTCTTTTCTAACAAGCGTAAGCCCTCTTGCACAAGAGCTCTTGCGCAAGTGGTCAGTGTGGACATACGGCAGGGGTTTCTTGTGCAAGAAAGCCCTATGGCTAAAATGGCCATCAGAGCTTTCTTGCGCAAGAGAGCGTCCACACTGCCATGGATGCTCTTGCGCAAAAGCACATGGCAGCATGGACGTGTACTTGTGCAAGAGTTCTTGTGCAAGAACTTGCCAGTGTAGACATAGCCCAGTAGTCCTGTGTTCATTCTGGTTCACATTCACTGGTTGCTTTGTTGCGTTATGTGATTCTGCTGTCCTGTGCTGTTGTGAAATCACTCAACATATGGGTGCATGCCTCAGTTTCCCTGAGCACTGCAACACTATCTGGACGAGGAGGGGGAGGCTGGTCATGACTCACTGGGGAAGAATGTGCAGCCCCTCACCTCCTGAGGGCCAGGTGACAGCAGATAACACCTTGGGCCCAGAAAAGGGAACAAAGCAGGAGGCAGGGCTGCCTAAAGGACTGAGTGATGTGAGTTAGTTAGAAGCTGCTCAAAGTGTAAGTTAGTTTTTTTCAGCTGCCTTAGGCAAAAGGGAGACTAGCTGGCCTGGGGGGCCAGGGCAGGGGCCCAGAGCTGAAGATCTGCCCCCACTCCTTCCCAAAACTGACTGTACCGAATGCTCCTGGTTCCTGTAACAAGAAGTCTGAACTACACTGTGTGCCTGTGAACCAATAAACCTTCTGTTCTACCTGCCGCCTGAGAGTCACACGTGACTGCAGATGGGGGTACAGGGCCTGGAGACTCCTCCACATTCCATGACACCCCAAAGGAAAAAGAGGCAGGAGCGAAGTAAGTTGGGGGCTTTTGTGGCCACTCAGGAGAGATTCGAATGCCACCCAGCAGTGCGTCCACAGCTAGGTTTTTTTGTTTGTTCGTTTCTGTTGGTGGTGCACATTCATTGGTGCAAGTAAAATTATTCTGCACGTGGTGGGACAAAATCTGTGTGTGGATGGAAAAGATTCGAGGGCACATTGGGCAAGAGGGAGTGTGAAATTACCTGACTTCTGCTCTGCTGGGTCCGAGTTGTGACGCTTTTCCTTTCCCTGTCGAAGCATAGTGTTCTCCATTTGTGCTCTCAGATTAGCCCTGGCTGGGAACCGAAATGTCCGTATCTCCTGGCCAACTTTCTGCAGAGCCACTCCTGGTAACAATCAGAGCTCTGGATTCTTTCCTTTTTAAGGGCCCTCCAGTAGGTGGCAGTGTCTCACCAGTTCTTATATGCCAGGCTAAAACAGGATGGAAAGGGTTGGCAGGATTAAATTAAATTGCAGTGAAGTTTCACAATAGGCGGAAATTATTCAAATGGATGGAAGTCAGCATATTGAGCGGCTTGCTACAAGGAGTCAGCTGCATGTACATTATGAGCACTCCCCTATGTATCTTATTTGGAACAAGTGCCCCTTATGAGATACTGGGGGTGATTGGAAGAGCCCAGCAAACGAATACATGTAGTCCAGCCACAGAATTCTCTCTACTTCACAATGGAAACATTTCAGGTTGCAACCAAACTGTTTTCATATATGAATTTCCCCCAAGAAAACAAAACCCATTTTCCACGCTGTGCTAGTGGCAAAAATGTTTCTGTTACAGCTGTTCTTCAAAACCTCACATTTTTACACTCAAAAAGCTTTCTGACACATTCATCACTGGCGTTGAACATTTCCTTTTGCTCAAAAAGGCCACTTTTTTGGGTGGAGAGATGTTTCCACAAAAGTGCGTGTAGGTCCAGATTTCACAAAACACACAGGGCGCTAAAGAAGAAAGTAAAAAGAAAACGGAAGAAAATTTAATAGAAAATATCAAAATGGGTTTGTTATGCTCGATTCAGAATAGATCACGTTTTTTTCCCCAAAACTTAATATTTGTCCTTTTTCTTCTTTTTCCTTCTTCTTTCCCCTTTTACTTATTTTTTATTTTTCCTCTTAACTACCCCAATTATAAAAAAAAAACCATAAATGACCAGAGGGGGAGAGGGATGTTAGGAGAGCCTGGACTGTCCTGCCTTGACCACAGTGTGGATCCCTAAAAAGCAAAACCCAGGCCTGTCTCAAGTCTGGTGCACATAAGCATGCAGGCAAGGTTTGGGAAGCAGGAATTGTTTTGCATAACTATGCAGATTAAGCATGGTACACGAGACCACATCAAGAACACGCGACAAGCAATCTTGGACTGGTACTTTTGTTTCTGATAAGCAAAAATTACAGATGTAGCCATTAAACCATCAACTACACATATAGTTTAAGCAATACCCCAAATAGGGCGTTGGGCATTTTACGTATCCTACACAATACAGAATCAATTGATAAATATTATTAGAATGACCAAGTCTCGCTTTGCTATAAAATGGACTTAGTAAGAACAATCGATGGGAGGGAATGGGCAGGATTGACCCACAGTTCCTGCTCGATGTAACTAGAAGTAAATAGGCCTTTCACACTGGCGACCCAGACAGGTGGGAATCAAAGGGACCACGACTCCTGCCTGGCACTGTAGGTAGCGTACGGGTAAAGTGTAAGTGAACTAGGCTTTATTATTGTATTCTAGTAGCTCTTCTATTAATTGCTTTTGCATTGCTTTGGACTGTATGAATTGCTTTAGAATATATAGTATTTAAGGTTTAAATTGCATAGTCATTGTTTTTAAGGCTTGTAAAATTTAAGCAACTGTATTAACTGCTTAAGGCTTGCAATAAATAAGAAAGGGTATGTCTACACTACCACCCTAGTTCGAACTAGGGTGGTTAATGTAGGCATTCGAAGTTGCAAATGAAGCCCGGGATTTAAATATCCTGGGCTTCATTTGCAACTTCGAATGCCTACATTAACCACCCTAGTTCGAACTAGGGTGGTAGTGTAGACATACCCAAAGTGGTTAAGTCTCTCTTGAGGTTTCCCTCGGATCTCAAATAAATCGAACCACTCAGCAAGGGAACAAGACTAAGCAGCCAAGTTAAGCATGTGTTTGCAAGATCACAGCCTCATCTAGGTTATGTCTACACCACAGCGTCTGCAGCTGTGCCATCGTGTGAACGAGCGATGGGCAACTTAGTCTAGCGAGTGGACCACATGAGTGGACCTCCTCCATTTCAGTGGGCTGCAAGATTGTTGTAGCCAAGAGGAACTCCTGGGATAGGGTGGTTTTGCTCACTGTGCTTGTGTACCTAGAATTTGCAGGAGGTACCAGCTGAACCGTGGCAGCGCTTTGATTGGCTGCAGAGGGAGCGTATGGCTCTCATAGGCAGTGCTGTGTGCAATCAGAACGCACCTCACTTCATGTGCCATTGCTTAATATGTCACTTCAGTAATACCAGCAGGGAAAAAACGACATGGACAAAAATCAATGAAATCTGGCAGCCCTGTGTGTGGGCAACAAACAAAATGCCGTGTGGGCCAGACATACAAGCACAATGGGCCGCATGTGGCCCTCGGTCCGCAGTTGCCCACCACTGAGTTAGACACTTTCTGCATCAATGGAAGGATTTTTTTTTCGCTGTAGTTCAGTGGCTCTCAACCTTTCCAGACGACTGTACCCATTTCAGGAGGCTGAACCTTTCCAGACGACTGTACCCATTTCAGGAGACTGAACCTTTCCAGACGACTGTACCCATTTCAGGAGGCTGAACCTTTCCAAACGACTGTACCCATTTCAGGAGGCTGAACCTTTCCAGACGACTGTACCCATTTCAGGAGGCTGAACCTTTCCAGACGACTGTACCTATTTCAGGAGGCTGAACCTTTCCAGACGACTGTACCCATTTCAGGAGGCTGAACCTTTCCAGACGACTGTACCCATTTCAGGAAGCTGAACCTTTCCAAACGACTGTACCCATTTCAGGAGGCCTACGCCCACGTTTCACCTCGCTTAAAAGACACTTGCTTACAAAAGCAGGCAGAAAAACAGAAAAAAAGTGTCACAGCCCCTGTTACTGAAAAATGGCTGATGTTCTTTTATTTTTTTTTTAACCATAGAAAATAAATCAGTTGGAATATAAGTCTTGTACTTCCATGCCAGTGGACTGTATATAGAACATAAAGAAATATAAACCACCCAGCAACTGTATGAAAATTTAGGTTCTATTGACTTTGCTGGTGCTTTGTATGTCACCTGTTGTAAAACCAGGCAAACTCAATGAGTTGCTGTGCCCCCTAAAAAAGATTCCTGAATACTTCTGGGCTATCCCAAGAGGGGTGCATGGCCTGAGAGAACTCCCCCATCATCCCAGGCCCTGCCCCTACTCCACTCCGTCCCTTAAGCCCCGCCCCTGGCTCCACCCCCGTTCCACCCCTTCCCCCAAGCCGCCACCCCCTCCTCTTCTGAGCAACACTGGGAGCTGGCCAGCTGGGGCGTTGCAGAACGGGGCTGATAACATTGCTATTAATCCCTGAACTGCCTAGACCCCATGTTCTCCTCATGTGCAGAGCCTCCCCAAAGCATGGGGCCTGGAGCAACCACCCCAAACCATCCTATGGGCGGGACAGCAGTACCCTAGGGGTACACGTTCCCCTAGTTGAGACCCACTGCTGTAGTTATTCCACCTCTCCGAGAGGCGGTAACTAGGTTGACTGAAGAATTCGTCCATGGACCTAGCCACATCTACACAGGGCTAGGCTGACCTCACTGTATCGGGCAGGGCATGACATTTTTCACAGGCCTGAGTGACAGCTAGGCCCTTTGTCATTTTGATGTGGGTGCCAGACCACCGTCTGAGCGCAAAGACTCCCAGCGATGACGAAGGAAAATGCTCCCTCACCCGTGGGCTAGCTGACCTTTTCCAAACTGGCCGTAAAGGCCTTTTTGAGCTTGCGACCTCTATGCGGGAGCGCCAGCCCCAGATGGGGGCTAGCTAACCATTGGGCTGGAATCGGTGAGGCACCCACAGCCCTTCCTTCCAGGGTGCGGCGTGTGTTGTCACAGCTCTCCACGGGCTTGGAGTTTTGTGCGTTGGCTGCTGGCTCGCGATCAGGCCTCTTAGAGACAGAGAAAGGCTGGTGAGAGCAGCTTTAATTTATCTACAATTCCATGGGCAGTCGGTAATGCAGGCAAGGGAAGGCATAGCCTTCCCAAAACTGTCTACATACCCCAGCTGCTGGGGAAGGCTGGGGCCGCAGCATGGCAGCCTGGCTTCCTCAGCCACCAGGGAGCGATGGGGCCATGGTGTAGCAGTCCAGTTCCCTAGTTGTCAGGGAGGGTGGGGCCAAGGCCACAGCACAGCAGTACCGGCCCTCCATGTGGCTAGGAAGCATCGGGCTGCGGGTGGGCGGGGCTTGACACCAGGGGCAGGGCCTTGGGCAGAAGGGGCGGGGCTGGTGTTTGCCTTCCTCAGCTGGGCCTTCACCCACTACCCATGTACAGTTTGGTAAAAGCCCCATTTTGGGTAAGAAGTAAGGGAGGAATTAGAGGCCTGCTGGAGGAAGAACAGCCACGTTTTCAACAATGGTCTCTCGTTTTAGGGTGTCCCCTTTGAGACGCCGTAGCATCACTTCAGAGGTGCATCATGGGACTCCTCCATGCTTTATAGCTTATGAATACGAAGATGCCTAACTCAAAAACACTTTAGATAAAATGCAAATATGTGACATGTCATTTTTAAAGTTATGATCTGCTGTATGTGTATGTTCTATTCTTGTGCACATATCATTCTGTTCTGTGAGGTTAGAACTATGAAGTGTGAATCCATTTATAAATTCAGAGATGCTAATGAAGGCCATTAGGGAGACTCTGGAAACATAATGGCCCAGCGCTCAAGCCAATGACTTGTGAATAGTCTTGTTTTTCCTGTAAGCGTGGATTGCGGTTGGTCCTGCCAGGACATGTGGGCCAGGCCTCCTGATGCTGGAACCCATTTTGGATCTGATACTTTTCCACTCGGGGGTGAGAAAAGTTTGAACTGAGCACAAAAAATTCTCACTTTGGGCAAAGGAGATATAGGTGGGAAACTATAGGGGCAATTGCCAGGAGACTCCCACAGACCACCTAAAATGCCACCTAGAAACATCTAAGACTGAAGAGAGGGAAGCACTGAGCCAAAGCTAGGAGGCTGCTTAGCTTGTGAAAGAGTGCAATGGAACATCACTACACCTCATGCGAGTTGCCCCCTTTTGACCGAGTGCCTGGGTCTGCACTCCTTGCTGTGGCAGCCCTTCTGCAATGTAGCTCTCCAGCCCTATCTGAGCCTTCTGAGGGCCAAGGAAGAACTGCCTCGCTCTGATCCAACAGCTTCCTTTTAACAGGTTTGCTTGGCCCTGATTGGTTGTGTCCTTTGTGCCACTCTAGCTTTCCTGGAGGACTCCTCTATGGCTTGCTGGGCCAAGGGTGCAAAGACCACAAGCCTCCAGAAGGGGACTTTGGGGCCTGGTGCACCCCTCACAAAGGCTATGTCTACACTTGCGGCTTCTTGTGCAAGTATGGCCGTTCTTGTGCAAGAATCTGCAGAGCGTCCACACTGCCCGCCCGCTCTTGTGCAAGGAAATTTACAGTACGGCGTGGTAAGAGAGGGCTTCTTGCGCAAGAGCTACGCTCTTTTTTAACATGTGTAAGCCCTCTTGCACAGGAGCTCTTGCGCAAGCAGGCAGTGTGGACGCTCGGCAGGGATTTCTTGCGCAAGAAAGCCCTATGGCTAAAATGTCCACCAGAGCTTTCTTGCGCAAGAGAGCATCCACACTGCCATGGGCGCTCTTGCACAAAAGCACAGCTCACACATGGCAGTGTGGATGTTTTCTTGCGCAAGACTTCTTGCACAAGAACCCTTGCGCAAGATATTCTTGCGCAAGAAGCTGCGAGTGTAGACACAGCCAAAGAGATGTTTAGAACAACTGCTTAGGGTAAGAATTTACATGTAACGAGTCTCTTCCTGGAGTAGGCTTAGCTGGCGTGTTTTGTTTTGGCTTTGATCTGTCTGTTTTCACTTACAATCACTTCAATCCTCCTTTTTATACTTAATAAATACACTTTTGTTTATTATCAAGCCCAATAAAAATAGATGTTTCGGGGGAGGAGGGCAATGGCTGTGCATCTCTCTCTTTCATTGACAAAGGGGGTGAATTTATGAGCTTTCTTTGTGTAAAACTTTTACACAGAAAAAGGTAGTTTTAGCTGGAGTTTGGTCCCTTGTGGAGGTTGGTTTCCTGAATGCTGAAGCCCTTAATGCTGAGCCCTTTCTGAGCTGAGCTGGTTCAGTGTCTGTGTTGCTCTGATGAGGGGCTGTTACCCCAACTCTGCCTTGGCTGGGGGAGACCAGAACTTTTGGCCCCAGCAGAAACGGGTGGTGGGCTTCCCCCTAGAGCAAGTGTGTGTGTGTGGGGGGGGGGAGGTGTTCAGCAGTATGATCAGCTCACTGGGTGACAGCCCCCAGGGGATTTCTGTAATCTAACATATCACACTGGACATTCACAGCTCCCGCTGCCTGGGCGCACAGCATGTTTTTTGAAAATCAGAACCCTTTAAGGCATGGGTTCCCAAACTGGGGGGGTGTGCCCCCCTGGGGGGGCATGAAGAAATTCCAGGGGGGGGCTCAAGGTGACCCAGCCCCCCCCCCCATCAAGTTTTGCTGCCCTGTTCAGTTACTTTTTTTTTTTTTTTTGCTCAACAAGTTTTGCTGGGGTGTGTGTGTGTGAGGGTTTTTCAAAAAATCGAAAAGGGGGGCATGATGCTGAAAAGTTTGGGAACCACTGCTTTAAGGCATCTTGAACTGGGCACCCCTAAATCACAATAATTTTGCAGAACAACTGCCAAAACTATGAATTCAGAATCATTGAACCATTTTCATTTTGGCTTAGTTCAGCACTGTCTTGTGTCCATCTGTGCTGCTGCGAGGCCCTGTGAGAGGTGTAATTTGGAAGCCTCCTGCCTCTGTTTTCTCCTATCAGCTGGACTCCTTGGCCAAACTACATTTCCCATGATGCTCCGCAGAGGATCAGCCAGAGGGGAGACAGTGGTGCATCATGGTCCAGCCAGGAAGCCTGGCCTATAAAGAAGAATGGAGGGACCAGCACTACACATCCCATAAGACACTGTGGCAGCTGAGGCAGACACAGATTAATGACAATGATACAAATGGAAATGTTTTGATTTGGCTCCACCAACTGAAACTTTTCAATTCAGGACAATCCTGACAGAGGAAAAAATATAGCAAAAAATTTTCAGCAAAATCCTAAACCCTAAACTTTTAGCAAGAGTCGAATCCATCCATTTTTCTCATCCTGACCGATGGTACGGGGAGGTCACAGTTCTTTATTCCCAGCCTGGAACACACGCCCCCGCCACACCCCATTCAAAGTCATTTTCCTTCCAGAGATACTTCTAGGTTCAGCTGGGGGAGAGGACAGGGTGGAAATGAGGCTAAGTGATGATGTCACGCCCCCTCTTTTATATTGCTGGAAAGGTCTTGCACTGTCCCCATTGGTCAAGCAGCCTCCTTTGTGTACATGAGCTCCTTGAGACGTTTCTGGGATGGCCCTTGGGAGAGTGGTTGACAGTGGGTATCTCCCACCCTCACCCCACATTTCAGTAACACACGCGTAGGAAAACTTCATGACTTCCCATGCAATGACAGCACATCCAATCCAAGAGGATACTTATGTTCAACAGATCAAGACTTTTAAAATGATGCCTCAGGAGGCACATTTTGTACAAAACATGGCATAATTATATGACGGTGATGAATACGGGGCTTTCAGGATGCTGCTTCAGGGCACAGACTGGCACACTTCTTAAACAACAATAAGTAGTATCAAAGCTGTGATATTAAGCAATGAGTTGAATCATAGAACCCCAGGGGCTGCATCTAGACTGGCAAGATTTTGCGCAAAAGCGGTTGCTTTTGCGCAAAAACTTGCCAGCTGTCTACACTGGCCGCTTACATTTGCACAAGAACACTGACGATCTAATGTAAGATTGTCAGTGTTCTTGCGCAAGAACTCTGATGCTCCCACTCGAGAAAAAGCCCTCTTGCGCAAGTGTTCTTGCGCAAGAGGGCCAGTGTAGACAGGGAAGGAATTTTTTGCGTAAGAAAGCCCCGATGGCGAAAATGGCCGCCGGAGATTTCTTGCACAAAATCGCGTCTATACTGGCCACGGATGCTTTTGCGCAAGAGCACTTTTTGCGCAAAAGCATCCGTGCCAATCTAGACGCTCTTTTGCGGAAATACTTTTAACGGAAAAACTTTTCCGTTAAAAGTATTTCCGCAAAATCATGCCAGTCTAGACGCAGCCTAGAACTGGAAGAGACCTTTAGAGGTCATCGAGTCCAGTCCCCTGCCCACACGGCAGGACCAAGCACCAGTTAGATCATCCTTGACAAATGTCTATCCAATCTCAGGATGTAACAGTGTAATCAATTAATTGATTAACCCATAAGCAAAAGCGTATAGGTTAATCCTATAGACTACATGCATGCCCCCCTTCCTTGCCAGTAAATTTTTTAGCAGGCTGGCCAGCAGCCTGGCTCAGTCCTGCCTCATGCCGGGTCTGGGACTACCCCTGCTATGGCTCTGCATTTAAAGCATATTAGGAGCCACGTGGGCAGGCAGCCCAGCTCAGTTCTGACTCATGCGTGGTCCGGGAGCACAGCACCCCCCCCCCAGACAAAGGCTGCTGTCACCCCGTATCAGGGCAAGAGGTGGCCAGTCTGTGAGGGGGGCTGTTTTTTAAACTGGCTTCCCTCATGGACCAGCCCCTGCCTGGCACCCACACTGCTGCCTCTGTATCAGAGGCAGCAGCATGGAGTGGCTGGGGGCACCTCGGGAGTGGGGCCGGAGTACATTGGCTGCTGGCCCCACCCCCAGGGACTATACAATAGTCAACTAACCAATAAGAATTCATGAGGTTCCTCGACTATTCAGTTAATCGATATTTATCATCCCTAATCCAACCTGCTCTTAAATATCTCCAGTGATGGAGATTCCACAACCCCCCTAGGCAATTTATTCCAGTGTTTCACCACCCTGACAAGTAGGAAATTTTTCCTAGCATCCAACTTACACATCCCTTGCTACAGTTTAAGCCCATTGCTTCTTGTCCTATCCTCAGAGGCCAAGGAGAACAATTTTCCTCCCTCTTCCTTGTGACACACTTTAAGATACTTGGAAATTGCTCTCACGTCCCCTCTCAGTCTTCTCCTTTCCAAACTAAGCAAGCTCAGTTTGTTCAAGGTGCGACTACACTGCAGCATTTTTCCAGAAAAACTGCCATTTTTCTAGCACCGCCATTGACTTCTTTCGACATAAAGTTGAAAGAACTGAGGGGTTTCTCTGATGGCGGTAAACCTTTTTCTACGAGGAAGAAGCCTTTTTCCAAAAAAGCTTTTTCAGAAAAAGGCGTGTGTGGACGCAGAAGAGGGAGTTATTTTGAAAGAAGAGATCTCCAGGAAATAACACAGGTGCCCTGGTAGCCACTCCATACTAATCACAACTTAAATGCTCGATAGTGTCCAATCAATGTGCATGCTATCTTTTGAAAAAGCACAGCGCTTTTTCATTGAGTTTTGCTGTGTAGATGCTGTCTTTCATTAGAAGTTTTTCTGGAAGATCTCTTCCGGAAAAGCTTCTTCTGAAAGACGCTTGCAGTCTAGACGTATCCTGTCTTCCCCATAGCTCACGTTTTCTTTCTAGACCTTTCATCATTTTTGTTTTTCTTCTCTGGACCCTCTCCAGTTTCTCCACTTCTTTCCTGAAATGTGATGCCCAGAATTGGACACAATACTCCAATTGAGACCTAATCAGCGCAGAGTAGAGCGGAAGAATAACTTCTCGTGTCTTGCTCACAACACTCCTGTTAATGCATCCCAGAATCAGATTTGCTTTTTTTGCAACAGTGTAACACTGTTGACTCATATTTAGCTTGTGGTCCACTCTGACCCCTAGATCACTTTCTGCAGTACTCCTTCCTTAGACAGTCACTTCCTATTTTGACAAGCTGGAGTATGGATTGGTCTCTGGGGACTGATGACCTAGTATTTGTTAGGGTTGCCAGATGGTTTAACCAAAAATACTGAACCACCACCTCCCTCCCCCAAAAAAAACCACCAGGGAAAAAATTCTATTGAGAAAAAAAAAGGGGGAGACCAAAGTTATTAATAAAAAAAAATTTAAAAAACCCAGCATGGCCCCTTTAAGAAATGCCTTTGAGGCAATTCCAATTGCGGTCGCCTGCCATCTTGCCTCCCTGTGTTGGGCTGGACAGCTCCTCTGAGGAACCAGGTAAGCACCTGGTATTTTCACCTCCTGGCCAGGAAAAAATCAGAAAATACTGGAAATTTTAGGTGTCCAGTATTTTCTGAATTTTTTTATCAGACAGGCGGTGAAAATACTGGACTGTCCAGGTCAATACCAGACACCTGGCAACCCTGGTATTTGTGTGTGTTCAGGGGAGAAGGAGTTGGATACTACAAGGGATCACTTTGAAGGGGTTCAGGGAGAGTGGGGGTGCATCTATTGGTAACCTACATGGCAAAAAAGGGCCGCAGAGCCCAAAGGGGAGTGCATGAGCAGCTGACAGGCTGGCGATGTCAGGACTCGACTCCCAGATAAGCACAGGTAAATTTTCCTCACGTTCCACAAGGTGTACCGGTAGTTCGAATTAGAGATCCTAATTCGAACTACCTACTCCATGCCGCATGTAGCCGCGGGCACGGAGTTTGACCTAAGGGGATTTAAAAATGGTGCCTGCCCGGCAAGATGCAAATGAAGCCCGGGATATCCCGGGCTTTATTTGCAACTTCGAATGCCTACATTCTTGGAGTTATCATGGACAGTTCTCTGAAAACTTCCACACAGTATGCAGCGGCGGTCAAAAAGGCAAATAGGATGCTCGGAATTATTAAGAAAGGGATAGAAAATAAGACCAAGAATATCTTACTGCCCCTGTATAAAACTATGGTACACCCACATCTTGAATACTGTGTACAGATGTGGTCTCCTCACCTCAAAAAAGATATTTTGGCCTTGGAAAGGGTTCAGAAAAGGGCAACTAAAATGATTAGGGGTTTGGAACGGGTCCCATATGAGGAGAGGTTAAAGCGACTGGGACTTTTCAGTTTAGAAAAGAGGAGACCGAGGGGGGATATGATAGAGGTATATAAAATCATGAGTGGTGTGGAGAGGGCCGATAAAGAGAAGTTATTTATTAGTTCCCTAAATAGAAGAACTAGAGGACACCAAATGAAATTAATGGGTAGCAGGTTTAAAACTAATAAAAGAAAGTTCTTCTTCACACAGCGTGTAGTCAGCCTGTGGAACTCCTTGTCAGAGGAGGCTGTGAAGGCTAGGACTATAATAGAGTTTAAAGAGAAGCTAGATAATTTCATGGAGGTTAGGTCCATAAAAGGCTATTAGCCAGGGGATAAAATGGTGTCCTTGGCCTCTGTTTGTCAGAGGCTGGAGAGGGATGGCAGGAGACAAATCGCTTGATCATTGTCTTCGGTCCACCCTCTCTGGGGCACCTGGTGCTGGCCACTGTCGGCAGACAGGCTACTGGGCTAGATGGACCTTTGGTCTGACCCAGTACGGCCATTCTTATGTTCTTATGTACATTAGCCACCCTAGTTCGAACTAGGGTGGCAGTGTAGACATACCCCATGAAACTATGGATTTACCCCCCCCGGGGTAACTAAGAACAGAGTGTAGCCCTACTTCCAGTAGCTACAGAGGGACCCCTTTGTGTTAATACCGAAGCAGGAGGTCCAGATTTGGCTCAGAGCCCAGTGACTTTCATGGAGCCACTCCGGAGCATCGCGGTCCCCCCCAGAAATCAAGTAGGGTTACCAGATGGGTTTCAAAAAAATACCAGACACACATATCTCAGAACAGGATGGGGGGACCAGCCGGGAGGGGAGTGGAACTGACCGAGAGAGTTCGGAGGGGAGGGGGGAAACCGGCCGGCGGGAAGCAAGGCTGGCCGGGAGAAGGGGGGGGGCGGGAAGCAGGGCTGGCGGGGGGGGGGGGGTCGGGGGCAGCGGGGCTGGCCAAGGGAGATTGGGGGGGGTTGGGGGGGAGTGGGGCTGACCGGGGGAGATTGGGGGGAAGGAACCGGCCGGCAGGAAGCAGGGCTGGCCGGGAGGGGATCGGGGAGAGTGGGGCTGGCGGAGGGGGGAGCTGGCCAGCGGGGAGCGGGGCTGGCCTGGGCACACGCAGATCCCGGGGTGCTGCCTGTCTCGCGCACGGTCCCGGTGGAGCACCGGCAAGTTTGGCCCCAGGGATTCCATCCCGCCTCGGTCCCACCCCCCTCCTCCCTACTGCGTAGCTGCATACTGCCTGACTGGCAGACACGCTCACGCAGTGTAAGTGTGTCTACCAACCAGGCAGTACTCAATTACCTACTGATACTCCTGATAATAATAAAACTTACTTAATTAGAAAATATAAATGTCTGGTATTTTCTCAATTTGTTTCCTGGACAGAAAGCTCAAATACCGGACTGTCCTGGCAACCCTAAATACAAGCCCCAGTTTTATTTTGGCCTGCCGCTGCTGTTACATGCATCTCACACAGAACCAAGATTAAAACTCAGCCTAAATAACAAAGCACGAGCATTCTGATCCACTCCTGCCTGCTCCTGGTTCTCTCTTCTACCCCGAGCAAAATGGGTGACACCGTACTAGCCTTGGGGGTATTTCATTTTATTCACACTTTGCATTAAACTCACCCACCCCCCCTACCCCCCGCCCCCACAGGAAGTGCAGGGCAAGAGAGAAATTGGGGCCAAGCAAGTTAAGAACTCAGACAACAAGCATATCCCATTAGAAGCCAACTCCATGGCTGGTACTGAGCATGAAACCACCGTGCAAGAGAGGAAAAATCCACAACCCTGTTCCCCAGATGCTCACACATTCCTGACTGCAGTGCTGACATTTATCAACGCACCCATGTTCTCTCACCCCCAGAGCTTCCACAAAAGATACACGGGCCACTCCCTTCTCTGTCTAACCTCTACACACAAGCTGGCATCAAATTACAACCACCTCTTCACCCATGCATGCTCCTGATCCAATAGATTCGTGGGTCTTTAAGGTGCCCCAGGACTGCTCGCTGTTTTTACAACCACTTCCGTTAAACCAGTGCAAACCCCCCCTGCGGGGACACCCTCTTAATCCATTCCCAGCTGATCTGAGCCAAACCAGAAAACAAAGAAAATCTGCTTTTCAACCAAAATAAGAGCATTTGTTGCTGGGGTGTAACAAACTCTGTTTAAATTCACGCTGCAGAGGCAATTTCCCCTGCAGGGACAAAGCCCAAATGGAGGCAAGCGAGAGTTTTTGTTTCTGGTAGCTTCAGGGGGCAGCCGAGTTAGTCTGTACAGGATAAACTTACAAAACAACAAACGGTCTGGTAGCACTTTATAGACTAACAACACATGGAGATGGGATCATGAGCTGTCCTGGGCACAGCCCACTCCTTCAGATGTCCGGAGTGTTAGCTCGCGTTCGTTAAATTGACTCAAATGAGAAACGATCAGGAAGGGTCTGCCTCGTTCCCCCCCCCATTTGGTACACATGTTGGCCATGGGTGGGGAACCTTTTTTGGAGCCGGGGCTCGCACACATGTGAGAAGCAAAAGAATAAAATAATAATAAAAAGCCCTCTCACTGACATGGCCCCTGACTGAGAAGGAGAAAGACACGCCTCACATTCCCCTTGCACACCAGCGGGGGGGGGGGGGGGGGGATAGTAGATTTTGTGTGTTCCAGCCCTGCTGGGAAAGGGCGGGGGGGCAGAGCCAGCACTGGTATGGGTGGAACTCTGAACCTTGGGGCCCAGATCCGGCCTCCAGGCCTAACTGGAGTCAACTGGCAATCAGTTAACTCATGTTAAATGGCCCACAATGAAAACAAGGCTCAGGCATGCTCAGAGCCCATCTAGTAACAGCCCTTCTCCTCCCCCCCCCCCCCCCCCCCGCCATGCACTGCCCCGTAGGGTTGCCAGGTGTCCGATTTTGAATCAGACAGTCCAATATTTGAGCTTTCTGTTCGGGAAACAAATTGAGAAAATATCAATGAGAAAATATAAATGTCCGGTATTTTCTAATTAAGATGAAATATCAATGGTGATGTCATGTCAAGTGTGTCAGGTATTTTTGTTGAAACCATCTGGCAACCCTACTGCCCTGTCTCCCTGCCTGGTCCCCTTTGATCCCTCCCCAACCTCCGTGACTCTCTCCCGAGTCCGACACAAAAGAGCCATCGCTTACTTACCCAACCCCTCCACCAGCTCCACAGAGTCTGAAGCTCAGACACCCGGAACCACGCACTAGTTTCAGTTCTGCAGCACTAGGGAGTGCGTGGAAAAAAACCTGTTCTGCATAATCCCTCCCCTGCGAACCACAGACAGCCCAGAGCTGGGGCCTGCCCTACTGCACCCACAGGGTCTTCCAGGGGGTGGGTAAAAAACCAAACCCCACCCACTCCCATTGGCATTGCTTCATCCCTCAGGGATGTGAAAAATCCACACCCCTGAGAGATAAAGCTCTGTCAAACCTCCCCCCTGCAGGCTCTGGTATTCTTCCATTCACCGAGCTACTACCTGGTGAGGAGGCATTACCTAGAAACCCTCCCTTTGGGGAAGGGAGCATGCACACTGAAACATGCAGCAAATGTAAACAGGCCCCAGGGCTGACTTCTGTGTCCTAGCTGGGGATTTTCCAGGCTGACTGGGTCACATGCCTGCTGCTGGGTAAGTAACATGCAGAGGAAGTGCAGGGATTTCATGTACTCTGCACTGAGACCCACTTGAAAAACTTCAGGGGTCCCAGTTGGAAGGTTTTTACCCGTGCGCTTCGTCAATACAGCACAAGTAATCCCACCCATTTCCTTGGGGCTGCTCCAAGGAGTCAAGTTAAACACGTGCATAAGCGTTTGCAGGATCAGTGGCTAAAAACTGGGGGCCTGGAACAATTTGGATAGTGCTGTGAGTCACTGAGCCAAACTGTACATCCTGGATGTAGTGGAAATCACTTCAAGTCGGGGAGGGGAGCTGCAGCTTCCCCCATACCCTGATTCCCAGCAGCTGTGGCTAAACATGTTTTTTGGGGAAAACAATTTCTGAGCCGTTAGTCACCATTTTTATTTGTTTGTATTTTGCATTTCTGTACTGGCAGAGAAGATAGAATCGTACTTTTTTCCCAAACCTCCCTTTTCCCTAAGGTGCAAAAGGGCTTAAAATGAAGTGGGAGAAAGTGGAGTGGGAAAGCTATTCACTCTTTTCTCCACTGTTTTATTTTTTAAAAAAAGCAAACACACATACATCCCAACCATCACCCCTTTTTCTGACCTAAGAGAAAGGAGGGATTACCTACAAGTGGGATTTCTCCTACAATTTTGCACTGGAAAAAATCAATTTTTTTCCTCCTTACAAGTCACTGGAAAAAAAAAAAAAAGAAGGGAATGAATTGTTTTGGTGAAGAACATCATCCAAAGCTTATTTCTCATTTGAAAACTAAAAATAGAACCGTGGTTGAATTTGCAGGCCCTGACGCTACAGTTCATTGAAATAGATGAGCTCACTCCAGCTTGCAAAATTGTGAATGGGTGTTTGCATTGGCAGACTCACAGCCAGAGAGGGAAAACAAGTGGGTGCGCCGTGGTGTGTGACTCTGGCCAGAGCTGTGGCAAAAGCTAGCAGGGGGCTAGTTAAAGAGCCGACAGGGACCTGGGTTCCAGTAGGACTTAGTACTTATAATAGCACTTGTAAAAAACTTTTCCATAACTTTCACCACTGCTCACAGCCTTACCTCGCACTTCCCACACGACTGTTTTTAAATACTCACTGACCCAGAGCAGTGGGTGGAGAAGCAACTGTTGGAGGTGGAGCATGGATAAAACCAACCCCCAACCAAATACCTAACAAATGTAATAGACACCCCTCCCCTCACAGAGCTATTGAAAGCCCTCTCATTTCACCCTGAAATTCCCCCTCCCCCACAGAAAGGACAGCTGTGGAAGACAAAGCCACCAGCTTCCTGATCTAGATCAGCAAGGTTGGTTAGTCCGTGTATTAGGGTAACACCCTAGAAGCCTTTCCTCTAGTTGCTCACAACCAGTGCTATTTTTTGTAAAAAAAAAAAACAAAAACAAAAACAAGCAAACCCACGGCCCTGGGGGAAAACCCCCTTTTTCAGTTTCTGCAAGCAATTTTAACGCAGCTTTATGCCCTGCAGTTTCCTCGTGATCAGAAAGGGTTTTTTTCGTAACAACATAAGCTGTTCCTGTCAATTTTCACCAAAATAGGTTATTTCATTGTTTACACATTCTTTAGAAATTTTCATTCCTGCCTTCTTTTCTACTCCAAGGGTACATCTAGACTACAGGCTTTTGTTGACAGAAGTTTTGTTGACACATACTGTCGACAAAGCTTCTGTCGACAAACAGCGTCTAGACTACATCCAGTTCTGTTGACAAAGCAAGCCGCTTTGTCGACATGACAGTGTAGGCGCAAAGGACAGTGTAGATGCAATAACACCTTGAAGGCGTTATTCCTTGTAGAATGAGGTTTACAGCCGTTGACAAAACTGCTCAGTTCTGTCGACATTGTGTCGACAGAACTCAGCGGCAGTGTAGACGCAGGTATAGTTTTGTCGACAAAAGTCCACTTTTGTTGACAAAACCCTGTAGTCTAGACACACCCCAAGAGTCCCAATTTTTTGACAGGGCTTACAGCAAAGCTTCTTATTTCGAAAATTTAGCCAGTTGTACTTCTTGCAAAAGTCATTTTTTGAATTGACAGTCCAGCAGCTAGGCCAATCATTGTCAGCTTGCTCTTGGACACCAGTTGAACTAGGAAGAGAAACGGTCACTGACGCAGTTAATTCTTTCTCTTCACTCACTGCGTCATTTGTTCTGGCTTTCTTATTCATGGAAGGTGAAAAGAAACGGCATCCTTTTCATTTTTACGTTGGGGTTCAAGACACAGTAAACTAAAAAATACACGTGTACTTGCTGTGGCGTTTCCGTCTCCACGTTGGAAGTCACATGACATGCCTATATTGGGCGCTGTGGGTGTGTGCCTAAACTAGAGGGGTTTTTCGAAAAAAGTGGCCTTTTCTAGAAAAAACTTCCCCTGCGTCTAGACTGCTGCCATATTCTTTTGAATGTAAAGCGAAAGAATGTGGTGGTTTTGTCGACTGAGGAAAATCTCATTTTGCAAGGAATAACGCCTTTTTTCGAAAGTGCTCTTTCGAAAAAAGGCACTGTGGAATGCAAACTGTGCTTTTCCGAAAGAGAACATCCAGACTGCCTGGGTGCTCTCTTTCGAAAAAGCAGCTTGCTTTGTCGAAAGTACTGGTTGTAGTCTAGACGCTCTTTTTCGAAAGAGGCTTTTTCAAAAGTATCTTGCAGTCTAGACGTCGCTGGGAAAGCTGTGTGGTGCAAACTGCTCCTGGGGCCGAAGGCGGCTGTGCTGCGGGAAGCAGAACAAGCTGCTCTAGAGCCAGCGGGGACTGTGCCAGGGGAAAGGGCTTAAAGGGAAAAGGCAGCAGGAGTGCTCCCCCAAAAAGGTGACTGTACACCATACCAGTGCGTACCACCACAGGAAAAGCACTGCTCACAATCCAGGGTCCTGATCCAGCAAACAGCTGTCCACGTGCTTAACTCTGCTTCCATGAGTAGTCCTACAGGAAAAAATGCAGGTGGCCAGGAGAGATCTCTGTTGGGGCGGATCTGGACAA
Organism: Pelochelys cantorii; assembly: GCA_032595735.1. Classification (NCBI taxonomy): domain Eukaryota; kingdom Metazoa; phylum Chordata; order Testudines; family Trionychidae; genus Pelochelys; species Pelochelys cantorii. Next base: position 24,857,106 of record CM064345.1, on the reverse strand, counting down.
GGGGTCATTCCTCCAATGGGGATGGGGATGAGGGCAGTTCTGACTCCTTCTACCTCCCCGGGCAGGTTGGGGGAACGGGAAAGTGGGCGGGGGGTGGCCTCCTCTCTTGGACACTAATGCTTTCGGGGCCCCAGCCTGGACTCTGGGATTTGGAAGCTGGATACGAGTCAACAGGGCGCCCTTGTAGGCAAGAAGGCTAACAGCATGTTGGGGTGCATTAGGAGGAGCATTGCCAACTGATCTAGGGAAGTGATTATTTTATTGGGCACTGGTGAGGCCACATCTGGAGTGTTGCATCCAGTTCTGGTCTCCCCTCCCCCCCACTCCAGATAGGATGTGGACAAGTTAGAGAGAGTCCACTGGAGGGCAACCAAAATGCAGAGGGGGCTGGCGCACATGAGTTATGAGGAGAGGCCAAGACATCTGGGCTTGTTTAGTCTGCAGAAGAGAAGAGGGAGGGGGGATTCAATAGCAGCCTTCAACTTTCTGCAGGGGGGTTCAAAGGGGATGGAGAGAGGTTGTTCTCAGTGGTGGCAGATGGCGGCCCCAACCACCTGCTCCCCCCTCCCTCTAGCACCTCCCACCCTGCTTCCTTGGTACCTCCTCAGTACCTCCTTCCCTGCTCCCCCTCCCTACACACACACACACACATCTGTTTTGCAGCGTTTGGGAGGAGCAAGGCTGGAACATGCTCAGAGAAGAGGGGGAACTGGGTGGTGTGAGGAAGTGGGGAGTTTTGAGGGTTCAAAGGGGGGGGGTGTTGTATATAAGGGGGCACTCAGTGCCAGGAAGTTACTGGTTTAATGTGACAAGGGTGGGGAGTTTGTTGTTTCAGAGAACAGCCCAGAATTGGGGCCATGGTGTCTGGGACCCTGGTGACCCCGGCCCTGCTCAGAGGACAAAGCCGGTTCTGGCCAGACGACAGACAACGGGCTGCAGAGAGGGACCCCAGCAACTGGCCCAGCTGATCCCAGCGAGGGGAGAACATTGGAAGGAGGAGGGAGGTGGAGAAGAGAGGGGCCAGGCGACCCTCTTACCTGGGGAGAAGACAATGGACTAGGGCGGGGCTGTTGCTGGGGATATTGGAGGCACTACTGGGAAACTGGGGGCTGTTTTTTGGGAGACAGAGAGCAGAGCAGGCAAGGCTCAGCTGGCTGCAGGGGAGACTGATGTGTGGGGCTGAGGGCCCAGGCCTACAGGCCTGAGAGATCCTCTGCTGTGTTCAAAGCTCAATAAACCCTTCTGTTTGGTGCTAGCTGATAGTTGCTCTGGTCTAGAGAACAGGGTGGCACTGTTCCTCCTGGGAGTGAAGGCCCCAGGAGGCCAGAGGGACTGGCCCCCCTGAAGGGGCTCGCGGCGGAGGCAGACGTGCTGAAGCCCCTGAGAGGCACTGTCCCAGAGGCGGAGGGCGGACCCCCCAGGTGAGAGTGGGCCCCCCAAGAGAGGGTCGCTGCACTGGAGTGGACTCCCTGAGAAAGGGCTGTCCCCCCGCCGCTGGAGAGGAGTGGCCACCCCGAGAAGGGGCTGCCACACGAGAGAGGGGGGTTCTGCCCAGGAGCCGAGGGGCCAAGTGTGGGAACGAGCTGTGAGCCGTGACCGGTGGGAAGAGGCGAGGCGGGGGCGGGAGCAGGGCTAGGAAGGGGCGGAGCTGGGGGTGGGGCCTTGCGGGAAGGGGTGACAACTGGGGCAGAGCTGCTGGTCGAGCGCTTTCAAAATTTGGCCCCTGTGCCAGAGAAGGACAAATTTTCTCAGTGGCAGGGGAGAGGGGGATCCGTTCTCTCTCTGGGGGTTATGGCCTGCCTGAGGTCCAGCCCTTCCTGGGACTGCACCTCTCCAAGCCCTCCACATGCTTGTCTCTCACCCTGCACCCCCCTCGGGGAGTCCACTTGCTCTGCCCCCCACCCTCCGGAGCCCCCACATTCAACGCAACTCCCGTCTGTAACCTGTAGCGTCAGGGGTCATTGGATGTCTGAACCCAGCACTAGGAACTCCCAGCCCTGTCCACCTAGGTCCATCCCACACCCAGTGGCTCTGGCTGCATTTTGCCCCCCATCCAGCAGCCCCCCCACTGCCAGCCAATCAGCCTGTATCGCCTTCCCCCACAGCCCCTCCTCTGTCTTCGGTTCCAGGCAGAAAGGTTCCCTGGGCCTGCCTGCTTTCTAAAGGCACGAGCCCAAACCCCCTAGCCCTAAGTTCCCGCCGAGCTGCGCGGCCCAACAAACCTCACTCAGGGGCGCCCCAGACCAGAGCCGTCTCTGCCTGCCTGGCCCTGCCAGCCTTAGGACAGAACCTTTGCCAGCCCGGTTGGCAGAGCTGCCCAGAAATCCTGCTTGACCGGGTGTTGCGCTTCAAAACCAGACCCCTGGTTACCTAAGGTGGGCGGTCTCTCCTCCAGCCTGTCGTCCCGCCAGCCAGAACCGTCTGCCTTCCGAAGTGGGACCTCCCATCATTCCCGACTGCCGGGTCACACCTGGTCTTCTGCACCGAACCCCTTCTCCCGCCACCCCATGAAAGATGCAGCCTACCGGGGAAACCGAGGCACACCCCCGCCACGCATACCACATGCCCAGAAATTCCCCCGCTTCGACACTACCCTGAAGAGAGGCCGTCCCCTGCATTTCCACGCGCTTGGCGCTGCATCGGTCCGTATGGGAGAGGTGGAGGGAATTTCGGTGCGTATGGTGGAGTGGCTCCCAGCTCGCACAGGGAAGCTGAGGGAATTTCACACTGGATGAAGCACCACGTCACGGCTTGTTCCTCCTCTTGCCATGGCGAGGTGCAAGAAGCCGTGTCCACCCGGGCGACAATCAGACCCGCGCGCTCTCCTACCCCCAATTGGGGCCTGCACCCTGGTTTAATTTGTTGCCCGCCATTGACTCTCCCGCTGCCTAGGACCTCCCATTCCTGCACAACCTCAAGCCTCCTCCTCCCTCTTTCAGGGACCAGGCACCTCCACCCCTGCAGTGGGACCCTTCCAGTCCCCATTCCCAGAGGGCCTAGCCCTGATTTATTCCCTCCACCACAACCAGTCCCGAAGAGATCCCGGCCTTTCCGTCTTCCATCCCCCCAGGTTACGGAGCTCTGTGGCCCCCGGGTAGGGTTGCCAGGTGTCCGGTTTTGAACCAGACAGTCCAGTATTTGAGCCTTCTGTTCGGGAAACTAATGGAGAAAATAGAAATGAGAAAATAGAACTGTCCGGTATTGTCTAACTAAGATGGAATGTCGATTGTGATGTCATGTCAAGTGTGTCCGGTATTGTCTAACTAAGATGGAATGTCGATTGTGATGTCATGTCAAGCGTGTCCGGTATTTTTGTTGAAACTATCTGGCAACCCTACCCCCAGGGTCAGAGGATGGCAATAGATTCCCCCCTCCCCATCCCCAAGCAGCAGCCTGCATTGCATGTGGCTAGGAGGGAAGGGGACAAGATGGCTGACTTTTTAAAAGACCACAGTGTAGAGCTGGCTGGAAATTCAACTCGGGGGGTTATTTACATTTTTTTTTAAATGGCTTTTTGAAGAAAAGAACTTTTCTGTGAAGCTTAAGGCTGTGTCTAGACTGGCCAGTTTTTCCGGAAAATCAGCCACTTTTCCGGAAAAACTTGCCAGCTGTCTACACTGGCCGCTAGAATTTGCGCAAGAACACTGATGATCTAATGTATGATCGTCAGTGTTCTTGTGCAAATACTATGATGCTTCCGTTCGGGCAAAAGCCCTCTTGTGCAAATGCTTTTGCGCAAGAGGGCCAGTGTAGACAACCCAGAATTGTTTTGCACAAAAAAGCCCCGATGGCTAAAATGGCGATCAGGGCTTTCTTGCGCAAAAGCGCGTCTAGATTGGCACGGCCGCTTTTCCACAAAAAGTGCTTTTGCGGAAAAGCGTCCGTGCCAATCTAGACGCTCTTTTCCGCAAATGCTTTTAACAGAAAACTTTTCCGTTAAAAGCATTTGCGGAAAATCATGCCAGTCTAGACGTAGCCTAAAAGAATAACAGAACAAGCAAAAACCAAACACCTGGGTTTCTCCCCCCCCTGCACAAATTGAAAACCACCTGCGATGGATAGGAGGGGTGCTGGCCAGCATTTGGTGACTAAGGGTATGTCTACACTGCAGAGTTTTCCCAGAAAAACAATACTTACTCCCACACCACTATTGCGTTCTTTCAACCAAAAGTCAAAAGAACGGAGAGGTTTTTCCGACAGCAGTAAACCTCATTCCACAAGGAAGAAACCTTTTTCAGAAAAAGGCGTGTGTGGATGCGGAAGAGAGTGTTTTTCTGAAAGAAGAGGCCTCCAGGAAAAAGCACAAGTGCCCTGGTGGCCACTCCATCCACAGCAATCACAACTGAAATGCGAGAGAGCATCTAATCAAATGAGGACGCTATCTTTCGACAAAGCCAATCTCTTTTTCGTTGCGCTTTTGCTGTGCAGATGCTTTCTTTCAAAAAAAGCTTTTCCAGAAGAACTCTTCCGGAAAAGCTTCTTCCGAAAGAAGCCTACAGTCTAGACGTAACCTAAAGGGTTACACTCAGGTAGCTAGGAGGTGTCGGCAAGGAGCCAGGAGAGCCAATTGGGAAGGTGTTGAGATTGTAATGGGAAGATTTACCTGCCTGCTGGTTTCCTTTGTGTGAGTTGAAGCCCAGAGCTGGGGGGCCTAGGTACTGGGTTGAGAAGAAACTCTCCGTGGGGACAGGCCCTGTCTGTGGGGAAAAAATTGAACGGGGCCTAGTGAAACTGGGGCCAAGAGTTTGGGGGGCTGTTCTGCTTGCTCGTTGAGTGGCCACATTTGGCTTTTTGTTTGGTTGGCATTTGGTTTCGTGTAGGTATCCTGGGAGCAGGTGTAAGCTACACTGTGATGAACGCTCTTAAACCGGATTAAGCCCGTCCACACAATGCCAAGGAAGGCTGTTCTGGTGTAACGACACCTGCTCGCAAGGTTACACTGGTTCTCCTAGCCGAGGCCTGTTCATAGGGCAGCATTTGGGGACCCCGTCCCGTCCAAGTGGTACTGCACTTGGCATCTCTAAGGACCAGCCGGGAAGAGCTAATGGAGCTCAGAGCCCACCAGTCCTGTCTTCTCCTTCGTGGCTTTAACCAGCCCGTCAAAGAGGGGATTTAACTGCTGGGGCCCCAAACCTGCTTATGGCAGCTGCTTTCATCTTCCCGCAGCTTTCATCTCCCCTTGCCAGCAGCCCAGTGGGGAAGGGCAGGGAGTTGGCAGAGTCAGGGAAGGAGGGAGGGGCAGGGAAAGGTTCTGGCTCAGACAGCTGGTCCCTCCCTTGATGGCACAGAGCGGAGCTGGCTGTCTTCCAAAGCTGCCTCTTCCTTGAGTGCCCTGCTCCATCCTGGGAGCAGCACCAAGAGGCCAGCAGGGGGAAACTGAGGCAGAAGGGCCCAGCCCCCCCCTCCCATAATTCCTCAGGAGCTATTTAAGTACTTTACTCCTAGGGGGAACCACACACCGAAATAGCTTTGAGGCCCTGGGCCACTGTCCGGATCTTATAAAGAAGGCTCTGTGGGTGGCACGTGGGTCGGTCCTTGTATGTTCGGGACCCTACGTTCCAGCTGGGCTTTTACTACAAAATAAAAATTTGTGAAATTCTTGGCGCTGTGCATTAGACCTAGGGCTTGTTTTCCCTCTCGGCCCCGCAGCAAGAGATGGCCCCAACCCAGCCCCCCAGACACTCAATTTGCATCCCCATCCAAGCGGCAAAAGCGGATATAAAGCCGATCGCCGCAGGTCTGCTACAGAGCGCTGGATCTGCTGCCGATCCACAGGGCGTCCTTCTGGCAAACCCATCTGTATTCCCCGCTGCAGGTTTCTGACCGGATCCAACTCCCTTTGGTCACCCCGCAGCTGTTCTTTTCGGCAGAGCCTTTCACGGGGAACCTGCCAGGCCAAGGGAAGAGTCATTGGTCGCCCTCCTGGCACGCAAGGCGTCTTGTTAATGCAGGGCTGGTCCACGTGTCTAGACCCAGATGGGTATTGGCCATTGTAACCAGAGCACAAAAGATGTGAAAATCACCAAGACAACCCACATGGAGTCCTGGGACAGTCTCATAAGAGTGGCCACACTGGTAAGACCAAAGGTCCATCTAGCCCAGTGTCCTGTCTGCCGACAGTGGCCAATTCCAGGTGCTCCAGAGGGAGTGAACAGAACAGGGAATCTTCAAATGATCCCTCCCCAGTCACCTATTTCCAGCTTCTGACAAACAGAGGCTTGGGACACCATTCCTACCCATCCTAGCTAATGGTCATTGACCTCCATGAATTTATCTAGTTCTTTTTTGAACCCTGCTACAGTCTTGGCCTTCAAACATCCTCTGGCAAGGAGTTCCACAGGTTGACTGCGCTCTGTGTGAAGAAAAACTTCCTTTTGTTTGTTTTAAACCTGCTACCTATTCATTTCATTGGGTGACCCCTAGGTCTCGTGTTATGAGAACAAAATTTCCTTATTTACTATCTCCACAGAGGTCATGATTTTGTAGACCTCTGTCAGATCCCTCCCCCGCCGCTCCCCCCCCCCCCCCCGGACTTATCTCTTTTCCAAGATGAAAAGTCCCAGTCTTAATCTCTCCTCATACAGAAGAGCTGTTCCATGCCCCTCATCATTTTTGTTCCCATTCCAGCATCTCTTCTGAGGAAGAAGCACAGAGAACAGCAGCATGGGGGGGCTTCACTCAGAAAGCTCTCCCCATGGATGCTGCATCTCAGCCTTCCAGCGAGTTAGGGTCTAGGTATATCATCTTCAAAAGGCACCTAAGGGATTTGGGTGCCTACGTCCCATTGGCTGTCAGACACTAAGTGCCCAAATCACTTGGTGCTTTTTGGAAATTGTGCCCTAGAATTTCAAAACCGTATGGGATTTTGGGGCACCGATGTCTGATCCTGTTGATCGGCACATCCCCACAACTGCGCCCTTTCGGGCCATCTCAGTTGTTGGACACCTGGAAATCACTAGTCACTGCTGAAAGTCTTGGCCTCAGATTATAAGGGTAGGCTGCTCTCTGCCTAATTCAGCAACTCCCCAGAAAAGCAACTCACAGTGTCTGATTTAACAAGGATCCATCCAGCCAGGTCCACGTCTTACTGGGCCCGTTCGCACTGAGTCCCATCCAGACCAGGTACTTCTCCTGAACGCTGCTGCCTATGAATTCCTATAAGCAGAAGAGGGGTATGGGGGGAAAAGACAGCCCGCTGTGACTCCCAGCTGCTTCGCGAGTGGATTTATAATCGATTCACATTCTCCATTGGATGAGCAGGACACGCAACACATGGCCACCAGCGGGTTTACACTAGCACCTCATGTTAGAGCTCTAGGGTTGCGTCTACACAGCACCCAAAACTCGAAATAAGATACGCACTTTGCGCTATGCAAACTGCGTATCTTATTTCAATTCTATTTCACAACAGGTTATTTCGAAAATTGGAGTGTCTACACAGCACCAAATTTTGAAATAACGTGCTATTTCGAGACATCCCTTCACCCTCGTGGAACAAGGGTTACAGGGATGCTGAAATAGCATGCCCATTATTTCAAAAAATATTTCGAAACAATGGGCAGCTTGTTAAGAGGCAGGGTAGCTCTTTTGGGATAGCTCTGGTATCCCAAAATAACCATGCAGTGTAGACGTACCCTAAGGGTGCGTCTACACAGCAGGGCTTAACTCAAAATAAGCGATGCAAATTGAGCTACGTCAATTGCGTAGCTTATTTTGAAATAGTGTCTTTCGAAATTGGGAGCGTCTACACGGCACTTATTTCGAAACAGAGCACTCTCCCTCTGACTTCCCTTTCTCCTCGTACAATGAGGGTGACAGGAGTTGGAATAAGAAGTCCTCCAGCTTGACAGTATTTCAACACTATTTCGAAATAAGGGCTTGTTGTGTAGACGTGGACTAAGCTATTTTGAAATAACACTCGTTATTTCGAAACAATGTTGCTGTGTAGACGAACCCTAAATGAGCACCAGGCAAAATTCTCAAATAGTATTTCCTAGAGCTCCCCACCCCCCATTCTTCCCTCCTGCATTCCGGATTCAGTGCTTCAGCCCCAAATTTGAAAATATTTATAGGAGCTCCATTCCAGTCAGCTCTGGTTGAACATAAGCCCTGCTGAGCAGCGTAGCTCCAGATGCTTTAAAGAGGAAGAGGATTTTAAACCATATTGTCTGAAAATTTCAACTCTTCAAGGCTTTCAGTGGGCAGGCTGGCACCTCTCCTGCAGCGCCCTCTTGTTCCCCCACTATCTCAGCTTTCAATGAAACAGGGACTGAATCTCCAGCGGGAATGACCATTGAGCAAGGCTTGAAAAGATAAAGCTTTTGGAACCCAGAGAACAATATCTCCCCGAGTGTGCAGAGGGCCTGAAACTGCTCCAAGAGGCATGAACTTTCCCCGTTCATTTCACCGGGCAGTGGCCGATACCAAAGACGATACTTTCCATGTCAACTATTGGTCACTCTTTCACTGCTCAAAGCCCCGAGGAAGGGAGAGAGAAGTAGCAGCTTACAAAATCTGCACAAATCCCTCTGATCTCTTGAGAAAAAAAAAAAAAACCCAACACAACAACATGGAGTCCAGGGGCGCTTTAAAAGACTAACACATGTGCTGAGGCATCTGCTTTTGTGAGCTACAACTCACTTCCTCGGATGTTGGAAGAGAAGAAGAAAGAAAACAGACGGGATACAGAGAGGGGAGTGTGGCACTGGTGCTAATGAAATCAGAGTGGATTGTAACGTGATAAGAACTCTGACACCCCGAATCAAGGTTTTCATAGACACATGGAATGGGTCTGGCATGACAAGAGCTCATTTCCCATTCAGGGACTTTCACCTTCTCATCACTTTCTTCAGTGGGCAGCTGAGAGAGTCTGTAACAGGATAAACTTAAAAAACAACAAATAGTCTGGTAGTGCTTTAAAGACTCACTAACCAAACATGTAGATGGTATCATGAGCTTTCATGGGCACAGCCCACTTCTTCAGATGACCAGAGTGTTGGAAGTCCAGATCCAAGAATAAATAAGGGAAGGCGGGGGGGAGGGGAGGGAAAAAAATGGAAAGAGAGGAAGAAAAAAAGACAGTGAGTAGATAAGCTTCAGAGGGATAGCTGAGTGAGTCTGTAACAGGAAAAACTTAAATGGAGATGAGCCGTATCCACCCTGATTTCATTTGCACTGGTGTCACACTCCCCTCTCTGTATCCTGGCCTTTCTTTCACTTGAAGCATCTGAGGAAGTGAGCTGTAGCTTGCGGAAGCTGATGCTCCTAATACATTTGTTAGTTTTTAAAGTGCCACTGGACGGACTCCTTGTTGGCTTGGCTGAAACAGACTAACATGGCTCCGTCTTGGCAACCAGTCTTGAGAGCTTCCTCCCCCTCCAATGAAGAAAGAGCCAGCTGCAAGGAGTCCATGGGCCGCATCCCACCCCACTGAAGGGGGCAGAGTCCAGAGCCCCCCCAAGCCATATATCTGGCACAAATGGCAGCTCATTTAGGTGCAGCCTGTGTCTACTGTTCCCCTTTTCCCTCCCAACTCATCTGCTCTGCTTTCTAGAGCTGTCTCACACCTCAGTTGACCACCTCCAAACTCAGGGTGCTTTTCCCTTGGGCTTTTGACAGCCTGGGGGTTTGGTTGGGTTTGCTGTATCAACTTGTAGATCTCCATTGTTCAGAGATCTTGGGGCTGTTTAGGCCTTTTTTTTTTCCTGGCAACAGGAGAGAGAAGCTTTAAATCAACAGGCAGGAAAAACAGGAGTGGACACCTACACAAATTGGCAGAGGAATTTAGGTGGGACCAGTCCTATGATAAGACTAAGCGCATGGACAAGTGTGGTTGGCAGAGTGGTGGACTTGGCTTTCCCATGACAAATTGGGGACAGAATCCAAAAGAGCAGCTGAAAACCCAACAAAGGAGAAAGCACATCGCCAAACTGCTAACGGTGGTTATTTGCTGGTCTTTGTGTTAAAAAACATAAGAGCGGCCAGACTGCATCAGCCCAAAGGTCCAGCTAGCCCAGGATCCTGTCTTCTGACAGTGGCCAATGCCAGGTGCCCCAGAGGGAGTGAACAGAACAGGGAATCATCAAGTGATCCCTCCCCTGTTGCCCATTTCCAGCTTCTGGCAAGCAGAGGCTAGGGACACCATCCCTGCCCATCCTGGCTAACAGCCATTGATGGATCCATCCTCCATGAATTTATCTAGTTCTTTTTTTAACCCTGTAATAGTTTTGGCCTTCACAACATCCTCCAGCAAGGAGTTCCACAGGTTAACTGTGTGTTGTGTGAAGAAGTAGAAGTATGAAGAAGGTTCATAGGGTAATTTTATCATTTTTAAAAATCAGCTTAGAATGGATATTCATTGACACCCCTGTCTTTTCAGGGGAAAAGTAACACACACCCTCTGCCCGTTTCACACTTTACCATCTCATCCAGTTTCTGAATCACCACCAGGCGAGAGCTCTTCGCTGAGCAGTCCTCACGGCTCCTGTTCCAGATTTTACTCTCTGTAGAAAACCAGTAGCACTTGTCACTGTGTGGCAGCCAGTCTGGGGGACAGATTTTGCAGCTGGTGCCTTCTGGAGGAGACAAAACAGTAGACACCATGAATGGTCCTTGATACAGCTGGATTAGGCACTTAGATTGAGAGGCTGCATGGTGCAGTGGCTTGGACAACAGCTAATCTCTGTTCTGTTCCTGCCTGTCCCCTACAGACTTCCTGGATTTCTTAGGAAAGTCATGTCCCCCTCCCGGGCCTCAGTTACCCCTTTCACAGCATGTCTGATCTGTGTACATTGGGAGCTCTTTGGGGGCAGGGCCTGTCTCCCACTGTGTCTGTGCAGCGCCCAGCCCAATGGGGCCCTGATCTCAGCTGGGGCAGGGACTGTCTCTTGCTGTCTCTGTGCAGCGCCTGGCATAACGGGGCCCTGATCTCAGCTGGGACAGGGACTGTCTCTCACCGTCTCTGTGCAGTGCCCGGCCCAACAAGGCCCTGATCCCAGCTGGGAGCGTGAGGCACTAGCAGAACTCCATTGAGGACAGTGGAATGACCCCAGGAACAATCAGCACTTTATATAAACCACTTACAAACTTTGTTCCAGGAGATGGGGCTAATACACCATTGACACCTGCCCTCACTGATGCTATCACATGCTGTCATGCCCTCACCTACAGGGCAGCCACTAGGTTGGGATGGGCAAAATACAGCCCATGGACCGGCTCCAGCCCTCCAAGCCACCAGGTCCAGCCCACGGCCCAGCAGAAGCCTCAGGCAGGCTCCCCTGTCTGCTCTGCCCCCACACGCCACTCAGAGAAGCCAGCAGCAGGTTGTCTGTGAACAGCTGCGAGCCTGAAGAGAGGGGGGAAGAAAGGCTTCATGCACTGCACCCGCCCCCAGCACAATCTCACAGCTCCCATTGGCTGGTTTCCGGCCAATTGAAGCTGCCCCTTTGAAGAATAGGCGGTGTCCGAATTAGGGTTGCCAGGTGTCTGGTTTTCACCTGGACAGTCTGGTATTTGTAGCCTCTGTCTGGTAAAAAAAACAGAAAATACCGGACATGTAAAATGTCCGGTATTTTCTCTTTTTCTTGGATGGAAGGCTGGTGGGGACATTCTTTCCCTGACATGCCTGGTGGGGGTGGGAGGAGTGGAGAGTGTGAGGATTTAAAGGAGCAGTGACCCTTTTTTTTTTTCCCTCAACAAGTTTGGTCCCTTTTTTTTTGCTCAACCAATTTTTCCCCTGGCATGTTCAGGATTTTTTGTGAAAATATCTGGCAACCCTACTCTGAATTACTTCTTCCCCCTCCCATTGGGCTCGCAGCATTCAGAGCAGCACACATGGCCCCTGCAGCCAGCTGCTCTGAGCAGCCTGGGGGGAGGGTGTGTGTGGGAGGCAGGGAGCCTGGCTGAGGAAACTGCTGGGCTGCTGGCTGGGAGCCGCCCAAGTAAGCGCCTCCCCAGAGCCTTCCTCCAGCACCCGCCAACCCTCTAACCCCTCACTCCTCTACCCTATGTAACCCAATCTCTCTGCTGCCCCCCCCCGCCCCCTGCACACATACCCCCTCTCAGACTCTCTGCCCTAATCCAGTGCCCCAGGCCACATCCCCCTCCTGCCCTAGGTCATAACCCAAACCCCTGCACCTCAGTCCCCTGTCCCAGGTCACAACCGCCTCCTTCACCCAAACTCCCTCCCAGATCCCACACCCCATCCTGTGCCCCAGTCCTTTACCCCAAGCTCCCTTGTGCACCCAACCTCCATCCCAGACCCCGCGCCCCCTTCATTAGTATCATGGAAGACTGTGGCCTTTCACCACTGACAAAATTCCCATAAAAATGATTGCCTGCCCCCATTCAATCACTGCTCTGCCCCCATCTCTCCAGAGGCCTTTAAACACAGCTGTCGATGCCAGAGAGAACCAGCCGGGCGTACCCAGGGAGCTACTGTTGGAGGGGGCACACAGTGCCTGGCTCAGGCGGGACACGAGGTGGTTCAGACGGGCGCTGCATTCCTCCCCCGGCTGGACCCCACCGTCCGCAGTGCCGTTCGGCACTGCGCCCATCAGTCCTTCCGGAGATGAGCCTTGAAAAGAGCCAGGAGACCAGGGGTTAGAATTCTCACTGGGCAACATGTGAGTGGAGAATGAGCTTCAGAGGGGAGTGAAGATCCAGGGGAGAAGAGAGAAAAAAAACCCTGAATTCATTGGGAGGAACCAGGATGGGGTGCTAGGACTTGTGGGTTCTACCCCTGGCGCTAAGAGGAGAGTGGGGCTGAATGGATTAGGGCAGGGAAAACTGTCAGGAGCCTAGGGATTGGATGTTGTAACTGACTCATGCTTTGGCCCTGGGTATATCACCTCCCCTCTATGTAGCTTAACCCTTCTTCAGCAAAGGAATAAGAACGGTAATGTGGAAGCCAATGTATAAAGGAGGGTAATTAACCACCGGAGCAAATTGCCAAGGGTCACAGAATCCTAGAACACTAGAACTGGAAGGGACCTCGAGAGGTCATCAAGTCCAGTCCCCTGCCCTCATAGCAGGACCAACCCCTGTCTAGACCATCCCTGACAGGTGTCTATCCAACCTGCTTTTAAATATCTCCAGGGATGGAGATTCCACAACCTCCCTAGGCAATTTATTCCAGTGTTTAACCACCCTGACAGTTAGGAAGTTTTTCCTAATGTCCCACCTAAACCGCCCTTGCTGCAGTTTAAGCCCATCGCTTCTTGTCCTCTCCTCAGAGGCCAAGGAGAACAATTTTTCTCTGTCCTCCTTGTAACACCCTTTTAGATACTTGAAAACCGCTATCATGTGCCCTCTCAATCTTCTCTTTTCCAAACTAAACAAGCCCAATTCTTTCAGTCTTCCCTGTCATTTCATAGAATGCTAGAACTGTAAGGGGAGGTCATTGAGACCAGCCCCTTCCCTCACGGCAGGACCAAGCACCGTCTAGATCAGGGGTCTCCAACCTTTCTAAGCATGAGATCACTTTTTGAATTTAATTGCAATCCAAGATCTACCTCAAACCCAAATACCGTTGCCCTTCCTCCTTCCCGTCCCTCTTCCGAGGACCCGTCCCTGCTCACTCCATCCTCCCTCCCCTATCCTCACTCACTTTTATCAGGCTGGAGGCAGGAATTTGGGGTGCTGGAGGAGTTCAGGACTGGGGCCAGGGTTCGGAATGCAGGCTCCAGCTGGGCACTGCCTACTACAGGTGGCTTCTGGATGGTGGTGCAGGGGGCTAAGGCAGGCTCACCTCTGTCCTTGCCCTGCACCACTCCCAAAAGCAGCCAGCAAACTCTCTCCATCCCTGTCCCCCTCTGGTCTGTGGAGGTGGGGTACAGGGTGGAGGGAGCAGGATCCTGAGATCAGCACCCTCCTTCCTCTTCTTCCCATGCCCTACACAGTGAGCAGGAGGCTCCCATGGGTGTGTGTGTGGGGGGGGGCAGCGCCAAGATAGAGGGCAGGAGCAGCACAGCGGTGTTGAGAGGGACAGATGAAGTGCTCGTACTTGATAGTCTCCCGGCCAAACCTCTCAGGATCACCTGTCAAAGGTTCCAAGATCTACCAGTCGATCCCGATCGACTGGTTGGTGACCACTTGTCTAGATCATCCCTGATAGATGTCTGCCCAACCTGCCCTTAAATATCTCCAGGCATATCTGCCCAACCTGCCCTTAAATATCTCCAGGTGGATTCTCCATCGCTGACCATTTTAAGAATCAAGCTGGGATGGTTTTCCCAAGAGATCTGCTCTAGGAAATACGATAGGGGCAGATCTCTGGCCTGTGTTATCCAGGAAGTCAGAGTGGGACTCTAGGAGCCCCCGAGACATGGGACGGTTTACAGGGCGCCCACAAAAACAAACCAGATTGGGCCACTTACCCAGAATGCTCAGTACAAGCACAGCCAGTGTCGCCATGATGCTCCAGGCCCCCAGAAGGCCGATGATGATTTTATACCCACAGAGGTCCGCAGGAGAACCTGTGAATGCGGATTTGTACATCAGCCTCAGTGTTCCCCTGGGCCGTGGAACAAGAAACAGCATCACCCTTTCTAGCACCTCTTTCTGGGTGAAAAACAGAGGCCAGGAGGGACTCAACATTGCTCTCCAGCTCAAATGCCCCTCAGCAGAAGTGCTCACAGCCAAGGGGCAAGATGTGACAGAAGATCTTAACATAAGAACGGCCACACTGGGTCAGACCAAAGGTCCATCTAGCCCAGTGTCCTGTCTGCCCACAGTGGCCAATGCCAGGTGCCCCAGAGGGAGTGAACAGAACAGGGAATTCTCAGGTGATCCCTCCCCTGTCGCCCATTCCCAGATGCTGACAAACAGAGGCGAGGGACACTCAGCATTTCCTGGTGATCAGGACCTTCTAAAGCAGGGGTGGGGAACCATTTTTAGGTGGGGGGCCACTGACCCATAGAAAAAAAATCAGTCGGGGGGGCCACACATAAGTGAGAAGTATTCTCAAGTAAGGCCTCCAAAAATCAAAGAGGACACATTCACCAGACACTATAGCAGATTAAAAATCAGAATTTCCCTCCCACAGGAGCGTCTGACAGGCTGACTTCTGGTTTGGTTTGGAAATAGGACAAAATAAATCAAAACATCAGGGCTGAGCTTTTGGGGTTTTTTTAATGTCTGGAACGGACAGTTTAAGCAAATGATTTTAACCATAAATGTTTCATTTTGGGTTAGTTCAGCATCGACTTGCATGCAGTGGTGCCTCATAGGAGTTGTTCAGGCGCCTCTATTCTCTCCTGAGTTGGGCACCCTGGGAGGACTACATCTCCCACAATGCACCCAAATGGCTCAGCAGGAACCAAGGTGCATTATGGGAGGGGTAGTCCATGTGAGGGCCCCAGCTCATAGGAGGAAATGTGGGTGCGAGGCCTCCAAACTACATCTCCCATGAGGCACTGCAGCAACTTTGGCAAATGAACAGTGATTAATATTGAACTGATCCAAAACATTTTGGTTCAACCAACAATTGGCCAGAGCCAAGAGATTTTGTTTAGCTATTCCCCAAGGGGAAATGATTTATCTTTCTGGAGCACCCAAAATCATGCTCCAGGCCCCTATGGTGCTAGAAGATGATCATTTTTTATCTGGGATATCACAGGAATGCCTAGGAGCCTTACCATGCCCTAGGTCTCCACTGAGCCAAGCACGCTACAGACACGGAACAGAGACAGCTCCTGCCCAAGGAGCTCACAGCCTCAGTTACAGCACTGGATCATCAGGCTAGGGGAGATGGAGGATGTTTGTCAGAAGCACAAATGGGAGGTAGGCGCCCAACTCCCATAAGTTCCTGTAGGTGTTAATATTACCAGTCAGACTCCCTCCTCTTCACTGGTGTTTGGCTGACCAGACATGCTCCTCTGCTTTTCCCTTCTTCCCTGACTTTGGCTTTCTTAGGCTCCGTCTATACTGCACCTCTCTTCTGCAAAAGCTTATGCAAATGACGTGTGGATTAGCATATCTCTGTGCTTCATTTGCATAATGAATTAGGGGCCACTTTTGTGTAAGAGGCTTTTGCGCAAAAAGGAGCTGTGCAGACGGCTCCTTTTTGCACAAAAAACCCCTCTTGTGCAAGAGCCGTTCTTCCTGTAAAAATGAGGAAGAACGGCTCTTGTGCAAGAAGGTCCCTAATTAATTTCTGTGCAAAAACGGTCCCTAATTAATTATGCAAATGAAGCACAGCAATATGCTAATCTGCGCTTCATTTGCATAAGCTTTTGCGGAAGAGAGGTGCAGTATAGACGTAGCCTTAGTTATAATTTGTTAAGCTTTTTATCATGCCTTTGGTATGCTATCTGTAGTCCAATGCAATTTCTTGTACCCAAGGCCACGAGGCCCTATTTTGCTAGAAACCATATGGCTTATAAACAGGGCTCGCCAAACAATGTAATCTACTCGCCCGTGGCGAGTAGATTACACCCCGGAAGAGCCGGCACAGAGCAATCTGAGCATGCACAGAACGATCTGTGCATGCACAGAGCGCAGAACCGTGCGGCTGGCGTGCGGGGCTTGCTGCCTCTCGGTGAGCCCTGCTTATAAATATGCATGTTACCTGTGGAGGTGTGAATGAGAAATACCCAGCCAAAAGGCGGTTTAGGATCTGTGACCTTTTAAGGCACAAGTAGCTAAATCAACTGAGAAGCGGCCAGAAACTCTCTCTCTCTCTCTCTCTCTCTCTCTCTCTCTCACTCGCTCTCGGACAAAATGTAACATCACAGCAGAAACCTGGGACCGCCCAGAGGAAGCAAAGCCTCCTGCAGATCTCCCAAGGAACATCATGGACGAGTCTCCGGGAAGCTGATGCCTGGCCAGCACTCCAGCCACCAGGAAATAATCAACACCACACTTGCAGCCTGCCTCCAAACTGCCAGCATGACTGGGGTGTGTGGGTGTGTGTGTGAGTATCACCTTACCCTTGAGACTCTGCGCCAATAAAGAACCCCAAAAGTAATACTGCTCCAGCCCACCCTTTGTCTAGGTTTGTTCCTCAGCAACTTTGAGGAAGTGCAACAGGTAAGAGCCAGACTGCCCAGGGACTGACCTTGTTCTATGAGCGTCGGCGAGATTGTCAAACAAAGCAATACAGGAAATGCAGGTGAGAAATGGTCACTAGATGAACACTTAACAGGACACACCAAATCTGAGGCAGGACAGAGACAGGATGTGGGACTGCATGCATTGTTATCCCTCGGACAGTAATACCGAGTGAGTCCTGGTGAGAACTCATTGCTCAAAGGGCAGATTATAACCCTCCAGTTGCAGACAGAGGGGACCGAGGCCCTGAGAGATGCAGAGATTTGATCACGGTCTCACACACAGAATCTGGGGAAGAGTTGGGAACTGGATCCAGATCTCCTGAGTCCTAGCCCAGCACAGCAACCACGAGTCGTTGCTTAGCGCTGCTGCTAGGACAGTGGACACCAACCAGTAGCTCAGGATCTACTGGTAGATCTTGGACCCCCTGACTGGTTTGGCCAAGAGGCTGTCAAGCGCTGGCACTTCAGCTGCTTCTTCCGCCACTGCTGCGCATCTCCTGCCCTTTACCTTGGAGTTGTCCCCTCAGGAGCCTCCTGCTTTCTGTGCAGGGCAGGGAAGGGAGAGGAGGGGGCGCTGATGTCAAGGTGCCCCCTCTCCCACTCTGTATCCTATCTCCACAGAGCAGACAGCGGGCACAAAAGGACGTGGGATGGAGTTTGCTGGCTGCTTTTGGGAGTGGTGCAGGGCCAGGGCAGGGGTGAGCCTGCCTTAGCCCCACTGCACCACCACCCAGGGGCCACCTGAGGTAAACAGTGCCCTGCTGGAGCTCACATCCTGAAACCCTACCTCAGTCATGAACCCCCTCCTGCGCCCCAAGCCCCTGCCTCAGCCCCGAGCAGCCCTGCATCATAGAGTCATAGAATACTAGGACTGGAAGGGACCTCGAGAGGTCATCGAGTCCAGTCCCCTGCCCTCACGGCAGGACCCAGCACCATCTAGATCATCCCTGACAAGTGTCTGTCCAACCTGCTCTTAAATATCTCCAGGGATGGAGATTCCACAACCCCCCTCGGCAACTTATTCCAGTGTTTCACCACCCTGACAGGAAGTTTTTCCTAATGTCCAACCTAAACCTCCCTTGCTTCTGTTTAAGCCCCATTGCTTCTTGTCGTGTCCTCAGAGGCCAAGGAGAACAATTTTTCTCCCAAACACCTGCCCAAAGCCTGCACCTAGAACCCCCTCTGGCACCCCAACTGCCTGCCCCAAGCTTAGCTCAGAGCCCCTCCCACACACCGAATCCCTTAATCCAAGACCAGCGCCTGCTCCCCAAACCCCCTGCCCCAGCCTGGTGAAAGGGAAGGAGGGTGGGGGAGGGAGGGAGGATGGAGTGAGCAGGGGCGGGGCCTCGGGGACGGGGCACAAAGGAGGTGGGGCCAGGTGACTTGGGTTTGAGGTAGCTATTGGATGGCACTTCAATTCAAAAAGCAATCTCAGGCTTTTAAAAGGTCGGGGACCCCTGTGCTAGGTGGTGACAGGAGAACCTCAAATTTGGCCACCCCATATTCAAAACATCACCAACGTCTGTTTGCTCCAACCCGCCTCCGCCGGTCAGCGAGAAACTCGTTCCATGGCGTCACCAGACGAGCCAGGGCTTGGACAGAGCGTAGCCAGAAATAGCCCCCGCCTCTGACCCAGAGCTGCCCTTCTACACAGTCTGACTGTGGCAGGGAGCAGTCGGATATGGCATAAATACAGCTAGTGCCTACCGCACACGGGTCCCCCCAGCCGTGCTTATATTGCAACAGCATGTTCAGGGCCCAAACCACAGGCAGCACTAACTCCCTGCGGGTTTGTTCACATTATTGAATACCTACAGGGCAGCCAGGCAGGCCCCATTGTGTTGCTCTCCGCGCAAAGATGTCGGGGATCCTTGCCCCAAACAGCTCATTGCAGGAATTCTCTTCTTCTGCTCCATACAAACTCGGCAGGAAACAGAGCCGAGCCCTCCGTAGGGCTGGGCCTTGAGAGACACAATGGAGCAAGAACGGTGCTGGGCTGAGTGTTGGCCAATAAACCCCATACCCACCCACAGCCTGTCTGGCGTGTAGCATGGACCAGTTCCAGCACCACGGCTCTGATATGTCGATCCCCCCCGCCCTGCCCCCACCTTCCTTTGCTGTCCTCCATCGCATCCATATGAACATCCTTTGAGCTAGAGCATGCTTGGTAAGCCCCACAGCATCGAAACATCTCATGGTCTTTCCTGTATCCCTCCTCCCCCGGCCTCCCCAGGCCTGGCAGTGCTTTTATCCCTGTGTCACAGCTGGGGAAACTGAGGCCCGGAGCAAAGACGGGAGTTCTCCAGGGTAACACAAAGAGTTGGATGGCAGAGCAAAGATTCAAACAATTCGACCACGTCCCAGGCCGGAGCCTGCATCACAAGAAGCATCCCCGGCCTGTTTCCCAGCCAACCTCAGACTCCCTCTCCCCCGCATCACCCCCCGAAAGCACAGTCTGGAATTACTGTGAGGGATGGGAGAGGCCCTGCAGAGACTCTGGAGTGATACCTGGGATCCTGTTTGCCGCCGGGCACCTGGCGGTTCCCATCTTGGACCGGAGGTTCAGCACCGTGTAACCTTCCTCGTCCTGCATCCTCTGCAGTCACTGTTTTTACCTCCCAGCAAATGGGATGGGGTTAGGGGGAATCAGAGAGTGAGAGACCCAGGGACTGGTTGCCTGAGACTCGGCCCGTTTGGCTTGTGGGGCACCAGCATGTGGAGGAAACGGACGCCTCCCCTGGCCGGCCCACTTGGAAACCACACAGGAAACGTTAGGCCTCGCACAACAAGCTGGCATGGGCCCAAACTGGGGGAGGGCGGGGCCCTACCATGGGCCTCGTGTCCTATGCAAAAATCAGCCTCAAAGCTCTTCTGATGCCTAATGGCACCGTTTCCCAGCTTTGCTGATGGGATATAACTGGTGGGAGGGTGAAGCGCCTGAATGCAGGAGCCAGGCCCCTGGAGGCTTGGGCAGCAGGAGGACTCCGGTATTTTTAGGAGGACTTGGCTTGTGACCTTGCCGTTCGTGGCTGATGGCTGTCTCGCGCACGGGGAGGGGGACCTGCACTGCAGCTGTGCTCTCCTGGAGTCAGGGAGCCCAGCCCAATTCACCCCCCCAACAGGAAATGGGTGCTACAGCCACTGGTGGGGGGTGGGAAGAAGTTCAGGGGGGAGTTTCAAAGGCTGTCCCTCTGCAGGCCGGAGAGCTGCATCCCAAAGGGGTGGTTTGCTCCCGGTTTTTATTTCCTTCTCTGGAGATATTTAAGAGCAGGTTGGACAGACATCTGTCAGGGATGGTCTAGACTAGTGTTTCTCAGGGTACTCAAGAGAAGTCTGAAGGATACGTCAACACAACTGACATTTGGAGAACACTGAATTTTTGTTTTAGGTTTTACGGCACGTTATTATTTTTGTACCTTTTACACCCAAAAATTTCATCACCCGCCCGGCTACGATTAAGCTGTTTAAACAAATGTGTTGCAATGGTTGTGTCTGAAAACTGTAGGTACTGGGGGGTACTTAAAAAATTTGTAAGGTACTTTGTAAAAAAAGGCTGAGAAACACTGGTCTGGATGGTACTGGGTCCTGCTATGAGGGCAGGGGATGGGACTCAATGACCTCTTGTGGTCCCGTCCAGTCCTAGTATTCTAGGATTCTACTATTTTTCCTGGTGACTCCCTTGAGGCTGCCAGCATTACCACACCCTGGCCCTTGCCTGATGGGCTAACCCCAGTGACAAGCGCAAGCAGCAGCAACCACAAGGGAAGGGCCCGTTCATCCCTCCCAGGGCCCGCCAAGGAGTTAGGAAGGAACCTATGGTGAACAGGAGGCCATAGACCCCGCATGAAGCTGGAGGAGACTTCACTGAGACCCCTTAGAGTTGGGAATGACAAGAATTGAAAGTCTTAGCCTCCTGGAGTTGGCAGATACCTCAGGAGTCAGCGTCCAATCCCTTGCCCAAAACAGGACCAATTCCAACTCAATCATCCCAGCCAGGCCTTTGTCAAGCTAGAACTTAACTACCTCTAGGGTTAGAGATTCCACCACCTCCCTAGGGAACTCATCCCAGTGCTTCCCCACCTTCCTAGTGAAATAGTTTTTCCTGATATCTAACTGATAACCTGATAACCTCTCAGACTGCAACTTGAGACCATTGCTCCTTGTTCTGCCATCTGCCACCACTGCGATCAGCCTCTCCTCATAAGTCATGTGCTCTCGCTCCTGATCATTTTTGTTGCCCTCCCCTGGACTCTCTCCAATGTGACCACATCCTCTGTAATGGGAGGGAGAGGCCCAGAACTGGTTACCCTCACCTCAAAGCCTGCCCCCCCCCCGAGGGAATGGAAAGAGCCGTGGGTGAGGAAGAGCTGAGCCAAGAGGCCAGCAGAAGACGTGTAAAGCCACCCACGCTGAGGCACCATGGAGCTTGCTGGTCAGAAGCCGCTTCCTGTGGGTCAGTGTTGCGCTCCCACCTTTGCAGAGGTGTGTAAAGCCGGACTGTGATTGGCTGGAGCTCTCCTGCTTAGGGTCTTTGAACCTACAGGACTTAACACTGAAAACACCCCTGTGGCTGACTCATTATGGGGCGTTTTCCAGGGAAATCCTCCTCTTGGAGAGAGCCCACAGCCCTAGCCAAAAATCCACTAGCGTTCTTTTAGAAATGAAAAGTTGGGGGAGGGGGGGTCTTAACCAAAAATGAAAGTTAAGGTTTTGAACCTGAACATTTTGCAGTTTCCCCTCCCTCCCCCTCCTTGTTTTTGCCGCCATAGAAAGGGAGGGCAGAGGGAAGAGAACAAAGGGGAAAATCCAAACACGTGTTGGTTTGGTCCTTGAAAAGGTCCATGAAATATTTACTGGGTTTCCATGCTCCTCTGCCCAGTTTGGCCGAGGTCTGCTGGCTGCTCTAGGGCTGCTGGAGAGCCACTGTAGTGGTTGATTCTGTGGAACATCAACTAACCCCCTCATCCCACGCCAATCTAATCTATGTGACTTCAGCTATGCTATTTGACATACTTGCCATAACATCATGTGTGCGGTAAGGTCAGAGGGAGGAGTGTTGCTCTCCCATCAACACTAGCTATTCGTCTCATCCTGGTGGAGTACTGGTATCGACCGGAGACCACTCGGAGATTGATTTATCGCATCAAAATAGACACCTGGTGGATCGACCGCTGCAGCATCAATCTGCAGCATAGCAGGGACAGGCCCTTAGGTGCTAGGAATTTTGAGAAGCACAAAGCCGCATTGAAAGGCAGCAAGACCGGGGCAATTGACTGACTTCCCAGTCAGCCCAGTGAAATCATAGCTAGGGGTCACTGCTGGGTTTAGATGAGGAAAGAGGAGTAACTCCTGGTTACTGACCTGTGTGGGCAAAAAAGGAAGCAAAATTCCCCCTAATCTCAGGTGGGACAGGGTCTGTCTGACCCTCTGGGCGGCACAGATCTGTCTGGATCCTTAGGTAATATTTTTGTTGATCTCTAAGGTGCCACAGGACGACTGGTTGCTTTTAAAGTTACAGACTAATACAGCTACCCTTCTGAGACTCTGGATCCTTAGGTGTTACAGCCAGACAGATCCCTGCCCTCAAACATCAGCAGGTTGTGCAACATTGTTGTGTGAGCCACTTTCTAGCCATTTTTGATGGGGGGGGGCGCACTCCAAAAATTGGAAAAGTGGTCGAGGGCCACACTCTTCCAGGATATTAATGGAGGAGATGCGGGGTCTGGGATGGAGGTTGGGTGCAGAAGGGAGCTTGGGGTAAGGGATTAGCGTGCCAGATCTGGCAGGGAGTATAGGTACAGGAGGAGGGCAGAGGATTTGGGTATGTGGAGTAGGGGGCAGGAGTGGGGGACAAAGTGTTGGGGAAGGGAGGGGCTGGGATGCCAGAGGTAGGTTTTGGCCAGGAGACTTACCAGCCAGCAGCTGTTCCTGAATCAGCCTCCCTGCCTGCCAGTGTTCCCTCTAAACTGTGCAGCAGCACGGCTTCACAGGTGATTAATCAGCTCTGTGCAAGAGACCCTGAGCCTCTGGCTGGGCTGGGCTGATGAATCACTTAAGAAGCAGGCTGCAGCCATGTGCTCTGGAGCCCCTTGTGCTTCGTGGCTGCCGGTTATTGAAATAGGCAGCTCCCATTGGCCGGTTTCTGGCCAGAACGTGGCCAATGGGGATTGTGCTGGAGGCAGAAGCAGCTCCTAAAATTTTCCCCCCTCCCCTCTGGACTCATAGTTTTTAAAAGAAAAACCGCCCTGCAGCTACATTTCTGAATAGTGTGTGGGTGTGGCGAGGCCTGGGGCTCCCTGTAATGTCCATGGGCTAGATCTGGTGGCTTGGCAGGCTGGATTCGGCCCGCAGGCTGGATTTTGCCCAGGCCTGTTCTAGAAAGACTTTCAAAGCAGGGAGAGGAAACAGGGATGGTGGTTTCTCACCTGGCTAGCTTAGCCCACTCCTAAATTTAAAATTCGACAGCCACTTATCTCAACGAGGCAGGATGTGTGTGATCACACTAGCAGAGCTGCACAGTGTGTGCATGTTAATTTGTGCTCCAGAATAAAGAGATACCCATTCTGATCTGAGCAGCACCCCCAAAAATTGAGGGTCAATAGATTGTTCCAATTAGGAGACAGCAGTGAGAAGCAAGGATTTATTGGGCCCAGATTTGTTTATTGATGAACACTGTACAGAAGAGCTGGTTCCCTTGACACAGAACAAAACAAAGATAACAGGGCCCAGCTTATTTTGCTGACAGCACCGAGAACACACATTTCAGGCTACACCTTGCTCCAGGCTCAGACACTATGGGTATGTCTAGACTACATGACTCTGTTGACGGAGCCATGCAGATTACCTTTCTAGACATAGGAAAATGTCATTCCACGAGGCATAATGGGGTGGTCGACAAAGGCTTCCCTTGTCGACCGCGGAGCGTCCAGACTACCACGCTGTGCCACCAAACAGCTGATCAGCACAGTGTGGCAGCCATTTTGATGTAAATGAAGCGGCAATTATTTAAATCACCGCTTCATTTTCCTATGTCTAGAAAGCTAATCTACATGGCTCCGTCGACAGAGCCATGTAGTCTAGACATACCCTATGTTTCCACTTGCTTCTCCTGCTGTCTTTGTAGCCTTGTGGCTCTCTGTGGGAGGTAGTCTCCTCCTCTCCCCCCAAAACACTCAATACTTTGCAAAGCACCCCCATACATTCACTCCCAAAGTCCCAGACCCGTTCACATAGCCTGTGGGTCTGGGGTGGGGGCTTGCAATTAACTTATCCTGAGAGTTGTGTTAATTGAAAGGTGCATCCACACCCATCAGTCAAGTTTGTGTCATCAACACACCCCTTAGTGGAACAGTATGAGGGTATGTCTACACAACAGAGGGGTTTTTTTGAAAAACAGCTGTTTTTCCAAAAAAATGTCACTTATGTCCACACTGCAATTGCGTTCTTCTGAAAAAAAATCAAAAGAACAGAGGGGTTTTTCCAACATTGGTAAACCCCTTTCTATGAGGAAGAAGCCTTTTTCCCAAAGAGCTCTTTTGCAAAAAGGCGTGTGTGGACAAGGAAGAGGGAGTTCTTTTGCAAGAAGAGGAAAGAGGAAAAAGCACAGGTGCCCAGGTAGCCACTCTGTCCATAGTAATCGCAGCTTACATGCAAGATAGCATCCAAACTGAATGGACGCTATCTTTAAAAAAAGCAGATGGCTTTTTCAATGCGCTTTGGCAGTGTGGATACCCTCTTTTGGAAGAAGTTTTTCCGGAAGATCTCTTCCAGAAAAGCTTCTTCTGAAAGAAGCCCGCAGTCTAGACAGAGCCTTAGTCAGGTCTCAATAATCTTAACACTGTAATTAAGTCACTTTGCAATACACATTCAAACCCAACAATCCTTCATTTACTGCTGTTCCGGGGGTGCAGTGCAATTTTACTGTGGCTCCAAATGCAACAGTTGCGGAATTCCCCTGGGACAAAGCATAACAACCCATTATAAACACTGTGCAAAAAAAAAAGGGGGGGGGTGTTAAATATATAACTTAACAATAATAGTAGCGTTAAAAAAAATCAGGGTATGTCTACACTAGCCCCCTAGTTCGAACCAGGGTGGCTAATGTAGGCATTCGAACTTGCAAATGAAGCCCGGCATTTAAATATCCCGGGCTTCATTTGCATGTTCCCGGGCGGGCACCATTTTTAAATCCCCTTAGTTCGAACTGACTGCCCGCGGCTACACGCAGCAGTCAGAAGTTAATCTGAACTAAGTCCTTAGTTCGGATTAACTGTTACACCTCATTGCAGGAGGAGTAACAGTTAATCCGAACTAAGGACTTAGTTCGGATTAACTTCTGACTGCCGCGTGTAGCCGCAGGCAGTCAGTTCGAACTAAGGGGATTTAAAAATGGTGCCCGCCCGGGAACATGCAAATGAAGCCCGGGATATTTAAATCCCGGGCTTCATTTGCAAGTTCGAATGCCTACATTAGCCACCCTAGTTCGAACTAGGGGGCTAGTGTAGACATACCCTCAGAGGTTTTAAAGCTGTGCAAACTGACAAGGAGCCCATGGGCTGGCATGGAGCCCGTCACAACACAGTGGATGCGTCAATGATGCATGTAAACAGGACAGCAGCTCTGGAGAGACCGCACCTACAAAGGCCCATGCCTAGAAGGTCATCGCACGATTTTGGGCTTTCCAGGAAAGTTCGGTGGTCACGGCCGACATAGGGCAGACCCCTCCTTATTTGGAACAAGGATGCTCCAAGTTCCATTAGAGACTAAGGGCCACATCTCCAGTTGCTGCACTGGATGGAGATCGATCTGCTGGCATTTGATTTAGCAGGTCTAATAAGGACCTGCTAAATCGAATGCTGAGGACGCTCCTCATCAGCAAGGGCACCCCCGGCGGTTGGGAGGAGGAAGGGAAGCCGAGAGAAGCACTTCCTCCCGCCGACCTCCCGCTGCAGGGATGGTGCCAAGCTCAGTTTTAAGGTAAGTTGACTCCAGCTATGTTATTTATGGAACTGGAGCTGCGTCCCGTAAGCCAACCATCGGGGTGTAGTATGCCAGCATCACCTCTTCGTGTGGATCTCTCCTGGAAGCCCACTGCTGTGCAGGCCACACTGGTAAGTGCATGCCAGCCCTTCCCTCCTGCATAAATAAAAATATTGTTCCCAAGACAGGACCATCCTCTGGCCCCCTCTGTGTGGGCCTCAGGTGGTCAGCAGCACCAGACAAGAACGGATTTCTGCAGCAGCTTAGTACCATGCCGAGGTAGGAAAACGGACTGGTCACATGGTACTCTACAGCCACCTCTCTGCTTCCCATCTGTCGCGGGGTGCCCCCACCCCGCCCCATTTGGCCCTGGGGTAGAGCCTTTACACCCAAGGGCCCTGAGGCCTATTCACAGCAAACACCGACCCTGAGGCCTAGCTCATAATAACCGCAGGCCCTGAGGCCTAGTACACAGCAAACATCGGCCTTGAAGCCTAGTCCAGGCTCTGGGAGGATGGTGTAAGGGGGTCTGGGTCCTCCTTCTCCACCGGTCTCCAAGCCAGGGCCCTATTAGTGGTGGGTGGTTCCCACCACTGGCTCGGCGGTGAACTGATACAGCCCGAAGGGGGTTGGAAAAGCTGTCTATTCTTTCGCAGCCGGGGTCAAGAGAATCTGCCAGTACCCCTTTGTAAGATCTAGAGTGGAGATGTACTTGGCTTTTCCTATTTGCTCGAGCAATCATCTACCCTGGGCATTGGATAAGCGTCGAACTGTGATATAGTGTTGACTTTTCGGAAATCGACGCAGAACCGTACCGACCCATCAGGTCTGGGGACCAACATGATCAGGCTTCTCCACTCACTTCTGGACTCTTCTATGACCCCGAGGTCCAACATTTCTTTCAGCTCTCGACGTACGCTGTCCCACATTTTTCGTGGTAGGGGTCGATTGTTATCTCTCACCTTCTGGCCAGTGATGGTGGCAATGTGGTGACTCGCTAGTGGGGTTCTCCCTGGCCGGCCCAACAGGACATGCGGGAATCTGGCCAACAGGCTTTCTACCTGCTGTCATTGCAGCTGGTCCAGGTCTCCCCTGAGATCTACTATGGGACGTTCCCCTGGGGAGCCGACTTGTGGCCCTAGCTCTGGCTCTGGGGCATATGGGGCTATCAGCATGGCATCCCGCTCCTTCCAAGCCTTTAACAGGTTTATGTGGTATATGCGGGTTTCCTTACATTCTCCCTGGTAGCCGTACTTTGTAATCCACAGGACCCAGCCTCTGGGTCACTTCAAACGGTCCCTGCCATTTGGCTAACAGTTTGGATTCCGCGGAGGGAAGCAAGAGCAGTACCCTATTGCCAGGTCGAAAGGTCCGGGCCTTCGCCCCTTTATTATATTGTCGGGCCTGCTCCCCCTGGACTTTCTGTAGGTTTTCTAGGGCTAATCGGCCTAGTTCTTCCAGTTTCTCCCTCAGGTGGATCACATAGTGTACCGACCCCTGAGCCAGGGTCTCTTGTCGTTCCCACGTTTCCCTGATCAGGTCCAGGATTCCCCTTGGCCGGCGTCCATATAAAAGTTGGAAGGGTGAAAACCCTGTGGAGGACTGGGACACCTCTCTCACCGCAAAAAGAAGTGCTGGCAGCCACTTGTCCCATAGACAGGTTGTCATCCATGAATTTGCGTAACATGGTCTTCAGGGTTCTATTAAAATGCTCGACGAGCCCGTCCATCTGCGGGTCATATACCGAGGTCCTTAGGGTGCGTATATTCAAGAGGCGGCACAGTTCGGCCATGAGCTGTGATGTGACGTTAGTCCCTTGGTCGGTTAGGATTTCTTTCAGGATACCGACTCTTGAGAATACCTTCATCAACTCCTCCGCAATTGCCCTGGCCGCTGTCACCCGCAGTGGGACTGCCTCCGGGTAACGGGTAGCATAGTCCACAATCACCAGGATATATTTGTTCCCGTTCATGCTCCTCTCAAGGGGGCCTACTAGATCCAAGCCCATCCGGTCAAAAGGGGTCCCTACCACCGGGAGTGGCACTAACGGTGCTCGCGGGACCCCGCCGGTACCTGTTCTCTGGCATTCCGGGCAGGAGGCGCAATAGTTGGCTACCTCTTGGTGTATTCCGGGCCAAAAGAAGCGCTGGGCCACCCGCTGCAACATCTTCTCCCGGCCCATGTGTCCCACCCAGGGGATGGCGTGGGCCAACTGGAGCAACAACCGCCGGAAGCGTTGGGGCACCAACAGCTGACAGATGTCGTCATGCGTCTGGGGGCCTGGGACCAGCCGATACAGGAGGTCGTTGTGGATTTCAAACCGGAGCCCCTGTGCCCTGACCACAGGTGGCAGCTCTCCTGGTTCTGTGGCTGCCACCTGTTCCCACGCCCAGCTAAGGGACGGGTCATTCTGCTGTTCTTCCCGAAAGTCCCCATCTAGGTCTATGCTGGCCTGCTGGGGTTCCAAGTTCAAACTGACGAGTGGAGGCCGGCACTTTTCCCTCGAGGCCCGGGAACTTCCTTCTCCCAGGTCGTCTGTGGGTCTAGGGTCGGCCACAGCTGCCAGTGCAGGGCTCAGGGTCCTTTCTCCCCCTCCCGTCAGCTTCCCCTTCTTCAAGAGACTCATGAAATAGGGCCAGTCTCAGCCTAGCACCACTGGGTAAGCCAGTTTCTGGGCTAGGACCACCGTTCGGTATTCTTCATGGGGTCCTATCGCCAGCCTCACCCGGGTTGTGGGATATGACCTCACGTCCCCATGAATGCACTGCAACTGTATCGGGGTGCCCCCCAGGGCTGGCCTAGGGATTAGCCGCTTCCAAATCAGGGTCATCCCTCATCCGGAGTCCTCTAGGGCTATAGTGCGGCGACCATTCACGCTCACCGGGATTACTGTCTTGGCCTGGGCTCCCTTTTCCATTTGGGCCCCGGCTACCAATATCTGTCCATATCCGCAGTCCACCCAGGGGGCCTCTCATCCTGACCACCCCTTCTGGAGGTCCTTGTACCCTCCTGCAGGGCCCCGTATTGCCGGTGTCCACTTCCCGGTTGAGAACCCCCTCCCCCAGGGTGGTTCTGCCTCCCTTCACCGGGGCCTACCAGGTCCTCTGTTGGGTCCAGGGGGTGCATCCCGTCTGAGTGCTTGCCTCCCCCCTTTTGGGGTACGCTGCCCCCCCTCATTCCTTGGGGCTTCCCCCTTTGCCCCATAACTCTCCTTGAAGGCCCCCTTGTGGGCTCGTGTCCCTGCCCTTGCTTGAACCGGGTACATAACCAAATCGACAGTCTCTTCACCTCTCTCTCTCTTCCCCTCTGGGTAACCCCTCCAAAACCTTCCCCCTTTTCGCCAGGGAGGTATCACTCAAGAGGTACCCACATTCTCCACCAGTTGTTGCGGGGTGTCCCCACCCTGCCCCGTTTGGCCCTGCGGTAGAGCCTTTACACCAGTGGGCCCTGAGGCCTAGTGCACAGCAAACACCGGCCTTGAGGCCTAGTCCAGGCTCTGGAAGGATGGGGTAGGGGGGTCCGGGCCCTCCCTTTCCACCAGACCCCAACCCAGGGCCCTATTAGTGGTGGGTAGTTCCCACCACTGGCTCAGCAGGGAGTTCTCCCCGAAACACACCAAGCCCACCGGGGGATTCCCTGCCCCCTGCCCTGGGTTGCTTCCTACCCCAGCCCCCTGGCCGACAGAGACCCCCACCTGCAGGAACAGCGCTGGTGGTGGCCGTGACATTAACAGGCCCGATGTCTGTGGCAGTGGCACCGGGGTTGCCCACCGCAGCTGGGCGGGCTGTCCCCTGGGGTCGGCGTTGCGGTCACACTCGGCCTGGAGACTGTAGCAGCGAGGGCAGCAGGCCCGGCAGTTCCGGCTCCGGCGGCTGGTCCAGAAGCTCTGGCCCCGGCGGCAGGTCCGGCCGTGGCTCCGGAGGTGGGGCAGGAGTTCCTCCCTCCCCAAAGGCCAGCCCCAACTGAGTCTCCCTGGCCTTTATACTGGCCCACAGTTGGAGCATGCCCAGCACGGCTGCGAGGGCGGGGCTGGACTGCCTCGTCACACCGTCCTTCCCGAGACAAAACCCAGAGATCTGAGCTTTCAAGGTCCCATTGTAGCCGTGCCGCCTGACTGCCCGTGAAACACAGACCAGGGGAGCTGTTTTCAGAAAGGTGCGTCTGTCTGTCCATCGACCCGCGAGTCCGTTTGTTCAGAAGGCAGCTGTGACATTGACAAGAGCGACACCCAGCAGCTGAAGGAAGCGATGCAGTGGCCGTAAGTGGAGCACTGCTTAGCTATCACTTCGGGCCACATATGCCGCCTACAGGGCGTTACCTGGGCTGTAAGGGCCAGGCAGCAGGGCAGCCCCAGACTCCAGAGCTTGTGGAGCCAGGTGGCAGCCACAGGCCCCCTGCTGCACTGGGCAGCTAGGAACTCAGACCACACCTCAGGAGCCAGCCTCTAGCCCAGGGGTTTTCAATGTCGGGCCCCGGGTCTCATTGCTGCAGGGGGATCAGGTGAGCAGTGGGGGGGGCTAAGGCAGCTGCCTGTCCTGGCACCGCAGACTGAGCTGTGCCCCAGAGACAGAGGGCAGCAGGCCCCGATGGGGGAGTTTGAGGGGAGAGCACACCAGCCCTGGCTCCCTGCCCCGTGCACTAGCTCTGCACTCCCATTGGCTGGGAACCTGCTGCTGGCTGGGAACCTGCTGCTGGCTGCTTCCAGCATGGTCTGCGGTGCCAGGAGAGGCAGGAAGCTGCCTCAGCCTCCTGCTGCTGCACCGCTGACCGGGAGCCTCCTGCCCCAGCCCTGCTCCACCCCAAAGCCGGAGCCCGCTCCTGCACCCCAAAGCTCTCCTCCCTCAGCCCCACCCCGGAGCCCCCACTCTTGCCGAATTATGTTGGGTCGCGGCATCTACAATTTCCTTCAACCAGGTCAGGAGAAAAAAAAAGTTTGAAACCCGCTGTGCTGGCACCCAGCTGATCTGGGTCGTGCGCTCACTGGGCCACATGCAGCCTGCGGGTTGAAAAACTGCTGCTCCACCTGCATGGACGCCTCTCGTAATGCCGGAGCAGTGCCGCTGGCACAGCAGGGCTCTTACGCCGGCCGTCGTGTCAACACAGACCTCTTGAGGGTGAGAAGGCAGCTGAACTCTCTCTGTCGCGTAGGCCAGGCCCACGCCTGAGGGCTCGGTTAAGCAGGAGGCTCTGTGACCACTGGAAGTGCTGGCCGCTGGCCACGGCGTTGGGGAGGGGTGCTCTCCGGGGAGAGGAGATCCAAGCCGCTCCCCAAAAGGTGGCTCAGAGCTCGGCCATCATTGGCCCGTCTCGTTGCTCAGACACAGCAGGGAAAGAGGCCTCAGGTGAGAGGAATACCCCACTGCCTTGGGTCCAGCCTGCTGCCTGAGGGGCCAGCACCAGAGGAGAGGAAAGGACATTGAACGGGCGGTCACGGGATCCCTCGCCCACTGGGGAACGTTTACGCCCACGCATGGGTCTCTTCGGCCCTCCCGCCCCTCCCGTGTGCTCTTTGGTTTGGCTCTCGTGCCCATTCGCTGGAGAAACGGCCCAGCCCATCCGCGTCGACGTTCTCCCGTCTCTTCGGGGGCAGAACCTCCAGCCCCCTGCCCGGCTACGCCTTTAGCCCCCCGGGGGGCGCGCTGCAGATCCAGCGTCTCTCCATTGAGCACCGCGAGGAGCTGATGGCGGTGCCTTCCTTCAGGTACACGCACTCCCCGCCCCCTCCGATTTTAAACCTGTGGGGGAGGCACAAAGGGACCGTCAGAGGCATGGGGGGGGGGGCGGAGCCCGACTCCCGGCACAGCCCATGGACACACACAGTCACGCCGCCCACCAAGGCCGCTCACTGGGGTCCCCCTCCCCCCGTCATGGCGTGTGGGGCAGTCACCCAGCCCTGCACCCCCATCCACAGCCAGACGTGACTCTCAGCCAGCAGGTAGAAGAGAAGGTTCATGCGTTGACAGGGACACAGCGTAGAACAGACTTGTTGTTACAGGAACTAGGAGCAGTGAGTACCATCCATCTTGGGGATAAAGGGGGCCCAGAGGCTTCTGCCTGACTCCCCAAGCCAGCTAGACTCCCCTCGCTCTCAGCCAGCTGAAAACTCAACTCACACCCCCAGCAACTGTTCCCAGCCCTCTAGGCAGCCCTGCCTCCTCCTTTATCCTGCTTCCTGGACCCAAGGTGTTATCTGCAGTCACCTGGTCCTCAGGAGGTGACAGACTGCACATACTTCCCCAGTGACTCATGCCCAGCCTTCCCAGGGAAACTGAGGCACGCACACACACACACACACACACACACACACACACAGAGTTACTCCAGGAGAGCACAGGCCAGTAGAATCACACACACACACAACAAAGCAAACAGTGTGACCACAGGGACGACAAGCGTCCCCACTATGTCACACACCTCTTAGCACGGAGGCGAAGGGACCTGCCCCCGGCAGCCATTAGCGACAGAGCTGGGCTCAGAACCCTGGGCCCAACTGGCTTGCAAGGGGAGGCTCCGAGGGAGAATATCCCCCTGGCCCCATGATCGGGGGCAACGTGAGAGCAGCCCCTCGCCCGCCCGCCACGGGCACAGCAGCTGCTGATGAGTGAGGTGTCTGAGCCGTTCCTGCCAGGGCAGCTGCGACAGGGTTAGCCCCCCCCCTCGCCCCCCCGGCCCCTCCGCGGCAAGCACGTACATGGGAGTAGTCAGCGCAGACGGACACACAGACGGAAGCAGACAGAGCCGGCAGCAGTACCTCCGACAGGGGTCAGTCAGCCACAGCTGCCAGGTTTCCCCCTGTCCTGGGCAGAGGCAAGAGGGCACCAGCGCCCCCCAGCCCCAGAAAGAGAGGAGCAACCAGTGACAGCCACAGCAGAGTCCAGGAGAGAGGGGCAGCCGCAGCACAGGGAGAGCAGCTGTTTGGCATGGGGGGAGGAGACAGACAGAGAGAGCAGCTACGTTAGAGCCCAGCACAGAAGGGCAGGAGATTTGCACCCCTCAGGCTGGGAAGGAAGGAATCGGCCTGCCTGTGAAAGCAGCAGAGACCCACAGCAGGAGATCCGTGCAGAGGGGCCCAACTCCATGACACCCCAGGAGGCGGGGTGGAGATCTCTGAAAGCAGAGGGGAATCAGCCCCACGCAGGCCTGGGAGCTGACCGCCCCCCCCCCCCACACAT
The DNA here is from genome assembly GCA_032595735.1 of Pelochelys cantorii. Taxonomy (NCBI): domain Eukaryota; kingdom Metazoa; phylum Chordata; order Testudines; family Trionychidae; genus Pelochelys; species Pelochelys cantorii. Next base: position 24,823,904 of record CM064345.1, on the reverse strand, counting down.
TGCTCCCCTGTGCCTCCCTGAGAGGCAGCGTGGGGGGCGGACGCAGACACAGGCCGCTGGCCGGTATCATGCCGGACTCAGCTTTCCCTGGCCAGCAATGAGTCCCGGCTCCGTCCACGTCCAGATCATGCTCTGGGAGAGGGAAGAACTCACCAGTTGTTGAATTCGGTGCCGTTCACCCATCGCCGGGGCTGGTCTTCCTCCCCCTGGAGGCCGATCCAGTGGTCATAGGAGCCTCTGTAGCGCAGCATGAAGTCCTGCAAGGAGAGCCGCAGGAAGCTGTGTGTGAGTGCCTGACGGAGGTCCCAGCCAGTGGGGTGAGTCTACTGGCCAACACAGGGAGCAGCCCTGCCCACCAATCCCGCCAACGCGCCGCTTCAAAGAGATTATTCTACAGGGACGTGATCTGGGGACCCCCAGGCCTTCCCAGGGTCCTGATTCTCAAGAGTGATAATTAGGGTGGGAAAATTTCCATTAACTGGCTAATCGAATAGTGGATGCAGTCTGCATCCACTATTCGATGAGCTGATAAGGGCGCCTCTGCCTTTGAAGTGCCAAAACAGCCCCAGGGAGAACGGGGCCAGCGGGGGACTCATGCGGTCCCCAGCTGACCCACGGCTCCCCGCGGTGCTGCTGCTTTGAAGCACCCCTTCCTCCCCCCTCCCTTTGCTGCCTCTTTCTGACAGAGGCAGCAGGGGGCGGCGGAGTGACTGGTCGACTAGCCTGTTGACTGTCCAATAAGCGTTTGCGTATCGGATAGTCAATTAGTCGTTCACATCCCCAGCGATCATCAGCCCCGCTCTGGGGGTCTCCCTTTGACTCCCACATCCTGAGACCCATCAGAAGGGCCTGAGACGTATCAAACACGCCCCCGTCTAACAGCCCCAGGACTCAGGGACTAAGGTGAGGCCCAGGGGAAAGCAGTCGAGCTGGTCTTAGGGAATCTGTGGGGCAGGGAGCGGTGAGAGCTCAGGCTGGTGGATGGGGAGATGCTAGCAGATGGGGGGCCAGGGAGCATGGAGGTGAAGGGGCTGTGGTAGCCATGGCTGGGGGGAAATGGGTGGGGGGAGGAGATCTCAGTGCCTGGGGAACTGGGGAGTTGCTGGAGACAGTGAAGTGTTGACCGGGATGGGCAGAGTCTCATGGGTTGCTGCCATGAGTTTGGAAGCCGGACGCCTTCCGCACAGACGTGGCTGGAAACACTGAGCCCTGGGGGCATGACTGCGCTGCCCCGGACCCGGCCCAGCAATTCCCAGCAACCCATGGGGCGGAGGGGGAGAGGGGGTGATGGCCAGACACCAGCCCCGATTCATGGTTTTTGTGTCCGAGAGGGGAGAAGAGCCAAGTGCAGGGAGCGGAGGCTGAAGGACAGACAGCCTGCCCCGGGGAGGGAGCTGGCTGTGCCCACAGGGCTGGGGGTCTGCCCGGGAGAGGGGCAGTTAGGTCAACACAGGGCTGGGATGCAGCCCGGCCCCCATTGCTCCAGCTCCCACCCCACCCCTTGGTCTGACCCCTGGCATCGTTGCAGCCTCAGCCCCCCCGACCCATCGCCGCTCTCGGGACTCACCAGCTCCTGCGGGGTATTGATCCCAGCCAGGGAGGCCCCCAGGGCAGAGCAGCAGCTCCGGCTGTCGGTCCAGTTCCCTTCGGCCTCGGAGAAATAGTAGCATTTCCCCTGGAAGCCGACCCAGACCCCGGAGCAGGTTACAGGGGCCCTTGACGCAACGTCTGGGCCTGAAAGAGAGGGTGAGATGTTCCCTGTTCCCCCCTCAGGCAAAGAATCCTCCCCTCCCCCCCCCAAGTCAGGGCAGAGAGCCAGGACCCCACATCGGAGCCAGTGACTCTGGGCCCAAGACAGACCCCACCCCCTGATCCTCCATACGGACCAGGACGCAGGATTCCTGGGGTCTCAACCCCCCGTTCTTGAAAGCCATCCCCATGGGGCCCCTCGGTAAGGAGGGTACAGTCCTGCCATCCCTGGGGCGGAGAGAAGTCACCTGGGGGCAGAACCATCCTCTCACTTTCTGCTGGGAGGGGGTGGGGAGAGCTGGCAATACAGAAGGGAAGGGCCTAGCTCGAGATGATGGGGAGTCAGCAGCCGGGTTGCAGTCAGAACCCAGGAGACCTAGCAGCCAGGCTGCCTCCCCAGTCTGAGTCAGGGAGCCAGGCCCTGGTGGAGGGGAGGGGGGGGAAGGAGCCAGGGGGACCATGGCCGTGGCTGAAACAAAGGTTTGCGTGGGGCAAATGGACAATCACGGCTCACACCGAGCAGCCCGGACAGCGTCCGTTGCGTGTCCCAGCGGAAGCGGTTCCTAGCCGGGGGGGGCTTCTTAGTTCCAACGGTCGAGCGGGTTTAATGCCCAGCTGTGCGGCAGTAAGAGAGCCCCCGTCCCATCCATGGGCTACCCCAGCCTGCTCAAAGACACTGCAGAGCCTGCCAGCCTGGACCTGGGAGTTGTCCCCGTGAGGGGAGGGTGCAGGAAAGGCCGGTGTCACGCCGAGCAACGCTGGGCGGGGGAGCCCGAGAGCTTGGAGTGGGAATTCAGATCAACCCACTGACCTTGGGGAGGGGGTCCGAGCTTCACAGAGGAGTGATGGTCGCTGGGACAGGGAATCGGAACCACATTTCCTGGGGATCCTTCCTCAACCCGCTGCTGAGGTGCAAGGCCGGGAGGGGAGAACACACCACGGAGGGGGGAGCACAGAGGAGGGCAGGCGGGGAGGCGGGGAACTCACCTGCCAGAGCGATCGCCAAAGCTATGCTACAGCAGAGGAAAAAGGCAGCCACGGCCCATGCGAACGTGGCCGATGCTAACATGGTTCTGAAGAGAGACCGACAGCCTGAAAGAGAAGCCACGGACGCCCGCAGGGCGGGGAGAGCACGTTAGTGGCCAGAGCAGACGCAGAGCAGGGATTCATTTGCACCGCTGGAATGCACATACTCTCACTTGTTAGGGATGGGAAAGGTCTACTGGTGGGGGCTGGAGCAGCTCCCAGCCTGCCAAGGCAAGGATGCTCCGATTATTCGGAACAGCCCCTGTCTGCTGTGGGCCCGGCTGCCCTGCAGCCAGAAGCTGCTCCAGCCCAGCCTCAGCTGGCTGGGGGGGGGGCACTCCAGCCCCAGGCCCCCACCTGACCCCCCGTCAATCAGTTAACCGTCAATCAGTTAAACATAATGGTTTTTAGCCAATTAACCAGTTACACAGGATTTTACATCTCTAGCACTCATGCGTGGATATTGGCTAGAAACCGTCCAGCAAGTTCCATGGGTCTCGGCTCCTGGCAGAGGATAAACGGGGCTAGTTAATCCCCCCTCTTTCAGCCCAGATTCTCCGGGAGCATCGTAAGGGTGACCAGCTCCCTGCCATCGGGGGAGCCGGGATGGGAACGGATCTGCCGCTCCCCTTCTCTGTGGTCTGTGCTCTGAGCGGTGTCCAGGCCGGAGCCTGCATGCCCAGCTCCTCTGCCTTCAGCCTGGCAATGCCCCCACCCCTCTCTCCATGGGGTGAGGAGAAAAATCTACTCTTTGCTCATGTGACATTTCAAGGCGAGCTCCCCAGAGAGCTGGGAAGGTGCCGCAGCGCTGAGGCTCCAGGTGCACTCTGAAAAGTGAAAGAGCAGGGACACGGGCTCATTACCTGGGGAACAAGCCCCCTGTGCAAATCAAACCCAGGCACTGAGCCAGCAGGGGGTCGGGACAACAACCGCCCTCCTTCTCCCCCCCGCCTTCTCCAAATGCCCGGAGCCACGTTTTCAGAAGGCCCAAGAAAGCCACGCTTGAACACGGCCTGTGGACAGAGACTGCCTAAAAACATAAGAGCAGCCATACTGGGTCAGAACAAAGGCCCATCAAGCCCTGTGATGGACAGGAGGAGTGCTAGCCAGCACCAGGTGGCTAGAAAATATATTTCTAGGTACAGCCTAGATAGTGAATGGGGCAGGAGGAAGGGGGTATGTAGATTTTACGCAGAGAAGCTTAACCAAACAACCCAACCAAAGGAAAATACCCTGATCACGACTAAACATACATTCCCCTATCTATTCACGATCCATGCTGATCCATACTTCAAGGCCCAGTTCACTCTCATGCCCAATATTCCTTGTAGGCATGGGAATTCTGATTACTGCATGTTGCTCCCTCCAGCCCTTAACTTAAGAGTTGTTAGAGAAGAAACAGGCGACCCAGGAGCAGGTGCGGAAAATGGAACTGCTTTATTGCCCACGCACGTTTACCTTGGACATTCACCCCAACGTCCAGTAGCAACAATTTGGCACCAATTACCCCCTTTTATCTATGTTAGTATGTTAATTCACATGTCTATCACTACTTTCCCTCAAACCTTAGGGTATGTCTACACTAGCCCCCTAGTTCGAACTAGGGTGGCTAATGAAGGCATTAGAACTTGCAAATGAAGCCCGGGATTTAAATATCCCGGGCTTCATTTGCATGTTCCCGGGCGGGCGCCATTTTTAAATGCCCCGTAGTTTGAACTGACTGCCCGCGGCTACACGTGGCAGTCAGAAGTTAATCCAAACTAAGTCCTTAGTTCAGATTAACTGTTACACCTCATTGCATTTTTACTCCCGGCCTTCATTTGCAAGTTCGAATGCCTACATTAGCCACCCTAGTTCGAACTAGGGGGCTAATGTAGACATACCCTTACTTAGTAATGTTAACTCCCATACCATGAGTATTAATAAGCAGGTGATGAATATTATTATACCCGCCCCTAATTTAATTAAAACAATCTGTGAATAGTAATTAACACGTTCATTTTTTTCCACTACTAATTTTTTAGTAATTATTTTACACTACAAACTTTTTAAATTAGCAGGTTACAGAGATCACAAGAAAAGTAACCCTGAAATATTTGATACAGAGCTAGTGAGGGTAAGTAAAAGACACAACAAAAAAGAGCAGCTGCATGCTTACCTATTTTTTTAGGCTGCAAAAACAAAGGGAAAGAGCATATATATACATCAGAAAGGATAATATCTGCTTTGGCTGGACCCTAATCTGTCTTTCCAGACTGCAGAAACAAAGGGAAAAAATATGCTTAAGGGCAATTCCTGCTGTGGCTGACCCCTTACCACTCTCCCAGACCCCTATTAATTTTTATATATCCCAACAAGAGTCTCGCAAAGAGAAACAGCAGCAGGTATATACATACCATTCAAATTTCAACACTCTTTCCCACTGGTTCTCCTTGCTTCCTGCCAACACCCCCACTAGCTACCTGATGCTACGTCTACACTGCAGCCTGTGTCAGAGGAGGCAATGTAAATGAAGTGCTCATTAGCATTTCTCATGCTCTCTTCCGATCCATTTTGCGGAAGAGGCTTTTGTGCAAAAAACACAGAGTATACAGGGCCATTTTGTGCAAAAAAACAAAAAAAAACCCTTTTGCATAAGAACCCTTATTCCTCAAAAAAGCAAGTAGACAGGATCTTGCACAAAAGGGTTTTTTGCCCTGTCTACACTGAAGGGGTTTTTTTTGTGCTAAAACCTCTTTCAAAAAACAAATCAGAAGAGACTATGCAAATGAGAGCGTGAGAAATGCTAATGAGCGCTTCATTTGCATTGTCTCTGGCGTCAAAGGCTTCAGTGTAAACATAGCCTGAGTGTAACTCTTAGTCACTGGGTGCTGGCCAGCCTTCCTCCTATCCATCACACCCCCCACAAGTCAGAGATGGTGCAGTTACAGGCACAGGTCGGGTAACCGCGGACAGGTGCTGATTGGGGCGATCCCAGCTTTGATACCTGGGCAAATGCAAGGAGACAAACCCATAGTGGAAGCAGATATTGCAAAGGCCAGAGTGTGCCTGCCCCCTGACCAGGAAGTTGGGATTACCTGGATTTTGCTCTCTCCTTGCATCTCCATTGCCACAGGAGACCATCAGGGACAGCTGCTCTCCTTGAGGATTCTTGCCAGATTCCGTCTCTCCACCTGTCTCAGGGTCCCCATTACAGGTGGGTTGCCCCTCACCTTGTGGACTCTGCTCAAGAGCGTCCACTGTTTCCTCCATCTCTCTGCCAATGCGACACTTCTCTGCGGCTGGAGCGAGAGTCGCTTCCCCCGGACGGGAAGGTGGCCGCACCCCGATTTTTCTCCCTCTGCGGCTTCTGCAGGAGCTGAAAGCCAAGGGGTCATGCTTCAGTCAGTTCATGTCTTTAGGGGAAGCTGCTGCTTGGGGAGGCGAGTTACCCAGCCTGTGGCCCTGCCCCTGCTCCTGAGGCCTCACCCCCAGCTCTCCAGGCCCCACCTCCTCCCAATTATCCCTCCCCCACTCCGCTCACCCTTCCAGCCAAATCCCAAAGGTAGCAAATCTTCTCTTACTCTACCTATACAATTTTTTTTTTCCTCCGGGATGACAGAGTGACATCATGCCACTCGACATCCCACAGCCCCTCCCCCCTCCCCTTTGCCTCCCTGATGCTGGGGAGGAGTGTGGGCCCAGAGAGTCCTCTCCCCCCGCCCCATCAGCCAGAGGGATGAGCATGGGGGAGCCGGGGCCAGGGCTGCACGGCCTTTCCCCTTTGTGGGGGAGATGACCCGGAGGCCTTTTCCCATTGCACGGGGGCGGACCCCAGAGGCCTTTCCCCCTCGGGGGCGTCAACTAGCCATGGACCAGCCCAGCCTTCTGGCAGCTGCAGGGAGAGAGTCGGCATGGCCTAGGCCCATCCCCTCCCAGCACACAGGGGGAAAGCTGGACCTGACCCCCCTCAGTGGCAGGGGGGAGGCAAGGAGTCCCTGGGGGGTCAGGTGGCAGTGGGGAAGAGAGGTGGGCGGCCTCAGGGCTGGTCCCTCCCCAGAGGCAGGGGGAAAATCCAGTGCCGGGGTGGCCTCTGACACTCCCTGGTGGTGGGGGAGAGGGGCAGAACCGCCAGGGTTTGAGCCAGCCAGACACATGCCGTGGCCCGGCCCAGCTGCTGGGGTTAGGGTTAGACCACGGTGGGGAGGGAGAGAAAGGGCCAGGCTGGCAGATGTGGGGAGGGAGAAGGGCCCCGGGCCGACATGGCCACAGCCCAGCCCTCCCTGTTGGCCAGGGGGAGCCAGGGTTCCCAACCCCCCACAACGGGGGGGGGAGCGTAAGTGCAGCCCCCCTAGTGACATTTAAAAATAACACCCACACTCTAAAATTTCTTCCTAAAGAAATTGGAGCATGTTTTCCAGTGCATGGTGGATTGTGAAGACAAGACATGCAGAAGGTACCTACTTTTTTTATTTCCAAATGTCAGTCACAGGGATTTCTGATACACCCTGAAGTTGGCCAGAGATTTATTTGCAAAAACTTTGTGGGGCAGGCAAGTCAGCTGTCCTGCTGAATGCAACATTCCATAGGATGCAATACCGGACACAGCTCCTCCTGGTTTACATTTTCGTAGTCAGTATTTCCAAGCTGATTTTATATTTTAAACGTACTCTCATGCCTTCACAAAGTAGTCATTCCAGATCGTTTCAGTGCATTAAACATGTAGTAAAGACATTTTAACGATTGGGGCAGGGCCAACGATTAATCAGCCAGAATTGTTTCACATGTTAAGAACAAGGTTCCAACAACACACCTCCTGGCAGACTCCAGACTCCAGCTTTTTATGCCTAACCAGCACAGAGTAGAGCGGAAGAATGACTTCTCGTGTCTTGCTCACAACACGCCTGTTAATGCATCCCAGAATCATGTTTGCTTTTTTTGCAACAGCGAAGTGCAGGGACCCACCAGCTTCCCTGAGGGACACAGTGGCTTTGAGAACTCTAAGATAATAGAGGCCACTTTGAGAAAGGGACCATTCTTCTGACAAAGTCTGTTATGAAAAATAACCAATGACCCTAAATGCCTTGTTCTGGTCAAACAAACCAGCTGAAAAGGAACAGTAATGGGACCCTATGTGCAGGGTACTTTGTGTTTCGGAAAGAGCAAACAGAAAAGGGAATCAGATGATCCATCCTCTGTCCTACTCCCGGATTCTGGCAAACAGATAGGGGTTGCCAGGCGTCTGGTATTGGTATTTGCGACCTCTGCCTGGTTTTTTTTTTTTTTTTAAAAGGAGAAAATACTGGACATTTTCTGTTTTTCGCAGACGAAAGGCTGCTTGGGACATTCTTTTGCTGCCATGTCTGGCGGGGGCAGGGAGCGTGGGGGGTTTAAAGGCACAGTGACTCTTTTTGTTGCGTTGTGTGGCTTTTTTTTTTTTTTTGCTCAACCAATTTTTTTCCCACCATGTTTGGTATTTTTTGTGAAAGTAACTGGCAACCCTACAAACATAGGCCAGGGATACTCGGAATATGGAGCTACTTCCCTGCCCACCCTGATGAACAGCCGTTTGAGGAACCTATCCTCCATGAACTTATCTAGTTCTTTTTGGAATCCTGTTACAGTCCTGGTCTTCACAACATCCTCTGGCAAGGAGTTCCACAAATTGACTGTGTGTTGGCTGAAGAAACACTTCCTTTTGTTTGTTTTAAACCTGCTGCCTATTCATTTCATTTGATGGTCCCTAGTTCTTGTTACATGGAGGAGTAAATAACATGCCCTTATTGACATTTAGAGACATGATGATATTTTCTGCCTTGTTCTCCACCCATTTCCTAATAGATATTGTGTCACCATTCTATCATTAAAAGGCTGTTAATCGGCGATCACAAGCAAACAATGAAACTGGTTTTCAGAGAGCACCCTTCAATCTAATCTAAGATCTCAAACAATGACTTTTCAGAGCAAAGTGGACTGATTTAAATCAAAGCTCTTTAAAAACCACCATCCACAAAACCTTAATCTAACCATTTATTTGAATCCTCTTTTGAATTTGTACTTTATTTTCCTAAACCGTGCTGATTAGAAATCATTAAAACATGCTGACTTGCAAGTAAATTTGGTGGGTTTTTGTGCTAGCCAGGAGGACAGACTATATCAGTGGTTCCCAACCTGTGGGATTAAGAAATTATACTATGATAAAAGATGGACCCAGCGTTACTCAGGTGCATAACTCTATTAAGTATTTTTTTAAATGAAAGGGAAAAGGGCATGATTTAAATGATTGTATTTTTCCAAAAAAAAGTGTTATTTTTATGAAGTTAATATTTATTCTTGATTTCTTTTTAAAAGGACTTAAAATTGGTCTGGTGAATTATTTTATTCATTTTTTACATGGGAATTCCATACAGTGTATTTTTTCCCCTTCATCCCTATAAACTCTTATCATTCACTCTTCTTTACCAAAAAGGGCTCTAGTCACTTTGGCTTCCAAAAATGTTGCCCTCTAATTTTCAAACCTTAAACCCCCTCTCTTGTGGCCTGTCAATATTGAGTAGATTTGACTCACTGGGTGTCATCTGCCAAGACATTGGTTATTTTTCATAACAGACTATGTCAGGAAGAATGGTCCCTTTTCAAAGTGGCCTCCAATATCACATTGTTCTCGAAGTCACTGTGTCCCTCGGGAAAGCTGGTGGGTCCCTGCACTTCAAGGAAACAGAGAGATGCAATTCTCAAAATGACCATGGAGTTAGGACCTGTATTGGCTTCTATCCCACTGAGGACAACAGGAGATGACACCACTTTGAAAGAGGGCAGCTCTGCCTGATGTTCTTTGTAACAGGCTGTTGTATCTGTCTCCATTCTGCAGAAGGAGAACATAAGAACGGCTGGGTCAGACCAAAGGTCCATCCAGCCCAGTGTCCATTCTGCCGACAGTGGCCAATACAGATGCCCCAGAGGGCGGGAACACAACAGGGAATCCTCATAAGATCCCTCCCCTGTCATCCATTTCCAGACAGAGGCTAGGGACACCATTCCTACCCACCCTGGCTAATAGCCATTGATGGACCTAACTTCCATGAATCTGTCTAGCTCTTTTTTGAACCCTGTTAAAGTCCTGGCCTTCACCACATCTTCTGGCAAGGAGTTCCACAGGTTGTGCACTGCATGAAGAAAAACTTCCTTTTGTTTGTGTTAAACCTGCTGCCTATTTATTTCATTTGGTGACCTCTAGTTCTTACATTGTGGGAACAAGTAAACGACTTTTCCTTATTCACTTTTTTCACACCAATCATGATTTTATAGACCTCTATCATATCATATCATTCCGAGGCATAAGGATCTTGTGCAAAAAGGGAGTTTTGTGCAAAAAGGAAATGTACACACTGTTTGCTTTTGCGCAAAAAACGCTTGCACAAAAACGGAACGAAAGAGTATGCAAATGAAGCGCGAGAAAATGCTAATCTGTGCTTCATCTGCATTTCCTCTTTCAGCAAAGCTCGTAGTATAGCCATAGCATAAGGCTACATCTACACTTCATCCCCCTTGCACAAAAGCCTATGCAAATGAAGCTCAGATTAGCATATTGCCGCACTTCATTTGCATAATTAATTAGGTCCGTTTTTGCACAAGAGGCTTTTGCACAAAAAGGAGCCATCTACACAGCTCCTTTTTCCACAAAATCCTCCTCTTGCACAAGAGCCGTTCTTCCTCATTTTTTCAGGAAGAATGGCTCTTGCACAAAAGCCTCTTGTGCAAAAATGGCTCCAAAATAATTATGCAAATGAAGTGTGGCAATATGCTAATCCACACTTCATTTGCATAGGCTTTTGTGCAAGAGGGATGCAGTGTAGACGCAGCCCAAGGGGGAATATGATAGAAGTCTATAAAATCATGACTGATATGGAAAAAGTGATTAGGAAAAGTTATTTACTTATTCCCACAATAAAAGAACTAGGGGTCACCAAATGAAATTAATAGGCAGCAGGTTTAAAACAAACAAAGTTTTTCTTCACTCAGCACACAATCAACCAGTGGAACTCCTTGCCAGAGGATGCAGTGAAGGCTCGAACTTTAACAGGGTTCAACAAAGAGCTAGATAGATTCACGGAGGTTAGGTCCATCAATGGCTATTAGCCAGGGTGGGTAGGAATGGTGTCCCTAGCCTCTGTTTCTCTGGAAATGGATGACAGGAGAGGGATCACCTGATGTTTACCTGTTGTGTTCCTGCCCTCTGGGGCATCTGGTATAGGCTACTGTTGGCAGACAGGATACTGGGTTAGATGGACCTTTTGTCTGACCCAGTTTGGCCATTCTTATGTTCTAAGGAGAATCTTTCTGTTAAAATATATGTGTTTAGGCTACTATTGAATATACAAGATTGCAGCGATAGAAGTACATGGGAAATATAAAGAAATCAGAGAAGGCAGAGTTTGGACACCCAAACTTTAACATGTTTGCATTGCTTTTAATGGTCACCAGAATGGGGAATTCCTTAGATGTGTAAATCCCGTTGGAGAGAATTGCAACATCCCCATTGTAGTGTATATCCTCACCCATGCATTTGTGCTCTCAACTGCAACCCCATTGTTGGTTTTGACCAAGAATGGATCCAAGATGTTTTTTCCCACATGCTCAGCTTCCTGTCACAGGAGGAAGTCAGAGTAGAAACACATCTAAAGAGGAAGCTGCGGCCAGGCTCCTGCCCGCGGAGCATTGATCTTTCATCCAGCTTTCTTTCCCTGCTACGTAGCACAGCAGCATTTTAGGTATGTGATTGACAGGCCGCAGGGTGCAAGGGACTGTACAAAGGGAAGCCCCCCCCACTGGAGCGCCCTCTGGTGGCAAGCCATGGTATGACCATAGAATCACAGGGCTAGAAGAGACCTCAGGAGGTTATCAAGTCCAGCTCCCTGCCCAAGGCAGGACCATTCCCAACTAAATCAACCCAGCCAAGGCTTTGTCAAGCTGAGACCACTTGGCATGGATTCTTGGACTGGCTTCCTCCATAACAGCCCTTCCTTGGGGCTGGTTTATTGCAGAAAATGTCCCACAAATAGCCCAAAACTTAAGTCCCAAGTAACACGAGTCATTTCTCACTGAAGCACAAGCAGGCAGTAAAATTCCACGATCTCTCTTCCCTTGGCCCTCTATGTACCACATGTCAGCCATTTACTATAATGCTATTTGTAAGACCAAAAGTTCATCTGGCTTAGGATCCAGGCTTCCAACAGGGACCAATGCCAGATGCCCCAGAACAGAGGCTACGCATGGTGGCAGGGTGCACGGGGCTGCATGTGCACCCCCCAGGCCGGAGCAAAGTGTCGGGCCAGTTCATGGTAGCCCTCACCCGCCCCCTTCCCTGCTTCATTCAGGCATGTGGGGAGGGGTGGAGCAACGGCGGGACAGGGGGGAGTTGGGAAGGTGGGTGGGTGCCCCCCTCCCTCCCCTCCCAGGCATCCCCACTGCCCCAGAGGGAATGAACAGAAGAGGCAGCTCTCAAATGAGCCATCCCCTGTCACTCATTCCCAGCCTCTGGCAAACGGCAGCTCGGGACAACCCGGCAGAGGAAATAGATCCCGGCAAATAAGTCCCTATCTTCGTGCAAGTGGATCATCTAATTGGCAGCCAACATAACGAAAGCATCCTCCTGGCGGTATTAAAATTTCTTTGAGTTCATTATTACCCAGCCACCACAAAGAGCCCCCGGAAACCCCATTAAAGAGCCACTTGGAACCTGTCCAGCTGCTGGAAGCTGCAAGAGTCCGCAGTGCCTCTCAGCCCCACCCGCAGTAATTTCAGGCCTAATGGCAGAAGAGTCAATGGCCCCCCTAGGAAAGACGGGCTTGGCATCCCCTACAGTTGGGCACAGGGGGAACGTTCATGACTTCCCAGTCTGGGGCTATTTGTGTTTCTCCGGGTCATTTTCTTCAACACACATTTATCAACAACAGAACCGATAACTTTTCAGCTCTTTGTCCGTCCGGCTGCCTTTCCCATTTCCCTGGGGCAAGCTGTGGAGCGGCTCTGGAATGCAATTTTTCCCTCAGACACCACTCACCTCCTCCCTTATTATATCACAAAGGTCATTTCTTCCCCTGCGCCTTTAGGAAGATGAGGCAGAATAAACAGCAGTTTCTTTAACCTGAAAGGTCTGTGTCTGGAACCTACCATGCAATATCTCAGCATTGAAGAATTCCCTCTCCCCTTCCTTGCCCAGGCCAGGGGTAACCAGATGCCCTAGTAACCAGCTGAGATTTTAAAAAGGCCTTTCAAGACAACTGGGTGGGAGGGGGAAGGTAGGAATGTGTCAGAAAAGCAAATGTCTCAGTGGGGAACCATTCCAGCTGGTATTATTTATGCATTTGTATTCAAGTAGCATCTCTGGGTCCCCAATGAGAGCAGGGTCTGATTGTTCAGGGTGCTGTACACACACATGGAGACAGTTCCCTGTCCTACCAAGACTACAATCTAAATAGACAAGACAAAGCAAGGACGGATGTCCCCATTTTACAGAGAGGAAACTGAGGCCCAGAGAGATTCAGTGGCTTACACAAGGTGGTATTCTGTCCCTTCTGTCCCCAAACTGAACACAGAGACCTAATTGTACTCCCAGAACCATCTCTCATCTTGGTGTAAAAACACTTGCCAGAAATCCGCATACACTTCCAAGAGAAAATCAATACCCTGAAAGGCAGTCAAATGGTTTGACTCAGTCCTAAAGTCAACAGTGGAAAAAAAAACCCAGCAGGCAACTTTTATGGCACACAATTATACAGACATAATCATGTCCACATGCAACACAATCCTTTGCATGTGCAACAATCCGAAAAGGAGGCCAAACTGAGGTTCCTTTCAAAATGCCTAAATTTAAGGAACACTTAATATAATGTTGCCTAAAGGTGAGAGCAGCACATGGGGAAAGCTCCCCATCTGTGCCACTGATTCACTGGGTTTCCTTGGGCAAGTCATTTAATCTCCCTGAGACAAACTCATGGTGACCCTGTGTGCCAGCCAATTTCCCACCTCACACATTAAGGAAAATCCAACTAAAAGTCCGGCTGAAACAGAACTAATGTAGGTGGGAGAGGGAGGGTCCCAACATTAACCGGTGACCTAAATAATGATGAGAGTTGCCTTCTTTGGGGGCATCACATTCATATTCAGAGATTCCAAGGCCAGGTGGGACCAGCCTCGAAAAGCTTTTAGATCTTCCTGTAAAAAATGGTCAATGATGGAGCCTCCAGCAGGATTATTAGAGAACATAAATGTACGCTCTGGTGAGAGTCCATCACTGGCCTCTTTACACAGTGGCAACATCAACCATCCCATCACCCCCCAACCATCTCCCAGCCCCAGCGACAATCCCCTCAGGGGGACCAGCCACGGGACCCCAAAAAACAGCCACCGGCCCCACATTGAAATAGCCTCAAGCAGCCCCCACCCCAGCAGTGTCACTCAAACACCCTCCCCTCCCTCTTCCCAGACACGCCCTCCCCTTTTCCACCCTGGCAGATCCCAGATAAACCTGATGGGGGCGGGGGAGCGCTGCCAGTGCCTTTGCTGCAGATGTTGGGACAGCAGCTGCTGTAGTGAGTTGAATTTCGACTCCCCCCCCCCCCCAGCGGTCCTGTGCCCGGCTCAGCTCTTTCCCCCTCTGCTTCCCCCCGCTCCGCCCCCCCCCCCAGCGGTCCTGTGCCCGGCTCAGCTCTTTCCCCCTCTGCTTCCCCCCGCTCCGCCCCCCCCCCAGCGGTCCTGTGCCCGGCTCAGCTCTTTTCCCCTCTGCCCTCCCCCCCAGCGGTCCTGTGCCCGGCTCAGCTCTTTCCCCCCTGCCTCCCCCCCGCTCCGCCGCGCCCCCCCCCCCCCAGAAGTCTTGTGCCCGGCTCAGCTCTTTCCCCCTCTGCCTCTCCCCGCTCCGCCGCCCCCCCCGCCAGCGGTCCTGTGCCCGGCTCAGCTCTTTCCCCCTCTGCCCCCCCCGCCCCCTCACCTGTCCTGAGTCCAACCCAACTCCTTCCCCTCTGCCCCCCCAGCTCAACTCTGCCCCCCCCCCCGGTTCTGTGCGCAGCCCAGTCTTTTTCCTCCTCTCTGCCCCCCCTCACCCCCCCGGTTCCTTTCTCCCAGCCATCCCTGCCTCGCTCCCTCCTCCCGGGCTACAAAGGTGCCGCGATTGTTTATGCTTCTCCCCGCCCCTGCCCGGCGGGCGCTAGGAGTTTGGGAGCGGCTTAAAAGGGCCCGGGTGTCCCAGCCGCCGCTGCTGGGACAAGCTCCCCCTCTTTTAAATCACCCCCCGGACAATTCCCCCCTCTCAGCGGGCATGCAACCTCCCCCCCCCCCCCAGCGGCCTCGGGCGGAATCAGGGACGGGCGGCCCCCCCCCCCAGGTGCAGGGCGCTGTACAGAGCAAGTGGCCACCCCGGTCCCGCGGCCCCCCGCGACCCAGCCTCCCACCCCGAAGCGCTCAGCACCCCCCGGTCTGCCCAGTCCCGGAGTCCAGCTGCCCTCCCAAAAAAAATCCCGGAGTAGGGGGCGATCAGAGCTCAGCCCCGCGTGGGTAAGAGCGATCCGCGCCACTCACCCCAGCCCGCGAGTCAGGGACCAGAGCCCTGTGCTGTGGCTGTAGCAAGCCAGCTGCTAAAACCTTTAGCGGCGGATTGGGCTGCAGAAAAAGTCAGGTCCCTGAGTCACACGCCGCTCAGCCTATTGAGTATCCCAGGTCTGCCAGACCCCGCCCAGGGGTGGGGAAAGTCCCCCAGAAGTGGAGTTTCAGGGGGCAGCCCAGTTAGTCTGTACAGGATAAACTTAAAAAACAACAAATGGCCTGGTAGCACTTTATACACCATCTACATGTTTTGTTAGTCTAGAAAGCGCTACCAGCCCATTCGCAGTTACTGGAGTGAAAGTACTGCTACCTTGGGGGAAAAAATGTAACTAAGCAGAAGTCAAAGTATCCTTCTGGAAAACTACTTGAGTAAAAGTACAAAAGTATGGAATCTGAATTATACTTCAATATCCAGTGGTAAAATGTAGCTGTCCTATGGACATCTATGGTTAACCACCCCATGGGGGTATGTCTACACTAGCCCCCTAGTTCGAACTAGGGGGCTAGTGTAGACATACCCAGTTATTGTAGGGCACCATTATTTTTCACACGCCCGTCTAGGGTACCGTTTTTGTTTGTTTTTTTTTCTGAAAGGAGATGTGCTGTGAAAAAGAGGAGAGAGTTCCTCCACAAGAAGAGGAAAGGAAGAAAAGCACAGGTATCCCAACATACCGGTATCCCAACATACAGGTATCCCAACATACCGGAAACGTGCGGCATTTCAGGGGTTGCGTTTTTCAAAAAGGGAGGAAGATGAAAACTGGAGTGGGAGTTCGGGGGGCAGGTGGCTTAGGGTAGAGGGTTGGGAGGTGGGGATTGGTCTCAGGGTAGGGGGGAGGTGCAGAACTCAGGGCCGGGGGGGGACTGGGAGGTGTGGGAGGGGGCTTACAGGGGCCACCTGTGTTGGTGAGAGCACTGCTGCTCGGGCAGTGACGCCTCTCGGGGGGGGCTGTGGCCTCCCTGCCCCCAATTGCCCTCTCCCATGGACTGCTGTCTGGGGGGAGACCAGACTCCAGAGGCTGTTCCCCCCGCTCCCTCCCCCCAACAGCCTGTCTGGGGGCAGCGAGGCTCTGGAGGTTGCCACCCTCTCCAGCCACCCTCTCCCCTTGCAGGCTGTCGGGAAGGTGGGAGGAGGGGTGGCGAGGGTCCAGTGGCTGTCCCTTCCTGCAGCACCCCCCCCTCCCGCCCCAGCTCACAACAACAGTTCCCGGGACAGCACAATCCAACCCACACAGGCTTCACCGCCTCAGAGGAGGCTTCCCGCTTCACAAGGCAGGACTAGTTCATTAGCTGCTCAGATGCAGAGCGAATACATTTTTCAGGGGTTGTAAATTAATGGGTGCCCTGCCCTTACCCGTCCTCTCTTGTCTGCAGGTGGGGGTAGGAAGTAACTGCACTAAAGGGATCCCACCTCACAACTTCACCCAGCCTCTCAGGGCATGTCTACACTAGGAAATTATTTTGAAACAATAACCCCCAAAATAACTATTTCAAAATAAGTGTTATTCTTCAGGGAAAGCAGGAGTTATTATTGCGAAAGAACGAGCCCCTTACTTCAAAATAACGGGCTTGGTAGCAGTGTTCTTTCTAAGTGTTTCCATCCATGTGTGGAATAAGTTTTGTTATCTGCACCGATGGATGTGCAGATGTGCACCACCCGTAGAAACACATGCTGCTGGCTCTGGGCACTGTGA
Source organism: Pelochelys cantorii (assembly GCA_032595735.1). Lineage (NCBI taxonomy): Eukaryota > Metazoa > Chordata > Testudines > Trionychidae > Pelochelys > Pelochelys cantorii. Next base: position 24,806,856 of record CM064345.1, on the reverse strand, counting down.
GCACTCTGCTAATCAGCTGCACAGCATTTGACTCTCTCCTGGGTGCCCGCACAAGCACTCAGCTTGGAAGGAACGCTGCTTGGTAGCATGGACGCTCTGCTTATTATTTCGAAATAAGGGGAGTTATTTCAGAGTAACTCCCTCATTTGGTCAGAGCTCAGAGGCCTGGGGGAGAGACTGGGAATTCTCCAAGGTCTAGATCTTTAGATTCATGATCTCTATATTATGCACAGCCATTAAAGAATAAAACCCACTTAGTACCACAGCCCGTAAACCCCTTAGCTCCAGCCCTAAGCTCTTCATATCAAGACTAATCATGGTGGGATCCCACAGCATGAAACACAGATTTCCTTTTGAGATAATAAAGAGCTTTATCTCAGGTTCTAAGTGGATCTCCTAAGCTCCCGGAGCACAGTGCCCTAACATTTCTAGCTCCAGAACTCTGAGCACACCTGTTTGTTGTGAACTGTGACACAGTCTGTATTTTGTGAGGGGCAACATCAAGAAAGAAGGGGGCATGGGGAGAGAAATAAATACCAAAAGCTATAGAGAGAAAAGTGCCCAGAGCTGGAGAAAAAGGAAAAAGCCCTTGCTTACCTTATTTGAATTCTCTCTTTCCAGCTCAGGGGTCACTTTGCCTGCTTTTAAACCCCGGTGACTCAGTTACCCTGGGGATTTTATTTTGCATGAGAGGAGGCGGAGCCTGCTTTTTGCACCAGAATTTTTTTTCCTGTCACTCGGAAAACAATTGGATTTGTCAGTTCATACACAAACTTACCACAGTATCACCAAGAGACGAGGTTTCCTCTTTCCTCAGAGCCCCCAAGGAGCCTTGCTTTAAACAAGTCTTATTTGGGTACTGGTTGTTTATGGGTGTCCGGTGGCTTTGCCTTCTGAGCCGTAGTGGGGGGTGGTAATTCACTCTGGTTGCTTTGTTGTGCTTTGGGGGATTCCTACTGTCCTGTGCTGTTCTGCAGTGACTTCAGTGTGTGTGTGTGTGTGTGTGTTGTGCCCCATGGGGGATGGGATCTTTGGGTGAGGATTCCTTAGGGAAGGCATGAATGGCCTACGCCTTCTGTCACCTGACCCTAGGGAGAAGATGTAACCAGTGATAACCAGATAACACCTGGGGCCACGGAAGCAGGACAAAGGAGTCGGAGGGGTTACCTGGAGGGCTGAGACTAGTGGCTGGCAGCGTGAGTTAGTTTTTCGGCTGACGGAGGGGGAGTCTAGCTGGCTAGGGAGGGAGAGGCAGGGGTTCTGGACCCCCTTATCCCCAAGATGGGCTGTATTGAACGCTCCTGGTTCCTGTAACAGGAAGTCTGGGCTACGCTGTGTCCCTGTGAACCAACAAACCTTCCGCTCTACCTGCCGCCTGAGAGTCCCGTCTGGCTGCAGATGGGGGCGCAGGGCTGGGTGACTCCCCGCCACACCGTGACACCTTTCCAAACTGCCAGCCTGGTCCTGCCCACACTCTACCCCAGAACACCTGCGGTAGGGGCACTGGAGGCAGAGTGTTCCTGCCCAGGCGCGCCCGTCTTCCCTGTGCCCTGGGGCGGCGGGGGCCACACCCCTGCCTCGCTTCCTGGTGCTCTGAGGGCTGGGGAGGCTGGAGCCACTTGGCCGCCGCCGCCTCCGACTGCTCCTGGGGCCAGGGAGGCTTGGGCTGGCTCATGACGTGGCCGCCTCCCTTCCCGCTGCTCCCAGGGGCGGAGAAGTTCAGGCCGTGTGGCCTCTTCCCTCCCGGCTGCTCTGGGTATGCTGGGGGGTGGGGCACGCACATACTTGCTCTTCCCTTCCCTGTGGTGGGGAGTGCGTGCACGCAGCATCCTGCTCCCCTTCTTCCCCTCCCTGTCCATGATGGGGGTGGGGCTATAGGTGGGTCTGGGGACCTGCCTCCCCCAACCCCAGCTTGGTTGTTCCCTTTGGGCACATTTATATTGTCAATTCGTTTTCTTTTTAGGCCTCTCCTCTGCTAGTACAAAAAGCAGCCTGTTACCACGTGTGTAAAGCACTGCTGTGTATATCTGCAAAGCTTCCCACTTTTCAGTGGTGTTGGGAAAGCTGCCTTTTTCATCCAGGGGCCCCCAGCCTGCTTCCCTTTCGGTCAGCTGGGAGTGGGAGCAGATATCTAGTGAGAGAGGGGTGGCCACTTAAAAAAAAATCTGTGTCGCTTAAAAAAAAAATCGATGGCAAATCCCACATTGAGACACCAGCGAGAAGCTTTGTTTTCCAAAAGTCCTGAGTCCCCTGCTGCTGAAAGTTAGGCTTCTTTAAGGGCTCTTGCCCTGGGTACCCAAGAACACGAGAACCGGTTGAAAACCTTGCGCAGGTTTTAGGGCTTTGGAAACCCTTCTTCCTTTCAGGTGCTACAGAGGCCTCGGAGCCAAAGCTCATGGAAGCCAAAGGAAATAGGGTGACTGATTTCAGCTGGCTGTGGTGTCAGGTCCTGAAAGTGTGATCAGTCAGGGGCCAGCCCCTGAGGTGAAGGGCAAGTCTCTCCTGAAATTCACTGGAACCTTAAATTAACTGGACACTTTCTCCCTTCCCCATGGAACGGCTTTATATCTGGACAGATTGGGTCACTGACAATCATGTGTCAGGTTCTCTGCAAAGGCTTTTCACTTCATTTACTGGGCCCCTTTCCAGTCCAAATAGCGAAGGACGGAGTTAAAGTTAGCCCAGAGGAAAATTCATTCAGTTTGGCTATAGGGTTTTGCCGGCAAGAGAGTATGCTAATGAAGCGCTCATTAGCATTTGTTGCGCTGTCATTAGCGTATTCTCTGCCTGAGGCTTTTTGCGCAAAAACAAGCAGTGTAGATGGGGCCGTTTTGTGCCAAAAAAACCCTTTTGGGCAAGATCCTTTATACCTCCTTTTTGAGGCATAAGAATCCCTGTAATGTAGACGTAGCCTTTAAGTCTACACAAGCTGTATTAGTTTAGAAGCACGGCTCCATCTCCATGCGTTGTGAAGTGAGGGGGGGAGGGGGGAATCAGCTCAGTAGCCCATGACATAATTTGGCTAGATACAAACCTCAGGATGTTCTCCATGTCTGACACAAGAGCCCCACAGGGATTCTACATGCACAGTCTTCCCCTAAAAACAGTTGTTCTATTCATCTCTTTCACGAGCTAAGCAGGCTCTTAACTTGGGCCCCATCCTTCTCTCAGTTCAGTCTTAGATATTTCCAGCAGGCATTTTAGGAGTCTCCTGGCATCAGCTGCAAATTTTGGTTCACTTCCTCAGATGCTGAAGAGTAAAGAAAAAAGAAACAAAAAGGATGCAGAGATGACAGTGTCTTTGTATCCCTGTATTTCCCTTTCTGTTCTCTTCGGCATCTGATAAAGTGAGTTGTAGCTCATAAAAGCATATGCCCTAATAAATTTGTTAGTCTTTAAAGTGCCACTGGACTCCTTGTTTGTTTTTACTATTACTTTTTTTTTGCTGTGCAAATACTTGTAATCAAAACATAAATATCAAGTTGAGTACTGTGATTTTCTAGCACTATTTCACTCATTTTATTCTGTTGTAATTAAAATCAATAGATCTGAAAATGCAGAAAACATTCAACATATTTAAATAAGCGGTGTTCTATTATTAACCGTGCAATTAATCATAATTAATTTTAATCTTGCAATTAATCACATTTAATGTTTTTAATCGCTTGACTGATCTAAGCAAGAGCATCTATCTTAAAATGAATCGACACTGACTCATTTTAAGAGAGATGCTCTTGCTCAGATCAGTCAGTGTTGTCTTTCGGACCACATTTACCAACAAAACTGTGTGAAAACAAGAGCCAGTGAGTCATTGGAAGTGTTCCCAGTAAACTCTACACTTGTGCTGCCACTCAGGAGAGATTCACCTGCCGCCCAGCTGACCAGAAGGGCACCCACAGCTAGGTTTGTGTTTCTAGTGGTGGTGCACATTGACACCTGCCTTGGTGCACACAAAAATTATTCCACACGTAGACGGAAAAGATGAGAGGGAACACTGTCTGTGACATAGGCTGGCTACATATGATTCAGAATGTTTTACATCATCGATGAGTCCCTCGCAATCACAAATCACCAAAATGCAACAATGGAAATTTACCAGGCTGGGCATGAAATGCTGCTGGTATTTAATACAGACTTCTCCATGTCCTTGTGAAAACATACTTATAGGAAGCACTGTACACCTAGAAAAAAAATTTAAAAATGCAACGAATAGTCTAGCAGTCCCTTAGAGACCCACAAAACACATGGAGATGGTGTCATGAGCTTTCGTGGGCACAACCCACAGTGTTGTGGAACTAGTGTGTGTATGTGTCATTGGGAGCTGGTTGCAGGGCCTTCGCCTTTCCCTCCTCCTCCCTGCAAATCTTGGTGCATATCCCCCTCTCCTCAGTGGGTGCAACAGGGGAGCTCCCATCTCCTGCAGTAGAGAAGGAGGCATCCATATCCACACCCTGCCCCCCCAGAGCTCTGCCCCTTTCCCACCCAGTCCTGCACGTACCTAGCGGTATAACTGTATGGCACTCCCATGTGTAGGACCACGCAGTTCAAGGAAGGGCAGCCATATTTTCCCAAAGGGAAAACAGGATGCTGCATAGGGCCGGATAAAGGCCCCTTGTGTGACTGCCCCTTCAGCCCTTCCTGCCCATGCAGAGCTGGCTAACCTAGTGAGGAGAATTTTAAACTAGGTTCGATGGGGACAGGTGAGCAAAGCCCACAGGTAAGTGGAGAACATGGAGACCTGGGAGATGGATTGGAAATGGGAGGGAGCATGGGCTATACTGGTAGAGAGAAAGGAGGATCAGGGCAAAACTGGGAGGCAAGGTCAAATCAGTATCTTAGATGCCTATATACAAATGCAAGAAGTATGGGTAATAAGCAGGAGGAACTGGAAGTGCTATTAAATATGTACAATTATGACGTTGGCATCACAGAAACTTGGTGGGATAATACACATGATTGGAATGTTTGTATGGAAGGGTACAGCTTGCTCAGGAAGGATAGACAGGGGAAAAAGGGAGGAGGTGTTGCCTTATATATTAAAAATGAACACACTTGGAGTGAGGTGGAGATGGACATAGGAGACAGAAGTGTTGAGAGTCTCTGGGTTAGGCTAAAAGGGATTAAAAACAAGGGTGATGTCATGCTAGGAGTCTACTACAGGCCACCTACCCAAGTGGAAGAAGTGGATGAGGCTTTTTTTAAACAACTAACAATATCATCCAAAGCCCAAGATTTGGCGGTGATGGGGGACTTCAACTATCCAGATATATGTTGGGAAAATAACACTGCAGGGCACAGACCATCCAATAAGTTCTTGGACTGCATTACAGACAACTTTTTACTTCAGAAGGTTGAAAAAGCTACCAGGGGGGAAGCTGTTCTAGATTTATTCCTAACAAATAGGGAGGAACTGGTTGAGAATTTGCAAGTGGAAGGCAGCTTGGGTGAAAGTGATCATGAAATCATAGAGTTCACAATTCTAAGGAAGGGTAGAAGGGAGAACAGCAAAATAGAGACAATGGATTTCAGGAAGGCGGATTTTGGTAAGCTCAGAGAGCTGATAGGTGAGGTGCCATGGGAATCAAGACTGAGGGGAAAAACAACTGAGGAGAGTTGGCAGTTTTTCAAAGGGTCATTGTTAAGGGCCCAAAAGCAAGCTATTCTGCTGTGTCGGAAAGATAGAAAATATGGCAAAAGACCATCTTGGCTTAACCATGAGATCTTGCATGATCTAAAAATAAAAAAGGAGTCCTATAAAAAATGGAAAATAGGACAAATTACAAAGGATGAATATAGGCAAACAACACAGGAATGCAGGGGCAAGATTAGAAAGGCAAATCATAGAACCATAGAGCTGAAAGAGACCTCAGAAGGTCATCAAGTCCAGCCCCCTGCTCTAGGCAGGACCAATCCCAACTAGATCAACCCAGTCAGGGCTTTGTCAAGCCGAGACTTAAACACCTCTAGGGATGGAGACTCCACTAATTCCTAGGTAACCCATTCCAGTGCTTCACCACTCTCCTAGTGAACTAGTTTTTCCTAATATCCAACCTGGACCTCTCCCACCACAACATAAGACCATTGCTCCTTGTTCTGCCATCTGTCACTACTGAGAACAGCCTCTTTGGAACCTCTCTTCAGGAAGTTGAAGGCTGCTATCAAATCCCCCCTCACTCTTCGCTTCTGCAGACTAAACAGACCCAACTCCCTCAGCCTCTCCTCATAGGTCATATGCTCCAGCCCCCTAATCATTTTGGTTGCCCTCTGCTGGACCCTCTCCAATGCGTCCACATCCTTTTTGTAGTGGGGGGCCCAGAACTGGACACAATACTCCAGATGTGGCCTCACCAGAGCCGAATAAAGGGGAATAATGACATCTCTGGATCTGCTGGCAATGCTTCTCTTAATGCAACCTAATATGCCATTAGCCTTCTTGGCTACAAGGGCACACTGTTGACTCATATCCAGCTTCTCATCCACTGTAACCACCAGGTCCTTTTCTGCAGAACTACTACTTAGCTGGTTGGTCCCCAGCCTGTAACAATGCTTGGGATTCTTCCGTCCCAAGTTCAGGACTCTGCACTTGTCCTTGTTGAACCTCATCAGATTTCTTGTGGCCCAATCCTCCAATTTGTCTAAGTCACTCTGGACTCTATCCCTGCCCTCCAGCGTATCTACCTCTCCCCCTAGCTTAGTGGGACAAAGGCACAAAATGAGCTCAAACTAGCTATGGGAATAAAGGGAAACAAGAAGACTTTTTATAAATACATTAGAAGCAAGAGGAAGACCAAGGACAGGGTAGGCCCACTAGTCAGTGAGGAGGGAGAAACAGTAACAGGAAACTTGGAAATGGCAGCGATGCTTAATGACTTCTTTGTTTCGGTCTTCACCGAGAAGTCTGAAGGAATGCCTAACATAGGGAATGCTAGTGGGAATGGGGTAGGTTTAGAAGATAAAATAAAAAAAGAACAAGTTAAAAATCACCTAGAAAAGTTAGACGCCTGCAAGTCACCAGGGCCTGATGAAATGCATCCTAGAATACTCAAGGAGCTGATAGAGGAGGTATCTGAGCCTCTAGCTATCATCTTTGGAAAATCATGGGAGACAGGAGAGATTCCAGAAGACTGGAAAAGGGCAAATACAGTGCCCATTTATAAAAAGGGAAATAAGAACAACCCAGGAAACTACAGACCAGTTAGTTTAACTTCTGTGCCAGGGAAGATAATGGAGCAAGTAATGAAGGAAATCACCTGTAAACACCTGGAAGGTGGCAAGGTGATAGGGAACAGCCAGCATGGATTTGTAAAGAACAAATCGTGTCAAACCAATCTGATAGCTTTCTTTGATAGGATAACAAGTCTTGTGGATAAGGGAGAAGTGGTGGATGTGGTATACCTAGACTTTAGTAAGGCGTTTGATACGGTCTCTCATGATATTCTTATCAATAAACTAGGCAAATACAACTTAGATGGGGCTACTATAAGGGGGGTGTATAACTGGTTGGATAACCGTACTCAGAGAATACTTATTAATGGTTCACAATCCTGCTGGAAAGGTATAACAAGCGGGGTTCCGCAGTGGTCTGTTTTGGGACCGGCTTTCTTCAATATCTTCATCAATGATTTAGATATTGGCATAGAAAGTACGCTTATTAAGTTTGCAGATGATACCAAGCTGGGAGGGGTTGTGACTAATCTGGAGGATAGGGTCATAATTCAAAATGATCTGGACAAATTGGAGAAATAGTCTGAGGTAAACAGGATGAAGTTTAATAAAGACAAATGCAAAGTGCTCCACTTAGGAAGGAACAATCAGTTTCATACATACAGAATGGGAAGTGACTGTCTAGAAAGGAGTACGGCAGAAAGGGATCTAGGGGTTATAGTGGACCACAAGATGAATATGAGTCAGCAGTGTGACACTGTTGCAAAAAAAGCAAACATGATTCTGGGATGCATTAACAGGTGTGTTGTGAGCAAGACACGAGAAGTCATTCTTCCACTCTACTCTGCGCTAGTTAGGCCTCAGCTGGAGTATTGTGTCCAGTTCTGGGCACCGCATTTCAAGAAGGATGTGGAGAAATTGGAGAGGGTCCAAACAAGAGCAACAAGAACATGAATGTCTAGAGAACATGAGCTATGAAGGAAGGCTGAAAGAATTGGGTGGGGGGACATGATAGCCATTTTCAGGTATTGAAAAGGGTGTCATAAGGAGGAGGGAGAAAACTTGTTTATCTTGACCTCTGAGGATAGGACAAGAAGCAATGGGCTTAAATTGCAGCAAGGGAGGTTTAGGTTGGACATTAGGAAAAAGTTCCTAACTGTCAGGGTAGTTAAACACTGGAATAAATTGCCCAGGGATGTTGTGGAATCTCCATCTCTGGAGATATTTAAGAGTAGATTAGATAAATGTCTATCAGGGATGGTCTAGACAGTATTTGGTCCTGCCATGAAGGCAGGGGAATGGACTCGATGACCTCTCGAGGTCCCTTCCGGTCCTAGTACTCTATGATTCTATGACACACACAGTCCCTTCCCTCCTACAGGTCAAACTTCCTTTGTCCGGCACCCTGTGGAGCTGAGTGGTCCCAAACAACAGAGTTTGCCGAACAAGGGGAGGTTAAGGCTCCCTACTGGGCTGTAGACTTTGTTCCCAGATGGGGCAGCATTCCCTGCTGCTGCCTTCAGCCCCACACCATGCCAGCCCTGACTGGGGATTCATCACCCCCCGCAACAGCCCCAGTCAGAGACTGGCCCCGCTGCCTCCAACTCCAGCCGGGTTGCACACCCCTCATGGCACCAGCTGAGCTGCGTGTCCAGCTGCCAGTCCTGCTGCCTCCACAGCTGGGGCTGTGCTCCTTGTTGTCAGGAGCTGCCAGGAGGGAGCACCAGCTCCGGCTTCCTGCTCGGAGAGCGCGCGGAGGAAAAGGGGCAAGGTGTGTGAAGAAAGCTGCGGCCTTCCCCACCGGACCCAGCTTGCAGAGAGAGGCAGAGCCGTTGGCTCCCACTTCCTCACGCCTTCCCAATCCAGGAAAAGCACAATATTTTTACATAGCGACTCTTGGGCCAGAGGGGTTTGTTTTGGCAGAGCGCATCTGCAGCATGGACAGCTTGAGGGTAGTTCTCCTTCATTATCCACTGTTCTTAATTATCCACTTAGATATTCAACAGAAATGATGAGGGGTTTGGAACGGGTCCCATACGAAAAGAGATTAAAAAGACTTGGACTTTTCAGCTTAGAAAAGAGGAGACTAAGGGGGGATAGGATAGAGGTCTATAAAATTATGACAGGTGTGGAGAAAGTGAATAAGGAAAAGTTATTTGCTTATGTGGCATAGTGGGGGTGCTGTCTGCTCTGTGACCCAGGGTCCCCCTGTGCTGTGATGGGAGATTCTCACTGACTCTCCCAAATGTGTATTAACCCAGACACCCAGGCTCAGCCTCCCAGGGAGGGAGACAGAGGAAGGAAGGCGGAGACCAGCACCTGGCTGGGGGGCAGGGCTGGAGGAGAGGGGAGTTTCTGTCTGGTATCATGGAGGAAGCAGCCTAAGGAAGGGGCTGGGATTTAGGGGCCCAGTCTCCCCCATCTCAAGGGGGGCTGAGGCATCCTAGGCCTGCCCCGTAACCAGATTACATCTATGCTTTGCCGTATCCGGAAGAAGCAATAAACTCCCTCTATTCTACTGGCTGGTGGAGTCTGTTCGTGCCACTACGGGGGTGCAGGAGGCGGGGGAACCCCGAGCCGCCGCCACAGCTTAGTCCCCACAATATAAAAACTAGGGAGTCACCAAATGAAATGAATAGGCAGCAGGTTTAAAAGAAATAAAAGGAAGTGTTTCTTCACTCAGCGCACAGTCAACCTGTGGAACTCCCTGCCAGAGGATGTGGTGAAGGCTAGGAGTTTAACAGGGTTCAAAAAAGAGCTAGATAGATTCATGGAGGTGACATCCATCAGTGGCTATTAGCCAGGATGGGTAGGAATGGTCCCTAGCCTCTGTTTGTCTGGAAATGGATGTCAGGAGAGGGATCATGTGAGGATTACCTGTTTTGTTCACTCCCTCTGGGGCGTCTGGCATTGGCCACTGTCCGCAGATAGGACGCTGGGCTAGATGGACCTTTGGTTTGACTCAGTATAACCATTCTTATGTTCTTAAATGTGGTGATAAGGAGCCACATCCCTGATATAAACTTATACCCGGTGCCATAAGAGTGTGATCATGCGGTTCCCAAGGTGCACAGTTCTGACAGGGATCTGTCATCCAAGGATTTGCTATCCAGGGGCGGGAATATCAAGAGGCCTCAAATAACAACACTTTGTAACACACCAATATAGAAATGACCCATCAGTACAAACAGGAATTACAGTGGGACGGTGTTTCCAGCAAGACAACTTCAGCTAGCTGAGCCCAAGGAGAGAAATAGCTTCTAAAGGACTCGTTGGACAGAGAGCGAGGGCTCGAACTGAGGTTTCCCTTTCAGCGAGGAGAACTATGGAAAGACAGTTCCATGAACAGTGGTTGCTCAGTGAGTCTGCCACCCTACCCGTGGGGAATTTCCTGAAAAGCAAGGAACAGATTAAGAAACATAACACTTGACACTTACCACAGACAGTTTACAGCTATACGTGTATTTGTGCATCTGTTTGACTTGATGAATGAGTAGTCCCACTGACTGGAACTACCCCTGTGCATCGAGTCACACAGGTGTTTAAATGTGGGACCAATGACGTAGGGGGTGCGTCTAGACTGGCAAGATTAGTCGCTTTTGCGCCAAAACTTGCCGCCTGTCTACACTGGCCACGAGAATTTGTGCAAGAACACTGACTTTGTAATGTACAAAATCAGTGCTTCTTGCGCAAATACTCTGATGCTCCCACTGAGGCATAAGCCCTCATGCGCAAGTATTCTTGCGCAAGAGGCCCATGTAGACAGGCAACGTTAATTTCTTGCACAAGAAAGCCCGATGGCTAAAATGGCCATCGGAGCTTTCTTGCGCAAGAGACCATCTACACTGGCACGGATGCTTTTGCGCAAAAGTACATCTTTTGGCAAAAGCTCATGCCAGTGTAGACGCTCTCTTGAGCAAATACTTTTAACGGAAAAACTTTTCCGTTAGAACACAAGAACATAAGAATGGCCGTACTGGGTCAGACCAAAGGTCCATCTAGCCCAGTAGCCTGTCTGCCGACAGTGGCCAGCACCAGGTGCCCCAGAGAGGGTGGACCGAAGACAATGATCAAGCGATTTGTCTCCTGCCATCCCTCTCCAGCCTCTGACAAACAGAGGCCAAGGACACCATTTTATCCCCTGGCTAATAGCCTTTTATGGACCTAACCTCCATGAAATTATCTAACTTCTCTTTAAACTCCATTATAGTCCTAGCCTTCACAGCCTCCTCTGGCAAGGAGTTCCACAGGCTGACTACACGCTGTGTGAAGAAGAACTTTCTTTTATTAGTTTTAAACCTGCTACCCATTAATTTCATTTGGTGTCCTCTAGTTCTTTTATTTAGAGAACTAATAAATAACTTTTCTTTATCGGCCCTCTCCACACCACTCATGATTTTATATACCTCTATCATATCCCCCCTCGGTCTCCTCTTTTCTAAACTGAAAAGTCCCAGTCGCTTTAACCTCTCCTCATATGGGACCCGTTCCAAACCCCTAATCATTTTAGTTGCCCTTTTCTGAACCCTTTCCAAGGCCAAAATATCTTTTTTGAGGTGAGGAGACCACGTCTGTACACAGTATTCAAGACGTGGGCGTACCATAGTTTTATACAGGGGCAGGAAGATATTCTGGGTCTCATTTTCTATCCCTTTCTTAATAATTCCAAGCATCCTATTTGCCTTTTTGACCGCTGCTGCACACTGTGTGGAAGTTTTCAGAGAACTATCCACGATAACTCCAAGATCTCTTTCCTGATTTGTCATAGCCAAATTAGCCCCCATCATACTGTACGTATAGTTGGGGTTATTTTTCCCGATGTGCATTACTTTACACTTATCCACATTAAATTTCATTTGCCATTTTGTTGCCCAATCACTCAGTTTGGTGAGATCTTCTTGGAGTCCCTCACAGTCTGCTTCTGTCTTGACTATCCTAAACAGTTTGGTATCATCTGCAAACTTTACCACCTCACTGCTTACCCCTTTCTCCAGATCAATTATGAATAAGTTGAACAGGATTGGTCCTAGGACCGACCCTTGGGGGACACCACTAGTTACCCCTCTCCATTCTGAAAATTTACCATTTATTCCTACCCTTTGTTTCCTGTCTTTTAACCAGTTCTCAATCCAAGAAAGGACCTTCCCTCTTATCCCATGGCCATGTAATTTACACAAGAGCCTTTGGTGAGGGACCTTGTCAAAGGCTTTCTGAAAATCTATGTATACTATATCTACTGGATCCCCCTTGTCCGCATGTTTGTTAACCCCTTCAAAGAACTCTAATAGATTAGTAAGACAGGATTTCCCTTTACAGAAACCATGTTGACTTTTGTCCAACAAATTATGTTCTTCTACATGCTTCACAATTTTATCCTTTACTATTGTTTCAACTAATTTGCCCGGTACTGAAGTTAGACTTACCGGTCTGTAATTGCCCGGATCGCCTCTAGAGCCCTTTTAAAATATCGTTAAAAGTATTTGCGCAAAATCTTGCCAGTGTAGACGCAGCCAGGGTGTATTCACCCTCTCCTTCCTGCCAGCCCTACTCAAGACTCCTCTCTCACTTACTGGGTGTATTTGAGACCCATCAAAGGTTAGTGTCTGCACTGCCTGGCACTTGAATAGAAAGGGCATGACATGTCTAAAAATGAAACAGGAAGTTTTTTCAGTGAAGAGAAACTTAAACAGGTCAGCATTAAGAGTTCAGATTCCCCCAAAGAGCCTGATTTCTGTATCTGCCACCAACATAATGAAATAAATGGAACCGCCCTCCAAGGCCTGGTCTTCACTAGGAAAATAAGGTGTGTCGATGGCTTGTTAAAACCCTCCTATCAACAGGGTGATTTATATGTTAACATGTTCATTGGAGGGAGGGAGAAGAGGTCACCCACCAGGAGGGGTCACAAGTTTTCCTTTGACTAGCAAATACATTAAAATACAAGTTGCTCTCTCTGTGCTAAGGTGCTAACACATGTTCAGCACACTTTTAGGCCAGGTCTGCATTGGGAGGCAAAGTTGACTTAAGATACGTGACGCCAGCTATGAGATTTTCATAGCTGGAGTCAGCATACCTTAAGTCATATTTCTGTGGTATCCCCACTGCGGGAGGTTGACGGGAGAAATTTTCGTCAACTTTCCTTACTCCTCATGATGCCGTGGAGTATTGGGGTCAGCAGCGGTGCTGTCAGCAGTCAATTTAGTTGGTTCTTATTGCACCCTCTAACTCAAACCCTGAAAGTCCTCTCTCCAGAGCTATCTCGGGGTAAGTGTAAACTAGTGATGTAAAATCCCATTTAATTGGCTAACCGCTTAAACACTGTGATTATATGACATTTAACCAGTTAACCAGAGGTGCGGGGTGGGGGAAGCCCCTCCCTTCCCCCCCCGGCCACAAGAGGCCAGAATGGCCAAACTGGAGCGCCTACCCCACTGCCGCAGACAGTGCCGCCATGGACAGGGGCTACGCGAGCTGCAGGGGGGGAGCCTTCCCCGCCAGCCCTGACTATTTAATCAGTAAGTCTCACCCATTAAGGTGAGGCTTACCGGTTAAACAGTTAACAGTTTAACTGCAGATATCCCTAATGTAGAGTTGGCTTTAGTTCCTAGTGAAGACAAAGAGCAATTCACCAACCAAGTTGAATGCAATGTTCCCTCTATTTTTTTCCATCCACGGGCAGAATAAATTTTGTTATGTGCACCAAGGCAGGTGCACATGTGCACCACCAGTAGAAACACATGGTGCCTGCTGTGGGCACCCTGCTAATCAGCTGGGCTGCATTTAAATCTCCCTGGGCAGCTCCACAAGCACTCACCTTACAGGGAACACTCACATACAGCTAATGAGACTAGGAAAGCAAACGAGTAACTGGTTAACCGGTGTCCGGCTGGGCCGGAGCAGCCCCCACCACTCCGCCTGCAGTGCGGTGGGCCCTGCCCAGCCCAGCCAAAGTAGCCCCCACCCACGGCATCATGCGGGCTGCTCCAACCCTGCTAGCCCCGCTGCAGCATGTCACGGGAAGGGGACTGCTCCAGCCTAGGGATATTAAAATGCGGTTACTTTCCTAACCAATTAGTTGGTAGTTGGTAGCGAGGGTGTTATGCCCCCAGGGGGCAAAGGCAAAATTTGCGCCCTCCCAATCACGTTACCATGTATCTGTTATTTATTTCTAAGTCAGCAAAAATAAGAACGTAAATGAAAAAAAAAAAGAACAAAATTTAAAAAGTTTCTTCTAAGCTTCCAACTGGCCCCTAAAACACCTGGCTTGCCCTGGGGCCCTACAACTTCTAGGCCACCCCCAGGCGCCAGGGGTGGGAAGTGGGGCTCTCGGGAAGGATTCTGCTGCATGTAGCAGGATGATTACCCAGCGGGCTGCCCCATGGTGCTGTGGGCGGGGGAGAAGGCGGGGCACTGAGCCGTGCAGCTCCACTAGCAAAGCCCTGCTTGGTTTCCAAAGGGGCAGGCTGCTGCTGCCAATAAACTGCTCTGGACTCACGGCTGCGTTTTCAGGCCAGGTCTGCTGGATTACACCCTGGGGGAGGGGGTGGCTGGCTGTTTTTAAAGCCCTCCCTCCCCCCAGCCCAAACAGGAGCGGAGGGGGACGGGGCGATGTGCTCCCCTCTGCAGCCTGGGGAAGAAAAAAAGAGACAAAAGGATGCAGAGATGTGAGTGTCTCCATATCCCTTTATTTCCCTTTCTGTTCTCTTCAGCATCTGATAAAGTGAGTTGTAGCTCATAAAAGCATATGCCCTAATAAACTTGTTAGTCTTTAAAGTGCCACCGGACTCCTTGTTTTTTTTCTACTATTACATTTTTTTTTATTGTGCAAATACTTGTAATCAAAACATAAATATCAAGTGAGTACTGTGATTTTCTAGCACTATTTCACTCATTTTATTCTGTTGTAATTGAAATCAATAGATCTGAAAATGCAGAAAACATTCAACATATTTAAATAAGCGGTGTTCTATTATTAACCGTGCAATTAATCATAATTAATTTTTAATCATGCAAATAATCACATTTAATGCATTTAATCGCTTGACTGATCTAAGCAAGAGCATCTGTCTTACACTGACTCATTTTAAGAGAGATGCTCTTGCTCAGATCAGTCAGTGTCGTCTTTCCGACCACATTTACCAGCAAAACTGTGTGAAAACAAGAGCCAGTGAGTCATTGGCAGTGTTCCCAGTAAACTCTACACTTGTGCTGCCGCTCAGGAGAGATTCACCTGCCACCCAGCTGAATAGAAGAGTGCCCACAGCTACGTTTGTGTTTCTAGTGGTGGTGCACATTGACACCTGCCTTGGTGCACACAAAATTATTCCACACATAGATAGAAAAGATGAGAGGGAACACTGTCTGTGACATAGGCTGGCTACATATGAATTCGGGATGTTTTACATGATCGACAAGTTCCTCACAGTGAGTCCCTCACAATCACGAATCACCAAAATGCAACAATGGAAACTTACCAGGCTGGGCATGAAATGCTGCTGGTATTTAATACAGACTTCTCCATGTCCTTGTGAAAACATGCGTATAAAGAAGCACTGTATGTCTAGAAAAAACTTTAAAAACACAATGAATAGTCTTGCAGTCCCTTTGAGACCCACAAAACACATGGAGATGGTGTCATGCGCTTTTGTGGGCACAACCCACAGTGTTGCAGAACTAGTGTGTGTATGTGTCGTTGGGAGCTGGTTGCAGGGCCTTCGCCTCTCCCTCCTCCTCCCTGCAAATCTTGGTGCATATCCCCCTCTCCTCAGTGGGTGCAACAGGGGAGCTCCCATCTCCTGCAGTAGAGAAGGAGGCATCCATATCCACACCCTGCCCCCCCAGAGCTCTGCCCCCTTCCCTCCCAGTCCTGCAGGTACCTAGCAGTGTAACTGTATGGCACTCCCATGTGTAGGACCAGGCAGTTCAAGGAAGGGCAGCCATATTTTCCCAAAGGGAAAACAGGACGCTGCATAGGGCCAGCCGAAAGCCCCTTTGTGTGGCTGCCCCTTCAGCCCTTCCTGCCCATGCAGAGCTGGCTTGACACCCCTACCCCGGCACCCTGTGGAGCTGAGTGGTCCCAAACAACAGTTTGCCAAACAAGGGGAGGTTAAGGCTCCCTATTGGGCTGTAGGCTTTGCTCCCAGATGGGGCAGCACTCCCTGCCGCTGCCTTCAGCCCCACACCATGCCAGCCCTGACTAGGGCTGCGTCACCCACCGCAACAGCCCCAGAAAGAGACCAGCCCCGCTGCCTCCATCTCCAGCTGGGGCTGCGCACTTCTCATGGCACCGGCTGAGCTGCGTGTCCAGCTGCCAGTCCAGCTGCCTCCACAGCTGGGGCTGTGTTGTCAGGAGCTGTCAGGAGGGAGCACCAGCTTCAGCTTCCTGCTCAGAGAGCGTGCAGAGGAAAAGGGGGAAGGTGTGTGAAGAAAGTTGCGGCCTTCCCCGCCGAACCCAGCTTGTAGAGAGAGGCAGAGCCATTGGCTCCCACTTCCTCACGCCTTCCCAATCCAGGAAAAGCACAATATTTTTACATAGTGACTCTTGGGCCAGAGGGGTTTGTTTTGGCAGAGCGCATCTGCAGCATGGACAGCTTGAGGGTAGTTCTCCTTCGTTATCCGTTGTTCTTAATTATCCACTTAGTTATCCAACAGAAATGATGAGGGGTTTGGAACGGGTCCCATATGAAAAGAGATTAAAAAGACTTGGACTTTTCAGCTTAGAAAAGAGGAGACTAAGTGGGGATAGGATAGAGGTCTATAAAATTATGACAGGTGTGGAGAAAGTGAATAAGGAAAAGTTATTTGCTTAGTCCCCACAATATAAGAACTAGGGAGTCACCAAATGAAATGAATAGGCAGCAGGTTTAAAAGAAATAAAAGGAAGTTTTTCTTCACTCAGCGCACAGTCAACCTGTGGAACTCCCTGCCAGAGGATGTGGTGAAGGCTAGGAGTTTAACAGGGTTCAAAAAAGAGCTAGATAGATTCATGGAGGTGACATCCATCAATGGCTATTAGCCAGGATGGGTAGGAATGGTGTCCCTAGCCTCTGTTTCTCTGGATATGGATGTCAGGAGAGGGATCGTGTGAGGATTACCTGTTTTGTTCACTCCCTCTGGGGCGTCTGGCATTGGCCACTGTCCGCAGATAGGACGCTGGGCTAGATGGACCTTTGGTTTGACTCAGTATAACCATTCTTATGTTCTTAAATGTGGTGATAAGGAGCCACATCCCTGATATAAACTTATACCCGGTGCCATAAGAGTGTGATCGTGCAGTTCCCAAGGTGCACAGTTCTGACAGGGATCTGACATCCAAGGATTTGCTATCCAGGGGCGGGAATATCAAGAGGCAGCCTCAAATAACAACACTTTGTAACACACCAATATAGAAATGACCCATCAGTACAAACAGGAATTTCAGTGGGACGGTGTTTCCAGCAAGACAACTTCAGCTAGCTGAGCCCAAGGAGAGAAATAGCTTCTAAAGGACTCGTTGGACAGAGAGCGAGGGCTCGAACTGAGGTTTCCCTTTCAGTGAGGAGAACTATGGAAAGACAGTTCCATGAACAGTGGTTGCTCAGTGAGTCTGTCACCCTGCCCGTGGGGAATTTCCTGAAAAGCAAGGAACAGATTAAGAAACATAACACTCGACACTTACCACAGACAGTTTACAGCTATACGTGTATTTGTGCATCTGTTTGACTTGATGCATGAGTAGTCCCACTGACTGGAACTACCCCTGTGCATCGAGTCACACAGGTGTTTAAATGTGGGACCAGTGACGTAGGGGGTGCGTCTAGACTGGCAAGATTAGTCGCTTTTGCGCCAAAACTTGCCGCCTGTCTACACTGGCCACGAGAATTTGCGCAAGAACACTGACTTTGTAATGTACAAAATCAGTGCTTCTTGCGCAAATACTCAGACGCTCCCGCTCAGGCATAAGCCCTCTTGCGCAAGTATTCTTGCGCAAGAGGCCCGTGTAGACAGGCAACGTTAATTTCTTGCGCAAGAAAGCCCGATGGCTAAAATGGCCATCGGAGCTTTCTTGCGCAAGAGACCATCTACACTGGCACGGATGCTTTTGCGCAAAAGCACATCTTTTGCGCAAAAGTATTTTCCGTTAAAAGTATTTGCGCAAAATCATGCCAGTGTAGACACAGCCAGGGTGTATTCACCCTCTCCTTCCTGCCAGCCCTACTCAAGACTCCTCTCTCACTTACTGGGTGTGTTTGGGACCCATCAAAGGTTGGTGTCTGCACTGCCTGGCACTTGAATAGAAAGGGCATGACATGTCTAAAAATGAAACAGGAAGTTTTTTCAGTGAAGAGAAACTTAAACAGGACAGCATTAAGAGTTCAGCTTCCTCCAAAGAGCCTGATCTCTCTAACTGCCATCAACATAATGAAATAAATGAAACCACCCTCCAAGGCCTGGTCTTCACTAGGAAAATAAGGTGTGTTGATGGCTTGTTAATACCCTCATATAGAGAGGATGATTGATATTTTAACGTTAGCTGGAGGGAGGGAGAGGAGGTCACCCATGGGGAGGAGTCACAGGTTTTCCCTTGACTAGCAAATACATTAAAATACAAGTTGCTCTCTCTGTGCTAAGGTGCTAACACATGTTCAGCACACTTTTGGGCCAGGTCTGCACTGGGAGGCAAAGTCAACTTAAGATACGCGACGCCAGCTACAAGATTTTCATAGCTGGAGTCAACGTATCTTAAGTCGAATTTCTGTGGTGTCCCCACTGCGGAAGGTTGATGGGAGAAACTCTGTCTGGTTTCCTTACTTCTTGTGATGCCGTGGAGTACTGGTATTAGCACGGGGTGCTGTCAGCGGTCAATTTAGTTGGTTCTTATTACACCTGCTAAATCAAACCCTGGAAGACCACTCTCCGGAGGTAAGTGTAAACTAGCGATGTAAAAGCCCGTTTAATCGGCTGACTGGTTAAATACTTCAGGGGGTAGCCGAGTTAGTCTGCTACAGAAAAAAAACAACCAATAGTCTGGTAGCACTTTATAGACTAACAGAACATATAGATGGTATCATGAGCTTTCGTGGGCACAGCCCACTTCTTCAGATGGTCATCTGAAGCAGTGGGCTGTGCCCATGAAAGCTCATGATCCCATCTACATGTTTTGTTAGTTGGTTAAACATTGTGATTACGTGACGTTTAACCAGTTAACAAGGAGTGCGGGGCGGGGGAAGAATGGGGTCAGAATGGCCGAACTGGAGCACCTACCACACTGCCACAGTGTGACAGGCTGCTGGCTAAGCCAGAGCTCTGCCACAGTAGCCTGGTTAAGGGGAAACAGCTGAGCAAGCCAGGCCTGCAGGGCTATCAGAAGCAGCTGAGGGCCCTACAGCAGGAGGGCTATATGAGGCAGATGACGGAAGTAGGGAGAGAAGAAGGAGTAAGGGTGTGGCTCGATGTGTTCTGGGGGGGCCCGAGAGGGAGAGGGAGGAGCTGGTTGTCTGGAAAGTAAACTTTGTAACTAGAAGGTGGTGGGAACTTACAATAAAAGCATGGGTGACTGCACGGGAAGGCTTGTTGACTGATTTGTGGACTAGCTGGTGAACCAGACCAAGGGGCCTGAGCAGGAACTCCACTACATGTGGTACCAGGAGCGGGGTACAGCACCAGCAAATGTGGTTGGTGGCCCAGAAATGGAGGAGATCCTGCAGTGGCTGGTCAAGCAGCAAGAGCAAGTGCAGCAGGCCCTGCAAAGTTTTCAGAGGCCCACCGTGCGGCAGGGCGGTCTTTGCTAACCTGGCAGGCAGAGCATTAGCAAAGCCTGCAGGAATTTATAAAGGAGCAGAGCAAGGTGCAACAGTGGCTCCTGAACAAATTGGTGAGTCCTGGGGAAGGAGCTGGTGCCCAGCCACCAGGCCAGGGACTTTGTAAAATGGGGCCAGCAGATGACCCAGATGTAAGTTTGAGGACATTTGAATGGGTCACCATGGGTGCTGGATGGGACAGGGCTACCTGGGCCCTGCATCTGGCAGGAGAGGCTCAAGCGGCCTATGTGGCCTTGGGGGATGACGAAGCCCGTAGCGATGAGGCAGTGAGAGTGGCCATTTTGGACCGGGTGGGTCTGTCCACAGAAAAAACAGGCTGAAGTTTTGGTCAGCTCGACGGACAGTGGCTGTGAGGTCCTGGGCGTTTGACCCAAAGCTACTAGAGTGGGCAACCCGTTGGCTGAGGCCAGAGGCACGGACGGTGCAAGAAATGCTGGACTCGCTTGTTCTCTTGCTTCAAGCCCTTCCGGAGAGTATCCGGGTGCGGGTCACGCACCACCAGCCAGACAGGCTTGATGCGGCGGTCATGTTGGTGGAGGAGTACGTCGAGGCGGAGGTACCCCGGAGGGAAGGCTGACCCTTCACGGACAAGGAACCAGGGAGGAAGCCGGAGGAGCCCCTTTCTGGGAAAGGCCCGGAGAGGAGGGAGTCACCTCGAGGAGCACCGGCGGGGGGGCTGGCACTATGACCTGCTGGCAGTGCGGAAGGCCAGGGCATAGAAGGCAGGACTGTCCGGACAGTATGGACCGTGGACATGTGGGGTTCTGTGGGGTGACTCAGGTGGGAGGACCTGACCGGAGGAGGAGTCTGCCCGCTGTCCCGATCCGAGTGGGGGGAGAGGCCCAGCAAGGGCTAATGGACTCTGCATTCCTCCACTCACTCATACAGAAGGAGCTGGTGAGGCCACACTCGATGCTCCCTGGAGCAAGGGTGGCATTAGAATGTGTCCATGGGGACAAGAGGTCCTAGCCGGGAGTCCAGGTGCTGCTGGAAGTAAGAGGCCAGTTCCAGTGGAAGCGGGTGAGGGCAACAGACTGGTTACTGTACCCGGTGGTGGTTGGTCCCAATCCCGACCAATCGGCCACAGGGAACAAGAGGGGAGCCTCAAGGAAAATCAAGAGATCCCCCCCCCACCAAGGGAGACAGAGGCATAGCCATTGGTGCTACAGGTGTGGGGCACTAGGACACATTGTTGGGTGGGGTCCTAACCCGGGTGGGGTCCCTACCCTGTGGAGACAGAAAGACGGGAAGCGAGTCTGGCAGTACTGGGTAGCCCTACTCCCTCCCAGGGAGAGGAGACACAAGTGGACCGCTCCCCAGAGCAGCCCCCAGAAAAAGAGACATTCCCCCTGGTTGGGGAGGTGAGGGAAACTGAGGCACAGATGGTGCCGCTCAAAGAGAAGACAGACACTGATTCCCCAGTGCAGATTAGAGCTGTACTGGAGGAAGGGCCCCAACAAGGGGGTGGGTCGTGTGAATACCTGTGGGCAATGCCGGAAGTATATGGGCCAGGCCCTTTCCCCTGTGACTTTTGTGGGGAGGGGACAAAAGAGCCTCCTGGAAAAGCCCCGAGGGAGGGTTTGGACACAGGCGGGGATTTGCCCAGAAGGGACCCCCCTTCGTAAGGACCAGCGTGGAACCCCAGAGCAAGGGACTGCTCCCCAAGAAGGGCCCCAAGGGAAAAAAGGGGAAAAGCCACCCTCAGGGGCAGAGTGTTGAGGAGAGGCAGGCCCAAACCTGACACTTCATAAGGAGGAGGAGTGTGACAGGCTGCTGGCTAAGCCAGAGCTCTGCCACACTAGCCTGGTTAAGGGGAAACAGTTGAGCAAGTCCAGGCCTGCAGGGCTATTAGAAGCAGCTGTGGGCCTCACAGCAGGAGGGCTATATAAGGCAGATGAAGGAAGTCCTAGACTGGCCACAGCTCAGGAGAGAGAGAGAGAGAGAGAGAGAGAGAAAAAAAAAAAAAAGAGAAAAAAAAAAAAAGAAAAAGAAAAAAAACCTGAAACTGTCTGTGTGGACTGTCAATAGAAGGTGGTGGGAACTTACAATAAAAGCAGGGGTGACTGCACCAGAAGGCTTGTTGACTGATTTGTGGACCAGCTGGTGTACCAGACCAAGGGGGCTGAGCAGGGACTCTGCTACACACTATGGCTGCATCTAGACTGGCAAGTTTTTCCGCAAAAGCAGCTGCTCTTGCGGAAAAACTTGCCACCTGTCTACACTGGCCGCCTGAATTTGCGCAAGAACACTGACGATCTAATGTATGATCGTCCGTGTTCTTGCGCAAATACAATGACTCTCCCGTTTGGGGAAAAAGCCCTCTTGCGCAAATCTTTTTGCGCAAGAGGGCCAGTGTAGACAACTGAGAACCGTTTTGTGCAAAAAAGCCCCGATGGCGAAAATGGCGATGGGGGCTTTCTTGCGCAAAACCGCGTCTAGATTGGAACGGACGCTTTTCTGCAAAAAGTGCTTTTGCTCAAAAGTGTCTGTGCCAATCTAGACGCTCTTTTCCGCAAATGCTTTTAACGGAAAAACTTTTCCGTTAAAAGCATTTGCAGAAAATCATGCCAGTCTAGACGTAGCCAATGTCTACACTGGCAACTTCTTGCGCAAGAACATCTTGCGTGAGGGTTCTTATGCAAGAAGTCTTGCATAAGAAAACGTCCACACTGCCATGTGCGAGCTGTGCTTTTGCGCAAGAGCATCCATGGCAGTGTGGATGCTCTCTTGCACAAGAAAGCTCTGATGGCCATTTTAGCCATAGGGCTTTCTTGTGCAAGAAATCCCTGCCGAGCGTCCACACTGCCCTCTTCCACACTGCAGGCCAGAATCAGGTTAGAGATAACTAGGTTAATTCAATCAATAATACAAAAACCTATAGGAGAACACTTCAGTCTCCCTGGACACACAATTGCAGATCTAAAGGTAGCCATCCTGCATAAGAACATAAGAACATAAGAACGGCCGTACTGGGTCAGACCAAAGGTCCATCTAGCCCAGTATCCTGTCTGCCGACAGTGGCCAGCACCAGGTGCCCCAGAGAGGGTGGACCGAAGACAATGATCAAGCGATTTGTCTCCTGCCATCCCTCTCCAGCCTCTGACAAACAGAGGCCAAGGACACCATTTTATCCCCTGGCTAATAGCCTTTTATGGACCTAACCTCCATGAAATTATCTAGCTTCTCTTTAAACTCTATTATAGTCCTAGCCTTCACAGCCTCCTCTGGCAAGGAGTTCCACAGGCTGACTACACGCTGTGTGAAGAAGAACTTTCTTTTATTAGTTTTAAACCTGCTACCCATTAATTTCATTTGGTGTCCTCTAGTTCTTCTATTTAGGGAACTAATAAATAACTTCTCTTTATCAGCCCTCTCCACACCACTCATGATTTTATATACCTCTATCATATCCCCCCTCAGTCTCCTCTTTTCTAAACTGAAAAGTCCCAGTCGCTTTAACCTCTCCTCATATGGGACCCGTTCCAAACCCCTAATCATTTTAGTTGCGCTTTTCTGAACCCTTTCCAAGGCCAAAATATCTTTTTTGAGGTGAGGAGACCACATCTGTACACAGTATTCAAGATGTGGGCGTACCATAGTTTTATACAGGGGCAGGAAGATATTCTGGGTCTTATTTTCTATCCCTTTCTTAATAATTCCTAGCATCCTATTTGCCTTTTTGACCGCCGCTGCACACTGTGTGGAAGTTTTCAGAGAACTGTCCACGATAACTCCAAGATCTCTTTCCTGATTTGTCGTAGCCAAATTAGCCCCCATCATACTGTACGTATAGTTGGGGTTATTTTTCCCGATGTGCATTACTTTACACTTATCCACATTAAATTTCATTTGCCATTTTGTTGCCCAATCACTCAGTTTGGTGAGATCTTCTTGGAGTCCCTCACAGTCTGCTTCTGTCTTGACTATCCTAAACAGTTTGGTGTCATCTGCAAACTTTACCACCTCACTGCTTACCCCTTTCTCCAGATCATTTATGAATAAGTTGAACAGGATTGGTCCTAGGACCGACCCTTGGGGGACACCACTAGTTACCCCTCTCCATTCTGAAAATTTACCATTTATTCCTACCCTTTGTTTCCTGTCTTTTAACCAGTTCTCAATCCAAGAAAGGACCTTCCCTCTTATCCCATGGCCATGTAATTTACACAAGAGCCTTTGGTGAGGGACCTTGTCAAAGGCTTTCTGAAAATCTAAGTATACTATATCTACTGGATCCCCCTTGTCCGCATGTTTGTTAACCCCTTCAAAGAACTCTAATAGATTAGTAAGACAGGATTTCCCTTTACAGAAACCATGTTGACTTTTGTCCAACAAATTATGTTCTTCTACATGCTTCACAATTTTATTCTTTACTATTGTTTCAACTAATTTGCCCAGTACTGAAGTTAGACTTACCGGTCTGTAATTGCCCGGATCGCCTCTGGAGCCCTTTTTAAATATTGGTGTCACGTTAGCTACCTTCCAGTCATTAGGTACAGAAGCCGATTTAAGGGATAGGTTACAAATCACAGATAATAGTTCAGCAATTTCCCATTTGAGTTCTTTTAGAACCCTTGGATGAATGCCATCCGGTCCCGGAGATTTGTTAACATGAAGTTTTTCTATTTGTTCCAAAACCTCCTCTAATGACACTTCAATCCGGGACAGTTCCTCAGATTCGTCACCCACAAAGGACGGTGCAGATTTGGGAATCTCCCCAACGTCCTCAGCCGTGAAGACTGAAGCAAAGAAATCATTTAGTTTCTCCGCAATGGCTTTATCGTCCTTGATTGCACCTTTTATAGTTCGATCGTCTAGGGGACCCACAGGTTTTTTAGCAGGCTTCCTGCTTCTAATGTACTTAAAAAACATTTTGTTATTTCTTTTTGAGTTTTTGGCTAGCTGTTCCTCAAAATCTTTTTTTGCTTTTCTTATTACATTTTTACACTTGATTTGGCAGTGTTTATGTTCCTTTCTATTTATCTGACTAGGATTGGACTTCCACTTCTTAAATGATGCCTTTTTGTCCCTCACTGCTTCTTTTACATGGTGGTTAAGCCACGGTGACACTTTTTTAGGTCTCTTGCTATGTTTTTTAATTTGGGGTATACATTTAAGTTGGGCCTCTATTATGGTGTCTTTAAAAAGTTTCCATGCAGCTTGCAGGGATTTGGCTCTAGTCACTGTGCCTTTTAATTTCTGTTTAACTAGCCTCCTCATTTTTGTGTAATTCCCCTTTTTGAAATTAAATGCCAGGGTGCTGGACTGCTGAGGTGTTCTACCCACCACAGGAATGTTAAATGTCATTATATTATGGTCACTATTCCCAAGCGGTCCTGTAACAGTTATTTCCTGGACCTGATCCTGCACTCCACTCAGGACTAAATCAAGAATTGCCTCTCCCCTTGTGGGTTCCTGCACCAGCTGCTCCAAGAAGCAGTCATTTAGGCCATTGAGAAATTTTATCTCCGCTTCTCTTCCTGAGGTAACATGTACCCAGTCAATATGGGGATAATTAAAATCCCCCATTATTATAGAGTTCTTTATTTTGGTAGCCTCTCTAATCTCCCTCAGCATTTCAATGTCAGTATCACTGTCCTGGTCAGGTGGTCGGTAATATATCCCTACTGCTAGTGTCTTATTATTGGAGCATGTAATTACTATCCATAGCGATTCTATTGAACATGTTGATTCACTTAATATTTTTATTTCATTTGATTCTACATTATCTTTCACATACAGTGCCACTCCACCACCCACCCGGCCTGCTCTATCCTTTCGATATATTTTATATCCCGGTATGATTGTGTCCCACAGATTTTCCTCATTCCACCAGGTTTCAGTGATGCCTATTATGTCAATCTCCTCATTTAATACTAGGTACTCTAGTTCACCCATCTTATTAGTCAGACTCCTGGCATTTGTGTAGAAGCACTTTAAAAATTTGCCACTGCTTATTTGTCTGCCCTTCCCTGGTGCATTGGATTCCTTTGTATGCGGTTGTTTGTCTGCTCTGGCCCATGGTTTGTCCTCTCCCCTCCTCTCTTTCTGACCACAGCTTAGAGACTCTCTATCAATGGATTCTCCTCTAAGAGAAGTCTCCCTCCGATTTACATGCATCTCCGCACCAATCGGCTTTCCCCCATCTCTTAGTTTAAAAACTGCTCTACAGCCTTTTTAATGTTTAGTGCCAGCAGTCTGGTTCCACCCTGGTTTAGGTGGAGCCCATCCTTCCTGTATAGGCTCCCCCTGTCCCAAAAGTGTCCCCAGTTCCTAATAAATCCAAACCCCTCTTCCCTACACCATCGTCTCATCCTCGCATTGAGACTCTGAAGCTCTGCCTGCCTACCTGGCCCTGCACGTGGAACTGGAAGCATTTCCGAGAATGCCACCATAGAGGTCCTGGATTTCAGTCTCTTTCCTAGCAGCCTAAATTTGGCCTCCAGGACATCTCTCCTACCCTTCCCTATGTCATTGGTACCTACATGTACCACGACCACCGGCTCCTCCCCAGCACTACGCATAAGTCTATCTAGATGCCTCGAGAGATCCGCAACCTTCGCACCAGGCAGGCAAGTGACCATACGGTTCTCCCGGTCATCACAAACCCAACTATCTATGTTTCTAACGATCGAATCACCCACTACTAACACCTGCCTCTTCCTAACTGGCATTCCCTCCCCCTCAGAGGTATCCTCAGTGCGAGAGGATACCGCAACATCCTCTGGGAGGAGGGTCCCAACTACGGGATGGTTTCCCTCTGCTCCCATTGAATGCTCTGTTTCCTTCAGACTTTCATCCTCCTTCAGAGCACTGGGGCTCTCAGACTGGAGGTGGGACAGTACTACAATGTCCCGGAAAGTCTCATCAACATATCTCTCTACCTCCCTTAGCTCCTCCAGTTCAGCCACCCTGGCCTCCAAAGCCCGAACCCGGTCTCTGAGGGTCAGGAGCTCCTTGCAACGGGTGCACACATACGCCACCCGCCCACAGGGCAGGTAATCATACATGTTACACTCGACGCAATAAACAGGATAGCCCCCACTCTGCTGCTGGGCTTCTGTCTCCATTTTTCTAATGAATAAGTTTAAGCAGAAACTGGGATTCTTTTTAAACCTCTGGAATATAGATTATTATAAGAGTTGTTTTTAGGGTTTTTAAGAAGGTCAGAAGTCCCTAGTGCCCTCTAACCTCCCCCTCTAACCTCCCTCTCCAAACTCCCTGTTAGCTGTTCCTGTTCACAAGCTCCCTGGTCGCTGAGTCACAGGCTTATATAGCTCTGGTAGCCCCTCCCCCTGACTGAGGCTCAGCCAATTAACAGAGGCTTCTAGATTTCAAACCTTTCAGAAGCTCCTTCAAACAAACAAACCAACCAACCAAACACACAAACACAAGCTCAGCACACAGCAAATAACTCCCCCACACACAAACACACACTCCAGACAGCCACTTACCACAAGGGTCCCGCTTTTACTCCTCTGCAGCGAAAAAATTTCAAGACCAGACTTCAAAGAGAAACCGCTGAGCTGCAGTTCATCTTCAAGTTTGACACCATCAGCTCAGGATTAAACAAAGACTGTGAATGGCTCGCTAACTACAAAAGCAGCTTCTCCTCTCTTTGTATTCACACCTCCAGATCAGCTGCTAGAAGTGGGCCCCATCCTCCCTGCTATCTCTAGCCTGATTCTGGCCTGCATAGTTATACCTGCCTCTGGATATTTCCACTACATGCAGCTGACGAAGTGGATCTTTGCTCACAAAAGCTTATGCTCCAATACATCTGTTAGTCTATAAGTCCATTTTCAGAATGGACATGGGTAACTAGTGGTGTCCTCCAAGGGTCAGTCCTAGGACCAATCCTATTCAACTTATTCATAAATGATCTAAAGAAAGGGGCAAGCAGTGAAGGTAGTAAAGTTTGCGGATGATACTAAACTGTTCAAGATAGTCAAGACAGAAGCAGACTGTGAAGAACTTCAAAAAGATCTCACAAAACTAAGTGATTGGGCAACAAAATGGCAAATGAAGTTTAATGTGGATAAGTGTAAAGTAATGCACGTTGGAAAAAATAATCCCAACTATACATATAGTATGATGGGGGCTAATTTGGCTACGACAAATCAGGAGAGAGATCTTGGAGTTATCATGGATAGTTCTCTGAAAACGTCCACACAGTGTGCAGCGGCAGTCAAAAAGGCAAATAGGATGTTAGGAATTATTAAGAAAGGGATAGAAAATAAGACCCAGAATATCTTCCTGCCCCTGTATAAAACTATGGTACGCCCACATCTTGAATACTGTGTTCAGATGTGGTCTCCTCACCTCAAAAAAGATATTTTGGCCTTGGAAAGGGTTCAGAAAAGGGCAACTAAAATGATTAGGGGTTTGGAACGGGTCCCATATGAGGAGAGGTTAAAGCGACTGGGACTTTTCAGTTTGGAAAAGAGGAGACTGAAGGGGAATATGATAGAGGTCTATAAAATCATGAGTGGTGTGGAGAGGGTGAATAAAGAAAAGTTATTCTTTAGTTCCCATAATATAAGGACTAGAGGACACCAAATGAAATTAATGGGTAGCAGGTTTAAAACTAATAAAAGAAAGTTCTTCTTCACACAGCGCATAATGAACCTGTGGAACTTGTTGCCAGAGGAGGCTGTGAAGGCTAGAACTATAACAGAGTTTAAAGAGAAGCTAGATAAATTCATGGAGGTTATGTCCATAAAAGGCTATTAGCCAGGGGGTAGGAATGGTGTCCCTGGCCTCTGTTTGTGGAAGGCTGGAGATGGATGGCACGATGAGACAAATCACTTGATCATTGTCTTTGGTCCACTCCCTGCGGGGCACTTGGCACTGGCCACAGTTGGCAGACAGGCTACTGGGCTAGATGGACCTTTTGTCAGCCTCAGTACGGCCATTCTCATGTTCTTAAGGTGCTACAGGACTCCTTGTCGCTTTTGCAGACCATTTGTTGTTTAAGTTTATTTTAAACAGGATGAGACTAATACCTGAAAATTGGAGACTTCTTACAGGCCCACAGCCAACCACGAAAGCATACACTGCTTGTGTTCCCAGGGACCACACCAGACTGCCAAGGCAGACAAGGGATTAAGATGTCAGCTTGTTTTGACAGTTACCAGCATGTATCTCTTTAGTTATTTAGATTTCAGACTTAAACACCAGACAGGACCTGTGCTGAACACACACGTACAAAACACTAGGGATGTTAGATATCATATTGTTTATTTTTGTAATCATGTAACTAACAATTTTTAGCAGTTACTAAAATGCTCCATCCCTGGGGTGGGGGCAGCAGCCAGTACGCTCCCAGCCCCACTCTCAGGGAGCCCCCTGCCATCCCACCCTGGGGAGCGTGGGGTAGCAGGTGGAGCTGGTCCACGAAACTCACTCCCTGAGTAGATTGCCTGCTGCCTTGTCCAAGGCAGGGGCTGAGCTCCCCATGGACAGAGGCTGCTCTGGCATCCTATCTGCCCCAAATCCCCATGCTGTTGCCTCTGATAGATGTGTGTGGCTTATTGGTTAATTGTTTAAACGGCTATACACTAAGATTCCCACACAGCACATGGATGTAAGTGCTGTGAAGTTGAAACATGACCAAGGCAACATCAGTTTCCCCTCCCCATCCCCACACCACTTGCCATTAGCCAGGAATCTCACCTCAATGCCTGCGCTTTGCAGCAGGCCAGGAAAGTCAACAAAATTAAGCCATGGGAGGGCAGAAATTCCAAGGGAAAGGGCCCGTGTCATGGATAGGACAGACTGAGGTGATGGAGCCATGGGACAGACTTCAGGTTATTTAGATGAACAGAACTCTGCATTTCCACACTTCCCAACATCAGTTAAGCTGATGCTTGAGGTAGTGGGGAATCAAAGTCCAAAAGCACTGTATCGGGGAAGACACCTATTGAATCTGCCTTTGACAGAAAGGACTACAGACCTCACCCCGCCTACAGATGCTTATGCACCTGAATGCCCCCAAAGTGTAAAAATCCCCTCAAACGCCAATCCAACTGCGACCCCCCCTCAAAGACCCAATTTCACACGGGTGAGGGATAGCAAATCCACCAGTGGCATAGTGAGGGTGTTATGCACCCAAGGACAAAGGCAAAATTTGTGCCCCCCCCCAATCATGTTACTATGTATCTATTATTTATTTCTAAGTCAGCAAAAATAAAAATGTAAATGAAAAAAAAAAAAGGAACAGCACTTTAAAAGTTTCTTCCCTGAGCTTCCAACTGGCCCCTAAAACACCTGGCTTGCCCTGGGGCGCTGCAACCTCTAGGCCGCCCCCAGGTGCCAGGGGTGGGAAGTGGGGCTCTCAGGAAGGATTCTGCTGCAGGTAGCGGGGCAATTACCCAGTGGGCTGCCCCATGGTGCTGGGGAGGGGGCAGGGGGACGCTGAGCATGCAGCTCCACTAGCAAAGCCCTGCTTGGTTTCCAAAGGGGGAGGCGGCCACTGCCAATGAACTGCTCCGGGCCCGCGGCTGTGTTTGCAGGCTGGGACTGCTGGATTACACCCTGGGGAGGGGGTGGTTGGCTGTTTTTAAAGCCCCCCACCCCCAGCCCAAGCAGGAGCGGAGGGGGAGGGGGTGACGTGCTCCTCTCTGCAGCCTGGTGAAGGGCCAGGGGGCTGCTGCCCCTGGGGCTCTCTGCATGGGGATGCTCCCAGCCTGCTGCGGTGCTCCCTGACCAGGGGGAGCAGCTGCAATCAGTGAGGCTCCCGGGGCTGCACCTTGCACGCCCGTGTGGGACGGAGCCGAGCAGCAGGACCTTCCAGTCCTAGTGTTGTTTACTGTGGCAGGGACGGAGGGCAGGAAATGGGGGGGAAGCTGGGGGGAAGTCCCCCCTCCCCCCAACGCCAGCTGTGTGTGGAAATCAAGGCCCAGGCACGGAGTCAGGTCCATGTGTCGCTGGCCATCAGGCGGGGCTGGAAAACGTGGTGCACATCTGAGCCCGACCCTGGGAGGAGAAGGGGGAGGGGGGTTGTACCACGTCTTCCCCCGCCCTCTCCAGTTTGGGGACGGCCCCCGCAGCCAGGGAAGGGTGCTCCGCTGTAGCGCCGATGGAGGAGGGTCGGGCTGGAGGCGGGGAGGAGGCACCAGCTGGCGGTGGCAGAGCCAGTGAGCCGAGGGATGACAGGGGGGAACAGAGGGGGACTAAATTGGCACCCCCTTAGCATGGCACCTGGGGCAACTGGCCCCCGGCCCTCCCTCCTCGCTACGCCACTGAAATCCACCCCCACCGCTGACACACCCATGTCATCTGAAGAAATAGGCTGTGCCCCCAAAAGCTCACGATCCCATCTACAGGTTTTGTTAGTCTATAAAGTGCCGCCAGACCATTTGTTGTTGTTGTTGTTTTCCTGTTACAGACTAACTCGGCTACCTCTCTGAAACTTTTTAACACCCATGTTCCCATAATATAAGAACTAGGAGCCACCAAATGAAACTAAAGGACAGCAGGTTTAAAACAAGTAAAAGGAAGTTCTTCTTTACACAGCGCACAGTCAACCTGTGGAACTCCTTGCCAGAGGAGGTTGTGAAGGCTAGGACTATAACAGGGTTTAAAAGAGAACTGATAAATTCATGGAGGTTACGTCCATAAATGGCTGTTAGCCAGTATGGATAAGGAATGGTGTCCCTAGCCTCTGTTTGTCAGAGGGTGGAGATGGATGGCAGGAGAGAGATCGCTTGATCATTACCTGTTCCATTCACTGCCTTTGGGGCACCTGGCATTGGCCACTGTCGGCAGACAGGGTACTGGGCTGGATGGACCTTTGGCCTGACCCAGTATGGCCGTTCTTATGAGGGCATCCCTTCCCCCCCATGCAACACACACACACCGGGATCAGAGCCTTCCACAGCTCACAGTTCATCTCGTCACACGGGACTTTTTCAAACTGAGAACATATCTCAGCTGTGAATCCAATGAACTTCCTCAGTCTGGCTCCTCCTCGGGCGATGTATAAATAGCTGGCGGTCAGCCTCGCTCAATCTTTTTCTCAGGACCGTTTGGAAGGAGAAGCCCCAGTGGGTGGTGTATTACAACGACACGCCTGCGGAGTACAGACCGGAGAAGGAGCGCAGCTTAAGGAACATCTTACCAATCTGGGCGTGCAGGTGGGATCCGGACAAGAGTTACCAGCAGGAGCACCTAGAAAGGGGGGTAACTTTTTCTCCCAGCCGAGGCGTTTCGTGTCGTGTAGTGGGAGAAGAACTGGGTGAGAGGGAGGGGGGCTTTACAGATCTCTTCCTGCCCTAACCCTCTGGTGGGGGGGGGGACACCTCACACTTTTGGGGAGGAGCTCTTCTGCCCCCCTTAATCCTCCCTTCTTGTCATACTAATCGGGGTGGGGGGGAGGCACCTCTCTGGGGAGTGGGAAACTGGAGAATCCCTCCACATACGCCCTGCACTGTTTCAACCCTACCCCCCACTTTTGGAGTGATGTTGGGGGCACCCCCTGCTTCTCCCTTAAATCTCGGGAGTTGGGGGGGAGCGATCCTGGACACCCCAAATCCTCCCCTGCTCCTGCACTAATCCTGGGGGGGGGAGCTTTGACGGGCACCTGTATTGGGGGGGGTGAAACCAGGGAACCCACCCTCCTGCACGGCTGGGGCGCCCGTGGGGCTCCCCCCTTTTTGGGCTGGAGGCAGGGGTGGGGGAACCCCTGCCCGGGAGGGAGCTATTACTAGGAAGGGGGTCGGGGGGGCGGCTTCCATGCTGGTCGCCTGAGTCTCATCGCCGCCCTCCCTGCTCCTGCCTTGGGCGGCGGCTAAACCAGCGACGGGCTCCTCGCTGAGCCCACACGCTGAGGGGAGGAAATGGGGCCGCGTGGAGGGGACCGGGGCGGGGTGGGTGGGGAAGGAGCAGGCAGAGTCGCATGGGGGAGGGGCTGCCTACATGGGGGGAAGGGGGCGCACACATGCATGGGGGAGGGGCTGGGCTACATGGGGGGAGGGTGGGCTGGGGGTGCATGGGGGAGGGGCTGGGCTACATGGAGAAGGGGTGCAGGTGCATGAGGGAGGGACTGGGCTACATGGGAGGAGGGCAGGCTGGGGTGCAGGTGCATGGGGGAGGGGCTGGGCTACATGGGAGTATGGGGGCTGGGGTGCACTTACTTGGGAGGGGGCTGGGCTACATGGGGGGAGGGCTGGATGGGGTGCATGGGGGAGGGGCTGGACTTCAGGTGCATGGGGGAGGGACTGGACTGCATGGCAGGAGGAGAGGCTGGGGTGCAGGGGCATGGGGGAGGGCGGCTGGGCTACATGGGAGGAGGTGGGGTTGGGGGTGCAGGTGCATGGGGGAGGGGCTGGTCTGGGCTTATATGGAGAAGAGGTGGGACTGGAGTGCTTGTGGGGAGGGGAAGGACTAGTC
This sequence comes from Pelochelys cantorii, assembly GCA_032595735.1. NCBI lineage: Eukaryota > Metazoa > Chordata > Testudines > Trionychidae > Pelochelys > Pelochelys cantorii. Next base: position 24,773,500 of record CM064345.1, on the reverse strand, counting down.
TGGGCTGCATGGGGTGGAGGTGGGGGGGGCCTGGCGATTATGGAGTAGGAAAGATCAGGGGGTAGGTAGGGCTGGTTTGTTTGTTTTAAAATAGATGTGCTCCATTGCCAGAAAAATAATTGAATCTGTTTTTGATTTTCCCCTGGCTCTAAAGATGTGCATTCTCGCAGCATCTGGGGCTACCTCCTATTAAAATTGCCTGTGCCCAGCTAAAGGTGTGAGTCAGGGGACAGTGAGCCAGCTGCGTGATGGTCTCAATATGTATCTCTCTAGCTACTCTTAAGACGTGTTAAAAACAAGGTGTCCTGGGTGCCTTAGAGCAGGGATGGGGGAACTTCTTGTGGGTCAGGGGCCATGGATGCACAGAAAAATCAACTGAGGGCAGCACACAAGTGAAAGGCAACCCTCCCCCCAACCCCAAATCAAGGCAAAAAAAAACCCCCAGACCAAAACCCCTCACTGACATGGCCCCCTGAGAAGGAGAAAGATGCTCCCCACATTCTCCTAGGAGGGCCTAGCCAAGTAGATTTTGTGTGCTCTAGCCCCACAGTGATGTAGTGGTGGTGGAGGGGCTGGATCCGGGCAAATCAGGGGCCACGTGTGGCCCCCAAGTCTGAGGTTCCCCACCCCTGCCTTAGAGACTGACCAATATATATTGTATCATGAGCTTTCATGGATAAACCCACTTCTTCAGATGAGCATGATGAAGAAGCGGATTTTGCCCATGAAAGTTCATCGGTTAATTGACTACACTATTCCATCCTTAATCTGAACATAACCAGCAAGACCCATAAATACACCAGAGAGGCCATATTTTTGATACTTCTCAAGTACCAATGGATGAAGGGTGATGATTAGATGTAAGATTTATTACACTGCGAAAAGCAGCGGGTGTTTGTTTTGAGACGCAAAACGAGGAACCACCAGTGTCACTGATCCTTAACGGTGTCCGATATCTGTGATTTCACAACAGTGGCGACGCTTTGGAGCGGAGGAGATCTGAGGCTGGAATCTCTGCAGTTGATTGGAAGGGATTTTGCTGATTCTGGTTCAGCGAATGAGAAGCCCAGTACATGTGTCAGTGTCTATAGCTCATGTGCCTTGCTGAGAGAGGACAGAGGCGGGGATCATTCTGAGGGGAAATGGACAAGTGTCTTAATGTCAGTGAAAACTCGGAGGGAAGAGGAAAGAATTGTATTCAGCAGCCATCACCGAGGGAGCCTCTTAATTGTAATGGGCGCTTGGCCAGAGGAGACAAACTAGGTACAGTAATTCCTCACTTCACATTCTCCCAGTTAACACTGTTTCGTTGCTTATCTATTAGAGCACATGCTTGCTAACTGTTGTGCAGTGTTCCCTTATATTAACATCATTGGCCACTTGCTTTGTCCACCGCTTGCAGGCTTTTCTGGAAAAACAGCCAGTCTTTGTGGGGTAGCTCCCCCCTTCATCAGCTCCCCTAAGTTCCCTGTAAGGCAGGGGTGGGCAAAATTTTTGCAGGGGGGCCACTTCACCAGCGTTGGTAGTGGTTGCAGGCCAGCCCTGGAAGAGACGGGGCATTAGCTGGAAGGGGCGGTTCCCTCTAGGCACCATGGGCAGGGTGGGAGATGGGAAGCATGGGAGGTTTCTTTGCCGCCCCATGCTGCGGGGGCATATGATGCCTAGAGGGAACCACCAGCCATTTTGAACAGCTGGTGGGTCTCTCTGGTGCGGTGTGTCCCTGAAGTTTCATTTACAAGGTAGACCCTTGTAATCAAGGCTTGAACAAAGGCCTGACCTGGATAGGCTGCTAGGTTTCACACCCTAATGACATAAAAATCTAAGCACTGGGTTCTTAGAGCCCACTCTGTTAGCCTCATTTAGCATGGACACTCTAATTGACAATATTTTTCCCCTATTTTTTTGCTTCTCTTTTCCTCCCCATCCCCTCCCTTTTTCTGCTGTTTATTTGTACCCTGGATCACTTACTCTATCAATGTGAAGAAGTGGGTTCTGCCGGACAGCTTGGTATTTGCATCTTCCGTCCGGTAAAAAAAATCAGAAAATACCGGACATCTAAAATATGCATATCTGAATTTGCATATCTTCTTTCGGAAACCGTGCGTCGTCTAGACATGCCCTATCAGTATGGGTTTCTCTCTGCTGCAGCACTGGAGCTGGAGGATGTTGCCTCTTTCTCTGGTTGCTGCAGTCCTGTACTTCCCAAATTCCCTCCACTCCCACTTCTCCCCCTACTGCCCGCCCTACCTACCTCCTATTTCCCCCACTGCCTCCTCCCACCTCCACCCAGTGCTACCACCTCACCTTCCATGTGAAAGTGCAGGCACCTAATTAGTGGAGCCAGGCCTGAGAGCTTCTGATTAGCTGGGCAGGCCTTCCGTCTCTCATGTGCAGCCACCGAAGTGCGAACAATCAGCAGAGCAACATGAATGGAGTTTGTGGACCCCATTTGGAGAGACTCTGCCACAGGGGTAGAATATTACTGGCGTGACCTAGACCGGTGGTTCTCAAATTTTTTGGCCCACAGCTCACCCTGCTTGATGCAGACTGTGGACCACGAGCCACAAGCCCCCGACCATGATGACAAAATGGGTTTGGGGGGATGGGGTGTCTGGTTGGGAGGGAGGGTGCAGGAGTGGGCATGGGCGGTGACTTATATGGGCTTGTGGTGCCCAGGCTCCAGCAATATTCAGAGCCGGGGGCCCTGCTCCAGCAATATTTGGAGCTGGGTCTCTCCCCCAGCCCTGCCTGGAGCGGGGCCCAGCCCCCACCTGTCAGCCCCCCCGCCCCCACCATGCATCCCCCCCGGCCCCGGATCGTCCCTGCCCTGCACAGCGTTCAGTCGGCTCCCCCTTGCCGGCGTTTACAGGTGAGTGGGGAGAAGCCCGGGCATGACATGACGTCACAACCTGGGACTTTAAAACTGCTTGGTGCAGCGTTGCACTGTGTGGCCTAGCTCCAGGTTTGGAGTCTTCTGGGGCCGGAGCGCAGAATCTGGCCCCACAAAGTGGAAGGCACAAAGGAGGGGAGGGAGAAAACTAGAGGGAAGGGGCGGGAGAGAAAGGGGCTTGTGCGGAGGGGGTGGAAGAGGAAGGGGCTTGTGCGGAGGGGGAGGGGGAAAAATGGGACGGCACCAAGGGACAGCGTGGAGGAGAGACAAATGCCAGGGGGCCAAGTGCAGACAATGAGGAAAAGGGCAGGAGGGGAGGTGTCAGTGGGAGGGGGTACAGGGTGATGCTGGGAGAGGAGAGAGTAAGGGCATTGGGGACTAGAGCGGGGAAGGGGAGGTGCTGGGAGAAATCTTGAAAGAAGGGGTGGGCATGAGAAAGGTGGGGATGGAGCAAGTCATGTGAGGGCACAGGGGCATGAGGGGAATAGGGGCAGAGGGTTGTGAGGGGGTGGGCATCAGGGAAAAAGGGGGCAGGGGCAGTAAGGGAAGGGGGAGGCACCAGGAGGGTGCAGGGGTAAGGGAAGGTGCAGGTGCCAGGGGATTCTGGGGGTGAAGCAGAAGGGCAGACACCTGCGGGGGAGGGACCAGCACCAGAGGAGAGAGGCAGGGCAGGTGTGTAGAGGGAGGTGTTAGGAGAGGGGATGAGGGGGGGTAGCTCACATGATCAGAGTGGGGCTACTGGAGGAGTGGGCACAGGGGGGAGTGAAGGGCTGGTGGAGGGGGGGCAGGTAGCAGGAGAGCTGAGGGCAGTGAGAAGGGCAGGAGTCAGGACAGCAGAGGAGGGTGAGGAGTTGGGGGGCAGCAGGCACCAGGGGAGCTGATGGAGCAAGGGGAGGAGACATGGCAGCAGAGGGAAAAGGTAAAGGTTTATAAAATATTTATTAATAACTTGGGTGCCACAGTGGCACATCCAAACAAGCCACATGAACTCAGTACTGGTGTACAACATAAAACTCATTCTGCTCATGGGAGGAAACTCTTAGGTTATGTCTGCACTGGCGGCTTCTTGCACAAGAACATCTTGTGCAAAGGTTCTTGTGCAAGAAGTCTTGCGCAAGAACACATCCACACTGCCGTGTGCGAGCTGTGCTTTTGCACAAGAGCATCCATGGCAGTGTGGATGCTCTCTTGTGCAAGAAAGCTCTGATGGTCATTTTAGCCATAGGGCTGTCTTGCGCAAGAAATCCCTGCCAAGCATCCACACAAGCAAAACTTTTTTTAAAGAAGGTGCAAAATAGACTCTGTTTCTTTAAGAGGGGGATGGAGGAGTGCTGCGTTCTCGCAGAACCCTTACTTTCACTTCATGGATCCCTGGGGTTCAGTGGAGCACCAACTGGAAAACACTGCTATAGACATATAATGTGTCACAGTTTCAGAGTAATTGCAATTGTATTCCCCCCCCCCCCGCTCTCCATGGTCCCTCAATGCTACCCACTTAAGGTGTGGAGCTCCCAGCAGTCAAATTTTTTTTGGACAGAGCCCTGCATCCCTCCTGGCTAGTGTTCTAATGGAGCCCAGCTCCCTGCTCACACTGAAATCCCCAGCAAGTCTGCCTGCCTGCGAGCCAGCCTCTGGAATTTGCTTCCTCCCCCAGGGCTAGGAAACATGTGTTGCCAGCAGTTTCCATGCCCTTCCTTTTACTCTTATGTTTACACAGTAATGCCTTCATCCTATACAAACAAGAATCATATGCTAAATATACCAGGAGTCACTCTTTACGCGTATGGTACCCTAGTAGCAGGCCACAGTCCTTCCATGCGGGTTGGGGTGTGAGAAGCAGAAAGATGATCCATTGGCTGGATCAGAAACTCTTCCCCAAATCAGTTTAAACCCAGCCTTTTTTATATCAAAAGCCCTTTCTTTGTCGGCTGGTTTCTCACTGATGCTGTATCTGTTCATGCTGCCAGCTCTGGAAGTCCATGGTTTGATTCCTGGTGATAGGGTATTGCCTTCCCAAAACTGGCCATGCTCTGACCAGCTGGGGTGGTGGCATGGCTTTCTGTCTCTCCATCTGGATGGGAAAGGTCAGGCTGCAGCCCTGATCTCAGTTGGAGTCTCTAGAACAGTGTTTCTTAAGCTTTTTAAGACCGAGGAACACCAAACAATCTTTTTTTAATGGGGAACACCAAGGATTTTTTTTGTCGAGCAAAAAAAAACCAGCCCCCAGGGAAAATTTGTCAAGCAAAACAACAACAACGACAAAAACCCCAACCACCGGATGAGGAGGGCCTTGGGGCGGGGAGGGTCTTGGGGCAGGGTGTCTGGCCAGAAGGGAACTTGGGGCAGGGAGGGTGCAGGAGGGGACTTGGGGCAGGGTGTTAGAGCAATCTGGGAATGAGGGGTCTTGTCAGGGGGAGGGGAGTGAGGGGGGTTTGGGTGCAGGGTCTGGGCATGAGGGGGGACGCTTATCTGGCTGGGCACCCTGCTGCAGCAGGGAAAGCCTCCAGGGAGCATGCTTTTGTTCCTCGGGGCGGGGGGGGGCAGAGCTCAGTCCCATCCCATCCCCCCCCCCCATCCATGCAGCAGGGAACTCAGCACAGTTGCAGCACCAGGCCAGGTTTCCCGCTGGCAGGGCGGGGTAGGAGGAGTAGAAACCCCAACCATCCCTGCCAGATTAAACTCTGACACTTCCTCAGCAGGCTGGGGAGGGGCACAGGGGAGAGAGAGCAGCAGCGCGGGGCGGGCACCAGAGCTCGGGTGTGCCGCAGGGCGGGGGGGGGGGGCGGCAGAGCCTGAGCCGGATTCCCTGCAGGCGGCAGTTTTAAAACACTGAGATCCAGGAGCGGCTCCGCAGCTCCGGCCACCCCTCCACCTCCCAGCAGCAGCGGCCACTGCACAAGCCCACGGGCTGGGATGGAAGGGGGCAGCCACAGCGAGAGCTGCCTATGGGCTCCACAGTGGGCGGGGAAGCAGAATTTTTTCTGTCCTTTCCACGGCACACCTCTGACTGCCTCGTGGTGTACCGCGGAACACAGTTTAAGAAACACCGCTCTAGGTGTTCCTGGAAACCAGCCAGCATTGTTTGCAGCATAGTAGTAGCTGCGTTGGTCCTAGCACAGGGGTTCCCAACCTGTTTCGGTCCCCATACCCCTTGGCTTTTAGTAAACCTTCCCATACCCCCTATTCAACATGAAAGGCAATACATTCTAGACTCTAGAATCCACAACTTTTTTCACTAACACTACTACCTTTGGAATATTTCCATTAGGATAATCTGGTTATTTACCAAATATTCCCCGTACCCCCTTGACAAGCTTCTCATACCCCCTGGCGGTATGCGTACCCCAGGTTGGGACCCCCTGTCCTAGGATATTAGCCAAAGTGGGTGAGGTTTTATTGGATCAATTTCTGTTGGTGAGAGAGAAGCTTTCGAGCTTACCCAGAACTGCCAGGCTCTGTGTAGCTTGAATGTTTTCTTTTTTTCACCAAGGCTATGTCTACACTGCAGAGAGGTTGTTTTTTTCCCAGAAAAACAGCCGTTTTTCAAAAAAAGCGTCACTTACGTCCACACTGCAATCACATTCTTCTTTCGATTTACTTTCAGAACAGAGGGGTTTTTCCGACATTGGGAATCCTCTTTCTACTAGGAAGAAGCCTTTTTCCGAAAGAGCTCTTTCGGAAAGAGGCGTGTGTGGACGGGAAAGAGGGAGTTCTGTTGAAAGAAGAGGAAAGAGGAAAAAGCACCGGTGCCCTGGTGGCCACTCCATCCATAGTAATTACAGCTTAGAGAGGGTCCATTCAGTGCAGACACTCTCTTTCGAAAAAGCAGATTGCTTTTTCGAGGCGTTTGGGCGGCGTGGACATTCTCTTTTGGAAGAAGTTTTTTCGGAAGATCTCTTCTAGAAAAGCTTCTTCCAAAAGAAGCCTGCAGTCTAGACATGGCCCAACAGAAATGGGTGCAATAAAAACTATTACCTCACCTGCCTTGCGTTACTGGAAGGAAATCAAGCTATTTCCACTATCATTTAGATCATAGGTTCCCAAACTGGAGGGCATGCCCCCGGGGGGGGCGTGAAGAAATTCTGGGGGGGCGCGAGGCAATCCAGCCCCACCCCTCCTCGGCAACCCCCCCGCAAGTTTTGCTGCTATTTTTGTTTTTTGTCCCCGATCAGTTCCTTTTTTTTTCCCTCAAGTTTTGCTGCTATTTTGGGAGGCTGTGAAGGTTTCTCAAAAATCAAAAAGGGCGCATGATGCCAAAAACTTTGGGAAACACTGATTTAGATAATGCCAGTCCCACAAAGAGCACTCATTGTTTTCTCTTTCTATTTTAGGTTATGTTTCTAAGAGCAGGTTCGAGAAGCCCGCTCTCCTCACTGTGGTCTTCTTAATTTTGATCACTATCATCATTGCTTTGGCTGGTGAGTTCTCAGTAGTTCTTCTCTGGTCTCCTGTGCTTCCTGTTTTGCTTTGGATCTCTCACAGTCACTCTCACCTCCCCAGCCTCCAACTTCCACTCCTTGTGTCCTTTCTACTTCACCAGCCCTTTAAATCAGCTGTCAGGTGGTCCCCTTGGGGGACCATCCTTCTGCCTCCTTTACTGCAATGAAAGGGTTGCATTTTGTTGAGATTGGGGGGGCTGGCTAATTTTACAGTGTAACTCCCTTTCTCTGCCACATGAGAAAAGTTCCCTTTTTTAATTCTCTCCACCTTCTGTGTAGACCAGGGGTCCCCAACCTGTGGGCTGCAGGCCCCTGGTGGTCCATGACAGTACTGCAGGGGGTCCACGGAAAGTTTAAAATAGAAATTAAAATAAATGTAGGGAGCGTCTCGCCATCAGCATATCCTTCAACCCCGTAGCTTCCTGCAGGCTGGGAAGCAACACAGCACAAGAGAAGTGCTGGCTGCTGGCACAGAGCCTGGCAGCTATGCAGGAAGCATGGCTGGGGAAGGAGCAGGAAAATACAAGGGAGGGGAGATGAAGAGATGGGTGCAGTGTGAGAAGAGGCAGAGTGAGGGGCAGAGCAGGGTTAGGAAGAGGCGGATGGGGCAGGGTCTGGGGGAATGGGTAGAGTGGGTGCCTGGAGTAGAGAGGGGTTTTATACCCCCAGGGAAAGCAGGAAATCAGCACATATGGTAGAGGGGGCCAGAGATTTTTCCAGGGGCTGGAATCACTGTCCATATGAATTGTCCTCCAGGTATCACAGGGTGACTGGTCCCTTCAAGGGATGATGGGGCCAGCCCCACCTGTGCCATCATTAGTTAGTTGCTTCCTAGCCTGAGAAAGCTCAACTAAGGAGTGGGGAGAGACAGCTTAATCGCCTGGCCTTATAAAAGGACTGCGAACCGGAACCCCAGGGAACAGGCAGGCTCCCCTGGAAGTCCTTGAGCCAGGGTCTGTAAGGCAGAGAGCGGGGAACTGAACCCATAGGGTGAACTGAAGGGAACTCCTGAAAGTGGGAGTTCCTCTGTTTGGTACTCTTTAATCTGAACCCTTGCTAACCTGGAAGGGGATACATTTGTTAAGGGTGTGGCTGGAGGGTGAAGCCCCAGCTCCAGCACAGGAGTAAGGGCTGGGAAGCTGAAGAAACCGACTGTGGTGAGGGAAACTGAGTCAGGGAGCGGCTGCGGCACTATCCTTGGACAGCAGGGGGACAGCATGTGTTGGCCACACCCTAAGGATAGTAGGTTTTAATACCGAACCCATCGCCATCTCATCGGTGGACAGGGCCATGCTTGCCAAGTGTTTTCGCCAAAAGGCATCTGTGGGCACCGAAACGGCCGAGCTGCAGAGCCACTTTCGGTGTCCAAATGCCTCCGATTCAGGCCGGTCGTAAAACCCCCTCGAGGAGACTGAGAAGGGCTTTTTGCCCAACAGCTTTTATCACCGTAGTGCCAGGGTAAACACCCAGCCTGATTTTTTTATTGCTGGTGTTGGCTTCTGGAAGGTGTCCCGCAACGCCTGCTGCGGGGGGATGTGTGTGGGGGAGACGGCTGTGCAGAGCCAGGAGGAGAGGCATACGCTGATTGGCGGGGGTGTCCCCTTTTCCCTGCCTCAGGACTGCTTGTTTCTGGCAGCTGTCTGAACTTCTGAGGCACCAACATATTCACTCTCTTCCAACATACTGTCTCCTCCCCCTCTCCCCCCACATACACACTCCCCATCACACCCTCTTCCCTCCCCACACACTTCAGTTGAAAAGTGGCTGGCAATCCAGCAAGATGCCCATAGAACCGCGAGGGGCAGTCTAGGCTAGTGAGGAGGCCACATGAGTGCCCCTCCCCCCTTCATCTCCACAAGTTCGTCATAACCAAGGCAGCCTCCAAGGACAGGGCAGTTTTGCTCACTGCGCTTGCGTGCCCGGCCTTTGTGGGCTGTGCCGATTGAACCCCAGCAGTGCTCTGCTTGGCTGCAGAGGGAGCGCATGGCTCTGACAGGCAGTGTCCCGTGCCCTCGCTTTACATGCATATCACGCTAGTAATACCGGTAGGAGAAAAGCTACTGTCGTTCTGCAGGGAGGGCGGTCGGGATTTACTGCCGAGGTGTCCTCCCAGATCTCTGGCTCTGTCCAGGATGATAACCAGAAGGCTGCTTGCCTGTGTGCGCAGTGACGTGGGCCGTGTTGACTTGTGCACTTAGTCTCCACAACAGACCCCGAGAGAGCCCCCTAAGACCACACACCAGATCAGGATCCAAGGTGCCCGGTCAGGTTTATTGTTGAACGATGTACAGTCATAGTTGTCAGTCGACTCTACTGAACCACTACGCACATGTACCCCGAAGCAATGGAATGACTCAATCAGTGGGAAATTTCCACTGCCCCCTAGGTCATCCAAAGACTGCCCCCCCCCCCCAGACACCACCTTATATACAGGTACAACAAATCACACTTCACTGCTGACGCTGTCAGGTTACCACCCTTTGATGCTGTCAGGTTACCACCCTCTGACATTCTTGGTTTACCACCCTCTGACATTACGTAGATACCATCCATCACCCTGTACCTCATGGTTTGATTAGATCATCTCTATCCATCATGCTGTCATTTTAGACCCTTTCCCGAACCTGAGTCTGTATCTGCGAGGAGTGGGTACCAAGGTCTTTTTTAATGAGGTAGTCATATCATGTAATTTCAAGTTATGACCTGTACTAATTATTGTTCTGCAGTAGATACCTAGCACCCATTAGTGTTTTGCGCTCTCAGCAACTGTTTGTCCCAAGTTCTGCGAGCTGGGGCCTGCCTCTTGCTCACAGCTGTTATAAGCATGTTTATTCTGGTATAACCACACCCTCCGTATGGATGAGCTGGTTTAACCTTATCAGTCTCACTAAAGCAATATAACTCTTTGGTGTGGACAAGACCTCTTTCTCAATGGAGATCAAGTGCAATGAGCTGGCTTTGTCCCCAGAGCTGGGAGATACCAGCCCTGACTCTAGCAGTACCCCCCAGAGCGTCTCCCTTACATGTGCAGCTAGAGGACAGCAACCCATGGCTGGTAAAAATTAATCCTAGAGGGACCACAGTATCTCCCAAACTATGAAAGGGGGAATGTGCGCACTGATTGTTACTGGGGGAGGAGGCAATTGTTTACATTGGGCTTGATAGAAAATAGAAGAGATTTGATTAAGTACAAGCAGAAGGATTCGAGTGGTAATAAGTGAGAACAAGCAGAGCAAAGTAGATTACAATGACAGAAAAAGCTTAATTCTAACACTGAACCCTTGCTTAAAAGCTTCAGAGGGGTAGCTGAGTTAGTCTTTAAAGTGCTACCAGATTATTTGTTGATTTTTAAATTTATCCTGTACAGACTAACAAACTATGTAGAAGGTATCGTGAGCTTTCGTGGGCACAACCCACTTCTTCAGATGACCAGAGAGTTGGATGTCCAAAACTAAAATAAATAGGGGAGAAGGGGGGGGGGGGGAGAGGGGAGAAGGAAAAAAATGGGAGAGGGTGGAAAACAAGAAGAGGTAGGGGGTATAAAAATATCAAGGGGAAAGCAGAGGTGGAATGTTACAGGAAAAACAAATAAATAGTCTATAAGCACCTAAACACTGGATAGTCGAAAGAGTCAGATAAGAACCATTAGTAGGCAATAGAGAAGAAGAGTACTAACATTAGATACTATACAGACAAAGAATCATTGGCACCTTCATTGTTTGGTAGGTTGATAATGTCCCAGCCATCGGTATCTTTATTTAATCAGCATAAGTATCAAACTTGTGAATGAATTGTAGTTCCAGTCCTTCCCCGTGTATTTGGCTTGTGGAATTGGTCCGTAACAAAACAGCCACTTGAAGATCTGTTAATGAATGCCCACGATACCATCTACATGTTTTGTTAGTCTTTAAAGTGCTACCGGACTATTTACTGAACCCTTAGTAAACACACATATTACAAACTCACCCTAAAACTGTTTCTTTTCCAGCTAAGCCTTCCATACCAGAGCTGTCCCTCACCTTGGAGTCTTTGGTCCCTTCGCTCCAGTGTGCCAGCCAAAGACAAAACACTCCTATTTTCCTATTGTTTTTAAAGATTCCCTTTCTGTATGGGAAATCACATGGCCCGTCCCTACCAACCAGAGCTAAGACTTAGACCTAAGGACAAAAGGCTATTTGCATATGATTGCCTAGACACAGGCCTCCCAGCAATGGAATCACCCTTGATGGCTTTCCATTTACACATTTAACATCCATAAAGCATTCCACATTCCATGGGTACGTCTAGACTACAGGTTTTTGTCGACAGAGGCTTTGTCGACAAAGAGCGTCTAGACTACATCCAGTTCTGTCGACAAAGCAAGCCGCTTTGTCGACGTGACAGTGTAGACGCAAAGGACAGTGTAGATGCAATAATACCTTCTGTCGACAGAACTCTGTCGACAAAAGGTGTTATTCCTTGTAGAATGAGGTTTACCGCCGTCGACAAAACTGCCGAATTCTGTCGACATTATGTCGACACAACTCGGCGGTAGTGTAGACGCAGCTATATAGTTTTGTCGACAAAAGTCCACTTTTGTCGACAAAATCCTGTAGTCTAGACACACCCCATGTGTCTAATTTTATACACAAGAATGACCCCCGTCCCCAAAATAAGATAAAGAGCTCCAGCAGATTGAGACATAAAGATTGATGGGTTACATGAGATAATTTGACCAAAGCATCTTTGAGTTATGTATATTTGTGTCCATAAATCCATTTCATAAGGCAAGGGGAGGGGGGTTCAACACAGTCCCCCTCATACACAGAGAGGGAGAGCATCTCCAACCCTGATTTATTTTCTCATTTTCAGCAGTAAAATTTAACCCATCTTCAGCTGATCCAGCAGCTGCCCACTGCTGCCCAGATGGCTGGGTTGGGTACCAAGGACAATGCTACTATTTTTCAGAGGCCGAAGGGAGCTGGACCAACAGCGAGGACCACTGCTTCTCCCTTGGTGCCTCCCTGGCTGGGATCGACACCCAGCAGGACCTGGTGAGAGCTCAACTGGGCAGCTAGAGTGGGCATTGCAGTGGGGCTTAGCTGCAGGAGTTCTGTATGGCCCCAAGCACCTTACATGGAGGGTGGTCAGACAGACGGAAGGTGGTCATCAAGTGATCAAACTGTCCTCCATTCTCAGCTTCTGTCAAACAGAGGCTGGGGACACCATTCCTACCCATCCTGGCTAACAGCCATTGATGGACCTATCCTCCATGAATTTACTGAGCTCTTTTTTGAACCATGTTAAAATCCTGGTCTTCACAATATCCTCTGGCAAGGAGTTCCACAGGTTGACTGTGCATTGTGTGGAAAAAAATACTTCCTTTTGTTTGTTTTAAACTTCCTTCCTCTTAATTTCATTTGGTGGCCCCCTAATTCTTATATTATAGGAATACGTAAATAACTTTTAGGGATTGGTCCTGCCTTGGGCAGGGGACTGGACCTGATGACCTCCTGAGGTCTCTTCCAGCCCTATGATTCTAACTTTTCTTTAATCACATTCTCCACACAAGCCATGATTTTATCAACTTCTGTCGTATCTCCCCTTAGTCTCCTCTTGCCTAAGCTGAAAAGTCCCAGTATTATTAACCTTTCTTCACATGGCAGCTGTTCCAAATTCCTCATCATTTTTGTTGCCCTTTTCTGACCTTTTTCCAGTGCCAATATCTCTTTTGTGAGATGAGGCTAAGCACCTAAATCATTTCAGGGAAGTGCCTGTAGCTACTCTTAAGTACGTGATTGAATTGGGCTCAGAGTTAACACAGTGTGATGTGTATGACTTTAGATGACAGTGAGAACAGCCTGCACTGTGCCCTGTTTGCAGCACAGAAAGAACGGAATGCAGGCTGTAGTGAGTAATATCTTGCACTTCCTCTTTCGGAAAGGCCTTCATTAAGCGCTATAAAGGCCTCTCTGAGCACTGGATCGGCCTCCGGAGGGAACCGGGCCAGCCCTGGAAATGGACCAACGGCACCGAGTTCAGCCACTGGTGAGTCCTCTTTCTTGTCCAGGATGGGGTTTGTCGGGGAAGCTGGATCAAAGGCCAGCAGGCTGCTCCAGGAAGCAGGTCCGGGATTGCTGGAGGCAGGGGCCTGAGTGAGTTGTTGGCTGTAGGCTGAGCTGGTCTGAGCAATAAAACGTTGCCCCAGGGAAATGGGCTGAACCACTGTGGGGAACTTGAAACCATACCTCTGAGACGTGCTGCAATACCTCAGCTGCGTACAGCTGGTGACTTCATAAGGCTGGTTTCCGCCACCACACGGACCTATTCGGTCATGTCCCATTTTAAACAGAAGCCACAAAAGCCACCATCGCGACGGGCGTGGAATCCCAGATCCTCGGGAGCGGGAAGCGCAGATCGTCGCTATCATAGGCTGGAGCTGGGAAAGAGGAATTCAACTGCCTCCCTCAGATGTAGCCCACTCCTTCATGTCCCAAAGATGGGGAGAGACAAAGGGAATGCATCCCCTTCCCAGGGACAAAACATTTGAACGGCTTGCTGGGTCCTCAAACCCAGTGTTTTCTTAGATAAGAAAAGCCCCAGTTGTCCCTAACCAAGCTGCTTAAACTTAAGAATGGCCACACTGGGTCAGACCAAAGGTCCATCTAGCCCAGTGCTGACAGTGGCCAGTGCCAGATGTGAACAGAACAGGTAATCATCAAGTGATCCATCTCCTGTTGCCCATTCCTTGCTTCTGGCAAACAGAGGCTAGGGACACCATCCCTGCCTATCCTGGCTAATAGTCATTGGTGGACCTATCTATCTTCCATGCTTTTATCTAGTTCTTTTTTGAATCCTGTTATAGTCTTGGACTTCACAACATCCTCTAGCAAGGAGTTCCACAGGCTGACTGTGCATTGTGTGAAGAAATGCTTCCTTTTGTTTGTTTTAAACCTGCTACCTATTAATTTTACTGGGTGACCTGCTGTGTTATAGAAAAGAGTAATTTACTCACTTAATTCACTTTTCCCACACCAGTCACAATTTTATAGATCTCTATCATATCCCCCCCCACCTTTAGTCATCTCTTCTCCAAGCTGAAAAGTGCCAGTCTTCTGAATCTCTCCTCAAATGGCATTTTTGTTGTCCTTTTCTGAACTTTTTCTAATGCCAAGATATCTTCTTTGAGATGGGGCAACCACATCTGTACGCAGTATGCAAGATGTGGGCACACCATGGATTTATACAGAGGCAATAAGATATTCTCTGACTTACTTTCTACCTGTTTCTTAATGATTCCTAACACTGTTTGCTGTTTTGACTGCCGCTGAACACTGAGTGGATGTTTTCAGAGAATGATCCGCAATGACTCCAAGAGCTCTCTCCTAATTTAGTCCCATTTATATTATGCATATAGGTAGGATTATGTTTTCCAATGTGCATTACTTTGCATTTATCAACATTTAAAATTAATTTGCCAGTTTCCCTTGACAACTTCTGTGATGTAATTGTGTTTGAAACTTTGAACCATAATTGTGCAGCTGCCCTGAAATTACATATTTGAGAACAGCATTTCATATGATCCCTAAGACTATGTCTAGACTGCAGGCTTCTCTCAGAAGAAGCTCTTCCGGAAGAGATCTTCCAAAAAAACTTCTTCCGAAAGAGAGCATCTATACTGCTAAAGTGCATTGAAAAAGCAATCTGCTTTTTCAACAGATAGCGTCCACACTGAATGGACGCTCTCTCGCATGTAAGCCATGATTACTATGGATGGAGTGGCCACGAGGGCACCTGTGCTTTTTCCTCTTTCCTCTTCTTCCAGAAGAACTCCCTCTTCCCTGTCCACACACACCTTTTTCTGAAAAAGCCTTTCAGCGCTCTGTGCCATATAGACTATGAAGCCTGGAGTGTAATTCCGTGGTGCTTACAATGCAGGTTTGAAGTCCGAGCTGACGGTGAATGTGCGTATCTGAACGATGTAGCAGTCGCCTCATCGTGGTGTGACACGGTGCGATACTGGATCTGCAGCAAACCAGCTGCCAGACGGACGAGGAACGAGGAGCATGCTGCGCAAGGGCAATCAGAAATGTCAAAGCATGGCTGAAGTGCTATCGCGGGCACAGTGGCACCCCCTACTCCAACTTCTCTGCTCAACATATTTGTATCAGACTTGAGTGTTTTAAAAATGCACTTTATGGTTCCAAGGCGGGGGAGAGGTAGGGGCTACTACTGACGCGTTGTACCTTGTTTCTATGAAAGCGAAGGCTGTCCAGAGACTTTCAGCATCTGTTTTTCCTCAGGGGTACCAATATTTAGGCAATTTCTGAAGGGCCAGGCCCTGGACTCCATTTTCTTGCTGTCTGTGAGCTGTCAGAGGGGAAACTGTTGCAGCAGGAATTCTCTGTACCTAGGAACTGGGTCTAGGCACTGGCTTTGTGGGTGGACCGAGACTGATGCACCCACAGAAAAAAACAAACAAGGGGCACTCAGCAGCAATGTTCCCTCTCACATTTTCCATCTATGTGCAGAATAAATGTTCTGTGCACCAAGGCATGTGTGGATGTGCGCCACCAATAGAAACACACACTGCCAGCTGGGGGCGGGGGTAAGATGCTCTTTTAGATGCCAGCTGGGGGGGGAGGGTTAGATGCCCAGGCGCTGAGTGTTTGTAGGGTTGCCAGGTGTCCAGTATTTTTGCCTCCTGGCTGGGGGGAAAAAAAAAGAAAATACTGGACATTTAAGGTGTAAAATTTTCTGAATTTTTTTACCAGACAGGAGGCAAAAATACCGGACTGTCTGGATCAATACCAGACACCTGGCGACCCTAGCTCTATCCCCTAGGCCACTCTAGAAGCCCCTCCCTCAGCCTACCTTCTGGGTTTCCCTTATCCTGCCTCTGAATGCTAGAGCCAGCTCTGAGGAACGTGCTACTGGTTTGGTTCCTTTGCAAACTTTCTTTCCATGCTGCAGCCTCCGTGATGCAGACAGTGAGATCGGATCTTCCCACCTGGCCCAATGACAAATCCCTCGGCCCTGTTCTCTGCTGTGGGAACGTGGGGTTCTCACAGTCTGTAACAGCTCAATTCCCTTCTTCTAAATAGAGAGGTGCTCGTTGAAGAGGGGGTCCAGTTATGTTTGAGAGAGGTGATCGCCATTTTGTTCAGTTAGAACTACAGGAGTCTGCCATGCGGGGCAGGATTCTTGTTCCTCCCGGAGGAGGAAAAGGCAGGAAGGCCCAAAAGAGCGGGAAAGGGAAGGCAGGAGTTGCTAGGAGATGGGAATCCATGTAAGGGGACTCTCACTGGGGGGGGGTCTCTCCAGATTGCATCTCAGAGGAAGTGAGCTTGGGGTGGCCTTTCTCTCCCCCAAAGGGTACAGCCGCTGTCCGCCTGAGGCACCTGCTCCCTAGCTGGAGCGGAACATCCCAGCGTGTGTTGTTTTATTGGGGAGTGGATTTACGCTGGTTCGGTAGGACTCACCTGCACACAGGGACAGTGCAAAGGGGGACAGCGTGGAGGCTAGTTAGGAATCTGGATCCACCGCTGTTGTGGTCAGTATCCAATATCATTGTCCCGGAGGAGGTGGGTGACCACAAGCAGTTCGCAGCACCAACCCCCATGAGGCAAGGTCAAAAGTTTCCATCATGTCTCCATTTACCTGCCTGGGTGTTTGATATATGATAGTTGTAGCCCTCCATTTTCCTCCTCTCTTCCGTTTCCTTCTTACATCAGTTCCTTGTATTCATCCATCCCCTTAAATAAAGGGATTTTGACTCAACATTTAGGCTATATCTAGACTGCACGGGGGGGACGGTTTCAGAAAGAGATATGCAATTTGTGTATCTTTTTCCGCTTTTTTTTTTCTGAAAAGGCTTTTCTGAAATTTGGCCCATCTATATGGGGCCAAATTTCAGAAAAACCTCCTCTTTCAGCACATCCCTTCTTCCTCTCACTAAGAGGAATACAGGGATGCTGAAAGAATGCCCTCACTTTTTTGGAAACTGTTCCAAAAAAGCAGACAAGTTCTCTGGATGTGGCAGAGTTTTTCTGGGATACCATTGGTATCACGGAAAAACTCTGCAGTTTAGACAGCCCTAGTGTGGCATGCTTTATTTAAAAGGTCATTTCTGAGAGAGGGGCTTAAAAGGTACATCTAGACTAAAAGCCTCTGTCAAAAGAGGCTTTTTTGAAAGAGCTCTTTCGAAAGAGATCATCTAGACAGCCACAAGACAGCGGATCGCTTTTTCGAAAGAGAGCACCCAGGCAATCTGGATGCTCTTTTGAAAAAGAGGCGTTCTTCCTGGTAAAAGTAGGTTTACGAGTTTTGAAAAAAAACCTGCCAAGTTCTTTCGGCTCAATTTCGAAAGAATGCTACGGCAGTCTAGATGCAGGTGATGTTTTTTTTGAAAAAAGGCCACTGTTTTTGAAAAAACTCAGTCTAGACACACCCAAAAAGGGAACCTTAGAAGGAGCCTGTAAAACTTTTTGTCAGTCTTCTGGTCAGAGCCTTGGCCCCAGCAGGGGCGGCCCATGAGCCTAGGCAAACTAGGCAGTTGCCTAGGGAGTCACCGGCCCGGGCGCCTGATGATGAAATTACGGCCATTGATGGCTGTGCAGGCGGGGGCGCCAATTGCGCCTTCCGCCTGGGGCACCAGCTGTCGCAGCCAGCCTCGGGCCGCTCCTGGGCCCCAGCCTTTACAAGTCCTGGGCAACCGCAGCTGTAATCCTCCTCTGTGGTCTCTTTCGGACATGCACACTAAGCTCCCGGCTCCTCTGCCACCGCCTCTCTTAGGCACAGACTCACGTCTCTCCCCCACCCACTCTTCTGGGCTGTGATGACCCCTCAAAAAAGTGACCTTCCCCCCATACTACACCATCCTTACTTCTGCACTGCTGCTGGGGCCGGTGCTGCTGTCAGAGCTGGGCATGCGGCCAGCAGCTGCTGTTTTCTGGCTGCCCAGCTCTGAAGGGCTGGGGCTATCAGCCCTCACACACATGGAGGCAGGCCACTTGCAAACCCCTGCCCCCCAGTTTGAGAACCCCTAGGTTAGCAGCTGGTCCAGATGTATACGTGGAGTTCCAAGCTTAGCTCTAGAAACATTTGCAGTTGACCGCTCCAGGACAGATCAGGGGTGCCAGGAAATGTGAATGTGACAGTAACAAGGGTCTCTTGCCAAGAGACAAGTCTGTGACCCTACTGCTCTGTTGCTCAGGCGGATTGGTTCCTAGTCCCTGCATGGCTGATACAATCTACGGACTCCACCCAGAGTTCCCAGCACTACTGGATGGAGACCCTCTGTCCACTCAGTGCCCACCGCAGGTAGGCCCACCGACAGGGCAGGCAAAGGGAGCAATTCAAAAGGGCCCAGAGCAGTGGCAGCACCCAGAGCTGTGGGCCCTTAAAATTGCCGCTCGACTGCTGCATGGTGCGCTCTGGGGAGGGCTGAGGGGGTTGCACTGTGATCCGGGCAGCGCTGAGATGGTTGCCCAAGCCTGCCCCTTTCCCTGAGGCCCTGCTCCTTCAGAGCCTCCCACCCACCTCGCCCAGTGCCTGGCAAGGCTGTCGGCAAACCGGCCAGTGGGAAATTGATATAGCACACCTTGCAGCCACTGGCCGGGGATATGAAGCAGGATGAGCTGTGATCTTTCCGCTGGGAACATAAGAACGGCCACACTGGGTCAGACCAAAGGTCCATTCTCCAGTGTCCTGTCTGCTGACAATGGCCAATGCCAGGTGCCCCAGAGGGAGTGAACAGAACAGGGAATCCTCAAGTGATCCCTCCCCTGTTGCCCATTCCCAACCTCTGACAAACAGAGGCTAGGGACACCATCCCTGCCCATCCTGGCTAATAGCCAGTACCTGGCTATGTGATGGACCGATCCTCCATGAATTGATCTAGTTCTCTTTTGAACCCTGTTGAAGTCCTGGCTTTCACAACATCCTCTAGCAAGGAGTTCCACAGGTTGACTGTGTGCTGCATGGAGAAATACTTCCTTTTGTTTGTTTTTAACTTGCTGCCTATTAATTTAATTTGGTGCACTCTAGTTCTTGAGTTATGAGAACAGGTACATTTCTTTCTTTCACTGTACTGTACGCACAACATCACCCCATTCTCACCTTATCCTCTTGATTGCTTATCAAGCAGCCAGAAGCAGCTGTCTGTGCAGGGCTTATATTAGCACCAGCTTTCCATTGTCCTCACACCCACCTCAAAACTCCCCCCCCCCACACACACACACCTCTATTGGTCAATGCAGCGTTGCCAAGTTTGAACACTCGCACCCTCTCATTTCAATTTCTGCTTCGTCAGGGGGGCCATGCTGCAGAGTCAGAGTGAGACAGATTTCTAGTGCCCCCTTCCGCAGGTAGGAATTGTGAAAGAAAAGACTAGGGTGACCATCCGTCCCTTCGTTAACAGAACAGCCACTTATTTAAGCCCTCCTGCAGGTGTCCCCCCCACTTTAAAAAAAAAACATACCTTTCCAAGAGGCAGCGCTGCACAGAACCGGGGTGAGCTAAGGACTCCAGCTGATCCTGGGCTCCTGCAGTGCTGCCCCTTTGAAACTCTGCAGCAGCATTTCAAAGGGGCAGCACACGCGATTAATCGTGCGATTAAATTTTTTAATCGCTTGACAGCCCTAGTTATTTTACCTGAGGCTACATCTACACTGTAGGCTTTTTGCGCAAGAACTGTTTTGCGCAAGAGTTCTTGTGCAAAAGGTCTTCCACAAGAGCATGTCCACACTGCCATGTACTTTTGCGCAAGAGATGTGCTTTTGTGCAAGAGCGTCCATGGTAGTGTGGACGCTTTCTTGCCCAAGAAAGCTCTGATGACCATTTTAGCCATAAGGGTTTCTTACGCAAGAAATTAATGTTGCCTGTCTTCACTGCCTTCTTGTGGAAGAGCTCTTGAGCAAGAGGGCTTATTCCTTGTGGGAAGAGGAATAACTCTTCTGGAAGAAGCCCTGTTTTCCGATGCTGTACTGTAAATTTACTTGCACAAGAACGCGCGTGCAGTGTAGACGCTCTGCAAGTTTTTGCGCAAAAAGCCTGCAGTGTAGATGTAGCCTGAGTGTTTGGCACAGCCGTGACTGCTAATGGAATCCTGTGCCCCGTTCAGGTGCCCACAATTCAAAACGAATGGAGATAAAATGGAGCGGGTTCAGAGAAAAACCATGGGAATGATGAAAGATGAGGAAACCTACCTCACAGTGATAACTCAAAGAGCTCAATCTATTTAGCTTAGCAGAGACGGTTAAGGGATGACCTGACTATAGGTATCAACGTGGAGAACAAGTCTACTATACAGTTTAGAGAGTTTTTTTGTTCAAGAACTCCTCCTGAAAGGTAAGAGCTAGGGTCACCAAATTCAGTACAGGCGACCGCCCAACTTACAACCCCCCCCCCACCCCCGCATTTACAACCATTTTTTTTCATGCAAGATAGATAAAACCCCCCAATTTATTTCTGCAGCTCACATTTACAACGGCGTACGACGCATCATCCCAAAACAGGAAACACACAAGGTCAGACTTGCCAGTGTGCAGCTGCTGCTTGAACTGCGCACATCTCCACCGCATCGGTCTTACTTTTTAGTTATTTTTGTGCATTATTTGAACTATTTAGTTTAGTTTTCCTCCATTTCTGTACTCAATTTTGGTATTTTTAGGGTATGAAATGGCTTTCCAGAAATGGAACTGCAATTTATAACATTGCGCCTATGAGAAATAAGGGTTCAACTTATGATGGCTTGACTTACGACAGTTCTCCAAGAACCAATTACAGCTTCCTCTGATCAGGGTTTTTAAAATAAGGGGAGTTCTTTCAAAATAACTCCCTAGTGTAGACCAGGGCTAAAAGCTCTGCTCTCGGAATTATTTTGAGGGAAGTTCTCAGGCCTGTGGAGGTACACAGGAGGTCAGACTAGATGATCACCCTAGGCCCTTCTGACCTTGTGTCAGCTAAATATGACATTAAAAGAATCGGGGTTGGCTCTGGTTTAGTTAAGGAATATATGTGATACGTGCTGTAAAGAAAGGCCCTGACTACCTAGCAGAAGGAAGGCCTTGAAAAGAATGAAGTATAAAAGCAAAAGTAGGGAGGATGCCTTTTTCAAAGGATAACTCATGAGATACAGGAAGTTTCTGAGAAGAAGGCCTCTGACCAAGAAGGCTGACTGCAGATGGCCTAAAAAGAAACAGGACTATGCGATTAACTCAAAAAAAGTAACCACAATTTAAAATAGCCATCCTGATTAATCGCACTGCTCAAAAATAGAATCCTAATGGAAATGTATTCAATATTTTGCATGTTTTTCCTCCCTTTTCCTATGAATTTTATTCTGCATTGTAACTGAAATCAAAGCTAAGTTCGCCCCCTTTATCAAAGGAAAAGAAACTTGAACAATCTAATTCACTATTTTTTTCTCTCCTCCCCCTCCCCCCCTTTCCACCTTCCCTTATTTATTCTTGGATCTGGACTTTTAATACTCCAGTCATCTGAAGAAGTGGATTGTGCCCACAAAAGCCCATGATACCTTCTACATGTTTTGTTAGTCTTGAAGGTGCTGCAGGACTAGTCTCTGTTTAAGTTTTTCCAAACAGAGAGAGAGATGCACAGTGGTTGCTCCCTCCCACACCGTAATTATTTATACTACACTTGATAATAGACAAGAGTGTTTTTATTAAGTATAAAAAGTAGGATTTAAGTGGTGGCAAGTGAAAACAGTCAGATAAAACGGAGTTAGTAAGACAAAACAAACAAAGCAAGCCAGCTAGTCTAAATTCATGCCAAAAGTTGTTGCAATACAAGAGACGAGCCTTGCTGTTAAGGCCCTGAGCTATGCCTTGCAAAAACTGGATCACTTCCCATTTCTATCCTAGGCAGGCTCTCTGCGGCCTTTGGGCAAGTGGCTTGAGGCCAGATTTTGTTTAAGTCCCAGCTTGACAAAGCCCTGGCTGGGATGATTTAATTGTGGTTGTTCCAGCTTTGGGCAGGAGGTTGGACTCTGACTCTTGAGGCCTCTTCCAGCCCTAGGATTCTACATGCACATGCTTACCTTAAGCACAGCTGTTCTTAACATCTGTGTCACAAGCTAAGCAGCCTCTTAGCTTGGGCCTGATCCTTCCCCCCATTCAGTCTTAGATATTTCCAGCAGGCATTTTAGGTGCTAAGAGGGGGAGTCTCCCAGCATCAGCCCCAAATTTTGGTTCACTTCCTCAGATGCTGATGTATTAAAGAAAAAAGAAACCAAAAGAATACAGAGATGGTAGTGTGTTTGTGTTCCCTTTATCTCCCTTTCTGTTTTCTTCAGCATCTGATAAAGTGAGTTGTAGCTCCCACAAGCTGAGCCCTAATATCCGAACAAATTTTTATTCTTTAAAGTGCCACTGGACTCCTTGTTGCTTTTACTATTTCTTTTGGGTTTTTTACTGTGCAAATACTTGTCATAAAAAATGAATATCAACTAAGTACTGCACACTTTTCAGTCTGGGTTGTAAGTGAAATCAGTAGATCTGAACATGTAGAAAACATTCACAGTATTTAAACAAATGGTATTTTATTATTGTTAAAATACCATTCATTCATTTTTAATCATGCAATTAATCACATTTAATTTTTTTTAATCGCTTGACAGACCTAAGCAAGAGCCTCTGTTTTGAAATGAGTCAGCGTTGTCCTTCCCACCACATACACCAATAAAATTGAGTGAAACCACGAGCCAATGAGTCATTGTCAGTGTTCCCGCTAAACCCTGCCCTTGTGCTGCCGCTCAGGAGAGATTCACCTGCCACCCATCTGATTAGCAGAGCACCTACAGCTAGGTTTGCTTCTACTGCTGGTGCACATTGGCACCTGTCTCGATGCACCCACAAAATTATTCCACACAGAGATGTAAAAGATGGGTTTCCGTCTAGCCTACCACTTTTTATCAGAAAAAGGTACACAAATTGCGCTCCCCCAATAATAATTTATAATATTTATAATAATTTGGTTTATAATGTGGAGTTATAAATATGTACTCTGTGTTGATGCTGGAAGATTCTCTGGCTGAGACAGAGCGATGGGCCAGGAATGTTCAGCCAGTGACTATGCTAATGAGCAAGGCTCTCAGAGAGGCCAATACACCCCTGAGGAACGTGTCTGGGACCTGCAAACCAGCCAGTATCATGACTGCTGACTTGGGACACAAGGATAGGTCACTGGGCCATGTGACCTGCTCCAGCTTGGAAGATACCAGGGGTGGATATAAAATGCCATGAGGTGGATTCCATCTTGCCTTCAATTCTGCTATTGATCCCAGATGCAGCCTTGCGAGGAACAGAGAGCCGGGAAGAATCGTGGGCCCATCCTGACATAAGATGTACACCAGGGACTAAGATAGCAGTTTGTAACATCTCTGCTAAGAGCCTGCATCGAGAACTTGGTGATTCGATGCATGTAATGTATTCTCCTTAACAACCTTACTCTCATGCTTTTCTTTCTTTTATTAATAAACCTTTAGATTTTAGATTCTAAAGGACTGGCCCAGCGTGATCTTGTGGGTAAGATTCAGAGTGTAAATTGACCAGAGATTTGTGGCTGGTTCTTTGGGACCAGAAAGACCCCTTCGAGGTAGGTGAGATTGGGTTCTATAACCCCACACCTGTGTGCTAGGCCCAGGGCTGATTGTGGCACAGGGAGAGCTGCAGTGTCAGAGGGGTTTGGCTTGGTGTGACTGGTTTGTGACCTGTTTGGGAAGGTCTCCGGTCAGGGGCTGTAAGGAGCCCCGCATTTAAGCAATTCGCCCTGAGCGGACGCTCTCAGCAGTGCCCAGACCCGGCCCGGTCCGTCACAGTGGCGTAGTCAGCAGGATCCACAGATCTTGGTCAATTGAGCTTTGGATCAGGACCCCACACTGTCTGAATTTGATTTTGGTATTGAGAGTTCAGTTGATTAAAAAGCCTCTGCAATGAGTCAGCAACTGTATGAGAGTCTGGACCGAAAGGCTCTAGAAGGTTTATACTCGGAGAGAGGCATTGAATGTAGAGGGAAAGCTTCTAAGCCAGAACTGAGATGTTTGTTAGTGGCCAAAGATGCTGCAGAAGAAAGGAGAGTGCAGGATCCAGTGAGGAGATTACAACTAAATATAAACAAGAACTGGAGGAATTTCGTCTGCTACCAGAGAAGAGATTGGCTAAGGCCCAAAAGAGAAGCTGCTGAAAGAACACAGAAGCTAAACCAAAATGCTGCTGAAAGAGAGCAAAAGCTAGAACAGGAACATGCAAAGAGGATGGCAGAGTTGGGCGAAGGATCAGACAAGCCAAGGAGAGATCTGCCAGATTTGAACTTCAGCTCAAGAAAATAGAAGAACAGCATGCACTATATCCTCCTGGGAGTTCGATATACAACCGTGTGGGTATGTGGTGTGATTATGACATGGCAGATGTATTTAACCAAGCTGATGTCTTAACACAGCCCCATAGCATGTATGGGGTTTGAGAAGGGGGTGCATGTGACTCTGGGCAGTTGTCTGGGGCTAGTCAGTTCTACTTCACAGAATCATAGAACACTAGGACTGGAAGGGACCTCGAGAGGTTATCGAGTCCAGTCCCCTGCCCTCATGGCAGGACCAAATACTGTCTAGACCGTCCCTGATAGACATTTATCTAACCTACTCTTAAATATTTCCAGAGATGGGGACTCCACAACCTCCCTGGGCAATTTATTCCAGTGTTTGACCACCCTGACAGTTAGAAACTTTTTCCTAATGTCCAACCAAAACCTCCCTTCCTGCAGTTTAAGCCCATTGCTTCTTGTTCTATCCTCAGAGGCCAAGATGAACAAGTTTTCTCCCTCCTCCTTGTGACACCGTTTTAGATACCTGAAAACGGCTATCATGTCCCCCCTCAATCTTCTCTTTTCTAAACTAAACAAACTCAATTCTTTCAGCCTTCCTTCATAGCTCATGTTCTCTAGACCTTTAATCATTCTTGTTGCTCTTCTCTAGACCCTCTCCAATTTCTCCACATCCTTCTTGAAATGTGGTGCCCAGAACTGGACACAATCCTCCAACTGAGGCCTAACCAGCGCAGAGTAGAGCGGAAGAATGACTTCTCGTGTCTTCCTCACAACACACCTGTTAATGCAACCAAGGGGAAATCTCTCTCAATGTTTGGCTGTGTGTCTGTGCAGGGGAGCAGAGAGCCTGTGAGTGGGGGTTCTAGGGGCCTGTCTGATGCCTCAGAGGTAAGGCTGGAGTCAGAAGCAGGGCAAGGGAACTCCAGGGGTTAGGACGGTGCTTCTCTGAAGCAGGTTGCAGTATATGGCCAGAGTGAAGTTTTAGCTGAGGAACAAGATAAAGTTTTGGAGAGTGATGGGTTGTTGGCTGGTGGCACTCGTGTGTCTGAACCAGCACACACTGAAAGCGAGTTGTGTGAAGCACAGTATGTGCAAGCTGGCAGTCTGGCTGCTGAGAAGAGCAGTGTGTCAGTGAAAGAAGCTGTCTCAGTTGCGAGCTGTGTGCCTCAGAATAGCCAGGGGTGCTGGGACAAAGGAGAGACTGTCTCTAGTCGTTTGTCTGAGGAAAGTGCCCCTCCACCTGTGATGGCTGAAAGCAGAGCTGTTGCCCCGGAGATGGGTTTGGATACTACTAAGGCCCAGAAAGGGGGTGCCCTAGATTTGTGTCTGCTGGGGAGAAGGATGATGTGACTTGGGTAGGTCCAGTCAGTGTCTTGCCAGGAGCCCAGATATCAAACAGTTGTGGTGCTGGGAGATGGGGAAGATCAGAAGAATGCTCTGCCCGTAAAAGGCAGCAGTTTGTTTTGTGAGACATTCGTTTCAGTGCCTGAGAGACAGAGTTTGTCTGTTAGCAGTGACGCCACTGACTTGGATTTAGAAAGATCCCGTGTGGATGGCTGTGGAGAGGTTTCAGAGGGACTGGGGATTGTATCACATGAGGCAGGCATAGCCAGAGAATTGGAACAGTCTTATGAGAACCAGGTGCCTGGATTTGACCAGCTTGCTGAGAAGTCAGTGTGGCTGGGACAGGATCGTTCCCAGGTTGGTAATGAGAGTGGACGGTGTGACTCAGATTCACAGGAAGGACTATGTAGCTAAGTATGCAGAGCAGAACAGCTGTGTGATTAATCTCTCTAGAATGCAGGAGATGGCAGGTAAACTCCCCTCTCTAGACACTGTGGACACTTGTAATCGATTAGGGAACTTAACATCTGATTCCATGTAGAAGCAGAGGTTGGAGGTGAAAGGACCAGAGATTTGTGAGTCTACAGCTTTTTGTTGTTACCCCACTGATTGGGGGGGCCATTGTGAACCAGGAAGTCACACCCAGCCAGCCCTTTGTCTCCAGGATAGGTAGTTCAGGATTTGAGCCCACAGGACAAGGGGGAGGGGCAGAACTTGCTTTGGTAAAGGAAAATTGCAGTTTACACCTGAAAGATCAGAACTTCAAGGGTATGGAGCCAACGATATGGCATGAGGACAGAAAATGTTATCAATATGCACTTGATATGGAGTTGTTCTTGTTACTGATGTTAACTTTTGTAACCAATGTGCTGTTGTATAAAGATGTATAATGTGCATACTGTTAAAGACCTTGTGATGTTGATATTTCACAGTTAATGCCTGTAACTAATCTTGGAACTTCTTACAGAACAAAGAAGGTTCCACCCATAATGTGCTATGTGAAAGGGGAAACTGAGGCACACCACCATTATGTTTTCATGGCTAAGGGCCAAGATGCTTGCACTATGTGGGCTGAGAATACCTACATTAGCTCAATGATAATTGGCATTCAGAGAATTGCCAGAGCTGGTATAGGTAAATTTATTATTTTCCTTCGCTCTGGGCAAGATCACATGACACACATGGGGATCATGCTGCAAAAGTAGATCCGATTGGCTATGGTTCTTAACAAATTTTACCTTGGGTTTATAAAACAGTGCAACAGATTGTCAGACCTTGCCACGAGGAAGCCTATTGTAGGCGAACCTGGTTTTCATCCACTGGTCCAGTTAGGCACTCTTGTTTCTAATATTGGATTACAACCCATACTAACACAGAGCCAAAACATGGGGAGGCCTGTGATGCCCTCAATGATGTTACTGGCATCACTTCCTGCATCAATTTTTCATTGGGTGTGTCATGTTACTGGATTTTAAGGGGATCAGACAGATCACTTATGCACCCAACCTGGGGGGGGAGGGGTTGCCTCAAACAAAAGCTTATGTTTTACTGATTTTATGTATGTTGTTCATATACTTGTGTGATATCTGTATGTGGCGTTATAATTATGTACTCTGTGTTGATGCTGGAAGATTCTCTGGCTGAGACAGAGCGATGGGCCAGGAATGTTCAGCCAGTTACTTGCTAATTAGCAAGGCTCTCAGAGAGGACGATACACATCTGAGGAATGTGTCTGAGACCTGCAAACCAGGCCGTATCGTGATTGCTGACTTGGGACATAAGGATAGGTCACTGGGCCATGTGACCTGCTCCAGCTTGGAAGATACCAGGGATGGATATAAAATGCCATGAAGCGGACTCCATCTTGCCTTCAATTCTGCTACTGATCCAAGATGCAGCCCTGCAAGGAACAGAGAGCCGGGAAGAATCGTGGGCCCATCCTGACATAGGATGTACACCAGGGACTTTTAAGATAGCAGTTTGTCACATCTCTGCTAAGAGCCTGCATCGAGAACTGGGTGATTCGATGCATGTAATGTATTCTCCTTAACAACCTTACTCTCATGCTTTTCTTTCTTTTAGTAATAAACCTTTAGATTTTAGATTCTAAAGGATTGGCCCAGTGTGCTCTTGTGGGTAAGATTCAAAGTGTAAATTGACCAGGGATTTGTGGTTGGTTCTTTGAGACTGGAAAGACCCATTTGGGGTAGGTGAGATTGGGTTCTATAAACCCCTCACCTGTGTGCTAGGCCCAGGGCTGATTGTGGCACAGGGAGAGCTGGGATGTCTGAGGGGTTTGGCTTGGTGTGACTGGTTTGTGACCCGTTTGGGAAGGTCTCCAGTCAGGAGCTGTAAGGAGCCCCGAATATTAGCAATTCGCCCTGAGCGGATGCCCTCAGCTGTGTCAAGACCCGGCCTGGTTCGTCACAACTACACTACAGGGAAGGTCAAATTAGGTTATGCAACTCCAGCTACATTAATTACGCAGCTGGAGTTGACCTACCTTAATTTCAGGTTCCGCAACGGAAGGTCCCTTCGACTTCCCTTACACCTCACAAAGAGCAGGAGTACTGGCACCGACAGGGGCACCCTCTGAGTTCTATTTAGTGGGTCTTTACAAGACCTGCTAAATCGAACTCCAGAAGATCCATGGCAGCGTTGATCTGCTGCGTAGTGAAGACAAGCTCTGAATAAGGCCTTGAGGAACTGTCCAAGTGTGATTTTACTGTGCAAAGATCTTCTCTATTTTTGTCTTTGCTGACCAAAAAAAAAAAAAAAAAAAGCAAGAAGAGTAAAGAGGCCCACAACTCTCCTTATTTCTGTTTACAATTGTTTATCTGACTGCTGTGATTGCCAGGGGTGATGGGCTCTCTTCACTGCCAACTTAGCAGCTAATTTTTAACAAGGCGTCACGAAATAAGCAGCCCGACGACAACACAGCTGGACTGGGGCTTTCAGTCAGTCTCGCAGGGGGCCTGTTCACACGCTCTGATAAAAGGGGTGTTTGAGAACAAATGTTTTTCACACATTTCAAATGCCAGCACCCGACGGCTTCTAGGAGCCGCGTGGGACCGTGGCAAGCTGGCACCCTACCTTTCCCTGCTGAAGCTGGCATTTTAAAACGTGTGCACCATCACGTTTTAAAGTCACTTTTATTCAGCACGGCCAGTTTCAAAAATGCTGAGTCAGACAATTTGCGAGACGGTAGAAGTCACATGCAGTCACCAGGGTCTGGAAAATTTCTCTTTTAAAACATAAGCCAAGATTCTGTCATCACTCGACACCAGGAAATGCCTATGATGGGAGGTGGACACAGAACACCCGTTGGAAAGGGGGAGGGGGGGACGCCCAGAGTGCTGACACAACCACTTACCTTCCTGCTCTCTGGGGCTTCTCACTGCCCAGTCCGGCTGGGCCAGCTCCACCGGTCTCCCCTAGCTATGGCCCCAAGTTGAGACCAATGCCCCCCTTTAGAAGCAGTATGGGCACTGAACCTCTTCAGGTCCAAGGCAAGTGCACTTTTGAGCCCAGCTTCCTGGGATACCCCTCCCCAAATGGGATCAAACCCCAAATAAATCATTCAGGCAAGCCCCCTTGGACACTGAAAGTAGGGTGTGCACACTGATTGCTCCCCACCCCAGGTAATTATTTACACGGGGCTTGATAGGAAATAAAAGAGTGATTTTTATTAGGTACAAGCCGTAGGATTTAAGCTTGCATGGCAAGTCACCTGGCCAGTTGGGGACCAGACCAATTCCTGCTAAGACTTAAGGACAAAAGTGATTGTTGAACAGTTGGTCATCAAAGGCATCAAGAGTAATACCCAGGACCACTTTCACTCACACATTACACTCCTTGGCTATGTCTACACTGCTGGGTTCTTGCGCAAGAATGTCCGTTGTTCCACAGAGCGTCCACACTGCCTGCCCGCTCTTGCACAAGAAGATTTACAGTAAAGCGTGGGAAGAGAGGGCTTCTTGCGCAAGAGCTACGCTCTTTTCTAACAGTATAAACTCTCTTGCACAAGAGCTCTTGCACAACAGGGCGGTGTGGATGTGCGGCAGGGGTCTCTTATACTAGAAAGCCCTATGGCTAAAATGGCCATCAGAGCTTTCTTGCGCAAGAAAGCGTCCACACTGCCATGGATGCTCTTGCACAAAAGCATATCTCTTGCACAAAAGCACATGGCAGTGTGGATGTGTTCTTGTGCAAGAGTTCTTGCGCAGGAACTCTTGTGCAAGATGTTCTTGCGTAAGAACGCGCCAATGTACACATAGCCCTTATGTCTAATTTGACACACCAGAGTGATCCATACACCAAAATAAGATTAGGGCTACATCTAGACTGCAGTACTTTTCCGTATCCCAGAAAAGCAATGCCCCATCCAAGGAGCGCGTCTGCTTTTTTGGAAATTTTTTCAAAAAGTGGACGCACTTTTTTGCCATCCATGTAAACCTTATTTTACAAGGAAGAAGGGATGTGTCGAAAGAGGCCTTTTTTCCAACATTTGGCGCCGTGAGGATGCGCCAAATTCAGAAAAGCCTTTTTCGCCAGTGAAGCAGAAAAAGATAAGATACGCAATTTATGGTCTGCAAATTGCGGATCTTTCCAATTTTTCTTTGCAGTGTAGACATAGCCAAACAGACCCAGCGGATTAAGACATGAAGATTGATGGGTTACATGAAATCATTTGCTCAAAGCACCTTTGAGTTATGGACATAAATGTCCGTAAGTCTATTTCATAAAGCATGGGGAGGGGGTCTGTCACAATGTAGTTGTACAAAAAAACCCATTAACTATATTATAAGACTTATGAGCCCCAAAAGGTAGCTGTGTTTGTCTGTATCTGCAAAAACAATGAGGAGCCCTCTGGCACCTTAAGGACTAAGATTCATTCGGGCATCAGATTTCGTGGGTGTCATGGGGCACCGTGTCTCTTCCCCACCGGGGATCCCCTCCCCCCCGGCCTAGTCACCTTTCAGCAGGCCCAGGGCCTGGGCACTGTCAGTGTTGATCAGCTCCAAGTCTGGGAGCTATGAGAAAGGGGGTGGGTAGGGGGGCCTCCCTCTCCTCTGGGCCCCAGCCCAGGGCCCTGTCAGTGGTGGGTGGTTCCCACCACTGGCTCAGCAGGGAGTTCTCCCCGAAACGTGCCGGGACACCTCCTGTTCCCCGCCCTGGGCTGCTTCCTACCCCATCCCCCCGGCTGGCATAGGCCCCACCTGAGGGTATGTCTAGACTGCATCCCTCTGTTGGCAGAGGGATGCAGATTAGACAGGCTGACATTGCAAATGAAGCAGGGATTTAAATATCCCATGCTTCATTTGCATAAAAATGGCCGCTGCTTTTTGCCAGCTCAGCATTTTGTCAGCAAAAAGCGGCAGTCTAGACGGGGATCTGTCGAGAAAGAAAGCCTTTTTCGACAGATATCTTACGCCTCCTGCAAGGTGGTTTACAGGATCTGTCGAAAAAAGGCTTTCTTTCTCGACAGATCCCCCTCTAGACTGCCGCTTTTTGCCGACAAAGTGCTGAGTTGGCAAAAAGCGGCAGACATTTTTATGCAAATGACGCGCGTGGACATTTTTATGCAAATGAAGCAGGGGATATTTAAATCCCCGCTTCATTTGCAGTGTCGACCTGTCTAATTTGCATCCCTCTGCCAACAGAGATCTGAATGTGCAGATCCAGCTGCAGTAGCTATGTTGGCCGACACAGCAGTGGCCGCGGGTCTGGCATCTGGTGCGGCAACGGCGTAGGGTGTGGTGGCAGCTGCTGGCACGGCAGCAGCTGATGCGGCGACAGCGGCTAGGTTGGCTGCAAGCCGTGGCCGGCGGGGCAGCAGAGATTGGCACGATGGCTGTCGCTGTGGGGTAGGCTAGTCCTCCGGCTCTTGCTCCAGAGGTAGCGGCAGCTGCGCCGGTGCTCAGGCAGGAGCCCCTTCCCCTCCTGAAGTCTGCCCCAGCTGATCTGTTCTGCAGGCCTTTACACCTGGGCTGCACTGGGAGCATGCCCAGCAGGGGTGTGGGGGTGGGGCGTATTCCGCCCAATAGGCCCCTCTCTACTTTCCTTGGTTCAGTGCGGGCTTGGTACACCCCGTCACAGTGGGTAACTATGAGTTTTACCCACAAAAGTTGATGCCTAAATAAATCTGCTAGTCCTTAAGGTGCCACAGGACGCCTTGCTGTTTTTGAAGATTTACTGTTATCCTGAAAGCTGGCAACCCTTTAACAGGCCATGACAGCATTACTTCATGTGGGGGCAGGTTCACCAAACTCATCAGCGATCAGACCTAGCACACGCCTCTCACAAATCTGGCCCATTAATGATAAATCCTGACAACATAGCAATGGCCTAGGTCATTCCCTCCACTCCCATTTTACAGATGGGAAAACTGAGGTACAGCAAGTTTGTGATGTCAGAACACACTGGGGCTTTGTCTACACTGGCGGCTTCTTGCGTAAGAACATCTTGCGCAAGTGTTCTTGTGCAAGAAGACTTGCGCAAGAAAACGTCCACACTGCCATATGCGAGCTGTGCTTTTGCGCAAGAGCGCCCATGGCAGTGTGGACGCTCTCTTGCACAAGAAAGCTCTAATGGCCATTTTAGCCATAGGGCTCTCTTGCGCAAGAAATCCCTGCCGAGCGTCCACACTGCCCTCTTGCGCAAGAGCTCCTGCGCAAGAGGGCTTACACCTGTTAAAAAAGAGCGTAGCTCTTGCGCAAGAAGCCCTCTCTTCCCACGCTTTACTGTAAATCTTCTTGCGCAAGAGTGGGCGGGCAGTGTGGATGCTCTGCAGATTCTTGCGCAAGAATGGCCGTACTTGTGCAAGAAGCCGCGAGTGTAGACATAGCCCAAGTGTAGAAGGCAGCAACTGCATTAAAATGTGGATATGCCCCATTCCTCCAAAAAGGAAATACATTCCCAGACTTGCAACTCTGAAAACCTGCCAAGATTCCTCTTCATTTGTTCCCAGTGGTTGTATTAGACATTTGTTAAATGCATGAGGACAGGCTATTTGCCTTGTTCCACCATTTTAGAACCTCTCTGCCCAGACATCTTCCACTTGCAGAGGGGAGCAGGTAAAGGGGGTGCACGGTGCTATGGTAGCCTTTTAACTAGCAGGGCCCAGGATAGCTAAACCTGCAAGCTAGGAGCAAGCTTCCCTCTAGTCTTTCCTATCCATGTGCAGAATAAATTTTCACGTGCACCAAAGCGCGCATGAATGTTCACCTCCAGTAAAAACAAAACCCCTAGATGTGGGCGCCCTGCTGATCAGTGGGGCAGCCCTCCTGAGTGTCTGCATGAGCTCCCAGCTTATAGGGAGCACTGGTTCATAGCTCGAGGCAGCCAGTGGAGGAAGGGGGCGGGGGGGCACTGTTGTCTCTGGGCACTGCGCCCCTGCCTGAGGGCTGGAGGAAGGGTGTGTCTGCGGGGGTGGAGGGAACTGATGTCAGACCGATTGTGGCTAGAGGCTGCTCCGGCCCCACATCTTCCCAGCCACAGGGATGGCCAGATGCAGCATGCTCAGCTTGCTGGAATCTAACTCCTCACCCACACACCACACGGAAGCAGCAGGGGGGTTGATGCAAGCAGAAGCCTTTACAAGATAGACACAAACTCTCCAACACCAGCTGCTTCTCGGAAGAGGAGGAACAAACAGGAAATGTAACCCAATCCACCAGCGGGGTGGGAGGGGTGGGGAAAGGCGCAGGAGCTACTGGCCCCCGGAGCAGGGGAGGGAAAGGCACCCCAAAGCTTCAGCAATTAAAATCTGGGGCAGGCAGCTCCTCCTCCCCCCTCGCCCCAAGTTGTTTCTTTAACTCTCCTGGCTACTTTATCAGCTGTTCTCAAAATGCCTCTGGTCCTCAGCTCTGCTCTACTGTGGAAATCAATTAACACACTCCAACCCATTAAACACATCACACCAACCTCTCCACCACCGGCCACAGCAGCGGATGCAACCCGCTGTTCCAAAGGGAAATTGAGGCACGTCCACTGGTGCGCTTTAATGTTTGGTTAAGACCCACTGAGATAAAGCTTTTGGGGCATTTCTCTGCTCGGTTTAACACAAGTTTGGGGGCAAAAGGCAAGAGGCAGAAGTAAAGAAGGCCAGGCCAAAAAAACCCAAAAAAATCTCAAAACCACAACATACACATATTGCAGTAATCCACTAGGGATGTTGACAATTGTGGTAACCATGTAACCACTGAGCAGCGAAGCTTCCTCTGGAACATGACTGCCAACTCCTACCAGCCCAGCTCCCAAGGAACAGACTTCACCATTTAATCAGTTAAACAGTTCGTCATATACACTCAAACATCCCAATAATCCACTATGGATTCCAACCCCCCCCCCCGTCCCTGCCCCCCACACCCCTTGGGTGCCATGGAACCAAAGCCACTTTCAGTCTGACACAAATGCAGAACAATTTACAAAACCTGTACTTGAAACTAGGGGTGGAATAGTGTAGTTGATTAATCGGTTAAATTGATAAGCACAGGCTTATAGATTAATGCTATAGACTACATACATGCATTCTCCCCCTCCTCCCCTCTTCCCCGCCCGCACCAGTAAATTTTTTAGCAGGCTGACCAGCAGCCCAGCTCAATCCTGGCTCACACCAGATCCAGGGCCTACCCCCACTGCACCTCTGCATTTTGAGTATATTAGGAGCCAGGCAGGCAGCTCGGCTCAGTTCCAGCTGACGCTAGGTCCGGGAGTTCAGAACCTGCTGCCACCCCACACTGCTGCCTCTGTATGTGAGGCAGCAGTATGGGACGACAGGCAGCCGGTCCATGAAGGGAGCTGGTTTTTAAACTGGCTCCCCTCATGAACCAGCTCCTGTCTGGCACCCTGTGCTGCTGCCTCTGATACAGAGGCAGCAGCACAGAGTGGCAGGGGGCTCCTTAGGAACGGGTCTGGTCCCACACTGGCTGCTGGCCCCACCCCACAGGGACTATAGACTTGGTTACTCAACTATAAGAATTCATCAGATGAATCAACTATCCAATTAACTGATATTTAACATCCCTACTTGAGACACAGCATTGCAAAAGGATCCAACAGCAGCACAGCTTCTGCAAAGCGGTTGCTGTGCTGTATTCATGCTTCGCAGCCTGGAGACCGGAACTCATTGCAAGATGAAATGAAGTCGCAACTTGAATAAAATCCATGGTGACACTCACATTAACTAAAGGGGGCCCAGGGGTTCACCAAGATGGCTTATTATTTCTGCTGCAGCACAACAACAAACTAAAAAACATAAGCCACAACAAGTAAACACCAACCCATGCAAAACCCCAGCAAAGAGCAATAAAACTGATGAAAAGTCTAGAAAACATAGCCTGTGAAGAAAGACTGAAAGAACTGGTTCAGAGAGGGAGCGGAGTTAGTCTGTAATGGGGAAAAAAAACTTTTAAAAAGTCTTGCAGCACCTTAAAGACTAACAAAACATGTAGATGGTACCGTGAGCTGTCAAGGCTTATTCCCCACTCTGGCATGATAAATGCATAAGTGGGGGCCCACAAACATACCCCAAAACCATATCTCTCCAGGCTTTGGTATAAAACTTCCCCCCAAAATCCTAAAAATGTAGATTTGGGGGATAAAAAAATCCACTGCCACCACCCAAGTAATGGTAAGAAAACCAGGGAAGAGATCACTTGGGAAATCTCAGCCCTAAAGTAAAACGTGGACACAAAAATTAACCAATACCAGGTTAATAAAAAAGAAAGAACTTTTATTATCACCACAATACTCCTGTTACAAGCATAGTTGGATTGGCTAGATGGTAAGAGCCACCAATTAATAAACTCATGGGGGATTTTCCCAGGGGAACAAAACTTAGTTACAAAAGAGAGGAAAACCCATTTCTAAATGCACAAACATCAGATTCCCATTTCCAAACCATTAAACAATAAAACCTAATGGATTTATCTAGACTTTGCCCTACTTACAGATGGTGAAGAGTCTTTTCTTGGAGAGAACAGGTTGTCTGTCTCCCTCAGTATCTGGAGAGTCAACTGACCAGACACCAAAGAGGGAAAAACCCAAAAATTCCTTTGTCTCAGTTTGAAATCCCTATCTGCATTTCTATTGGCTGACTGCTACATGGATAGGTACAGTTAACCCCTTAGTCCCCAAGCTACTGGCCATCCCTCATGACCATGACAGCTTTCGTGGGTGCAACCCAATTCTTCAGATGAAAGAACTAGGTTTGTTTAGTTTGGGAAAAAAAGAGCAGACCGAGAGGGGACATGCTAACAGCTTTCAAGTACCTGACAGGGTGTTACAAAGAGGAGGAAGAAAAACTGTAGGGCTGTCAAGTGATTAAAAAATTTAATTGCGATTGATCACATGCGCCTCCCCTTTGAAATGCTGCCGTGGCATTTCAACGGGGCAGCGCTGCATGGAGCCGGGGTCAGCTGATCCCAAGTTCCTAATGCACTGCCCCTTTGAAGCGCTGGAGCTTCAAAGGTCAGTGCAGCATTCACGCCTGCAGTTAACGCGTTAAAAAAATGAACGCATTAAATCCTGCCCTGCGTTAATTGCAGGCGTTAACGCACATCAATTGGCAGCCCTAAAAAT
Organism: Pelochelys cantorii; assembly: GCA_032595735.1. Lineage (NCBI taxonomy): Eukaryota > Metazoa > Chordata > Testudines > Trionychidae > Pelochelys > Pelochelys cantorii. Next base: position 24,736,921 of record CM064345.1, on the reverse strand, counting down.
TGTTCTCCTTGGCCTTGGAGGACAGGACAAGCAGCAATGGGTTTAAATTGCAGCAAGGGAGGTTTAGGTTGGACAATGTACAGATATAACAGAGAGGGGCCCTGCCCCAGCTTACAATCTGAGTATAAGAGGAGACATAAGAGGTAAATGTACGTGACAGGGAAGCAAAAGGAAATAAGAAAGTTCATCAGAATAATTCACTTGATCCTCTTTAATTCAGCAACCCTGGGAAACAGGGTAGGCCAGATTAAAGAATTTTTCGGACCATGGCAGGGAATTTACCTTGCATCCCTCTGTCAGGGGCACACTTGACTCAATTCCTCCCCTCCCCCCAGCAGCAGCAGAGTGCCATTTCTCCCACCCCCCGCCAAGGTCCAAACCACAGGTGTGCCCAGATCAGGGACACCGGGAGTATGGAGGTTCAGGTGTAAGCAGCAGTCTCAGCACATCGGCTGCCTATGCACTGTAGCAAGACACAGGACTTGCCACACTGGGTCAGACCAAAGATCCATCTAGCCCAGCGTCCTGTCTGCCAGTGCCAGAGGCTTCAGAGGGGACAAACAGGCCATCGATCCCTCCCCTGTTGTACAGTCCCAGCTGGTGGCTGTTTGAGGCTGAGGGTCACCCAGAGTGTGAGGTTCCATCCCTGCCCTTCCTCGTTAATAGCCACTGATGGATCCACCCTCCCCGAATTTGCCTAATTCTTTGCGGCTCTCGGTGACCCTTTTGGGCTTCACAAGATAGAATCCTGGAGCAGATCAGCTACTGGCAGCATGAAGAGCCACCAGCTCTGGCCCCAGAAGTCCGAGTGACCCACCCAAGCAACAGCCGCACCAGCACACAGGGAACGTGAGCTGAGCTTTCCCAAGCAGCAGTGCGGCAGAGAGGGAGCAAAGAGTCTCAGTGAACGACAAGCTAAATATGAGTCAGTGTGTGACGTTTGCAAAACACCCACACACACCACACCACGATTCTGGGAGGCATGAACAGGAGTGTTGTGAGCAAGACCCGGGAAGATATTCTTCCACTCTACTCTGTGCTGATTAGGCCTCAGCTGGAGTATTGTGTCCAGTTCTGGGCACCGCATTGCAAGAGAGATTAGGCAAATAGGAGAAGGTCCAGAGAAGAGCAACAAAAAGGGCTAGAGAACACAAGCAATGAGGGAAGACTGAAATAATGGGGCTTGTTTAGTTCGGAAAGAGAAGACTGAGGCTGTGTCTAGACTACAAAGAAAAGTCAGGAAAAGATATGCAACTTGCGAACCGCATCTACACGGCGCCAAATGTCAGAAAAAGCCTCCTCTTCTGAGCCATCCCTTCTTCCTCGTGAAGTGAGATTTACTCGGATGGCAAAAGAACGCATCTGCTTTTTCACAAATTTTTCTGAAAAAGTGGGCGGGTTCCTTTGACGCAGCTTAGCTTTTCTGGGATACCTCTGGTACCCCAGAGGAGCTTGCAGTCCAGACATAGCCTGAGGGGGGACATGATAAGTGTTTTCAAGTACCTCTAAAAGGGTGTTACAAGAAGGAGGGACAAAATTGTTCTCCTTGGCCTTTGGGGATGGGACAAGAAGCAATGGGCTGAAACCACAGCAAGGGAGGTTTAGATTGGACATTAGGAAAAATGTCCTGCCTGTCAGGGTGGTGAAACACTGGAATAAATTGCCTAGGGAGGTTGTGGAATCTCCATCACTGGAGATATTTAAGAGCAGGTTAGAAAGACACATGTCAGGGATCATCTAGAAGATGGTGTTGGGCCCTGCCGTGAGGGCAGGAGACCGGACTTGATGGCCCCCCAAGGTCCCTTCCAGTTCTGGTGTTCTATGATTCTGTGACCTCACACAACCCAGGCCAAGCCAGGTTTAACCTTAAACCCCAGTGCCAGTCACCCATGTTAGATTAGCAATGAAGACACCCCCTGTTATATAATGAAAGGCAGAAATGACTTGGAGTCTAGTTGGACCAGACTGCAGGAATCAAGGGACACCCACAGGAAGGAAGGAAATGTGGTGATAAGGAGCCACATCCCTGATATAACCTCACACCCCCGGGCCATGGTGCAGGGTGATCATGCAGTTTCCAATGTGCATAATTCTGAAAGGGCTCAGTCACCCGAGGACTTTTTAATCCATGGGTGGGAATACAAAGAGGCAGCCTCGAATAACAACGGTTTGTAACACACCAATATAGGAATACGAACAGGAATCTCAGGAAGACGGTGTTTCCACCAGGACAACTTAGAGCAGTGACAAGCCAGCCAAAGAGGAATCCCAGTAGGACAGAAGCGGCTTTGCTTTCACAGAGAAGAGGAAACCCACCCTTTAAAGCTGTAACCACAAACCGAAATAGCACAGAGATGTGTGCAGGAGAAAACCCTAAGACTGGATCAACCTCCCTGCAACTGTGCACACTCATAACATTCCAGAAAACCCATCCCAACCACAGACTCCCTCATTTCTGGGTTCTGCTCCTTCAAGGGAGGTGTTTGTGGCTTCAAGTAAACAGCTAATTTCACATTATGGACGGGATATGGGAAACCTTCTTGAAAACCAAGAGGCTCTGGCCACCTAGGGTTGCCAGATGGTTTAACCAAAAATATTGAACACCCTCCCCCCTCCCCAAAAAAACCCAAACACCAGGGAAAAAATTCTGTTGAGGAAAAAAAAGGGAGCAGACCAAAGTTGTTGAGCAAAAAAAGAATCCCGAGAGTTGTTCAACAAACAAACAAAAAAAACAGCATAAGAAATGCCTTTGAGGCCCTAACAGGCTACCGGCAGCTGTCCACCATCTTGTCTCCCTGCTCCGGTCTGGACAGCTCCCCTGTGGAACCCAATAAACATCCAAGATTTTTGTCTCCTGGCCAGGAAAAAAAACAGAAAATACTGGACATTTTAGGTATTTTCTGAATTTTTTTTACTGGACAGGAGGCGAAAATACTGGAGTGTCCGGGTCACTCTGGACACCTGGCAACCCTATCACCACTTCAGAAGCAAATCCCTTTTTAATGAATGCTGAAGGCAGCACCACAAAGTCCTAGTCTGCAACTGGTGCTGCCACAATGTAAACAACAACTAACCACCAACCGTAATCGCTGAGAACTAAACACCCCCTTCATTGGTGCCTTCGCTGCTAGGGGAAACCTGCAAACGTTCAAGAGAAGTAGCTAAAACACTGGGCTTCGATCAGTGGTTCCCAACCTTTTCAAGCATATGGATGACCCCTTTTAAATCTGTGAAAGTTTCACAGACCCCTCCAAACAATCCATTTTTGCTAGCCCAACTAAACCCTTCCCACCATTCTAACAGCTTTTGAAGGGTTAGAGCAGGGGGACATATTTAAAAAAAAAAAAAAAAGCATAAAAAGTGACTGGCCCATTTATAAACCAACTCCAGAGGGCAGTCGCAGCTTGGATGTGGGCAAAGAGATGTGCAGACTGCAGGCCACGGAGCTTCTCAGGTCCCACTGCCTGCTGTTTGCCCGCGCGGTTTCCTCTGCTCCTGTCCCCTCCATTGCCTGCCTATCCATGGAGCGAGGGGGCTCTCGTGGCTAAAGGGAACTCTGGAGCTGCCAATGCCTCAGATGCAGAATTTCGGAAGGGTAGGGGGCAAGGGTGGAACTTGGGAAGGGTAGGGGGCGCAGCAGCCGTGCAAGCCAGGAGACAGCTTGCTTTCCATCTCATTCCTCAGACACTAAGGGAGGGGAAAGTGCTTGCATCCCGTGCATGCCTCTCACACACAAGCTAAGAGAGAGGCATGCAAGTACTTTCCCCATGCTCCCTTAGCATCCAGAGAACAGGATCAAAAGCAAGCACTCTGGGGGGGAGGGAAGAGAAGAAAAGAAAAAGAAAAGTTAGGATTGGACCCACCTTACTTTTAAAAACTTTCTGTGGAGTCCTTGCAGTGTCCTCGCAGGCCACCAGAGGTCCATGTGCCACAGGTTGGGAACCACGGGTTTAGAACGAAAATTGTCCTGCCACCTCAAAGGCAGTGTTTTAACATGGCTGTGTAGCTGTGTCACCAGTGCAAGGGGGAGAGCTGTTTAAAACAAAAAACAACAACAACGACAAAAATCCACACACGCCCTGATAAGGGCAGTAGCTAATCACATAAGGAATGTGGTTCCCAGTGCTGTCACACTATCTAAACTAGGGGGCTGTGTCTAGACTGGCCAGTTTTTCCGGAAAATCAGCCGCTTTTCCGGAAAAACTTGCCAGCTGTCTATACTGGCCACTTGAATTTGCGCGAGAACACTGACGATCTAATGTATGATCGTCAGTGTTCTTGCGCAAATACTATGACGCTCCCGTTTGGGCAAAAGCCCTCTTGCGCAAATGCTTTTGCGCAAGAGGGCCAGTGTAGACAACCCAGAATCGTTTTGCGCAAAAAAGCCCCGATGGCTAAAATGGCAATCGGGGCTTTCTTGCGCAAAAGCACGTCTAGATTGGCACGGACGCTTTTCCGCAAAAAGTGCTTTTGCGGAAAAGCGTCCGTGCCAATCTAGACGCTCTTTTCTGCAAATGCTTTTAACAGAAAAACTTTTCCGTTAAAAGCATTTGCGGAAAATCATGCCAGTCTAAATGTAGCCGGGGTGTACAAATGCGTTTTAAAAGGTCATCGTGTAACCGCTAACACAATCCTAGTGGTTACATGGGGTGCAGGCTCTGTAAGCATTATACTGCAGAGCCCACAGAGAAGGAAAGATTGCTGGCCCCTCTCCAGGGGGGAGAAGGCTGCTCTGCTGCTGGCTTCCTGGGATTGGGGCTAGCAGCCCCTGCTGGCCCCCGCTCCCAGGAAGCCAGCACATAACCTGCAATGGAAGAGCCAGGCCAGGCCTGCCACAGACAGCCCCTACCTGTTAACGGGAACCAGTAAGCCTCACTCATTCAGGAGGTTTACCAATTAACTATGTACATCCCTAATTTACGCCCGAGCTTTATGGCACTGAAATCTGCGGTGCTCGGGGGAGGGAGATGTTTCTTCAGACCCCTGAGCAAGACGATTTCAGTGCCAGTGCTGGCTTAGCCTAGGGCAAGACCGGGGAGAGAAATAACTTTTGACGAATCAGCAGGCCAGGGAAGGAGGACTCCAGCTGAGGTTTCAGTCGGAATGAGAACAATAAAAATGACACTTACATGGCGGGTAAGTCTGTCATCCTGCGGCTGGGGAATTTCCTGCAAAGCAAGGAATAGGAGATGAACAAACCTTCACACCCAAAGCTTAACTGAGGCAGTCGACTGGATGGAGCCACCCAGGCACTGGTGCGTGTGTTTGACTTTATGCATCAGTGGTACCATTGATTGGGGCTCCCCATGTTCCAGGTGTTTAAATGTGTGTAGGCCAGTGTTTCTTAAACTGAGGCAGTCAGAGGTGTGCCACGGAGAACAACAGAGTTCAAAATGGCCACCCTTAAAGGGGCAGGTAACCTTCCCCCCCGCCACCCCCCAATAACTTCCCCCGACCCTTTTTTTTGGTCAATAACTCCCCCCCCCCTTTTTTTCCCCCTCAACAAAAAAATCTTTGGTGATCCTCATAAAAAAAAATTATTGTTTGGTGTTCTTCATTCTTAAAAAGCTTAAGAAACACTGGTGTAGGCTCTGGGATGTAAAAGCTGCTTACAAGAGTTAAAAAGGCTCAGAGAGGGAGCCAGGTTAGCCTGTAACTTTATATATATATGCGCATGTAAGAGCAGTCCTATGGCACCTTAGAGACTGACAAAAATTATTTACAGTATCATGAGCCTTTGCGGGCAAAACCTACTTCCTCAGATGACAGGAAGTGGGCTTTGCCCGTGATAGTGCCTGATGCTATATATTTGTCAGTCTTTAAAGTGCCACAGGACTATGTGTTGTTTTTCTACAATAGTTAAACGGCTATGTGATTTGTTTAACTGGTTAACCACCGGCCATGGGGCTGCCAGCAAACTTCACCGTGGCCGCAAGCGGTTGTACCGGCCCCGTGCACTGGAAGCTGCTCTGGTCTTGCCGGCTGGGCCGCCATGGGTGGTGGGGGCTGCTCTCACCGGCCAGGCCTCTGGTTAACTGGTAAGCATGCTGGGAAGGCTAATGCTTCCCGAGTAACCAGCTAACCATTTAACCCAGTGGTCACCAAGCAGTCGATCGGGATGTACGGGTAGATCTTGGAACCTCTGACAGGGGATCTTGACTGGTTTGGCTGGGAGGCTACCAAGCACTGGCACTTCAGTTGCCTCTTCACCTGCTTCCATGCTGCTCCTGCTTCAAAGCTGTCCTTGCCTGCAGACATCACTCCTGCGGCTCCCATTGATCAGTAATGGAGAAACATGGCCAGGGGAAGCTGTGGGCTCAGTGCCTGTGGATGAGGGGCAGCACATGGTGCCATGGAGCCATTGCTGTCCATGCCAGCTGCTTTCGGGAGTGGCGCAGGGCCAGGGCAGGAGTAAGCTGACTTAAGCCCACTGCTGCACCACCTGGAAGTTAAATGGTGCCCAGCCAAAGCCTGCTTCCTGAACGCCTGTCCCAACCCTGAACCTCCTCCTGCACCCAACCTCCTGCCCCAGATGTGAGTCCCTCTGCACCCAAATGGCTTCCCAGAGCCTGCACCTTGAAACCCCTCCTGGACCCCGATCCCCTGCCCTGGGCTAAGACCAGAACCCCTCCCACACTCCAAACTCCTTGGCCCAAGACCAGAGTCTGCACCCCTGCCCTCTACCCGAGCCTGGTGTAAGTGCATGAGTATGGAGGAGGAAGGGGGACGGAGTGAGCGGGGTGAGGCTTCAGAGAAGGGGTGGGGCAGGGCCTCAAAGAAGTGGTGGGAAGGGGGACGGAGTGAGCAGGGTGAGGCCTCAGATAAGGGGTGGGGCAGGGCCTCAAAGAAGTGGCGGGAAGGAAGTGGGACAAGGGTATTTGGGTTTGAGGTAGATCTCACAACGCACTTGCATTGAAAAGTAATCTTGTGGCTAGAAAGGTTGAGACTACTGATTTAACCTTTTACACCCCTAATATTGTCTCTTTCTTTCCTGCCAGCCCCACTCAAGTCCCCTCCTTCACCTCCTGAGTGTATTTAAAGTAAGGATGTAAAATCACAGTTCATCAGTTAACACTTAAACTTTAGGTTTACCCGGTTAATTGATCAAGTGGGATCCTGCTGCTGGCCCTCGCTCCACATGGGGAGGTGGTGTTTGCTCCCAGCTCCCCTGTGTACTGGGCTGCCAGCTGCCCCTGCTGGCAGCACCCCTATCTGTGGCAGGGGGTTGCTTGGTCACTGGTACCCAGTAAGCATCACCCAGTAAGGGGCTCCCTTACAGCAGGACAGTGGATTTAACAGCCATTTTAATTTACGCAAGAAGCTAAACTATTTTGCCTTAGAAGCCATGAATCCTGTATACACCTGCCCTATGTCTACACTGGTGGGTTCTTGCGCAAGAACATATTGAGCAAGAGTTCCTGCGCAAGATCTCTTGCCCAAGAACACGTCCACACAGCCATGTATTTCTGCGCAAAAGCATCCATGGCAGTGTGGACGCTCTCTTATGCAAGAAAGCTCTGATGGCCATTTCAGCCATAGGGCTGTCTTGCGCAAGAAACCCCTGCCCAGAGTCCACACTGCCCTGTTGCGCAAGAGCTCTTGTGCAAGAGGGCTTACACTTGTTAAAAAAGAGTGTAGCTCTTGCACAAGAAGCCCTCTCTTCCCACGCTTTACTGTAAATATTCTTGCCCAAGAGCAGGCGGGCTGTGTGGACGCTCTGTGGGTTTTTGTGCAAGAACGGCCTTTCTTGTACAAGAACCCGCCAGTGTAGACATAGCCCAGGGGAGAGAAAAAAGTTAGGAGTACGCCCACCTTACTTTTAAAAACTTTCCACAGACTCCCTGCAGTGTCCTCACAAGCCCCCAGGAGGTCCATGTGCCACAGGTTAGGAAGCACTGGTTTAGAACGAAAATTGTCCTGCCACCTCAAAGGCAGTGTTTTAACATGGCTGGGTAGCTGTGTCACCAGTGCAGTGGGGGGAGAGAGCTGTTTAAAAAAAACAAACACAGTACACCCTGATAAGGGGAGTAGCTAATCGCATAACCTGCCAGTGTAGACATAGCCTTGTAGTTCAATTATGTATGCCCATGGGGGCCAGCAGGCAGAATTCCACGGACAATTGGTTAACCAGTTAAACATAACATTTAACTGGTTAACTGATTTAACAGGATTTTATATCTCTAGCACACAGTGCTTGTGTTCCCAGGGACCACATCAAACTTCCCAGGCAGGAAGAAATTAACATCTCAAAGGGGCAGTTCTGTTGGTCTGTAACTTTAAATTAATAAACTTAAAAAAAACAACAAATGGTCTGGTAGCACTTTATAGACTAACACCACATGTAGATGGTATCATGAGCTTTTGTGGGCACAGCCCACTTGTTCAGATGACCGGAGTTTTAAGTTTAGGGTGTCCAGACCCAAAATAAATAGGGAAGAAGGGAAAGGCGGGGGGTGGGGGGGGAGAAGGGGGCGGAAAACAAGGAGCAGAGGGTATGAAAATATCAAAGGGAAAAACCAAGTAGTCAGAACTGGTAATTTATAAGCACCTAAAGACTGGACAGGTAAAAGAAGCAGATTAGGATCATAGGTTAGCAATTAGATAGGAAGGGTACTAACGCAAGAATCTACACAGATACCATCTCCATGTTTTGTTAGTCTATAAAGTGCTACCAGACCATCTGTTGTTTTTTAAGTTTATCCTGTACAGACTAACTCAGTTACCCCCTGAAGCTTTTAAATTAATAATTAGTCCTGTGACAACTTCGGGACTAACAAAAAATGTAGATGGTATCATGAGTTTTCATGGGCACAACCCACTTCTTCAGATGAATGAAGTTAAGGGGCCCAGATTGCAAATAGCAGAGAAAGGGATGGGATGGGATGGGGAGGGAAAGAGAAGGAAGGGGGGGGGGGAATGATCAATTAGAGTGTCCATGCTAAATGAAGCTAATAGAGAGGGTTCTAAGTACTCTTAAGTACCTGGTGCTTGGCTTTTTATGTCATTAGGATGGGGAATGTAGCAGGTAATCCAGTTAAGGTCTTTGTTTAAACCTCTATTGCAGGTATCAAATTTGTAAATGAAATTAAGTTCCGCAGCTTCCCTTTCAAGCTGTTTTTTTAAATTGGCTTGTAATAATATGTTACTTAGAACCCACTCTCTCAGCTTCATTTAGCATGGATACTAACAGTGTTTCTCAACTTTTTTTTAATAAAGTACCCCTTTATAATATATATCTATATACCAGCAGTACCTACAGTTTTCAGACATACAAAGTTTTTTTTCTACCATTGGAACACATTTGTTTAAACAACTTAATTGTAGCCGGGCAGGCAATGACATTTTTGGGTGTAAAAAGTACAAAAATAAAGTGCTGTAAAACTTAACACAACAATTCAGTTTTCTCCAAATTTCAGTTGTGTTGACATACCCCCCCAGATTTCTCTCAAGTACCCTTAAGGGTACTTGTACCACTGGTCTAATTCCCCCCCCCCTTTTTTCCCCTCCTCTTTCCCTCCCTCATCCCCTCTCTTTGTCTCCTATTTATTTTGCAGACTGGACCACTTAAACACCATTCATCTGAAATAGGGGCTTGTGCATACAAAAGCTCATGATACCAGCTACATTTTGTGGTTAGTCTCTAAGGTGCTGCAGAACTATTCGCTGTTTTTTAAAAGTTTTTTTTTCCAGTTACAGACTAACATGGCTACCCCTCTGAAAAATATATAGAATCTTGAACTTTTGTGGGTAAAAGCTCAGGATTTTCTCTGTGCTGTTCTCTATGGCAGTTTCTCTGACTGTTTTCTTATTAGTTTCGTTTCGTTTCAGCTCAGCTCCTCCAAACTCCTTTTCCACACCCTTCTCCCAGCAGGGAAGGCTTTTTTAAAAAAGCCCAGTGGCTGTCTGAAGTCAGATCCGCTGGCGCTTAACTGATTTATAGCAGCCCCGTCCCAGCTGTTTCCATTCTGCCCTTACTAGCCCCAGGCCAGCTGCTCCTGGCTGCCCTGAAGTAACTCTCTCATAGACGCATAGACTTTAAGGTCAGAAGGGACCATTATGATCATCTAGTCTGACCCCCTGCACAATGCAGGCCACAGAATCTCACCCACCCATGGCTAGAATAATCCTCTCACCTATCTCTCAGATATTGAAGTCCTCAAACAATGGTTTAAAGACCCCCAAGATGCAGAGAATCCTCCCGCAAGTGACCCGTGCCCCATGCTACAGAGGAAGGTGAAAAACCTCCAGGGCCTCTGCCAATCTACCCTGGAGGAAAATTCCTTCCCGACCCCAAATATGGCGATCAGCTGAACCCTGAGCATGTGGGCAAGACTCACCAACCAGACACCCAGAAAAAAGTTCTCTATAGTAACTCCTATCTTCTCACCATTGGCCTATTTACCACTGATAGTGAAAGGTCAATTAATTGCCAAGATCATGTTCTCTCATCAAACCATCCCCTTCATAAACCCATCTAGCTTAACCTTGAAGCCAGATAGGTCTTTTGCCCCCACTACTTCCCTTGGAAGGCCGTTCCCAGGGCCAGCTTTAGAAAGTGCAGGGCCCAATTTGAACTGTTTTGGTGGGCCCCTCCCACCCACCCAGGATTTTTTGTTGAGCAAAAAAAAAAAAAAAAAAAAACCACCCACACAACAAACCACAACCACACACAAATATCACAGCAGAAGTAGATCTGATCAAAATGTATATCAATATAGTTGAACATTTAAAAAAAATGCCATCCTTTATTATTCTAAATTTTACACAAAATTAAAGCAGTTTAAAGTTTGATTTTTAGAAAGTTACCAGAGAGTGTTGCAGTTTTCTGTTACATTGATTTACTTTTTAAATAGCAAAAATGGAGTCTTTGTTAAGAAAGTGTCAGTTCTGTGGTCAAATTCCAGTCCTTAGTGATTTCAGCACCAATGATTTCACGAGGTAATATGGTACCTCCCCACCATTGCCTCCTTTGTACTGCCCTTCAACACACTGCCTGCATGTTGAGTCCAAGGTCAGTCTACACAAGATTTTATCAATGATTTTTGCTCAAGCGATCACTGAGACAAGACAAGGACTCTCAATTGATTCTAGTCAGCTCTGCCTTTAAACACTGGATGTAAAGTGTCAGATATAATTGAGGACTCCCAAATAGACTCTACACCACCAGAAATAAAACCTGTTTCCATCTTCTGTGACTTTCAGTTGGATGTGACTCACTATCCTCTGCTTAGTGTTCAAGTTATGGTAGACCCTAAGCCAGGTCATATTAAGTTCAGGTCTTTTACCTTTTAATCATACAATATGGATAACAACATTTCATTCTCCCAGCTCCAAGTCTTAAGTGACTTTCAACCCAAAAGAGCCAAAATTGATCACCTTGACATAGCAAGTGTGTCTACTGATCTCTGTGGCAAAGTAGGTTGTCTGTATAAATAAGGTCTGCTCATGAAGCCTTTTCCTACATTGATTAACAGATGGCAGTAGATAGCTCATTCAGACCACTGGCTGATAATAGTTAATCACCCTGACCAGTCATTAACCATAGTCATGGACTCACCCTACTCTCCATTGTCTCTATGATTCTCTGATAACCTGTGACAAAAAAGGAGGGTGGAAAGGGAAACTGAAGGGAGAGACCTCTCTAAATTCACCAATCAAAGAGCAGTATTGCCAACCCAAAAATCATAAGGAACACCTACACAATATTATGAGAATGGTCTACAAATCATAAGATATTTTAAAAATAAAACATGTTGGATTTTTATTGGCCTTTTGTTTGACTATTTAGGGTTCATGTTTTAAAGCTTTCCTCCTTAGCTGTAAGGCCCAGAAGTATAGAGAACTTTTTTTAAATGAAAGCTGAGATTCCTACATAATCAATTGACTCCAGGCCTTTAGAAAAAACACCAAATGTTTTGAGACTCATGGTAAAACAATAGAGGAATTCTTGTGAGCCCATGCTTTGCCCACAGTATATAAATAAAAAAAACCACAATATCTTCTCCACTAAACATCCTAACGAGATACTGCAAATGAGGAACTGAATTCAACAGCTCCTGATATGAACAGGTATCAACCTAGTTTCATATTTGAGGTGGGTTACCAGGAATCATACATGACAATATGAAATCTTTCCACTCTCAAGTCAGCATATTCACAAAGCACCTATAATTTTGATCCATGCATTTATTGGATAGTGAAAGAGAAAGGAGGGGAATTAGTGTCGATAAATGTTCAAATTTAAAAAAAAAAAAGCCTGAAGGAATTAGGACTGGGCTCCTACATCTGACGTTCAGACCTGACTAGGACACTTATGACCAGATTTTCAAAGGTGTGTAAAGATCAGAGAGATATCTTTGAAGATCTGAGTTGGCAATTGTCTCTTTAGGAGCTTAATTACCTTGAAAATCTGAGCTTAGATTTCCAAGTCCAATTTTCAAAAATGACTTTAGTCACTCAAGTGCTTTTGAAAATTTTAACTGGGGGCCTAAAGAGACAAAAATAGACAGAAGGCAGGAGATACGGTATTCCTTTTAAAAACGTGACACATCTATTTTTAACTACATTTTATATTATTTTTCTCCCAGGGGCAACTGACCCCTCCGGCCCCCTCACTACGCCACTGCCCCCCCCCCCCGCAGATCTATCATCTTATGCATGTGCAAGATCTGTGAGAGCCGTCCCATGAATCTGCAGTTAGTGTCTGTGGCGCCTGCTTCTGGGGGGGTGTCTCAATGCTGCCACATTCACCTCCAAAGAGGGGGCTTCCCAAAACAGGCCCTTGCTGCTGACCCCCAAGGCATCCACAGGTCCAGTCTCCTTTCCATGGGTCCACTTCCCAGGGCTCATTGATCTTGGATCTGGCTTCCATCCCCTCTCCAACCTTTGCAACTGCCCAGAGGTGCTCACCTTCCACCTTATCCATCCCCACCTCATTCACCCCACAGGGGCAGTCTCTGCCTCACTTGTCCTAGGGACTGTTCTACCAAGACGTAATACAAAGTTTCCATGTAAAAGGACTCACTACAAAGCTAAACACTTCAATGAGAGAATGTTAATACAGAGACGTGTCTACATCTGCTGCAGGGAGACACCTCTGCCTGCCTCCACCCCTCTCCCCCAGAGTCTACAGCCCCCTTGCAAAGCGGGGGAGTGGAAGGAAAGAGGCTGAGGCCCATCAACGGGACTGAAGCAGTCATGAGCAAGCCATGCCCGGGAGCCATTCTCCTGTCCATTGCTGGTGCTGTGTTTCTTCAGGCACGCTGAAATGCAGTCACCTCTAGGGTGGGCTGGACAGCTGTTTCATACCTGCACAAGGTTTCAGGAAGGGGGCAGTGCGGGCTGCCTTCCTGGAGAGCCCCCATCAGAACTACCGTGCCCTCCTGTCTTAGGAAAAGAACAAACAGGAGGACTGGAAATTAACCCTCCCAGTCTCACATCCCCTAGGCAGGGAATGAGCCATCTACATTAAGCCCCAGCTGGAGTATCATGTCCAGTTCTGGGCGCCACATTTCAGGAAACGTGGAGAAACTGGAGAAAGTCCAGAGAAGATCAACACAAATGATGAAAGGTCTAGAGAACATGAGATATGAGGCAAGGCTGAAGAAATTGTCCTTGTTTATCTTGGAAAAGAGAAGACCGAAAAGGGACATGAGAGCAGCTTTCAAGTATCTAAAAGAGTATCATAAGGAGGAGGAAGAAAAATTGTTCTCTTTGGCCTCTGAGGTTAGGATGAGAAGCAATGGGCTTAAATTGCAGCAAGGGACGTTAGGTTGGACATTAGGAAAAACTTCCTGCCTGTCAGGGTGGTTAAACACTGGAATAAATTGCCTAGTGAGATTGAGGAATCTCCATCACTGGAGATATTTAAGACCAGGTTAGATAGACACCTGTCAGGGATGAGCTAGGGCAACTCAACTTTGGAAACCCGAGGGGCCACACTGATACTTACAGAACATGCTGAGGGCCTAAACTTAAGTGTGGTTGCATATGCAAGCAAATATATACAAATAGCTTCTCTCATACTGACAGGCATGAATACAAAGATTAAAGGCAAGACTACACAACACACAGGCCCCATTTAAGTCAGTTCTGCTGATATTAATAAAATGCAATATTTACCCGATTTCTACCCATGCGACAGCACTTTTCATGAGCAATGACAGTCCAAGATTTTAACTACTAAAACACATATCAACAGAAGATCATTACACTGACTACTTTTTTGTTTCGGCTCCCACTCACCAACCACGTATTGATCCCCACATAAACCCAAACTGCATCGCGAGGCACAAACAAACTGGCCGTGGGCAGCATACCAAGTTATTAATAAATATTTTATAAACCTTTACCTTTTCTCTCTGCTGCCATGTCTCCTCTCCTTGCTCCATCATCTCCCCTGGTGCCTGCTGCCCCCCAACTCTTCACCCTCCTCTGCGGTCGTGACTCCTGCCCTTCTCACTGCCCTCAGCCCTCCTGAGACCTGCCCCCCTCCACCAGCCCTTCTCTCCCCCCTGTGCCCACTCCTCCAGTAGCCCCACTCTGATCATGTGAGCTACCCCTCCTCATCCCCTCTTCCAACACCTCCATCTACACACCTGCACTGCCTCTCTTCTCTGGTGCTGGTCCCTCCCCTGCAGGTGTCTGCCCTTCTGCTTCACCCCCAGAATCCCCTGGCACCTGCACCTTCCCTTAGCCCTGCACCCTCCCGGTGCCTCCCCCTTTCCTTACTGCCCCTGCCCCCTTTTTCCCTGATACCCACCCCTTCACCACTCTCTGCTCCATTCCCCTCCTGCCCCTCTGTGCCCTCACACATGCCTTGCTCCATCCCCACCTTTCTCATGCCCACCCCTTCTTTCAAGCCTTCTCCCAGCACCTCCCCCTCTAGCCCCCAATGCCCTTCCCCTCTCCTCTCCTCTCCTCTCCTCTCCCAGCATCACCCTGTCCCCCCTCCCACTGACACCTCCCCTCCTGCCCTTTCCCTCATTGTCTGCACTTCGCCCCCTGGCATTTGTCTCTCCTGCACCCCTGTCTCTTGGTGCCTTCCGCGCCCCCCGCCAAGCTCCTTCTCCTTCCACCCCTCCCCCACCGCCCCTCCGCCCCCGCCCAAGCCCCCCACACCGCTGCCTCCTCTCCTCCCCCCGCCTCCACCTCCACCTCCACCTCCGCCCAAGCCCAAGCCCCCCTGCCGCCACCGCCGCTCCTCCTCCTCCTCTCCTCTCCTCCCCCCGCCGCCGCCGCAGCACAAGCCCGTTCCCTACCTTCTGCCTTCCACGTTGTGGGGCCGGAGTCTGCGCTCAGGCCCCGGAGGCCGAACCCGGAGCCAGCGAGGCCCCGCAACGTGCCTCCCATGAGTTTTAAAATCCCGGGCCGTGACGTCACGTCACACCCAGGCATCCTCCCTGCCCACCTGCAACTCCGCACATGGGCAGCAGCAGGCGGCGAGGAGGAGCCGCGCACTGCAGGGACGGTCAGGGGCTGAGGGGGACACTTGGGGGGTGGGGTTGGAGGACGTGTGGGGGAGCTAACGGGGGGGGGGCCGGGGCCCTCTCCAGGCAGAGCTGGGGGAGAGACCCAGCTCCACATATTGGTGGAGCAGGGCCCCTGGCTCTGTAACTCGCCGGCACTTCTGGGTTCAGGGGCGTGGGGCCCCCTTAGGCGCGGGACCCAATTCAACAGAATTGGTTGAATCGGCCTAAGGCTGGCCCTGGCCATTCCAGAACTTCACTCCTCCGATGGTTAGAAACCTTCGCCTAATTTAGAGTCTAAACTTCCTAATAGCCAGCTTATATCCATTTGTTCTTGTGTCCACACTGGTATTGAGCTTAAATAATTCCTCTCCCTCCCTGGCATTTATCCCTCTAATATATTTAAAGAGAGCAATCATGTCTCCCCTCAGCCTTCTTTTGGTTAAGGTAAACAAGCCAAGTTCCTTGAGTCTCCTTTCATAAGACAGGTTTTCCATTCCTCGGATCATCCTAGTGGCCCTTCTTTGTACCTGTTCCAGTTTGAATTCATCCTACTTAAACATGTACATGAGACCAGAACTGCACACAGTATTCCAAATGAGGTCTCACCAATGCCTTGTATAATGGCACTAACACCTCCTTATGTCTACTGTAAATACCTCGCCTAATGCATCCCAAAACCATGTTAGCCTTTTTCACGGCCATGTCACATTGGCGGCTCATAGTCATCCTGTGATCAGTCAGGACTCCGAGGTCCTTCTCCTCTTCCGTTACTTCCAACTGATGTGTCCCCAGCTTATAACTAAAATTCTTATTATTAACATGCCACATTTATTGAACATACATAGAACAATCAATACTTATCATATGCATATGATACATTACACTCATGTACTCTCATGCACCCACAAGCACACTCCATCCTGTTGTTACCAAAGGTTGCTCCCCCTTTTGTATCTGTTCTCACATTTAGCATTGTGCAAACATAAATCTTTTTAGATTCTCATTTTTAGGTTTGACTCCTTTTCCCATCTTTCTTTCTGGAGGGCTACAATTTGAACTTTCTGATCTCAGGTAGTTTGCTGATCAAACTTAGCTATTACCTGCAAAGCTTCTTTGTACTACCAGCTAGGGCATTTGCATCACAACACAACCTGTTGTGGCTCCTGGAGCCTCCACAGGATTTTGATTTGTTTGCAGTTTTTACCCCTTCTACAATATACATGGCATGTCACAGGAAAATGTGCAGTCTTTGTTTACAACACTACTTAGCCACATTAAACTTTGCACAGGGTGTAACTCTTTCTTTATGCTCACAGAGTTTTCCTGTACTTTCATTAAACAACTTGGACTGAAATGGTCTTACTGAAAATAAACCAAACCAATTTGTTTTAAACCTACAAAACAAGATTACTGGACCTTGAAAACCTCACTTATTTACACTATATATATATTATATACACACAGATACACATACATTCTCTCTGAACCTTTCTTACACTATTTCTACATAGCTGTACAATGATTACATTCCCTTTTATTCATTGGGGTAGTTAAGTTCCAAAAGAAACCCCCTTTTAAAGTTCTTTTAGCAGTATCTATAATCAAATGTATGGATTTGTGTCAAATTTGCCTGGATTATTTACAGACATTCCTTTGGAAAAAGGGCCCATTTTTCCTTCAGAATGGCTGCAAAGAAACCACAATTTTCTTCCTACACCATTTTAGCATTTGCACAACTGCTCAATCCCCTCCATGCTCTGTAGAGTTAAATTCTTTGTGGGTTTTCTTTTTCTTAAAACACTTTCTTATCTCTTAAAATGAAAACTGGCCTTGTTTCAGATATTACTCTTATAAGTATTGTTTTAAGGATTTAAATTTCCAGTACCTGTACTTACTGCTTTTTCTCAGTTCTACCACAAGGCCTTCAATCTATCTTTTACCTGCCTGCTTGTCTGGCCCTGATCCTGTTTTTGTTGCTAAATGGAAAGTGGCTCCTTTCCACAGACTCGGGCTTTGTCCCATTCTTTAACTTGCAGGTAGTTCTATACTTACAGAACTGCAGCCACAACTCCTCAGGATTTCCCCAATCCTCTTCTAACATTTCTCTATCCCATTTTGGGTTGCCCCAACTTTCCTGGGCAAAATTCTTTTCTACTTTGCTAAAATCAGTGACTGGCTTCATGCTGCTGTATTTTGAACCGATATCACAAATCCTGCCTACTACGCCAATTCTGTTAGCCAATGCCCAGGTCCAGCTAATGGTCGGGTGAGGCAAGGTGTATGCCTCCCAGTAACAACGCTAGGCAGCCAGGACAGGCGGGGGTTCTTTTGTTTGTGTTCAGTTCAGGTACAGCAGCACGGGTTCAAGTCAGAAACTTGACACGCACTTGCTTGTTTGTAGGAGAAAGAAAGAGAAAGAAAAGGAAAGAAAACTTGGTTCAATATATATATATATATATATATAGTGAATGAGGGCACAAACTTATTTTTACTATAATTTAGGCAGCGGTCTGAAAAACAAAACAGGGCAGCGATTTGATTGACAGGTTAATTGGGTTTTCACAGTTTATAGCTGAATCACATTACCAAAGGCAGTTTACAATAGAAATGAAAGAGTTTGACTTAAGAAACTATAATAGAGTAACTAAACTTATAACATAGTAACAATTAAAGTGTACACATAAAGAAACACATTACAGGTATAATTCTCACCCCTGCGTTCCAGACTTGGCGTGGCCAGTGTCTTTTTCTCAATCCCTCGGGAAGAAGTAGGGCGAGGTTGGGCATCCCACAGACCTCGGGAGACAATCAATACCTGCCAGCAGGTGTAGGTGATTGGAGCTCAAATGGGGTGGGCTACTAAACCCCTCTTTATACCCCGTGGTTCATGTAGGCTTCTTCCTGGTCTCAAGTGGCCAATTAGGAAAAATGGCTTTGAACGCCAAGTTTCCCACGAAGGGTGCAAAGCATAATTCACACCTGGGAAAATGCAGACAATGGGCACTTCTGGTATGTGATGGGCGAAGATTCCTCTCCTGGGACAGTGCAGGCATGTCAATTACTGGTACTAGCCATCAGGGCGACGAGAGGCCCCCAATCATCAGCTAGCCCATTTACTATCTAGTTTCTGTTTATGGTAGAGTCAGGGACAGGCAGCACACCTGTGTTCCCAGGGCATCAAAGGCTGACTGCCTTTCTCTTGCTCTCTGGGGGGGGGGGGGAAGCAAGATGGGGTTCATGTCTGGCTACAAGTACCCATGTCCCCAGGGTTCCCACACAGAGGACCCGAACTTCCCTAGGTTACGAGCGGAGTGACCCTGCTCAGTTCGCTCTCGGAGGGGGGAGAACTGTGACGTAGTGGGGGGTACCTTGCTGGTTGCTATGCTGGGCAGTGGGCTGTGGGTGACCTCCACTGGCTGCTGGCTGTAGCATGGCCCAGCAGGGCAGGGGATGAGTCATTATGCAAGGGGGCTCTGAACCTGTCCAACGAGTTATCTCCCAGGGAGCGGAACAATGGGAAGGAGGAGAGTGGAGCCCTGGCTGGGGGCAGGGCTGGAAGGAAGAGTTGGTTTCTGGCTGGGATCATAGAGGAAGCAGCCTAGGCAACGGGCTGGGATTTAGGGGCCCAGGCTCCCCCATCTCAAGGGGGGCTGAGGCATCCTAGGCCTGGTGTACCAGGGATTTATACAGAGGCCAAGAAAACAGGAAACTACCCTCACTCTCCTCTCAGACCCAGGAGAAAAACCTGGGGTGGGTTCCCAACTGTTTTGACCCATAGGACCACACTCCACACAGTAAAAATAAACCAGCTCATTTTCGTTTATATTCTCCCTTTGCTAAATGTGCTGCTGCTGCTGCAGAGAGTTAATCACTTGACTCCAGGCTTGCTACCTTCCCCAGTTGCTGTTTACTCCCCTCTCCCCACTGTCTTTCCTTGCTTTGAGTCTTTCTGTGAGAAGAGTTAAAGTTTTTACAGAAACCTGCAAAAGATAAAGCCATTGAAAACAAACCAGAACCAGAAAGAGAAAACAAGGTAAAGACTTTAAATAAATCCAGAAAATTAATTCTCGTAACCCTTCAGGACTGCCACAGCTGGAATTACTCCTAATGGGTTTCAAGACAGGATTGCCAAGCAACTGAAATGCAAACTCTGCTTCTGATCTTAGCCATTGACTAATATTTGGGCTTTTCTTATTTCAATAGAGCAGAGTTTTAAACTACAGTAATGAAAAATGCTTTAAGTTACTAAATTAATACAACAAAATTGGGAAATACTATAATACATTTTTATCGTTTTTATTAAAAGCTTTAAATAAGGTAACAATTTGCTTGTTTAAATGTTTAACCCTTTTTTATTTTTAAAAAATTGTTTGCCATATATTTTATAATCATATATATAGTAGCCCAATGTCTGAGAGTCTGTAACACTGTAGCGTTACAGTCTCACCTCTGGGGGGTACTCTTGCCTCCCACTGTGGCGCTCGGCTGAGTTCTGCACCTCTCAGCTGGGCCCTGGCGGGGAAGCAAACGGCCATTTGGGGTCTGCACTCCCTATGCAGCACCGCTTGCCGCTGCTTACTCCCCTGCTGCGGCCCAGCTGAGCGGTGCAGAACTCAGCCGAGCGCCACAGCGGGAGGGGAAGGGGGGCGGGGCCCGGCCGTGTACCTCACCGCCCCACCCCCGTTTGCGCCTCCCTTCGCCTCCCACTGTGGCACTTGGCTGACTTCTGCGCCACTTAGCTCAGCCGCCACGGGGGAGCCCAAACAGCTGCTTGTGCCGCTTGCTCCCCCGCGGTGGCCCAGCTGAGTGGCGCAGAAGTCAGCCGAGCACCATGGCGGGAGGCGAAGGGGGGCGGAGTAGTGACATGCTGCGTGACAGAGGCTCCAGGCCCCGCCCACTGGCCATGAACATCACTGCCCCACCCCTCTTCGCCTCCCGCCGTGGCGCTCGACTGACTTCTGCGCCGCTCAGCCGGGCCACCGCGTGGGAGCAAGTGGCACAAGCGACCATTTGGGCTCCGTGCTCCCCATGCAGCACAGGGAGCGCGGAGCCCAAAAGGCCGTTTGGGCTCCGTGGTCCTCCGAGTGAGAGGCAGGAGGGAGAGGAGAAGAGAAAGAGAGAGTGAGAGGCAGGAGGCAGAGGAGAGCTGAGACAGAGAGAGGAGGGGAGGCAGTAGGAGGAGGAGGAGAGAGAGAGAGAGAGAGAGGGAGGGAGACGGAGTGAGAGACCAGAGACTTAGGAGAGAAGACCGACGTGGAAGAGAGACCTTAGAATCCCGTCTTATGACGGGCTAATTGGCTAGTTATGAATAGTATTCCAGTGCCATTTGTTTTTAATTGCAAGCTCTGTGTCATGTGACTAATTTTTTTTTTTTTTTTTTTTGGTTACAACACAAGTCAGTTTCATACCTTTTCTTTTTTGGAAAAAATATGGTACCACGCTATTTTACTCTTATGTTTGGGGTATAATCATATTACTAATGCATTTTTTGCACAGCTCAAAAAGATCTCAATTATAAATGTAGGTATATATATTTTTGCCTCAGCAAATAATGCAATTGCAAATAAAAACATGATTGTTCCCCCCTCTCCATGCTTTATGAAATTGACTTATGGATACAAATAAGCATAACTCAAAGATGCTTTGGACAAAATACCTCATGTAACCTATCAGTCTTAATGTCACAATCTGAAGGATCTGTACATCTTGTTTTTGTGTATCTTTCACCCTTGTAAAATATAAATAAACAGAATTTTATTATTATTTTAGTCACCTTGTTTCTCTCACACTTAATCATGATTAATTTTTTCAGTCATCTGACATTCCTGGGGTTGGATTAATTACTTTCTCAGCAAGTGTGATTGATTAGCTTTTCTTTACATGTAGCAATGGAGAAAGAGTCATTTTGAGTGTGTTCTTCTTACCCCCTCCACAGCAACTGCACTTACCCCAGTCATCCCTGTTAGAGCTGGGCCTGGCACATGCCACAGCCAGGAGAAGAAGGGTTTAGAGGGGAGAGAAGGGGCCCTGGCTTTCCAGAGAGGGAGGGAAAAGGGACCCTCGCTCATGGGGGAGGGAAAGGAGAAGGGACCCTTGCTCGCAGGCAAGGAGGGGGAGAAGGAACCCTGGCTTGTGGGGGAGAGGGAGAAGGGACCTGGGCTGGTGGGGGGGGGGAGGGAGAAGGGACCCAAGCTGGCGGGGGAGAGGGAAGAAGTGACCCAGGCTGGTGTGGCCACAGCCCAGTCCTCCCCAGTGAGAGGGTGGTTGGTGAGTGCAATGAGCAGAGGGTGTAGCCTGCTAGTTTTCTTTGTAACTGGGTTTTCTTTAAGCAGGGCCGGCCCACAACATTTTGGCACCTGAGGCGGGGAGCTCAAATGACACCCCCATGCTTGGGCCAAAACTTTGAAAGGTCTCAATTCTGCCTCCTTCCTCCAGCACAGCACTCCCGCATCTCTGAGCATCTAGAGCAGAGAGAATACATAGGCACCAGCAGCAGACACAATTTTCTACACTCTGGGTCCTAGTGGCACCTAGCAGCTGCCTCAGTTCGCCTCATGGTAAGGCCAGCCCTGTCTTTAAGTCTGTTCCTCTCTGACTTTGAGCGGGTAAGCCGTGAGCTGGCTGGCTAGCAGGCAGGCAGCCCTCTGCAGCAAAGCTCAGAGGTACAGCTGCCTGGATTTCCACAAAGGATCCCTACAAGCGAGCGGAGGGGATGATTCAGACACCAGCATGCGGGGCAAAGGCGTTGATCCAAGTCACTCTCTGAGACTTAGCTCAGAGAACATTCGGGCTCTCCCAGTTTCTTCTGAACGGTGTTTTGCGCGGACTGACCGGTTCCAGCGTTACTTGTGGGTGTCCTCTCTCCTGGGGTGTGTTGTGGCTGTGAAGATTGTAAATGTGTGTGTGTGGGGGGGGGGGGGGGGAGGGGGAGAGACGCTGTAGAATGGCCGTGTCGCGCTGTAAAACGGAGGTGAGTGTTTGTTTCTCCATCACAAGACGTTGTGAAGTTCTGTGATTCCAGGCCTTTCTTGAGCTCCTTTGGGGACTAGAGCGGAGGGAGGCTGCCCCCGGGCGATCCTGGAGAGGCAGCGCTCTGGTTCTCTGGCTACTTGTCTAGGGGAGCTGGGAGGGTTTGCCAAAGGCACTGGAAAAGGGCGCTGATCGGAGGGGAAGGGGATCGGGTGGTAGGTTTAATAGAGGGTGGGGGGGGGCGTGTAGCCACTCAAGGAAGGGTGCTGAGATGCAGGCAGCTCCTAGGCTAGGACTGGGGGTGGGGAATGAAGGGGGGTTTCTGCAGACACCGCCTGTGCAGGGGTAGTGAGGTGGAGGCAGCACTCGAAGACACCCGCCCCCTCCAATCTGGAGGCTGCAGCCTGGCTCTGATACGCGGGCCCCTTAGATGGGGGGAGGCTGGAGGAGTCACGCGGCCGACTTCTCTGGAGTCACCCGGCCAGGAGCTTCTCTGGAACGTCCCCCATACACCGATATTCGAGGCGCCCATTCATAAAACGCGCCCATTCATAAAACTCGCCCATTCATAAAGCTCGCTTTCTGCTCTCCAACCCGCGCGCGCCCTGCTGCCTATAAGCAGCACCAGGCTCTAACCTGCCCGCCCCCCCCCCCCAGTCTGCGCCGCGCACCTGCCCGATCCTGCGCGCCGGGCTGGTCACGGTCCGCTCTCAGGGGCTGCGGGTTCCCGCCGGCAGGTGAGGAGGGGCCGGTGCGCACGGGAGTCTGCGGGGGATGCACCGGTTGCACGGGTGAAGGGGGGCGTTGGGGCGGGAGGGCGCTGTGCGCTGATCGGAGGGGGAGGATGGTGGGGCTAATGGGGGCGGGTGTCTGCGCGTGTGCCGATGGGCGGGGTGGGTGTGAGTCGATGGGCTGGAGGGTGGGGGTGCGGGGAAGTGTGCGCCGATAGACGAGGTGCGGTTCGGAGGGCTGGGTGCCGCTAGACGGGGTACGTCGGGGGGTGCAGCTAGATGGGGTTGCCAATAGACTGGGTGTGGTCTGGATGCAGGGTTGCCAATAGACGGGCTGTGACCCGCAGGTGGGGCCGGGCGGTGTGTGTGTGGGCGCGCCTCCAGCTGGCATGTGAGCTTATGCAAAAGGGACAGAGCGAAGCTTTGGGCGCCGGGGGAGGGGGAGGGAAATCGGCGCCGCTCCCACAGGCCCCTGCCCAGCCCAAGTCCCTCAGGGTCACGAGCGGAAATGCCCCCCCCCCTCCGGTGATGCTGCTACAGACTGAGCTGTATCTGGATCCTCCCCCCCCACCCCCTCATCAGTTGGTTCCTCCCCGGAGGCTGCTGAGCTGAAGGGCGGACCATGAATGGGGTCCTCACCAGCTGGGCAAACGGAGCGAAGCGAGGCCCCAGCTGTGTGTGCAAAGGGCAGCTGCTCCTGCTCTGAAATCCCGTCGTCCCCCCCCCGCCCCGATCGCCTGGAGGCCTCGTGTGCCCCCCATGGGGGGTGCAGGGCCAGGGGTCGCTGAGACCAGGCTGCCCCCACAAAAAAATCCCTAGTACGCATAGGTTTGGCACTAACAGATGTTGTTGAGCTAGGGGCTGAAATTCTCCAGTGAATTTAAGACTATAAGAAGGGCCAGACCAACTGTCCTTCTAGCCCAGGATTCTGCCTCCAACAGTGGCCCATACCAAGTTGTTCCCAGCTGCCGAGGTGAGGTGGGAGGGGGGCAGAGAAGGCAGCTGACTTCATGGTTCTGCCAAGTCCAAGTGAAATTGGGCTTCCTCTCCCCCCAAAAAATCTGCTTCAATGTGAGTTTAGGGGCAGAAGGGTTGTTTGATTTGGAGGTCACCTTAGTTGGCCTTTTGCCATGAGTCCTGTCTCTAAGACTTTTTAAACTCTAATTTTGTGTGTTGGCAACAACAGCTACATCTTCCTGTCATCCCAGCCAGGCCCTGCTGTCACCCAGTCCCAGGCTGTCAGAAGATTTTTTTTTAAAAAATTAATCCTGCTAGAGTGTGAGAGAAACAAGGTAACTAAAACACTGTTTGTTTCAATATTCAAAAATATTTAAGTATCCAAGGGCTCTTCTGGTTTTCTCTCTCCCTCTCTCTAAGAGCTCTTGGCAAGGGGAAAAGTTCAGAAAAGGGCAACAAAAATGATTTGGGGTTTGTAACGGCTGCCATAGGAGGAGAGACTAATGAGCCTGGGGCTTTTCAGCTTAGAAAAGAGGAGATCGGGGTGGGAGGTCACAATAGTGGTCTATAACATTGTGATTGGTATGGAGAAGGTGAATAAGGAAAAGTCATTTACTTGTTCCCATAACACATGAACTAGAGGGTCACTAAATTAAATCAATAGGCAGCAGATTTAAAACAGACATAAGGAAATATTTCTTCATGCACTGCACTGTCAACCTGTGGAACTCCTTGCCAGAGGATGTTGAAGGCCAGGACTTCAACAGGCTTCAAAAAAGAGCTAGATAGATTCATGGAGGTTAGATCCATCAATGGCTGTTGGCCAGGATGGGTAGGAATGGTGTCCCTAGCCTCTGTTTCTCTGGAGGCGAGTGATGGGAGAGATCACATGATGATTGTCTGCTCTGTTCATTCCCGCTGGGGCCCCTGGCATTGGCCTCTGTCAGCAGACAGGAAACTGGTCTAGATGGACCTTTGGTCTGACCCTATCTGGCCATTCTTATGTTCTCCCTCCAGGAGCCTAAGGCAGGAGGAAGAGGGAGGGACTTAGGCTGAAAGGGGCACTAGGCATTCTGGGCACCACCAACACTTCTGCAAACCTACTGCCTATCTGCAGCCACTGCACCTCACCCCACACCTGCAGTACCATGCGCGCTCCCCTGGCACTGCATGGGTCTCAGGTCCCAAACCGGAACTCCACCCTCTGCAGCTGCTTCGTGACTGCCCCCCAATAGGGGCAACAGAGTGGGTTGGGGGGGTAATGGCACACAGTGGGCCACTGGCCATGTGACCCCCCCCCCCTGCCAGCCCAGGGAAGAGCTGGAACAGCCCCACTTCACCCCCTCTTTGCCTCTTCCCAGAGGACTAGCAGGACACCTGGGGGCTGGTCTCTCTGCACTCACCAGCAGAGGAGGGGCAAACTGGGCCATGTGGCTTCAGCTTGCTCTGCTCTCCTATTGGGATGTAGTAGTGCAGTTGATTAACCAGGAAGCAAAACCTTATCGGTTAGTGCTATAGACAACACGCATCTCCCCCCGCCCTGCTGGTACATTTTTCAGCAGGCTGGCTAGGCTCATGCCAGATCTGGGACCTACCCCCACTGCAGCTCTGCATTTAAAACGTATTGGGAGCCCGGCGGGCAGGCAGCCTGGTTCAGCCCTGGTTCATGCTGTGTCTGGGAGCTCAGACACTCTCTCCACCCCCAGACAGGGGCTGCTGCCACCCTGCACTGCTGCTGCCTCTTTATCAGAGGCAGCAGGGCAGGGGGCGACAGGCAGCTGATCCGCAAGGGAAGCTGGTTTTTAAACTGGCTCCCCTGGGGGACCAGCTCTCGCCTGCTGCCTCTGATACAAAGGCAACAGCACAGGGTGGCAGGGGCTCCTTGGGAGGGGGGCCGGAGCGCACTGGCTGCTGCCTTCACCCCCGGGGATGATAGACTAGTTGAGTAACCGATAAGAGTTCATGAGGTTCCTCGACTATTCAATTAACTGATATCTCACATCCCGACTCTCTCCCAGCTGTGTTGCTCTGCTTCCTGCCAGTGAGTGTGGGGCAGTCCTGCCTCCCCCCTCCAAGCAGTGCGCCGGGAGAGCAAAGCTAGCTGGGGCCACATTGCTCTGGTTTCCCTGCTGGTGGGAAAAGGAGGTGTGGAACTGGCCCCTTGTTCTGGGTGCCGGGGTCCTCTGCTTGTCCCTAGGCCACCCAATGAGTGTGCCCTCCCCCCGGCTGCTGGCTGGCTTCTTGCCACTCCCACCTCCAGCATGGGGAAAGGGGGCATGTTGCCGGTGGCACCACCAAGCCTGGATCGGCTGTTCTCTGCCCCACGGCAAGCTGCCGTGCATGGAGTGGTCGAATCCCATCCAGCTGCAAATGCCACAGGGCTGTGCTACCAGTCCTGGCAGGCCCATAGGGACAGTATGGTGCCAGGCAGGGGCCAGGGTTCTGTCAGAGGTGGCAGCCGTGGGGCGTGGTGGATGGTGGGGAGTGGCACAGTGGGATTCTGACCCCTGGTGCATGGCACTCGGGGTACACCCTCCTGGTGAACACGCTCACCACGGGTGCCAGGGGCCACATGGGCATGTGTGACCCGGGGACTGTTGCTGCCGTGACTTGAGTGAAGGTGGATTGGCCAGGTGGATGTGACCAGACGTGTCTAAAAGGTTTGGGAGAGGGAACCGCAAAAGCCGGGGGGTAGGCCAAGATTCACTCAGGCTCCTGTGTTTGTGACTCTAGGCCTCCTGCCTGTAAAGGCTTCAGAAGAAAAAGGCCCAGATGGAGTCAGGAGCTTCTCCCGCTGCCGAGGCACCGCTGGGCTCGGAGCATCTTTATGGCCATGGAGTCGCCAGCCCAGCCCCAGGTAATGCAGCTCCCCTGCCTGGGAAGGGGAGGGGAAGAGGCTGATGCCAACCCCATAGGGCTGAGCCGCTGCAGGTGCGGCTGGCTGGTCCTTGTGCAGATCCACCAATGGGCCCCGACTGCAGATGCTGTTTGGGGGGTTGGGGAACGGGCCCTATGGCCAGACGGGCTCAGGGGCATGTGTGGTGGATGCAGGGACTGGAGCTGGGGGAAATATGGGCCAAGGGGGGATTTCCCAGTAGTGGTAGCTCATAGACTGAGATGTTTCCATCGGCTGTTCTTGGTGAGGGAACGCTGAGCGTGGGTGGAAAGTGCTGAATCACTTTTCTGTTGGAAAACGGCAGAATACTGCTTCTGAAAAGTGGTGGGTTTTTTTGCTCTGGGCTTTTGCAAGGGTTAGTCATCCAGGAGGGCAAGGTGGTTTTTTAAAGTTACAACCTCATGCGGCCACCCCGCTCGGCGCTCTTATGGCCACGTCATCGCCACAAAGAGATCTTGGCATTGGGAAAAATCAGTGGAAGGCGACAAACATGATCAGGGCTATGGAACAGTTGCCGTCTGAGGGGAGGTTAAAAAGACGCAGCACCAGGCGATGGGGAAACTGAGTTCAGCATTATGTTTTTCCAAGTGAAAAGTGATTGTTTTGGGAGTGAGGGGGGGGGGTCTGATTATGGCTCCCAGATGTCTGGCCACATGGGAGAGAACCAGCTTGGCCAGGATCCAGGTGTGTTGAAGCGACTCAAGCGTTTTACTGTCACTTTGCTCTGGCGCTTTGGTGGAGCAGAGGCCACTGCCCCACTGATGTACCCACAGAGCCCCCTGAAATGGGGGCCCAGAGCTAGAAGTGGGGCAGGAGGATGCACTGGGCCCTGCCCCCTCACTGCACTCTCCTCAGGCTGTTCTCTTCTTCCAGATCCAGCTGACCACATCAGGGGGGCAGCTCCTCCCATCCTACAAGGATCCACGACTACAACTGTTGTGAGTAAGTGTCTGGGAGCTACCTCCTCTTCCTGGGCTCTCCCTGGCTGGGCTCTCTGTGTCCAGAGTGGGGGGTTTTCTGTTCTGTGCTCGCATGGCCCTGCTCTGCACTCTCTGCTATTCCTTCGGGGGCGGAATCCACCTTCCACCCCTCTGCTGACCTGCCTGTGCCCCTCTCCTCTCTCTGCCAGGCCCTGTTGTTGCCTTCGCTGGGAGCTCTCGTTGGGGAGGGGCTGCTGCTGGCTCTGCCTGAGGATGGGAGAGCCACGCTCGGGCCCTGGAGGAGTCGTGGAAACCCTGTGAACTTATTTCTCTACTTTTGGTTCCTATTTCACACCAATTGCTGCACCCAGGATCGACTGCACCAGTCATGACAGGTGTGGAAAAAGTGAATAAGGAAAAGTTATTGAACTTGTTCCCACAACCCAAGAACTAGGGGTCACCAAATTAAATGAACGGGCAGCAGGTTTAAAACAAACCAAAGGAAGTTTTTCTTCATGCAGCACGCAGTTAACCCGTGGAACTACTTGCCAGAGGGTATTGTGAAGACCAGGACTTTAACAGGGTTCAAAAAAGAGCTAGATAAATTCATGGAGGGTAAGCTCATCAATGGCTAAGCACTAGGATGGGTAGGAATGGTGTCTCTAGCCTCTGTCTGGAAATGGATGACGGGGTTGGAATTTTTTATGTTTCCCTGTTCTATTCACTCCCTCTGGGGCACCTGGCATTGGCCACTGTTGTGAAACAGGACACTGAGATAGATAGACGTTTGGTTTGAGTGTGGCCGCTCTTATATTACTAGAGCCACATGGGAGGGTATGTCTACACTACAGTTCTATTTCGAATTAAGTTAATTCGAAATAGTTAATTTGAATTAAGCTAATTCGAAATAACGCATCTATACACAAAAACTATTTTGAAATAGTGTTTTGCTATTTCGAAATAGCACGTCCACACTGAGTGGACCCTGAACCGAAGTTAAGGCTGGCCAGAACCAGTGCCGGCAGGGCATCAGGTTAGGACTTAGTGTGTGGGGCTGCTGCCTGAGGCTAACTGAGCTCCGTGCTTAAAGGGACCCTACCCCTACCCCGGACAGACAGTTCTCAGGGTTCCCCGCTTGCTTGTCTACCTCGATGAGGGTCAGCAAAGCAGTCCTGTCTTGGAGTGCCCTGAGTGCCCGCACTCGGGACAACACAGCACTCGGCCACATGGAGCCAGAGCCCCTGGGCACACCGGTGCATCTCGTGGGGTCGTTGCCATCAGCCCGGCTGCACTTGCTGCAGGCTGCCATCCGGGGGGTTCATCGGGGGGCTGTCAGGATCCAGGAGGCTCTGAGGGAGAGCATCCACCCCGAGGAGCCCTCAGAGTCTCCCCGGTCCTCCCTACTGGGGGCTCGTGCCCCATTCCTCCCTCACATCCTTCCACTTACCCCTCCCTAGCCCCCCTTCCTGATGTCAAATAAAAGACACATATGTTCAAAAATAGAAACTGGGTTTATTGAACAAAACTGGGAGAGATGAACCTCTGGGGAGACTGGGAAAAGGAGGTGGGAAAAGGGAAGAGAGGGTGGAAGAGGGGAGGGGGAAACCTGGGAGGAGGGAGCTGGAAGGGGGAAGCAAGGGGAAGAAGGGGGAGGGGAAGCTCAGGGCTCAGGATTGGGGGTCTTGCCGGACCAACCTGACTTTCATGCTAACCTGCTCCTGGGTTCGCATGTGGCCTTTGGTGGCTAGCCTGGCCACCAATCCTGCCATAGACGGCCACATTCCTCTGTCTAGTGCGGAGATCATGGACGTTGGGGGCATCCCCCCCAAACCTGAATAAGGTCCATGATCTCCACCCTGGACCAGGAAGGCGCCCGCTTTCTCCAGCCCCTGTCAGGCTCCTGGGAGCTGGCAGACTGCTCCTGGGGAGCGGTGGAGGGCTGGCTGCCAGTGGCTTGTTCGCTCATGTTTTGGGGCCGCTGGGTCAGGTGCCCCAGTGGCCACTGCTGGCTCTGGGCTGGCAGGCTTGGAGCTGGCACAGGCATTGTGGCCAGGGTCTACCTCTTTAATGTCTCCGGGGCTGGGGGAGAGGAGAGTAAGTTTTCCTGGTTGTGCCCAGAGTGGCCACCAGGGCTCCCTGGGAAGGGCTGGAGGCCCCCTATTTCGAATTAAGTGTCTACACAGCACTTAATTCAAAATAGCTATTTCAAATTTGGTGTTACTCCTCATAGAATGAGATTTCAAATTTGGTAAACAAGGGCTCCACTATTTCAAATTTATTAAAGTTAATTTGAAATAACTGCTGTTATTTCGAACTAACTTTGTAGTGTAGACATACCCGGAGATACCTAAGTTGAGAATCAGAAACGTGGGAGCTAGTTCATGGTCTGAGATTGGTGCTTTGTTCTGATGCTTTGGACTGCTCTTGTCTAGCTGGTGGCATGTGAGGGCTTGGCCTGCCTCTGTGATCAGATCACAGCTGTGCTCTCGTGTCTGGGTTTTATTTGAAGACACACGTGTCACTGAAATGATGGATAGCAGAGGAAAAGCAAATGCCCTGCCCTTCCCCCTCCAGTGGGACCCTAAGGGCCAATCCCCAGGGGAGAGGCCCTGTTCTGAAGCTGTCCCAATGGGGACGGTTTCGCGATGAAAGTGCTGTCGACATGCAAAAATTGCCATAAGTGAAAATCGGTTAAGTTGATTTTTCTGCTTCCCAGTGTCAACATTTCAGGGCCACATGGCGAGCTTCCCTGTCAACAGCGCAGAGCACAGTGGGGAAGCATCCCGCAGGGCAGGGGTGTGGGAAGGCAGAGTTGATCCCTGCACTTCTTGGGAGTTTCTTTGAGTTCTCTCTCAGCTGCTGGGAGCAGTGTCCTGAAAAGGTGTGTGAGCTGTCCATGGTCCTGAGGCGTGTCAGACAGCACAGCGTCTGTCCCACTCTCCCTGCAGCTGCAGCCGGCCTGCCTCTGTGTTCCTAGCAGGGCAGAACAGGAGCATCCCAATGATTTGCTATTTTGAGGGAGCAGATCACTCCACTTTTGGATACTTCCTAGAGCTTTGAAAGGGGCAGGGCTCAGGCCTGCAGGGCAGCAGAGATCACAGAACACTGAGCACCGCCATCAGGGCAGACGTGGTGGGATACCGACGGAAGTCAGTTCTCTCAACAAAACAAGAGTCCATGCTGGCTCTTTGTCAACAATAAAGGGAGAGGGAAAGACACAAGTCTTTCTGAGATGGAAGTGTTTTTGTCACCAAAACAAGGGTTCTTCCCCCCCCGCCCCCCCCAAAAAAAAAGTCAGATTGCAGTGTAAACATTCTCAGTGCCTTTTGGCAACAAAACAGTTTTGTGATAACAAAATGTGCCAGTGTGGACGAGTCAGATATCCATGTCTGACTCAGCCTGGCACTCTAGCCCTATCTTGTTGCTGGAGCTGACTTACTGAGGCTAATGCAGCAGGCAGTCATTGGGGGAGGGGGCACTCCAAGAACTTGATAAGGGGTCAAGGGCTGCTCTCAATGGAGGAGGTGCAGAGTCTGGGATGCAGGTTGGGTGCAGAAGAGAGCTCAGGGTATGGGATTGGGTGCAAGGGAAGTGCAGAGTCTTGGGGGGGCGGGCGTTGTGACCTCAGGCAGGAAGTGGGTGGGGTGCCAGGTGTAGGCTGTGGCTGGGAGATGCTTGTCTTACATGGTTCCTGGCCAGCAGCCCAGCAGGCCCCTCAGGCAGGCTCCCTGCCTGCTGCACCTCCACGCACCACTGAAAGTGGCTGGCTTTGGGGGCCTTGCGAGCCTCTGTGTGGCCTGCACCCCTTGAGAGGGCTTTTGGGGGCTGCCTACACTGCAAACACAGCCCAGGCAGCTCCCATTGGCTGGCTTCCTACAGTGATACCTAGGGAGTTTGTGGCTTCTCCACCCCTGGAGATATTTAAGAGCAGGCTGGACAGACACCTGTCAGGGATGGTGTAGATCAGTGTTTCTCAAACTGTGCTCCACGGAGCCCCAGGGCTCTGCGAGATATCTCCAGGGGCTCTGCAAGGTTGACAGACTGGAACACCTTCAAAAGCATAATTGAGAATCGATAGGTACAACACATACAATCAGAGAACCGCTGGGGCTCTGCATAAATTTTTACACATGTAAAGGGCTCTGGAGCCCAAAAAGTTTCAGAACTGCTGGTCTAGATAGTGCTTGGTCCTGCCAGGAGGGCAGGGGATTGGACTTGCTGACCTCAAAGATTCCTTCCAGTCCTAGTGTTCTGTGATTCCACCTGCTGTTTAGTGCAGAGGTCAGGGTTGGATCTCCTAGCCAGCACCCAAGGCAGGTTCTTGTAAGAATTTTTTGTTACCCTTTCTGGACTGGGCATCTGGATCCCTTATTCAGCTTTGTGTTCCTCAGACCAGGGAAAAGATAACAGCCACAGTGGGTCTGACAGAAGGTCCATCCAGCCCAGTGTTGGCCAAGAGTGGCTAATGTCAGGTGCCCCAGTGGGAGTGAACAGAACAGGGAATTAAGTGACAAACAGAGGCTAGGGACATCCTTCCTACCCACCCTGGTTAGTAGCCACTGGTGGACCTCACCTCCAGGAATGTATCTAGTTTTTTGGTTTTGAACACAAAAAATTACCTGATAGGAGACAAAAAACAGGCCAGCTTGGGGAAAAAATTGCAGCAAGACCCAGCGTATTTAGTAAAGCAGTGTTTCTCAACCAGTGGTACAAGTACCCTTAGGGGTACTCGAGAGAAGTCTGGGGGGGTACGTCAGCATAACTGAAATGTGGAGAAAACTGAATTTTGTATTTTTGTTTTAAGTTTTACAGTACTTGATTTAAAAAAGTTGAGAAACACTACAGTAAAGCACTTCCCAGAGGCCTGTGCAATGTTGGAGGGGCATTTGGGTGGGGAAATTGGATTGGGAAATTAAGGAAAAATGGCCTCCCAGATGTGGGCAGTGGGTATGCTAGGCAGGGGAAGGCACTGCTTTCCCAAACCGCCAACCTGGCCCCACCCATACTCCACTCCCAGAACACCTCCTGGCTTCTGGCAGGCTGGGGCCACATGCCCCCCTTCCCTCCCTATGCTCTAGGGTCAGGGAGGATGGGCCTCTGTGCCCCCCTCCCCTCACTGTGATGCTAGGGGCAGGGCCTGGATAGAAGGGGAGGAGCTGGGGGCGGGGTTGGGGGCTTGCCTCCCACAACCCTACCTTCACCTACCACCCCTGCTCCAAGATGCCTGCTGGGGCAGCATCCTGGTTTTGTTGCTATGGGTTTTGGCTGAATGCAGCCACCTGACGGGTGAAGCCGTGAGTATTACAAACCCTAGAACTGGAGTGGAAGGGCTGTGGGATGGGACTGAAACACGTCAGCCGAGGGGCTGCGGGCCCTGACTAAGGGGCAGCAGCAGAGCTGTATTCCTAAGCTCGGAGCCCAGGGCTGGGCACTGCAATTGGGGATAGAGGGGGATTGGGGCTCTGTCCACACCATGACCCCTACATCGGTTCTTGATCGGTGGTCCTGCCTGAATGGGCTGCCAGCACTGCCAAGCCCTCTGCCCTCTCACCCGGCTGGGCCGCGTTGTGCTTGGATTGCAGGTTTCGCCCACGCTTCAATCGTGGCAGGGAACATCGTCTTCCAGCTGCCCATGGGAGGTCCTGCTCCGGGACTCCATGGAGCAGCCGGGGGCCAAGAAGCCAGTGCCCTGAGGGAACCCGAGGACCACTCTGACAGCCGCCGCATGGAGAGGATGGAAGTGGAGGAGGAAGGGGAGCGGGGGGATGAGGCAATGGAAGTGGAGGAGATTGGAGGAAAGGGAGAATGAGGAGGTGGATTAGAGCAGCGTGTCTCCCGTTTGCAAAGTGCTGGTGTATCTACAGGAGGGATGCAGAAGGGTAACTAGTTCACTGCTTGCCTGGTCAGCATCACCCTTACTCGGGTGATGCTTACCGGGTACCAGTTAACCAGTATCTAGGAGCAGTTCCCTGCCTGCAGTAGGGCCGTGAACAAACACATCGACAAGTATTTGCTTATTGGATAGTCGACAGAACTAGTCAACGCCCCCCCCCCTCCCCCACGATGCCTCTGTCAGCAAGGGGGGAGGGAAAAGGAGGGGGCGCTTCAAAGCGGCAGTGCCGCATAGAGGCCCGGGGTCAGCTGGAGACTCAGCTGACCCCGGGCTCCATGCAGGGCTGCTGCTTTGAAACGCTGCAAGGATCACGGGGCCAGCAAGGGATGGCTTGAGTCCCCCGCTGGCTCCAGGCTCCCGCCTCCCCCAGCGCTTTTGCCTTTGGAGTGTAGCAACAACCCTGGGGCTGTTGCTATGCTTGAAAGGAGGAGGCACCCTTATCGGCTAGTTGATGGGATTTGCATCGACTATTTGGTTGTCCATTAATCTAAATGTAACATCCCTCGCCTGCAGCCTGTGGTGTGCAGAGGGCTGCTTCCGCCCTGCAGGGGTTGGGAGCCAGCCTCCTGCATGGGGTGGGTGGGAGCAGAAGTTGTGCCCCCCCACCCAGACCCATGTTGGGGGGAAGAGGCTTGCAGCCAACAGCCCCAAGGACAGGCCAGCAGCAGGATCCCACTTCATTGGTTAAGGCTGAGGTTTAACTGATGAACTGGGACTTGACTTCCCTAATCCACAGCCCCATATCTGTTCTGTGGATACACACAGCAAATGTTCCTGAGACTTGCTCAAGGGGTAGCGGGGGGAGGGGGGGACGAACCTGATCTGTGATTCATTCTGCTGTAATGATTGCAAACAATAGCATGATAGGACTGTGAGGGGGAGCAGGGCGCTTCCCACCCAAGTTTAGACACCAGGCCAAATTCTGACATTCCTAACTGAAGAAGATTCTTAATATTTTTTTGACACAAGCTTGCACCTTTGAGCCCGTACAGCCATTCAGGGCTTAGTCACTGCGCCGGGTCTGGGATTCGGACGTGATTCGTTGTACATGAAATTTCTCCATTTCCCGTCAGGGTTTTTCTGCAGTGCCAGGTTCTGTATTGGCCGGAGGTAAATATTTTTTAATTGATCTCAGGGGGAGGGGTGTTAACGGGTAACTGATTAACTGGAGCCCAACCTAGCTGGAGCCCACGCCTGGGCAGGCTGGTTAATGTGAAGTTTAACCAGGTAACATCTTAAATGGGTTTTGACATCCCTACTCAGGACTGCGCTAACCAATATAAGCCCCGGGAAGTTGCAAATAACTTCCAGCCACACCCCCATCCCTTGAGGGGTAGCAGAACCCAGGTGGGGCCTTCAAACTAACCCAAAAGGGGACTTGTGCAGGGCGGGGAGGGGTTCAAGGTCTGTTTCCCATAATTTGCCTCCATCTCATGACTTCCATCCTATGCAGGGTTTACAGTTAGTTCAGTTCAATGTCTCTCAACATTCCCCATTCTACAAAGCATTCCAGCACCGCTGGGCCCATCTGTGTAACACACTCCTGCCTGTGGAACCTTGCCCTGCAAACACTGGAGACTAGAGCCAGTCGAAATGATTCAAAGTTGCTTCATTTAAAAAGCTTCCCTCCCCCCCCCCCGCAAAAAAAAAGGGTGTCCAGTACCTAAGTGTTACAAAGAGAAGGGAGAAAAAATTGTTCTTGTTGGCCTCTGAGGACAGGACAAGAAGCAAGGGACTTAAACTGCAGCAAAGGAGGTTTAGGTTGGACATTAGGAAAAACTTCCTACCTGTCAGGAGGTATGTCTACACTGCACACCTAGGCTATGTCTACACTCACGGCTTCTTGCGTAAGTACAGCCGTTCTTGCGCAAGAATCTGCAGAGCGTCCACACTGCCCACCCACTCTTGCACAAGGAAATTTACAGTACGGCGTGGTAAGAGAGGGCTCCTTGTGCAAGAGCTACGCTCTTTTTTTTAACAGGTGTAAGCCCTCTTGCGCAGGAGCTCTTGCACAAGAGGGCAGTGTGGACGCTCAGCAGGGATTTCTTGCGCAAGAAAGCCCTATGGCTAAAATGGCCATCAGAGCTTTCTTGTGCAAGAGAGCGTCCACACTGCCATGGGCGCTCTTGTGCAAAAGCACAGCTTGCATGCAGTGTGGATGTTTTCTTGCGCAAGACTTCTTGCACAAGAACCCTTGCTTGCGCACGATGCTCTTGCATAAGAAGCTGCCGGTGTAAACAAAGCCTTATTTTGGAATAAGCTATTCTGGAAGAAATGCTCCGAAATAGCTTATTTTGAAATAGCTCATCTACATGACCAGGAAGCCTCAGAATTAGTGAGGCAGGCTCCCCTAATGTGAATGTGCTATCTCAATTTAGAGGCTGAGGAAGCACTTGGGAGGAATTAGTTTGAATGGCCCTGGGGAGGAGCTATTTCAAAAAAGCAGTGACACGTCCACACTATTGATATTTTGAAATAGTTATTTCAGAAGAGGTAGTATTCCTCATGGAATGAGGTTTACAAATTTTGAAATAAGCTGTCCGTTATTTTGAAATAACAGAATTGCTCTGTAGAGGCTCAATTGTTGTTTTGAAATAACTGTGCTGTGTAGACACGCCCAGGGCAGTTAAGTGCTGTAATAAATTTCCTAGGGGGGTTGTGGAACCTCCAGCACTGGAGATATGTAAAAGCAGGTTGGCTAGACATATACCAAGGATGATCTAGATGGTGCTTGGTCCTGCTGTGAGGTCAGGGGACTGGATTTGATGACATCCTGAGGTCCCTTTGAGTTCTAGTGTTCTGTGATTATTTTTTTACAAAGCAGCTCTTCCCATAGAGCTGTTGACACTTCTTGCCCTCAAAAACCCACCTCCAAAACCTTACTTTTTGGGAGTAATATCCAAATTGGAGCTAACTTAGTGGGCAGGATGTGTCCCATTCCTAGCTTTTGATATGAAAATGTGAATGGCAAAGGCAGTGGAAATTGGCTTTGTAATGTGCTAACGTCTTTATTCAAGCCAAGGCTGACGGAGTCAAATTTGTAAATGAATTCCAGTTCAGCATTCTGTCTCTGTAACTGGGTGGCACAATTTGTTTGTAGAAAATATTACTCTTAAATCCTCACATCCAGACTATTTAACTAGCTTCATTTATCTGGGTCCTACAATTGACAGAGCTGCTTTTACTGTTATATAGCTGGGATTCTGTACCTCCTACTCCAGTTCATCTGAGGAAGTGGGTTTTACCCATGAAAGCTCATTAACTTTATATATATTGTTAGTCTCTAAAGTGCCATGGGACTGCTCATTGTTTGTTTATTTTAAAAAAAAAACCCCAAGTTACTTGAAAACGGTGCTTTCATAAAAACTGGTTTTGACTCAGAATTAAAGCAATAAAATCAAGAGCTGTGGGTTCATTTCAAATGCCTTGACATGGACAGAACTTTGTCATTTTTCATTAGACTTGCCTTTTTGAATTACAATCAGTATTACTGGAAATTAAGCTGTTTAAACCTTTGTTTAATTGTCTATTGTAGCAGATGCACTATGACTTGTTATTGGGGAGGGGTTGCACTGAGACTGTTGCATGTACAATCCTATTGCTAACGGTCAGATTTTTCTATTCTATTGTGGATTTGTGACACTGGAGCTAAAGGAATTTTGTTACATAAAACTGAAGTGCTTCAACAAAAAGCCTGTGAGAGGAATGTATTTATTTCCAGATACTGCTCCTCACCCCTCCCCGTTTGTGTTTCCCATAAGCCGAGTGCTGGGGCAGGCACCACTTTGTCTGCGTGCCCAGAGCCACCAGATGTTCATCAGGAGAAACCTCTGAATGTCTCAGTGCAGAACTTTTTCTGCCCGAGGGGTGAAAAAAATTA
The DNA here is from genome assembly GCA_032595735.1 of Pelochelys cantorii. Taxonomy (NCBI): domain Eukaryota; kingdom Metazoa; phylum Chordata; order Testudines; family Trionychidae; genus Pelochelys; species Pelochelys cantorii. The sequence continues at coordinate 24,699,205 of CM064345.1, read as the reverse complement.
GAGAGTGCTGTAATGTAACAGTTGGGCTGGCGGCACCACGGTCAGGGTCCTACCAGGGCAAACTGCTTCAAACCAGGGCTCCTTCCAGCCCAAAATTGGGGTCCTCCTGTAAGGCACCAAAGCAGGCACACAGACCACTGCAGCTGCCCATCTGGCTGGAAAGAAATCTTAAAAGCAATCCCCTTAGACCATGGGTTCCCAAACTGGAGGATATGCCTCCTGGGGTCAAGTGAAGGAATTCCCGGAGGGGGGGGAGGCGCAAAGCAACTCAGCCCCTCCCCCATCAATTCCCCCTCAAGAAAGAGCCCAGTCCATCTGTCTGCTTGGTCGCCAGAACACATGCAGCTTGGGCTGGCTGGGGCAGATTTGAAAATGGCCACCTTAAAAGGGGATGCCTGCTCTGTTCTTAAAAAGGTAAGGCAATTCTTTTTTTTTTTTTTTTAATTTTAGCAGCAAAACTTGCTGAGATTTTGGGAGGGGGGGGTGAGGGTTTCTCAAAAATCAAAAAGGGGAGCGTGATGCTGAAAAGCTTGGGAACCACTGACTTAGACATTCCAGCATTACCTGTGCCACAACCAGCACTGCACTGTACACAGCTGAGCGATAACAAAAACCAGTCTCACCAGCTCTGAACAGGTTCTCCCAGACCTAAAGGACTAACCACAGTCCCAGCTCAATGTATAACTTAAGTCTTACCCCAAAGAGCACCCTGGGCCAAGCCTTTTGAGTCTAAAATATAATTAGGGAGCAGTGCCCCCTGTTCACTACGTGTACCACCACCCCCCCTCGCAGGGGGAGGGGGATAGGCCAGCCTGGCCATCCCCCCGCCAATGGGGAGGGTGGGACTGCAGCTGTGCTAGCCAGGGCCCCATCTCCGTCCCCCCGGGCCCTTTCTCTCCCCCCATCACCTATCTCCCCACTGCAGCCTAACTCCCACCCCTCCTGGCAGAGGCTGCACTGGGCCCAGCCCTCACCTCATGGCCTCCAGGGGGTTGAACTGTGCCGAAGCCACAGCCAGGCCTGGCTCTCAACCTCCCTTCCCTCCCTCCCTCCCCCCCCCACAGCTACTGGGGGTAGTTGGGCTGGGCCAAGACTGACCCAGCTTTTTCTCCCCTCAGCAGTGGCGGGGCTGGGGTGGCCACTATGAAGCCTCAGCAGGTCCCCTGTTCCTTCCCTCATTGCCACGGCAGCTTCCATGCCCCCCCATGAGCACTCGGGAGGGGGGCATGGTCAGGCTGCATGGATTGCAGCTTCTGCTTCACCGCCTCCCCCCACCCAAAGCCCAGGAGAAGGGGGAGGGGCTAAGAGCCATGGGACTTCCAGTGCCGCATGGCTGCTGCCCTTCTCCCCCCCCCCCCCAGCACTGGGACGGGGGAAGGGCCGTGTGGCTCATGGCAGCTGGCCCATTCTCCCAGAGCTCCAGGGAAGGACTCCTGACTGCCACCCCACCCCCAGGAGCTCCCAGGAAACCTCACAGGGGTCCAGCTGTAGCTGCACCAGCCCTACTTTTCCCAGCCACTGGGAAAGGAAGGAGAGAGGAGGGCCCAGCTGTGAACAGCCCCAGCCCCTCCGTGTGGGCGTGGCTTGTTCCATAGTGACATCACTCTCGCCCGATGGGAAAAACTTTTTTTTATAGGTATAGTAAAATAAGTAAAAAGAGCGAGAAGGCTGAGGGCTGGATTGCTAAAGCACATTTGCAGCTGTCAACCACCACATTCCTGATGCAGGCTCTTAGCAAAGGGGGCAGAAAGCTGCTCACTGAAGTCTCTGGAGAGCTTCCAGTGTTAGGAGGGGGCCCCCCGATCTTTCTGGGCTTTCCCTTTGTAGCAGGGAGGAATCAAAAGCAAAATTGAAGACCATGATGGAAGAATGCCCTCACCCCCGCCACCCCAGCCAGGCTCCTATGATAACCCTGCCCCTCTAGAGGGAAATGCATTCTTCTTGGGGATGATGGTACCTCCCCAAATGGAGCTGATCCCATGATCACTGGCTCCTTTTTTGGCACAGGGCCAGGATGTAGCCACTGGTCTGTGGCGGGACTGCCTGGGTGGTTATTGGCAACACTTCAGGGCCGTTGTCCATGCAGCTCTGAGTAACCTCCCCTCCCATCGGTGGCCAGCGCCTGTTGCTGCCTCCCAGCCACAAACCAGTTAAATACAAGGGCAGAGCCCCTAGTCACAACTTGACATACAAAGAGCACACACGGGGATGAGCAGCACAAACAGGCGTGCTCATTCGACACCCCCCTGGGCCCAGAGTTTGGGGCAAACCCACCACAGCGGGTGCAGCGGCAACCGGCATTTCCCAATTGAAATCCAAGAATGGGACAGAAGCATTGGTAGGTGGGGGGCCTTGTGTTGTTCTGTCCTGTCCTTTGCCCTCCTGTCCCGCTCCACCCTCTCCCCTTCTTTTTACCACCTCATTCTTACTGCCACACTCATCTCCCATGGGGGATGGCAGGGCACGTCCCTGTCCCCTGTGATCCCTGCTGCGGAGCCCTGTACGGCCCCTGAGAAAAATCAGGAGCTCACAGCCAAACAGCTTGGGGCCCATGCACAAGGGTCCCCAACAAGCCTATGAGAATAGGAAGAGGAGCAGGCCAGAGGTGGAGAATGCTTTGAGAGGGACATTTCAGAGAAGAAATCAGAAGGGAACACCATCTACTGGAAGGCATGGGATGCGTAGTCCTAGGAATGGGGGGGTTCCACGACCACCCCCCCCAAAAGAAGATGGGTGGTGGTGGTCGGGGACTCCCTCCTAAGAGGGACTGAGCCATCCATCTGCCGTCCAGACCTGGAATCTCGAGAGGTGTGCTGCTTACCGGGAGCTCACATTCAGGATGTGATGGAGAGTTGTACAAAACGGATCAAACCTTCGGATCGCTACCCCTTCCTGCTTCTCCATGTGGGCACTAACGATACAGCCAAGAATGACCTTGAGCGGGTTACTGCGGATTATGTAGCACTGGGAAGAAGGATCAAGGAATTTGGAGCGCAAGTGGTGTTCTCGTCCATCCTCCCTGTTGAAGGGAAAGGATGGGCAGGGATCGTCGAATTGAGGAAGTAAATGCATGGTTGCGCAGGTGGTGTTGCAGAGAGGGCTTTGGTTTCTTCGACCATGGGACTCTGTTCCGGGCACAAGGATTGTTAGGAAGAGATGGGATCCACCTAACGAAGAGAAGAAGGAGCAGCTTCGCAGGCAGGCTTGCAAACCGAGTGAGGAGGGCTTTAAATTAGGTTTGTTGGGGGACAGTGACTAAAACCCTGAGGTGAGTGGGGAAGTCGGATACCAGGAAGAAATACAAAGAGGAATGAGCAACAAAGGAGGACCCCTGATTCAAATGGAGAGGGTAGGGCGAACAACTGGTTATCTAAGGTGTTAGTACACCAATGCAAGAAGCCTGGGAAACAAACAGTAAAAATTAGAGTCCCTGGCCCAGTCCAAGAACTATGATTTGATGAGGATAACACAGACTTGGTGGGATGACTCACATGACTGGAGCGCTGTCATGGAAGGGTATAGACTGTTCGGAAAGAACAAGTGGGGGAGAAAAGGAGGAAAAGTTGCATTGTATGTAAGAGAGCAGTATGATTGCTGAGAACTACAGTATATATAGAGAGAAAAGCCTGTTGAGAGTCTATGAGTTAAGTTTAGAGGTGCAAACAACAACAGTGATGTTGTGGTTGGTGTCGGCTACAGGCTGCCAAATCAGGTGGATGAGGTAGACGAGGCTTTCTTCAGAAAAACTGAGAGAAGCTTCCAGATCGCAGGCCCTGGTTCTCATGGGGGACTTTAATCACCCTGACATCTGTTGGGAGACCAATACAACAGTACACAGACAATCCAGGAAGTTTTTGGAGAATGTTGGAGATAACTTCTTGGTACAAGTGCTGAAGGATCTGACCAGGAGCCATGCACAGCTTGACCTGCTGCTCACAAACAGGGAGGAACTAATACGGGAAGTAGAGGTGGGTGACAACCTGGGAAGCAGTGATCACGAGATGGTAGATTTCAGGATCCTCATCAAAGGAAGAAAAGAGAGTAGTAAAATGCACACCCTGGACTTCAGAAAAACAGACTTTGACTCCCTCGGAGACCTGATGGGCAGAATCCCCTGGGATGCTAACATGAAGGGGAAAGGAGTCCAGGACAGCTGGCAGTATTTTAAAGAAGCCTTATTGAAGGCATAGAAAGAAACCATCCCGATGCGCAGCAAGAAAAGCATATATGGTAGGAGACTGGATTGGCTTACCGGGGAAATCCTTGGAGAACTTAAGCACAAAAAGGAAGCTTACAAAAAGTGGAAATTGGGACAGATGACTAGGGAGGGGTATAAATGTATAGCTCGAGAATGCAGCGGAGTTATCAGGAAGGCAAAAGCACAACTGGAATTGCGACTAGCAAGGGATGTGAAAAGTAACAACAAAGGTTTCTACAGGCATGTTAGCAAGAAGAAGGTGATCAGAGAGGGTTTAGGGCCCTTACTGGATGAGGGAGGTAACCTACTGACAGATGATGTGGGGAAAGCTGAAGTATTTAATGCTTTCTTCGCCTCTGTCTTCACAGACAAGGTCAGCTCTCAGACAAATGCACTAGGTGACGCAATATGGGAAGAAGGTGGACAGCTCTTGGTGAGGAAAGAACAGGTTAGGAACTATTTAGGAAAGCTAAATGTACACAAATCCATGGGTCCAGATTTAATGCATCCGAGGGTACTGAGGGAGTTGGCAAATGTAATTGAGGAGCCTTTGGCCATTAACTTTGAAAAGTTGTGGAGATCGGGAGAGATCCCAGATGACTGGAAAAAGGCAAATGTAGTGCCCATCTTTAAAAAAGGGAAGAAGGACGATCCAGGGAACAATTTACTGGTCAGTCTTACCTCAGTCCCTGGAAAAATCATGGAGGGGATCCTCAAGGAATCTATTTTGAGGCACTTGGAAGAGGGAAGGGCAAGTCATGCCTGACCAATCTTATTAGCTTCTATGATGAAGTAACTGGCTCTGTGGACATGGGAAAGTCAGTGGATGTGATAAACCTTGACTTTAGCAAAGCTTTTGATACGGTCTCCCACAATATTCTTGCCAGCAAGTTATGGAAGTATGGCTTGGATAAATGGACTGTAAGATGGATAGAAAGCTGGCTCAAAGTTCGGGCCCAGTGGGTAGTGATCAATGGCTCGATGTCAGGTTGGCGGGCAGTTTCTAGCTGAGTGCCCCAAGGATCGGTTCTAGGACCAATTTTGTTCAACATCTTTCTTAATGACCTGGATGAGGGGATGGATTGTACCCTCAGCAAGTTTGCAGATGACACTAAGCTAGGGGGAGAAGTAGATGCGCTGGAGGGCAGGGATAGGGACCAGACTGACCTAGAAAAATTGGAGGATTGGACCAAAAGAAATCTGATGAGGTTCAACAAGGGCAAATGTAGAGTCCTGCACTTGGGACGGAAGAATCCCAAGCACTGTTACAGGCTGGGGACCAAATGGCTAAGTAGAAGTTCTGCAGAAAAGGACCTGGGGATAACAGCGGACGAGAAGCTGGATATGAGTCAACAGTGTGCCCTTGTAGCCAAGTAGGCTCATGGCATATTAGGTTGCATTAAGAGGAGCATTGTCAGCAGAACCAGAGAAGTGATTATTCCCCTTGATTTGACTCTGGCGAGGCCACATCTGTAGTATTGTGTCCAGTTCTGGACCTCCAACTACAGGAAGGTCATGGAAGCATTGAAGAGGGTCCAGCAGAGGGCAACCAAAATGATTTGGGGGCTGGAGCACATGACCTATGAGGAGAGGCTGAGGGATTTGGGTTTGTTTAGTCTGCAGAAGAGAAGAGTGAGGGGGGATTTGAGAGCAGCCTTCAACTTCCTGAAGGGAGGTTCCAAAGAGGCTAGAGAAAGGCTGTTCTCAGTAGCGATGGATGGCAGAACAAGGAGCAATGGTCTCAAGTTACAGTGGGGGACGTCTAGGTTGGCTATTAGGAAATACTATTTCACTAGGAGGGTGGGGAAGCACTGGGATGGCTTCCCTAGGGAGGTGGTGGAATCTCCATCCCTAGAGGTGTTTAAGTCTCAGCTTGACAAAGCCCTGGCTGGGTTGATTTAGTTGGGATTGGTCCTGTCTTGGGCAGGGGGCTGGACTTGATGACCTGGTGAGGCCTCTTCCAGCTCTATGATCCTATAAGGGGCTCCAAGCTGCAAGGGGTTGTGATTCCCCCCTTCCTGGCTGGGACAGAGGCACGTGAGCAGGGGCAAGGAATTTGCTTTGGGGGGTTCCGTGTGGGAGCTCAGGCCCAGGCCTTGGGGCGAGGCCCCTGGATCTGTTGCTCCAAATGCTCTTTGCAGGAGGCCGCAGAAAACAGGTTGTGACATGACTGGAGTCCAAACCAGGAGAGAAAAGCATAGAGCCCCTGTCGAGCCACAAGGGGGCGCCCAGGAGCAGCTCATCGTGACACCGTTTCTTGGCTTGATTCTCCCTTCGCCTGCCGAGGGGGGACACATCCTATAATCTCACTGTTCTTCATACTACAGCAGCACCTTGTGCCCCTGGTTGAGAACAGGGCCCCATTGGGTCACATGCTGCACAGATATGGCGAGAGACAGTCCCTGCCCCAGCTGAGTTCAGCCCCCCTCCCGGGCACTGCACAGATACATAAGACCTAGACACACACACACACACACACACACACACAGTAGAGTGTTGCCATGGGGACAGGACAGCCCCCCCCCCCACCAAGTTCCATCCCAGCCAAGAACTGAGGCAGCTACTTGGGTTTGTTGGTCCTTCCTGTTGCCACAGTTTCCTAGGTCACAGCTGGCAAGGGGATGGCTGCTCCAGCCAGGAATTACCGCTCCTATCTCTAAAGTGGTAACATGCCCAGGGGGAGATAGCCCCTGCCCTGCAGAGCTCCCATGGCGAGCTGGCCCTATTTCACAGGCAGGGAAACTGAGGCCCAGAACTGCGACTTGTCTGAGGCCACAGGGGGAGTTTGTGGGGAGCTGAGGCTGGAACCCAGATCACCTGCCTCCCAGGCCAGCATATTAACAGCAACTCCATCCCTCCCTATGGTGCCTCTCATCTCCCATCCTGGGCTTTGTCTACACTGGTGCGTGAGTGCCCAGCTCCAGCCTGAGAACAGCACCAGAGGCCAGAAGAGGGAAACTGAGGCAGGAAGGCCCCACCCCCTCAAAGGTGTGTAGACATCTAAATCTAGTGGTTTTAATTGATGTTAGATGCCTACACACCCAGAGCCATCCCTAAAGGGAGCCATACCCCCACTGGTTCCCATCGGATGCCATGGACCCCATGGGACACCCCCCCCAATAATATGGGGCTTGGGTGGTTGCCTTGAACCAGCCTATGTAAGTACCTTTGAGGAGCTGGCCAGCCTGGGACTGCAAGACAGTAAAAGGGGTGCTGGGGGGATGTGGGGAGATGAAGACACCAGCAATTCACCAACGACATTTGCTAGGGGCCCGGCGGTAACACAAATCTGTCTATCTGTGCATCTGTCTGTCCATGAGTCCATTTGTTCACTAACTCCTCCTAAGGGATAAAGAGCGAGGACCACCAAGTTGCGTGTGTCACTCGCTCTTATCTTGACTTAAAGCAAAGGTCCGGGGTTGGCTGTGCCAGGATAATGGGACGTGCCTGGAATGGAATTGTTCCTCCAGACAACGGAAAGGGAGGGGTCTAGCAGGAGGAGCAGTTATACTGTGGAATGACCACAGGGGACCAGCGAGTGTCCTAGACACAAGCTTCTGGCCGGCAGCACCCATCTCCCTGGCCTGCTCTTGGGAGCAGCTGCCAGCCACTGTGTGGCCCCCCCTGTCACCCCTGTGCTGGCGGGTGGCCTGTGTGGCTCCATCTTGTCCGCGGGCCAGGTTCTGGGAATACCAGGGGCAGACCTGTGCACACCACCCCCCAGGCTGGCCCCAGGGTGAAACTGGTGGCCAGGGTGCACGGTCCCCCCTGCACCCAGGCTGCACCCCAGGAAGAAGCCACCAGGCAGGATGTGCAGCTGGGGAGAAGTCGGCGGCCACGGTGTACAGCTCCACTTCCACCCCGGGCTTGCTATTCGAGTAACAATAATAGTGGAGCTGGGCACATGGGGGTGGAGTAGTGTCACAGCTGAATTCCCCAACCCGGCACTTTGAGTGTAGAGATGAGGGCGGACTAGCAGAATAAACTCTGTAAGAACGTCCCCCCTCCCCCTTCACCTTCTGACTTCTCAGCCTTTAGGTTGGAACCAGGTCACATTTTCAAACTTTCTGTGTCCACAGATCCTGGGAACTAAGGATGTTAAAATGTGCGTATTAAAATAAACACCTAACAACTGACATTTTTAGTAGTTATGTGTTTATGGGGGGGAGGGCACAGAGTTGCCTTCCCCTCCCACCTCCCAGAGACAAACTTGTCCAGTCTCGGTTTCCCTGAGACCCAAAAGGAAGATGACCGGTCACTGCCACCACCCAAGTGAAGTTAAAAAAAATAACTTTTCCAGAGATGAGATCACTTGGGAAATCCCCTCCCTAAGGCAAAGCTTTCACTCCTGTCCCAACCTCTGTTTTGCTTAGAGTTGGGAAAACAAACAGAGCTGAATCCGCAGAGAGCAATGGGGCTCTGCTCTTCCTGCGTAACTTAAGCAGGTAGGCTGAAGGACACAACAATCAACCAATACCAGTCAACCAAAACATAAAAGGAAATATACTTTTATTATCAAAACAAAACTATTGTTGTGCGCATAGTAAATGACTGGATGTGGAAAAAGGGGAGCCCTCCTAGGAAGGAGGGATGGCTCGAAAGAGGAAGTTTTTCTGACATCTGGTGCCATGTAAATTTTGGGAAAGCCTCTTTTGAAAGAAAAGGGGGAAAAGTTATTCAAATTGCGGCTCGCTGTCTAGACACAGCTTCGGTCTTCTCCTTTCCAAACTAAACAAGTCCCATTCTTTCAGTCAGCTCATGTTCTCTGGACCTTTAATCATTCTTGTTGCTCTTCTCTGGACCTTCTCCAATTTTTCCCCATCTTTCCTGAAATGGACTCACAAAGTAGAGCAGAAGGCCTAATCAGCACAGAGCAGAGCAGAAGAAAGACTTCCCGTGTCTTGCTCACAACACTCCTGTTCATGCCTCCCGGAATCATGCTGGCTTTTTTTGCAACAGCGTCACACTGTTGACTCATACTGCACTTGTGGCCCACTGTGACCCTTTGCTCCCTCTCTGCCGCACTGCCGCTTGGGAAAGCTCAGCTCACGTCGCTGTGGGCTGGTGAGGCTGTTGCTTGGGTGAGTCACTCGGACTTCTGGCCCTCTAGCTAACAGCTCTTCATGTGGCTGGAAGCTGAGCTCCTCCACAATTCTATCTTGCGAAGGCCAAAAGGGTCACTGGGAGCCATAAAGAATTAGGTCAGTTTCGGGGAGGGTGGGTCCATCAGTGGCTATTAGCCAGGATGGGCAGGGATGGACCCCCACACTCCAGCTGTGTCTAGACCACAGCCCTCTTTCGACAGAGAGATGTAAACTAGACACTTCGAAATTGCAAATGAAGCGGGGATTTAAATATCCCGGTGCTTCATTTGCATAATCGCGTAGTGGCGCTCTTTCGAAAAGGCGCCATTTCGAAAGTAAAACCGTGGTCTAGATGCGGCTCTTTCGAAAACAGCAGGTTTTTTAGAAAGATCCTGTAAACCTCTTTTTTTGAGGAGTACAGGAAAGAGGGATGTAGTCTAGACACAGCCTTTGGGTGTCCCTCAACCTCAGACAGCCACTAGCTGGCACTGCACAACAGGGGAAGGATTGATGGCCTGTTTGTTCCCTTTGAAGCCTCTGACACTGGCCACTGTTGGCAGACAGGACGCTGGGCTAGATGGACCTTTGGTCTGACTCAGTGTGGCAAGTCCTGTGTCTTGCTACAGTGCATGGGCAGCCGATGTGCTGAGACCGCTGCTTACACCTGAACCTACGTACTCCAGGTGTCCCTGATCTGGGCACACCCAGGGTTTGGACCTTGGCAGGGGATGGGAGAAATGACTCTATGCTGCAGCCTGTGATATCTGTATGTGGAGTTATAAATATACGCTCTGTGTTGATGCTGGAAAATTCTCTGTCTGAGACAGAGCAATGGGCCAGGAATGTTCAGTCAGGGTATGTCTAGACTACATGCCTCTGGCGACAGAGGCATGTAGAATAGGCTACCCGGCATAGGAAAATGTAGCGGTGATTTAAATAATCGCCGCTTCATTTAAATTTAAATGGCTGCCGCGCTCTGCCAATCAGCTGTTGAACAGCTGTTTGTCGGCAGAGTGGGGCAGTCTAAATGCGCCATGGTCGACAAGAAAGCCTTTGTCGACTGGCGCAGGTATGCCTCGTGAAACCAGGTTTACCTGCGCCGGTCGACAAAGGCTTCCTTGTCGACCACGGCGCGTTTAGACTGCCCAGATCTGCTGACAAACAGCTGTTCAACAGCTGATCGGCAAAGCGCGGCAGCCATTTAAATTTAAATGAAGCGGCAATTATTTAAATCGCTGCTTCATTTTCCTATGCCGGGTAGCCTAATCTACATGCCTCTGTCGCCAGAGGCATGTAGTCTAGACATACCCTCAGTGACTAAGCTCATTAGCAAGGCTCTTGGGACAAGGCACTCAGAAATCTGGATACCTGCAAACCAGCCAGGGTATAATGGCTGCCAGCATATTGAAACAGAGATAGGTCACTCGGCCATGTGACCTGCTCTAGCCAGGAGGATGCCAGGAGAGATATAAAAATGCCATAAGGCGAACTCCATCTTGTCTTCAGTTCTGCTACTGATTCCAGATGAAGCCTTGTGAAGGAAAGCAAGCTGGGAAGAATCATGGACCCATCCTGACATAGGAGGTGCACCATAGAATTATAAGATAGCCGTTTGTAACATCTCTGCTGAGAGCCTGAATCGAGAACTTGGTGACATGATGCATGTAATGTATTCTCCTTTAACAACCTTAGGGTATGTCTACACTACCACCCTCGTTCCACAAGGAGTAACGGTAGTTTGAATTAGAGATCCTAATTCGAACTACCTACTCCGTGCCGCGTGTAGCCGCGGGCACGGAGTTCGACCTAAGGGCATTTAAAAATGGCGCCCGCCCGGCAAGATGCAAATGAAGCCCGGGATATTTAAATCCCGGGCTTCATTTGCAACTTCGAATGACTACATTAACCACCCTAGTTCAAACTAGGGTGGTAGTGTAGACATACCCTTACTCTCATGCTTTTCTTTCTTTTAGAAATAAACCTTGAGATTTTAGAGTCTAAAGGATTGGCCCAGCATGCTCTTATGGGTAAGATCCAAAGAGTAAATTGACCAGGGATTTGTGGCTGGTTCTTTGGGACTGGAAAGACCTGTTCGGGGTAGGTGAGATTGGGTTCTATAACCCTTCACCTGTGTGTTAGGCCCGGGGCTGATTGTGACACAGGGAGAGCTGGGGTGTCAGAGGGGTTTTGCTCGTGAGGCTTTTCGGACCATGGCAGGGCACTTACCTTGCACCTCTCTGTCAGGGGCACACTTGACTCAACTTCCCCCTTTCCAGCACATGAATAATGTACATAAAATCAGTAGAACATAAGCTTTCATTTGACACCTCACATGGCTCCCTTTGTACAGACTTTGGGGCAACCACCCCTCCCTTGGGTGCAGCAGTGATCTGTCTGATCCCCTTAAAATCCAGTAATGTGACAGTAGTGGCTTAAACTGCAGCAAGGGAGGTTTAGATTGGACATTAGGAAAAACTTCCTAACTGTCTGGGTAGTTAAACACTGGAATAAGTCTAGGGAGGTTGTGGAATCTCCATCCCTGGAAATATCTAAGAGCAGGTTGGATAAACATCTGTCAGGCATGATCTAGATGGTACTGGGTCCTGCTGTGAGGGCAGGGGACAGGACTTCATAACCTCTCGAAGTCCCTTCCAGTTCTAGTGTTCTATGACCTACAGTTTTCACCTAGTCAGGGCTTAGGTCAAACTCCCAACAGGGCCTTATCTATCACTAGTTTATCTCCATTAAGTATAACGGAATGGAAGTAAATTGATACAAGGCTGTTGTAAACCACTTTAAGAACATCCATCCAGGAGTTTGCATCAGCATAAATACATCTATTTAAAACGTACTTGCCATTGAACCAAGCCTGGGTTTGATACTGATTGTTGACGTCAGTGAAATTGACCCCTATATACATGCCGGGGGTGAGCAAGAGGAGACTCGGGCCTGGGGACTCCAGTGGGCTTGTGCCCAATTCACACAGGGAGTGAATGAGAAAAGAAGGTGTCCTAGGGACTATGAGAGGCTAGCCCTGAGTGAGAACTGATGCCAGGCAGACACTAAAGGAGGAAGGTCAACTCAAGCTATGTGACTCCAGCTACGTTAATTACGGAGCCGATGTATCGATTGGACTTTCCCCGCCATTCCCACAGCGGGAGGCTGACAGGAGCAAATGCTCACGTCTGCTTCCCTTACTCCTTGCAAGAGCAGGAATACTAGCCGCTGGCGGGGGTGGAAGGGGAGGGGGGTACCCTTTGAGTTTGATTTAGCTGTAAGACTGGCTCAACCTGTTTCTCCCCACTGTTTCAATGATCGTTAAAGAGAGGCTCCATCAAGGGTCTCTTTGGGGTGTAAGTGTGCTCCGGCGAATGCTGGGATCTCTTATGACCGACTGTGCTTTGGACTAAGAGCTGAGACGACAGGGTGTGGTCCAGAGCCAAGTCCACCACACGCCGGCAGAAGATGTGATGAGCAGCCAGCACTGCGGCAATGGGGAGGCACGAGGGGTGACCGATGGGGAGGCGCGAGGAGCTGCCAACAGAGCGGTAGCAGTGAGGGGGGCGAATGGCCAGCAGGGCGGTGGCGGGGAGCAAGTGACCAGCGCAGTGGGTGAGATGCCTTCTACTTTCTCCCCAGTTCAGGATGGGAGGTGAACTCTGAGGCTGTGCCTCTGAATGCTGCCCTGACCCAGGGCAGCGACTGGGAGTGGGGTGGAGAGAAGGGTGGGGCATGTGAGGAGGACATTTACGTGGCTGGGCTTGAGAGCCTGAAGGACAAAAGACACTGCCCAACCTACTGGAGCCGGGACGTTTCCTCGTGGGATGGTTATGGACTCTGTCTGGGGTGTTTTCCCAGGCTAATGCCACGTTACTTCTCTCCCTCTTTCATTAAAAGCTTCTTTCCTATGCTCAGACTCAGGGGTGTGTGTGAATTAACCAGGTTACTGGGCTGGAGCCAATTCTGGGATGGATGGATGGAGAGGAACCCCTAGATATTGAACCTGCCTGCTGCTGGCACTACCCAGAAGGAGGGTACTCCCCTGCCGCCCGCTACCCCCCCTGCCCCAGCTCACAACTCCCTCCCAGGCTCTGTATCCCCTCCGACTCCCCTCCCCAAGGCCAGAATACTCTCTTGCACCCAAACACCCTCCCAGACCCTGTACCCCAATCCCCTGACCCAGGTCACAACCCCCTCCTCCACCCAAACTTCCTCTCAGACCTCACACTGACTCCTGCACCCAAGTCCCTTACCCCGTGCGCCCTTCTGTGCCCAACCTCCATCTTAGACCCTTCACCCCCTCCATAGAAAATGGCAGCCCTTGACCACTTTCCAATCTGCACCACTTTTCCACAACAGTGGGAAGCGCCTGTCTGGGAAGGAGTACTGCAGAAAGTTATATGGGGATAATAGTGAATCACAGTCCACAGTGTTATGCTGTTTCAAAATATGTCAACAGTGTGATACTCTTGCAAAAAAAAAGGAAACATGATTCTGGGAGGCATTAGCAGGAGTGTTGTGCAGAGCGAGACACGAGAAGTCATTCTTCCGCTCTACTCTGCACTGATTAGGCCTCAGTTGGAGTCTTGTGTCCAGTTCAGGGAACCACATTTCAAGAAAGCGGTGGAGAAATTGGAGAAGGTCCAGAGAAGAGTAACAAAAATAGTTAAAGATCTGGAAAACATGACTTATGAGGGAAGACTGAAAGAATTGGGCTTGTTTAGTTTAGAAAAGAGAAGACTGAGAGGGGACATGATTGCAGTTTTCAAATACCTAAATGGTGCTACAAGGAGGGAGAAAAATTGTTCTCCTTGTCCTCTGATGATAGGACAAGAAGCAATGGGCTTAAATTGCAGCAAGGGAGGTTTAGGTTGGCTATTAGGGAAATCTTCCTAACTGTCAGGGTGGTTTAACACTAGAATAAGTTGCCTAGGGAGGTTGTGGAATCTCCATCACTGGAGATATTTAAGAGCAGGTTGGACAGACACCTGCCAGGGATGATCGAGATGGTCCTTGGTCCTGCCATGAGGGCAAGGAACTGGACTTAATGACCTCTGGAAGTCCCTTCCAGTTCTAGGATTCTATGATACAATATGATGGGGATTAATTTGGCTACAACTACTCAAGAGAGATCTTGGAGTCACTGTGGATAGTTCTCTGAAAACATCCACTCCGTGTGCAGGGGCAGTCAAAAAAGCAAACAAAATGTTGGGAATCATTAAAAAAGGGATAGAGAATAAGACAGAGAATATCTTATTACCTCTGGGATGGGGTCAGCACAAGCCTCTTCCCTCTCCCGGAGCTGAGAGCCACATGGAGGGAACAGCAGCAGTTTTAAGTGATCTGAGGCTGCAGCAGGCAGGGAGCCCAGCCTGCCTTGGGGGTGCTGCAGGCCGGGAGTTGCTTAGGTAAGTGCCTCCCAGCCAGAGCCTGTCTGTGGCATCCCAGCCCCTCCTGCGCCCCAACTCCCTCCCCCAGGTCACCATCCAGACTCTCTGCACCCTCCTGCCCCAGCTCACAACTCCCTCCCAGGCCCTGTATCCCCTCCGACTCCCCTCCCCAAGGCCAGAATCCTCTCTTACACCCAAACACCCTCCCAGACCCTGCACCCCAATCCCCTGACCCAGGTCACAACCCCCTTCTTCACCCAAACTTCCTCTCAGACCTCACACTGACTCCTGTACCCGAGTCCCTTACCCCGTGCGCCCTTCTGTGCCCAACCTTCATCTTAGACCCTGCACCCCCTCCATAGAAAATGGCAGCCCTTGACCACTTTCCAAAATCTTGGAGTGTTCCCCCCACCAAAAATTATTGCCCACCCCTGGGTTAGAACTCCCAGGGTCTGCCATGTGGGGCCGGGTTCTTGCTCCTCCCAGAGGAGGAAAAGGCAGGAAGGCCGGAAAGGACAGGGAAGGCGAGAGTTGCTAGGAGACAGGAATCCATATAAGGGGACTCTCTCAGTAGGGCTTTCCAGATTGCATCTCAGAGGAAGTGGGCTTGGGGTGGCCACCTCCCCGTGGCAAGCTGCCGTTCTCTCTCCAAAAGGCTGTGGCCTCTTCCATCCGAGGCAGCTGCTCACTAGCATGAGAGGAACATCCCGGAGTTGGTTGTTTTAATAAAAAAAATATTCAAAGGATGTCTCACTTTTTTTTTCTTTGTAAATTATGGCAAAAGCTTATGGTTTCAACTGGCCAGAGGGAGAGCTTGGAAAACGTTATATGCTTGCAAGAAAACCACAGTTGCAGTCCTTTCCCTAGAAGGACTTTGCAAGTGGGATTTCTCATGGGTTATTTCCATGCTTGTCCTCATGGGAAAACCACACACCACACTCTATATACACCACACACCTTACATACTACACACCACATACCCCACCTGCTGCCGCTGGGAGCTCTAGACCCTTTGCCCAAGCAACTGCCCCCTTTTTCCCTCCTCCTCCCCCCCATCAGTGGCCCTTCATACCCCCCCCCCCAACCACCTGTCCACCACATCCATTTCATTGTGGCAGGGCCGAGGGTAAGCAGTTATGTGAGGTCCAGTCATATCCTGCTGCAAAGTACAAAGGTTTTGGAGGCCCCTCTGGGCTGATATTCTAGAGGAAACTTTGCTGAGGAGCCCCTAGACCAGTCTGCCCAGGAGGAAAAGGGAGGCCGGGAACAAGGTGGGACGGCTTCAGGCTTCTCTGAGACTGGGACCGATTCTGTTCCCAGCGGCTTGGAAAGGAACGGCATGGGAACAGAACTTAATCCTGCTCCCTCTCCACTTGGGGAATGTTTCAAAGCTCTCTGCAGACGGGAGCCAATGAATTAGAGCAGGGGCGGGGAACCTTTTATGGGTTGGGGGGCCGCTGACCCACAGGAAAATCAATTACGGGGCGAGGGGGGGGGCGGACACAAGTGAGAAGCAAAGTGACTGAGAAGGAGAAAGATCCTCCCCACATTCCTCTCGTACACCAGAGCCTTGGGGGAGGGGGGCAGGCTAGTAGATTTTGTGCGCTCCAGCTCTGTGGGTGGGTAGCAGGGGGACTGGAGTCTCAGCATAGGCTCCCCAGTGCTGAGCCTTGGGGGCCGGATCCAGGCAAGCTGGGGGCTGGAAGTTCCCCACCCCTGAATTAGATCTCTGTTATCGTTCAATAGTGACAAGCAGGGGGCTGTGTCCTGAGTTCCTGCTCTTTCCCCAGGGCTTAGCACAGAGAGCTTCAAACGTTTTCTTTTTCTGGCTGGAACTCCCCTTTGAAATTATTTCAGGCCCTCCCCAAGGTGACTCATCTTCCTTCCTTCTGCACCGCTGTGGAGGCCGGGGCGCTGCTGTCAGAGCTGGGCACCCTGCCAGCAGCTGCTGCTCTCTGGCTGCCCAGCTCTGAAGGACTGGGATTGTCATCCCTGGGATACATGGGAGCTGACTACGTTCAACCTCCCTTCCCTCATAGTAACCTCACACGCACCCCGGCTTGAGAACCCCCAGGTTAGCAGCTGGCCCTGAGGCATGTGCTGAGTTCCAGGCTCAGCTCTATAAACTCCTGGAATTAGCACAGCTCCGGGACAGATCGGGGCTGCCAGGAAATGTGAATGTGACCGTGACAAGGCTTGCTTGCTAAGAGACAAGCCTGGGACCCCTCTGCCTGAGGCGGGCTGGTTCCTACTGATACCACCCACAGTTCCCAGACAGAGACCCCCCACATTCCTGCTCTCTCTCCCCAGGGCCCGACAGGTGGGGGTGGGGGGGGGAAAGGCCCGGAGCTCCCGGCTGCTGCTACCATGGCAACAGCATCACCCAGAGCCACGAGGTCCTTGAAATGGCTGCTGAACTGCCATGCAGGGAAGCTCTGAGGGCTGGAGGGGGGCTCACCAAAGTCCAGGGGCACTGAGGGCTTGTAGTCAGGCCCCACCTCTTTTCCCAAGGTCCCACCCCTTCCAGAAGCACGGAGCCACCACCCACCTTGCCCAGGGGCCCAACGAGGCTGTCGGCCCCTTGCCCCCAGGACATGGGTACAGCACAGCCTGCAGTGACTGGTGGGGCATATAAAGCAGGATGAGCTGTGACCTTTTCTCTCTGGCATTTTTCTCTTCTTTTTTCCATCTCTCTGTCTTTTCTTTATCTCTCTCTTTTTTCTCTCGCCTTTTCTTTCTCTTTTTTTCATCTGACTTTTCTTTATCTATCTTATCTTCTCCTTCTCTCTCTCTCTCTGTCACTCTGACTTATATCTCTCTCCCTTTTAATCACTCTCTCGTTCATATTTCTTTTATCTCTCTCCCTTATGTCTCCCTTTTCTCTCTCTCTCCCTTTTTTTCTCTCTCCTTTCCTCTTCCTTTTCTTTCTCTCGCTCTTATCTCTCCTTTTCTCTCTCTCTTTTTTTATCTTGCTAGCCCTTTATCCCCCACCCTTTGGGTGTGTCTACACGGCACCCTAAACTCGAAATAAAGTGCTATTTCAAACCATCCCTTATCCCTTACACTAGGGGTCTCCAGCCTTTTTAGCCACAAGATCACGTTTTCAATGTAAGTGCAAGGTAAGATCTACCCCAAACCCAAACACCCTTGCCCCACTTCCTTCCTGCCCCTTCTTTGAAGCCCTGCCCCTGCTCCAGCCCTTCTCCGAGGCCTCACCCTGCTCACTCCACCCCCTTCCTCCTCCCCCCGCCCTTCCTCACTCACTTGCACCAGGCTGGGGTAGGGGGTTGGGGTGCAGGCTCCGGTGTTGGGCCAAGGGGCTTGGAGTGTAGGAGGGGCTCAGGCTTAGCCCAGGGCAGGCAACTGGAGTCCAGGAGGGGGTGCAGGGTGCAAGCTCTGGGAAGGCGTTTGGGTGCAGGGGGACTCACGTCAGGGACAGGAGGTTTGGTGCAGGAGGGGGGTCAGAGCTGGGGCAGGGGTTCAAGAAGCAGGCTCTGGCTGGGAAGCATTTAACTAAGACACCTTCTGGCTCGTGGAGCAGTGGAGTTAAGGCAGCTCACTCCTGTCCTGACCCTGCACCACTCCCGAAAGCAGCTGGCATGGACAGCGATGGCTCCATGGCACCATGTGCTGCCCCGCATCCACAGGCACTCAGCCCACAGCTTCTACTGGCCACGGTTCCCTGTTACTGATCACTGGGAGCTGCAGGAGTGGTGTCTGCAGGCAAGGAGAGCATGTGAGGACTCCCTGCTCTGCCTCTCTCAGGAGCTGCAGGGACATGCCAGCCACGCCCAGGAGCAGCAATTACCGCCGGGATAATGACTCCAGCCACAACAGGTTCAGCATTTGAGAACTCACTGCTCAAAGAATTAAGTTTAAGCGGAAGAGAGAAATGAAAATGATGAAAAGCACAAACCAGTCAAAAACCAAAAATAAGCCACTTTGCAAGCAGTAAAAGAAGTAACAACAACCCCTCACATATGTGCTGGGTTGGGAGATGAGAGTGAGGGACAATGTGTGTGTGTGTGAGAATGACAGAGACACACACATTGTGTGTGTGACAGAGATTTGCATTGCCAAGCTCCCTCCAGGCCCTTCTCTCTGTGTGGAGATGGGGTGCAGGAGTGGGGGGAAGGAGAGACACCCTGACATCAGCTCCCCCCCACTTTTCCCTCCCACACCCTCCACAGCAAACAGGAGGCTCCTAGGGGGCAGCTCCAAGGCAGAGGGCAGGAGCAGCATGACAGTAGGGGGAGGGGCAATTGATGTGCCAGCGCTTGGTAGCTTCCTGGCCAAACCAGCCAGGATCCCCTGTCAGAGGCTCCAAGATCTACCAGTAGATCCTGATCTACTGCTTGGTGACCACTGCTAAAGACTCAGAGCAAACCTGCACCTCCCCCACCACACTGTATTCTCACAAAACCCAGCAACCTTAATCTGCCTGCCTGCTGGGATTCCCCCAACCCCTAACCCCATTCTGTCCATGTCCAATGTGCCCTCTGTGGCCACTCAGGAGAGAGCCAGTGGACTTAGCAGAGGGCACACAGCTCAGTTTTGTTTCTACTGGTGGTGCACATCTGCACAGGCCTTGGTGCACACAAAAAAATTATTCCACACTTGGATGGAATATGGGACACTTCCAGCCCACTTAATTAGCCTCGTTAGCTGTGGTCCCTACAATTGACAGGTGCTTTTCTCCCCTGTTCTTTTTCTGTTATAAATTCTGGGTTTGTGTTATCCCTCTCCAGATCCTCTGCGGAAGTGGGCTGTGCCCATGAAAGCTCCTGATACTATAGATCTATTTTTAGCGAGTCTCTAAGGTGCCACAGGACTGCTCATTGTTTTTAACATTACAGACTAACATGGCCATCCCTCTGGGTCTTTATAACATTTAAAACAAAGAGAGGGGCAGCCGTGAGGAGAGGCAGAGGGAATGTGGTAAGAGGCAGGCTAGGGAGGAAGGGAGATGTGCGCCAAGGGAGATTAATGAAGTAGTCACGTTAATTTGCAGTAGCGGCAGCAGTAGCATCTGTTGCACATGGAGAGGCTATAAAGGAAAGCTTAACTGGTCCAGCAAACTATTTGAGAATGAAGATGATCTCATTAGCTGTGAGAAAAGCCTGGGGTGTAAGGATTTGGAAACCCAGGATCCTGGCTTGGAGAGGAGAGGAGAGCTGATTTCCTGCTCTGGAAAAACTTGATTTTGTTTGGCTGAGGTCTGTTGTTTTTGTCTGCGTGCCAGCCGGGTGACAGGCGTGCTCTTGCCAGCTGCAATTAACTGTTTCTGGGCACCTCCAGGGGTGAATGCAGCCATTCCAAAGGTTAAGCTGCTCACTCCTGGTGTTTCACTTTGAAATTAGTGTTTATCTACTCCTCAAGTCGTGGATCCTACTTGCTAATCGGCTGTTCCAATTTTAGCTTCATCGGCTTTACCAGTGCGGGGCTGCTTGCTGCTTCTCCATCCTGGGTACTTTCTTCTCCCCTTCACCCAAGCCTAGGTCTTGCGTGAGGTTTTACCAGTACATCTGGCTTTTATCCTACAGGTGGCCCCCCATGGCATGCTCAGTGGCCGGTTCAGGTCATTCCCAACACCCTCTCTGCAGCACCCATTCCAATCATTCCATGTTCCAGCTTTTAATTCTGCGCTGGCCACCGAGTGCCATTCCTGTCCCCATTCTTCGGGGACTATAAAAGTTGCTGAAGTTTGTGGGTTGCCCAGCAGATTCGCAACAGGGGCAGGCATTTCTCTCTTCCGAGTCTCTGCGGTGCCACAGGACTACTCGTAGGTCTCTATAGTTTTTTTTTCCCAATTTTCTGTGCGGTTCCGGTGCTCGGTGTAAAGGTATCGTGTCTCTCTCCACTGCCTGCGTCCAGGCCTCTGCTGTTTCTCTTCTTTCTTTTAACCCTTTTTCTGTTCCTTTTACGAGCCCCAGGCATTTCTCCTGAACCATCTCACAGCCGTGGCCATAGCTGGCAGCATTGTCTACTTTTAACTCTTACTACTTTTCAAGGTGACAGTCTCTGCCAGAATCTTAGAGATTTGTTGAGCCTTCATCGCGACGCTCACTGCTAATTCTGGTCTCTCTAGCAAACCAGGAGCACTGACCCCTGTGAGCTTATGGGGCAGAGTTTGCAGCGGGAGCCATCTGGGGAGAAGAGGGGTAAGATCTGCATCGTTAACAAATCTGCTTAATCTGGACACTGGTGAATTCGCTCTCTGAAGTTATCTGTGGAGCCTTCTTTCCATCAGCTAATCATAATGGCCCACAGCCTAAGGTCATCCTTCTATGTAATGCATCATTTTCTCTCACCCTCCCCTTCCACCTACCCTCAGACCCTCCTCAGAACCCATCAACCACCAGCCCATTCACCTTTTCATTATATTTGTATTAGAGTAACAGCTAGACAAGCCATATGCTAGGCGCTGCACACAGAGCAAGAGGCACACCCTGCCCCAGCTTAGATCAGGGCCCCGTTGTATCAGCAATCAGAGCACACTGTGCCCTATAATCGATCTATCCTCACCCACCCCCCTCTATCTATCCCCACCCACCCCATCCAACCTTTCTTTCTATCTATCTATCTATCTACATCCACCCCCCTATCTAATCTATCTATCTACATCCACCCCCTCTATCTATCTATCTATCTATCTATCCCTACACACTCCCTGCCATCCCTTCCCCAGACTGCAGCAAAGGTGTCCCCAGCAGCAGATATCTCGCCCCCTCTGCCCGCTTCTCACACTACAAGTTCCCAGCTGAGGTCTCTGGGCCTGGTGGGCCCCTACTGACACCTGCTTTTGCTTTGGAGATGGCAGGGAGCCAGGTGAGACGGCCGGGGAGGGCTCTGAGCTGGAACGGGGCCTCCATGCCATCGTGGGCAGTTTCTACAGATACGCCGAGGGCCCCGAGGGGTTAAAGGAGCTGGACCAGGCGGCTTTCCAGAGGTTGCTCCGCAATGAATTGAGCCATCAGCTCACAGTGAGACCCGGCTATTGGAATCCCAAGGGAACCGGAGCTTTTAGCTGCTTACTGCTAGTAAAGGGGGATCTCCTGGTGCCTCTTAGCCCTGCCCTTCCTCCCCCGCCCCCGCTAGCCCAGTCACTGGCGCCAACACCATGGGTGCTCCAGGGCTCAAGAACACATGGGAAAACAAGGAGGGGAACCCAACTCCCACCAGCTACAGTAGCTGAGACCTGGCTGCAGATCAGCGATCAGCTGGCCTGAGGCACTGAGTGGTTGTGGGGGGCGGAGCAGGGGTGGGAAGAGACGGAGCGGGGGTAGGGCTCGGGGAACAGGCCAGGGGGAGGGGGACGGGACGGAGAACAGTGATACCAGCCCTGGCCTCCCCCATCAGCTCTGTGGGGGCTCCTCAGTCCTGACCCGCAGCCCCCTGCTCTCCTGGGACTCGGCTCCTGCCCCCCTGGTCAGCCAATGCCACTGAATCCTGACCCACTGCCCCCCTGCTGTGCCAGCTCTGCCTCCCCACAACCCTCACATCTCTGCCAGTGGGCATCCATCTTCACTTGGGTCCCGCCTCTCTTTCACACACCTCTCCACCCCGGTGTGTGAGGAGCCCTGCTCATCTGATCAAGCGCACACACGCACACACACACACACACACACACACACACACAAAAGCCCTGCTAGTCTGATCGCACACACACACCCCTGATCCAGGGCCATACACAGAGGGGGTGCAAAGGGTTCGCATCCCCAGTGATTCCCCAAGTAAACATGCTCTGGCTAGCCAGGGGAAGGCTGGGGCTGATTTTCCCCCTTACTTGGGGGACTGTAGGGGGTGCATTCACACCCTTGTGGTCCACGTTTACCAAAAAAGCACCCCCTCCCGCAGAAATTCCTGCGTATGGGCCTGTGATCTCTCACGCACATATCTAATCACACACACACACACATAGCTGTGTGTTTCAGGAGCCCTGCAAGTCTGTTCACACACACGCACAGAGCCCCGCTAGTGTGATCATGTGCGTATACATACACGCACACACAGAGGAGCACTGCAAGTCTGTTCACACACACACAAAGTCCTTTACTGACCTCTGCCCCAGAGGCTGCCCCGGCGGTGACGTGCTGTTCCTGGGGTGTGTTCCAGGACACGGAGCACACGGAGGCGGCGCTGAACATGTTTCAGAAGGTGGATGCCAACCAGGACCAGAAGATCTCCTTCGAGGAGTACTGGGACCTCGTCGCAGAGATCTGCCGAGTGATCCAGCGCCGCCATTATAACGAGTAGTGACCGGGGCAGCTGGTTTGGGGGAGGGGAAACTGAGGCACGTGCCTGAGCAGAAAACGACCTCACTTTTGCACTCAAAGCAAACCCGCACCCCTCCCACTATGCCCCACCCACTAATCCAAGTGATCTTAACCCATGTGCCTGCTGGGATCCCCACCCCTACCCCCCTTCTTCACGTCTGAAGCTGCTCCCAACCCTCACTGCCTGGAGCCCAGCCTGACCCCCCCCTCCCCCCCTCGGCCTGCACTCCGCATCTCTCCTCACTGCCAGGAGTCACCTCGTACACCCCGAATTCACCCTGGCCTCTGTTCCCCACGTCACCTGCTGCTCGGATCCCTCCCAATTTCCTGTCCCCCTCCAGCACTGGCATGGGAAACCCACCCCATCCAACTCTCCAGTTGCTGGGCTCCCACACCGCCCCCTACCCTGCCATTTGGATCTCTCCCTGAGCCCTACGTACGGCCTGTTCTCCCAGCATCACCCACTGCCCGCTGGAACTAGGTAACATGGCTGGAATAAAGAGTCTTCTCTGAGTGCCGGCTGGGTCTCTCTTCTTACTGCCACCCAGATGGGACGGGATGGTTCGGATGCCTGGAGGCGCAGTGCAGGGTACAGCCAGTAGAGGGCAATGGGGTGCTCGTGGGCTGGCCATGTGCAAGAGGGACACGGACAGACCAAATTTCGATGAGTTCTGAGACCTTTTCAGCTGATCTGCCGTCTTCATCCACCTTGCCTTCCTCCCAGCACCCGCCTTGCCATCTGCACCACCCTGCCTCCCTCCCCAGCCCCTCCCTGCAATCCACACCCGCTCCCCAGCTTTCCCAACCTCTCTGCCATCCACACCTACTCTGTGACCTTCCCATGCGCTCCCTGACCTTCCCAACTGTAGGGGAGTCTGGACTACCCTGCCTTGACAATTAATGGGGATGTCTGCCTTTTCCACAGTGCGGATCTCTAAAAAGCAAAACCCAGGCCTGTCTCAAGTTTGGTGCACATAAGCACGCAGGCAAGGTTTGGGAGGCAGGAATGTTTTGCATAACAATGCAGATTAAGCATGGTACACGAGACCACGTCAAGAACACATGGCAAGCAACCTTGTACTGATACTTCTATTTCTGATAAGCAAAAATTACAGATGCAGCCATAAAATTGTCAACTACGCACATAGTTTAGGCAACACCCTATCACGTTACTGGATTCTAAAGATCACTGTTGCACCCATGGGGGGGTGTTTGCCCCAAAAGTCTGTACAAAGGGGGTCATGTGAGATGTTGAATGAAAGCTTATGTTCTACTGATTCTGTATATGATATTCATGTACTTGTATAATGTCTGTATGGGGAGTTATAAATATGTACTCTGTGTTGATGCTGGAAAATTCTCTGTCTGAGGCAGACCAATGTGCCAGGAATGTTCGTTCAATGGCTATGCTAATCAGTGAGGCTCCAGGGACAATAGATCTTTAGGTGCCAAAGACACACCTGGGGAATGAATCTGGATGCCTGCAGACCAGCCAGAATAATGATTGCTGGCTTGGGACACAAGGATAGGCCACTGACCATGTGACCAGCTGCAGCTTGGAAGATGCTAGGAGAGGTATATAAGTGCCATGTTATGCCTTATTTCATAGAAGGATAAGGGATCTTTCGGAAAAGGCTTTATTTTCCGCAAGATCAGCGTCTAGACTGGCGCTTTTTTCCGGCAAAGCTCCGTGCGGAAAAAAAGCGGCAGCCATTTTTATGCTAATGAAGCGGGGGAGATTTAAATCCCCGCTTCATTAGCAATTGCGATACGTCTAATTTACATCCCTTTCACGAAAAAGGGATGTAGTCTAGACGTAGCCAGGATGTACATCAGAGACTTTTAAGATAGCAGTTTGTAACATCTCTGCTAAGAGCCTGCAGCGAGAGCTGGGTGATTCGATGAATGTAATGTATTCTCCTTTAACAAGCTTACTCTCGTGCTTTTCTTTCTTTTAGTAATAAACCTTTAGATTTTAGATTCTAAAGGACTGGCCCAGCATGGTCTTGTGGGTAAGATCCAGCGTGTAAATTGACTGCGATCTCTGGCTGGTTTCTTGGGACCAGACGAACCCGTTCGGGGTAGGTGAGATTGTGACAGATTTCTGTTACCAATCTGCCTGCAGGCATCAGGTGATCAAGCTGAGGCCACAGGATCATTAAGGGAGGAGATGACGGAACACACCAAGTGTCTAAGTTTTAAAGCTTTATTGATAAAATAATAAAATAACAGCAGAGAGTGACGGGTGCTTCCCACGTCACTCAGAGGAAGGAAGAAAGCATTAGGATACAACACCTACAACACCCGAGTTCTAACCCACTTTCATACTCATGCACTCACTACCTGAGGCTGGCCAGGCCTGGATGTAACGTAAGAAGAAGAGGGGGAAGGGTGGACGGGAGTCAGTCCTGTGTGCACAGGTCATCCAGGGTCCTCTGTGATCTCCGAATTGCTCCAGCACTCTGGAGGGCTTTAAGTCCTGGGCTCCTTTGGGGGTGTTCCATTCCGCAACCTCTGGTCCTGGTGCTCTTTGTGACAGTCCAAACCGGCTTTCTGTGGTCTCCTTGACTTTCCCAAAACACACCAGCTGAACTCTGTTGTTCTCTTTGCTTTCCTCCGTGCCAGCCTTCGCTTGTCTCGTTTGTTAGGGGCTGGCTCTGCAGATCTGATTCCCAGCCCCCTCTTTTTTGGCCGGCAGCCAACAGTCAGATGTGCGCCGTGGCCTTGAGCTGGCTGGAGGCAGCGTCTTATCTTTGGGCCTAGCCAGAGTGTAGAGTTTAATCTGTTCTCTGCTCTCTTCATTTTCCCCCTGTTTGGCCTCTCGCGACCTGCAAAGGAATCCTTCATTCACTCTACACTCACACATTTGACCGTTCCCCAAAATGCCCTGCGATGTTTGCAACAGCGTTAACAATATTCAGTGCTGACCTGCCTCCCCAGGGGAACCCCTTGAAGGAAAGGGCCATTGGGGTGGCTTCTAAAACCCCTCACCTGTGTGTTAGGCCCGGGGCTGATTGAGGCACAGGAAGAGCTGAAGTGCCAGAGGAGTTTTGCTCGTGAGGCTTCAGGCTGGCCAGATAGGCAGCCGGAGCACTCGGTGTGATTGGTTTCTGGCCTATTTGGGAAGGTCCCTAGTCTGGGGCTGTAGGGAGCCCAGAGTTTGAGCAATTCGTCCTGAGTGGACACCCTCAGCAGTGCCCAGACCCAGCCCGGTCCGTCACACACCCCAAATAGGGCGTTGGGCATTTTACATATCCTACACAATACAGAATCAATTGGTAAATATTATTAGAATGACCAAGTCTCGCTTTGCTAGCAAATAGGTTTAGTAAGAACAATTGATGGGAGGGAATGGGCAGGATTGACCCACAGGTCCTGCTCGATGTAACTAGAAGTAAATAGACCCTTCACACATTGCATGGCGTTCCACTGTGTGGGAAGAAAAGGAAGCACGATCTCCTGCCTGGTACTGTAGGTAGCATACGGGTGAAATGTAAGTGAACTAGGCTTTATTATTGTATTATAGTAGATCCTCTATTAATTGCTTTTGCATTGCTGTCTGCTCTATTAATTGCTTTAGAATTTATAGCATTTAAGGTTTAAATTGCGTAGTCATTGTTTTTAAGGCTTGTAAAACTTAAACAACTGTATTAACTACTTAAAGCTTGCAATAAATAAGGAAGTGGTTAAGTAGCCCTGGAGCATCCTGGTTTCCCTTGGATCTAAAATAAATCGAACCACATGACACCAACCTACTGAGATTGATGCAGAGAGAGTGCAGACACATTGTGACCTATGTCAGTCCTCCAGCAGCTTTCCCAGTACGCGTAGCAGTGACCACTCTGGTCCCAATTGTGAACTCCGCTGCCCAGAGGTCATGCAAACAGGAACCCCATCACCAGCCCACCTTTAAAAGCCTTGCATGTTTTTTTGAAATGCCTTTTTCTTTGTTGCCCACCAGTAATGGTCCTATTATAAGTCTGTGCCATGGGGGCTGGGGAATGGAGACTCCACCCATCCCCTGGCACCTGGGAATGGAGAATCCATCCCTCCGTTGGCACATGGGAATCCATTCCCCATGACCCGAGGAATGCAAGTTTTCTAAGAATTGAAAAGCTGAGACCCATTTTTTACATCTAAAAGATCAAAATGTACGTGGAAAGACACGAAGTCCAGTTCTACACCAAAGAGGAAAGTTGAATCAAGATACGTAACTCCAGCTAGGTTAATTACGTAGCTGGAGTTGACCTACCTCGATTCGAGTTTCCCCACTGTCCCCAGAGCAGGAGGCCGAAAGGAGCAAATGCTCCCATTGGCTTCCCATACTCCTCAGAGGAGCAGGAGTACTGGCACCAACAGGGCCACTCTCTGAGTTTAATTTAGTGGGTCTTTACTGGACCCTCTAAATTGAACTCCGGAAGATCGATTGCAGCAGTGTCGATCTTCTGTGCAATGACCTGGCCTGAGGGTCACTTGCACTTGCTTGGAAGGTTTTGTTCGATGGAAGGGACTCTCTAATAAGGGTCTAGATATTATGATGCAAAGTGTTTTATAAAAATATAGCAGAGGAAGAAACACAAAGAGATTCTTCCATTTATCAGTCTTGTTGCTTTGTATGTTGTTTTCCCCCCCTCATTTAGTTTGTTACTACTCTGTTATCGTTGTTGTTCACATAAGCAGGGCTTGAAGTGCACTGACTCTGTTTTCATTCAGAAAATATGAACGGCTGGCCCTGGAAGGGCGAACCTTGCAAAGGAAGCATTGAAAAGTGAACTTCGAGAACAGCTGCTTCCATGGACGGCGAGTTGTATCGGCTCGTGGTGCCCATGCTCCACCAATATTTGGAGCTGGGTCTCTCCGGCCCTCCTTGAAGTGGGCCCCGGCCCCGCTGCGTGTCCTCCCACCCCAGCCCCAGAGCGTCTCTCCCCCGACCCCAGCCCCGGACCGTCCCCGCCGTGTGCAACCTTCACTGAGCTCCCCCTTGCCGGCTGCTGCTGCCATGCACGGCGTGCTCAAACCAGTGGGCGGGGAGACACCCGGGCGTGACATGACGTCACGGCCTGGGATTTTAAAACTGTTCGGCACCGCATTGAGCCGCGCGGCTGAGTTGTGGGTTCGGAGTCCGGGGACAGAGCGCAGACTCCAGCCCCGCAAAGTGGAAGGCAGAAGGTAGGGGAGGGAGAGTGGGAGGGGTGGGAGAGGAAGGGGCTTGTGCGGAGGGGAAGGGGAGAGGGGGAAGAAAGGGGAAGGCACCAAAGTGACAGGGTAGAGGAGAGACAAATGTCAAGGGGCCAAGTGCAGACAATGAGGAAAAGGGCAGGAGGGGAGGTGTCAGTGGGAGGGGGGACAGGGTGATGCTGGGAGAGGAGAGGAGAGGGGAAGGGCATTGGAGGCTAGAGGGGGGAGGGGGAGGTGCTGGGAGAAGGCTTGAAAGAAGGGGTGGGCATGAGAAAGGTGGAGATGGAGCAAGACATGTGTAAGGGCACAGGGGCATGAGGGGAACAGGGGCAGAGGGTGGTGAGGGGGTGAGCATCATGGAAAAAGAGGGCAAAGGGGGCAGGGGCAGTGAGGGAAGGGGGAGATACCAGGAGGGTGCAGTAAGAGAAGGTGCAGGTGCCAGGGGATTCTGGGGGCGAAGCAGACACCTGCAGGGGAGGGATCACCACCAGAGGAGAGACGCAGGGCAGGTTTGTAGAGGGAGGTGTTAGAAGAGGGGATGAGGAGGGGTTGCTCACATGATCACAGTGGGGCTACTGGAGGAGTGGGCACAAGGGGGAGAGAAGGGCTGGTGGAGGGGGGCAGGTTGCAGGAGGGCTGAGGGCAGTGAGAAGGGCAGGAGTCAGGACAGCAGAGGAGGGTGAGGAGTTGGGGGGAGGGAGGGCAGCAGGCACCAGGGGAGCTGATGAATCAAGGGGAGGAGACATGACAGCAGAGAAAAGGTAAAGGTTTAAAAATATTTATTAATAACTTGGGTGCCACAGTAGCACATCCAAAGCCACATGAACTCAGTACTGGTGCACAACACAAAATTCATTTTGCTCACCCTGGGGAGAGGCCTGATGGCTTCCGCGTCTCTGCTCCCGCCTCCTCGGGTTGCCACAGGGAGCCACTTCCCACCACCCTTTTAGCCCCATAAACTTGTTATGCTTAAACGAAGCACACGAGATCTTTTATAGGGGAAAAGGCAGTATGTCGCATTTATTGAGAATACAACAGTTGCATATGCTTTTCAATCATTCACACACAAACACCATATACACACGCTATCCCGCCAGACGATGTTAGTTACCAGTCCAGAGTCTGTATCACTCTAGTGGCCAGCTAGATTGATCACAGAGGGAGAGCAGGGCCTTTGTTGGTCGCGATCCGATGCGCCTCTGGAGTTGGTGGCAAGACGAATCCAAAGTTCCATAGCAAAGCACCCTGCTTTTATAATCCTGTTGAAATCCATGGATTCCACTGTGTCAGCCTGTGACCTGAGTGTTATCTCTTGTTCCCAAAATATCTTGAAAGCTCATCCTGTAATCAATCGTCTTTTGGGGGTGCCAACTCCGCTTCAAGGCCCGTCAATCTGCCAATAATCCAATCACTCCTTATTATGGGGACGCACTAGGGGTTATAGATGGCTTCTTTGATGCCAGGTCATCTAGTCTTCGCCCATGCTCGCTCACCGTCCTTCTTTGGCCATCTGGTTCTGAGCAATAACTTTTACACCTTATCTCGACACATTCATACTCCTTTTACACACGTAAGCAATGTTACAAGGACTCTCGAGGTTACGTAGCACAACATCAGTATCTGCATTGGGCAAAGCAAGCAATTAAGGCCTTTAGCCTTCAACATTCCTTTAGTCTCATTAACATAGACACAATACCAAAACTCTGTCTCTTTACTCACTACACTTTAGAACAAGGAAATATAGGAGATATATACTTAACTAAAGGATTTGACTTGCTACAATATTAAATTATGATTATATTACCTTACATTACTACATTACTAAACCTAAAATACAAATATAAAAATATGATAAAACTTTCAATCCTACACACTTACCAACAGCGGCAGGCAGAAGCAGAGCAAGGTGACCCCAGCTGCCAGAGCTGGAACCCGTATCTCTGCTCCCGCCTCCTTGGGTTGCCACGGGGAGCTGCTTCCCACCGCCCTTCGCCCCACGCCACAGGGTTGGCAGGAGCCACTGGTAGGTGAGTATGCAGAAGAGCTGGGGCCAGGGCTGGATGGTGGCTGCCCAACTCCTCCAGGGGTCAGGGCCACTGTGGCCCCAGCCCCAGGAGCACCTGCACCACAGCCCAGGCAGCCACCACAGGGTCCGCCCTGGGAGCAACCATCATGAGGCTCTGGCCCCATCTCTCACCCTGGGGAGAGGTCTGATGGCTCCTGCATCTCAGCTCCTGCCTCCTCGGGTTGCCACGGGGAGCCACTTCCCACCGCCCTTCGCCGCACGCTGCAGGGCTGGCGGGAGCCCCTGGTAGGTGAGCGCGCAGGCTCCTTGCGGTCCACGAGTGAGGACAGGGATGTCCTGTGGGAAGTGCATTAGCCTTGCCGGGCCCCAGCCCTGGGTAAATTCAGATCTGTAGTTCTGCCTCCTCTTTCCCTCCCTCCCCCAAGTCCTGCCACAGCCCAGCCCCATCTCTCGGCAGCGCTCTCGAGAGCAGCGTCTCCTCTGTCCGCTCCTTTCCCTTTCTCTCCGGCAGAGCAGCCTTTGTGTCACCCCTCCCAGGCGCTGTTGCTGCCTGGGGGCAGGCCCCATGATCCCCTGCGAGCCTGTTTGTGGCTGCAGAGCGCTGCCCAAGGGGAGTCTGTGAGTACAAGGTTTCATTTATGCTATTATTCATCATCCTGTCAGTGATCAATCATATGAAGTTGTCTATTTTCAGTCATGCCACTGAGCATTCTTCTACTGGCTCTCTGGATTGAAAAGGTTGTGGGCCCCTGGGCTCACACGTGTACCTGCCACGACTCCCCCAGGGGCTAATTACACAAACAGCAATTCGGGGAGATGGCTAAAGCCATGTAGCCAAGGCAGAACCCCTGCCAGACCCCTGGGCAAGGCAGCGCTTTGATCTGGGCCAGTATTTTCTTTTCCCAGCTTGGCATGTACATGCAGCGGAGGCAGGGGGGCGGGGGGGAGTGGCAGGAGCAGAGCAGCAATTAAAGCGGCCGTGCTTTTTTTTTTTTTTGCTCAAGAAAAAATTTTCCAGACCCCTTTCCTTGGGTCTGGGGGTCGCAAATGTAAAAAGGTTGAGCACCACTGCCCTACATTAGTGGTTACCAACCTTTTTTAAACCGTGGACCAGCAAACTCAATTCACAAACTTGTAACATTTTTTCTGCACATTTGCATATTCAAATATACAAATAATGAATATCCAAGTATGCAAATAAAACGTTATCAATCCTACACAAAATATATACTGCAGCCCCGCCCTGAGCCTCCGTGAACAGCTGGCTTTAGCTCTGGCAGCCACTGGCCACCCACCCAGGGTATAACCCAGCCCCAGTCCCAGAGCAGCCAGCATGGGTGAGGCCTGGCAGCGTCCCATGGCCGGGCAGCACTAGTTCGCAGACCAGCGGTTGGGAACCACTGCCCTATGCAGCCTGAGTCCCTGCACCCCCATCCCCTGCCAGGGAGTGGGGCAGCAGGGCTGTGGGGTACAGGGGGCTGTGCGGGCACTAGGAGGGCTGTGCTCAGGGCTGTGTGGGCACTGGGAGAACATTGGGTGGGGTCTGGGGGCACCGGGGGGCTGTGCTCAGGGCTGGGGGCACTGGGAGGACACGGGGTGGGGGCTGAGGGCACCGGGGGGCTGTGCTCAGGGCTGGGGGGACACCAGGGGGCTGTGCTCAGGGCTGGGGGCACTGGGAGGACACAGGGTGGGGGCTGGGGGGGAACAGGGAGCTGTCCTCAGGGCTGGGGGTGGACTGGGAGGACACAGGGTGGGGGCTGGGGGGGAACAGGGAGCTGTCCTCAGGGCTGGGGGTGGACTGGGAGGACACAGGGTGGGGCTGGGGGGGAACAGGGAGCTGTGCTCAGGGCTGAGGGGGCACTGGGAGGACACTGGAGGGGGCTGGGGGGGCACGGGGAGCTGTGCTCAGGGCTGGGGGGGCACTGGGAGGCACTGGAGGGGGCTGGGGGGGGCACGGGGAGCTGTGCTCAGGGCTGGGGGGCACTGGGAGGACACGGGGAGGGGGCTGGGGGGGCACGGGGAGCTGTGCTCAGGGCTGGGGGGCACTGGGAGGACACTGGAGGGGGCTGGGGGGGGCACGGGGAGCTGTGTTCAGGGCTGGGGGGGGGCACTGGGAGGACACTGGAGGGGGTTGGGGGGCGGCACGGGGAGCTGTGCTCAGGCTTGTGCTGGAAACTAAGGCGGGCGACCATGCGCGGGGAGGGCCCGCTGTTAACGAGCGAAATAGGTTTAAAAAAAAAAAAAAACTGCCGCTTTTAAAGGGGCGGGGGCCGTTGGGGCCGGTTACTTCCGGACGGGTGAGTTTGAATTTTACTGGCGCGGGGCGGGTTTGCTCTTCCGCGCTTGCGCAAACCGGCCTCGCGCGCGATTTGAATTCCGGGGAGGCTCGGTCTGTGGTGGTAAGGGACGTGGGGGTGTGCGGAGGGGGCATCGGGGGGAGAAGTGAGGGGCGGGGGGAGGGGCAGCAGGGGGGACGTGTGGGGGAGGGGGCATCGGGGGGAGAAGTGAGGGGCGGGGGGAGGGGCAGCAGGGGAGACGTGGGGGGAGGGGGCATCGGGGGGAGAAGTGAGGGGCGGGCAGCGGGGGGGGGATAGCAGGGGGAAAAGCGGGGGGAGGGGCAGTGGGGGGAGGGGGCAGCAAGTGGGGGGAGAAGTGGGGTTTGGTTGGGATGCTGCCTGGTGACCTGTCTGCCCAGAGAAGTGGGCTCAGGTTATAAACCCCCCTCCCAGGCCTCGGGCTGAAGCCTTTGGCCTCCCTGCCCACAGGGAGCAGGTTCCCAGCCAATGGGAGCTAGTGCTCAGAGCAGGGGCAGTGCCTCCCCCTTTCCCACCCCACTTAAGAGCAGGGCCTGTTGCCTGTGATTCTGGGGCACAGCACCATCTTCAGTGCCAGGATACGCAGGTAGCATGTCGTAGCACCCCTGCTGATCCCCCTGCAGCAGTGGGACCCAGTGCCTGACATTCCACAACCCAGTACTAGGTCACGACTGGTGGTCTAAAAACCACTGACCTAAGATTTAACTGGCTAGCTGATTAATTGGGATTTTACATCCCTTGTCAGAAGGGAATGTCCTGGTCCAATGAATTTTGAGAACCATTGATCTAGAGCTCTGCCTAGCTTTTGCAACAGGCTCCATAAAAAGCACTAGTGCAGTCAATTACAAACTAAAATTTCATATCATGGCTTGTATATACTGCTCTATATGTTGTACTTGCAGTCCAGCATATAATATTTATATTCAAATGGATTTATTATACTGGGGGCTGCACTCCGTGCTTGCTATGCTCCTCAACCTCCCCCCCCCCTTTGCAAGGGGCAGGCAACCCCTGTGCTCCCTTTCTCCCCCCTGCCACCCATTGGGGAGGGATGGGCTGTGGTCCTGCCAGCACGGGCCCTTTCTCCTCCCCACCTGCCCCAATCCCAGACCCTTTCTCCCTCCCCCAAGCTGCCACAGCCCAGGCCCCAACCCATGCCAGTCTGGGCCCCTCCCCCACCACCCCAGATGTCAGTCACTGTGTGTGGGGGTTTTGTTTTTTTTTAAATATATATACCCTGAAGTTTGTCAGTATATATTATGTACCTGGATATACCCTGAGGTTTATTTGCAAAAACTTTGTAGTATAGGCAAGTCAGTTGTCCTGCTGAATACAATATTAAATATTATGGAATACATGATGCAGCTCTTCTATGTTCTTCATTGGTGTTTCTAAGCTGATTTTATATTTAAGACATACTCTTAAAGCTTCAGAAATAATCATTCCAGATTACTAGAGAGGCAGCAGCACATGGCAGCAGCTGACTCCCCGAGAGCGTGCCAGGAACTGGCTTAAAAGCTGGCTCCTGGCATGTACTGACCAGCTCCCAGGGAGCTGGCTGCTGCCCTATGTTGCTGCTCTATCGAGGTAGCAGCCAGCTCCCTGAGAGTGGGGTGACAGGCAGGAGCTGGCTGCCACCCTGCACTCCAGGCTCTTCAATATTAAGCTTATATTACAGAGCCCACAGTGTATATCTGCTAAGATTTTTAATTGTAATACAGTTAGCTAATTAATCACTTTTTAACATCCCTAATGTGAGTGTGTCTCAGAGCTTTGCTGAAATAAAGATATAATTTTAGTGGATGGCTATGATGCATGTTTCATGTGGCCTACTGTCTAATCTTCATCTGTGCTACTTCATCTAAAAACCATAGGAATCCTGCAGAGCAGTAGTTGGGGGGGGAGGGTGGTAGCAGCAGCTACTGAGCAGGCATGAACAGGTGAAATGCCTGAGGTACACTGAGGGAGAAAGTGTGATGACCAGGTGTTGTTGAGAAGTGGGATTGTCTCCGGCTCCTTGGAAAGTCCCTGTCCTTTTGGTTGTAACTTTCAGATTAAACCAGATAACCCATAAAATTCTCTCCACAGGTAAATCCTCAGACATAGACCAAACAAGGGACTGTGGTGAAAGGAAACAGAACAAGGGTGCTACCGAAACAAATCAACTAGGTTAATGCTGGCTAAGGGTTTGTTGACACAGGGAATAGATGAGTGCCAAGAATCATTTTGCGATAGCTCATTCAAACCAGAAAAAACCTCATGCTTAAATTGTATTTTCCAAAAATGTTGTCTCTAATGAGCTTGCATAGCCAAACTGCAACTGACTTGCAATCAAGTGAACTCTTTGAAATTGTCCTTATTAACGGTTTGGCCAGCACTGCTTACCTGACTGAGCAAGACTTCTAGGTACAGCTAATTCTTGGAAAAAGGGAGATCATGAGTTTTCAAGAGCGAGAAAAGATGGGGGATGGATCATGTCCTGTTGAGAAGATGGAGCCAATTTCACTGCTGAATTCCCCAGAAGCCCAAATGAAACAAAACAGCGAGACTCGTGTAAATGTCACTACACACAGCAGAGAGAAAAGCAAAAGTTCTTCTGTAGGTACAACTCCATCTTTATGTTCTCCCCCCCCCCCCCTTTCCAAGTATAGTTCACATTAACATCATCAGTACTTTTAGTGCTGGGGAAGTGTGTATTCAGATACCACTACCATATGATGTGAAGACATAACATAGCTACTGCTTACAGCTTGGCTCTAGTGAACATCCTACATGGCAAGTTCTTACATTTATTAAGCTCCCTGCTGCAATACATTCTGATCCTTTCTGGTAACTGGAGGATCAGGAATCTATAACTAGGGCCCTACCAAATTCACAGTGCAGATCATGAAATCTAGTCTTGTATGTGTTTATCTTATACAGATTTCACAGGGGAGACCAGCGTTTCTTGAACTGGGAGTCTTGACCCAAAAGGGAGTTTTAAGGGGATCACAAGGTTATTTGGGGGAGTGGGTGTCAGGCAATTCTTCTGCACTGTGTTCAGAGATGGGTGCCTGGAGAAGCAGCTGCCGGCTCTTTAGGCAGCAGCGCAGAAGTAAGGGTGGAAATACCATACTGTGTCATCCTTACATCTTCACAGCTGCTAGACGCAGTGCTGCCTTCAGAACTGGGCTCACGGTCAGAAGCTGCCACTCCAGCTGCCCAGATCTGAAGGCAGCACTGCCGCCAGCAGCAGTGCAAAAGTAATGGTCGCATTATTGCAAACTCTTTCCCCACACAAACACACACATCCTTTTTGGGTCAATTACAACACTGAATTTTCAGATTTAAATAGCTGAAATCAAGACATTTTTTTTAAAACAAATTTACAATTAATCTGGTGACATGACCTGCAGCCTATGAAAACTTATGTCCTAGTCAATTTGTTAGTCATTAAAGTGCCACAGGACAGGTCACAAAGAATTGAACTGTTTGTGCATCATTCTGAAATTAAATTTGTTTCAAAAGTTTTTATTGCAAACTAAACCGAACGCCTTTTTTTCCCCTCTCTAAACCAAATACTTAAAACAAAAAAAAAAAGTATCCGCATTAGCAGATACTTTTAATCTCTTGTGGTCTGACATACAGCATTCCTAGGAACATTGCCATGTTAATAGGGGGCAGGGTGTAGAAATATAACTATCAGATAGTATGAGTGGCTTTTTTTCTTTTTCAGGCTGTCTGTCAAGGCTCAAGTCACATCCTTTCACAATACTGAGTGTGGTTTTCAATATTGTTCTCTTCAGCATCCTTATGTGGTCAGGTGAGCAAACCTGTGTCTTGCTTTCAGTCCTGGAAGCTTTATAATCTCATTCTCTTATGCCAGTGGTGGGCAACCTGCAGCCCATCAGGGTTCTGTGTGTGATACATGAGACATTTTGTTTACTGTTGCCATGTGCAGGGTTGCCAGATTTGGCTGGTTCCCATATGTGTAGCTTCTTTTGTACTGATAAAATTGAAGTGGCACGCACTTAAAGGTTATGTGAAGTGAAGTGCATGCTGGTGGCACACCTCTTTGACTGTGAGCCATGCACCTCCTTCAAATTCTAGGTATACAAGTGCAGTTAGCAAAACTATTGTGTGCCAGGAGACCATCTTGGTTACAACAATATTGTCACACAGAGAGAGGGCCATTCATGTGGCCTGCTCACTAACCAAGATTGCCTGTTGCTACCCTATGCTGCCTGCCCTTGAACAGTGCACCAACTCTGAAGATCATTTGTCCTTTCAGGGGGGCCTTTCCCAACTTCAGTCATTCCCACAGCTCCCATCGATGACTAACTCACTGCTGCATTGACAATGTATGATTCACTGAAAACACCCACTCTGCAATAAGAATGTAATAGTATAGTTGATTAACCAATAAGCGAAAGTGTATTTGGTTAATGCTACATACTACATGCATTCTCACTGCCCCCTTCATTTTTCCCTGCCACTAAATTTTTTAACAGGCTGGCCAGCAGCCTGGCTCAGTCCCAGCTTACGCTGGGTTCAGGACTTACCCTGCTGCGGCTCTGCATGTAAGTGTATTAGGAGCAGGACAGGCAGCCCCGCTCAGTTCTGATTTACACCAGGTCTGGGAGCTCAGAACCTCCCCTAGACAGGGGCTGCTGCCTCTGATACAGAGCAGCAGCATGGGGTGACAAACAGCCGGTCTACGAGGGGAGCTGGCTTTTAAACTGACTCCCTTTATGGACCAGCTCCCACCTGGCACCCCACCCTGCTGCCTCTGATAGAGAGAGAGCAGTACTGGGCGGCAGGGGGCTCCTCGGGAGTGAGACTGGAACACACTGGCTGCCGGCCCCACCCCCAGGGACAATAGAATGGTAGAATAACCAGCAAGAATTCATGAGGTTAATCAACTATTCGGTTAACCAATATTTAACATCCCTACTCTGCATTTGCAGTTCAAATGCATGAGTGAGAGCACTGAGTGAAGTTGACTTGAAAAGAGGTTTGAGTTGGCAGTGCCCTTTGGGTTATGGTTAATGTTCCAACAGCAATGCTAGCTAATCCCCATTGGACATGACTAATATCACCACATTCTTGGGTAGTATTTGATATTTAAGGTGCTAAGGAGGGTGCAGAAGATAGAGAATAACCAGTTTTGACCATGTGACTCAATTGAACACCACAGCTGTAATCCCTAGTTGCAGGGGTGGCCAACCTGCGGCTCATGAGCTACGTGCGGCTCTTCAAAGGAAAAATTGTGGCTCCCGCACCCGTGGCTGTTCTGCATTCCCCTGCTCTGACTTTTTTTATTTCCTGTTCAAAGCACCACTTGTGCCAGCGAGAGCTGAAACTCCAGCCAACGGGAGCCTGCTTTGGCCACACAGCAGGGTTTTTGGTTTTTTTTCCCCCTCAACTTCTTTCCCTCGTCTCTTTATGCTGTATCCACCATTATTTTGGCTCTTTGTCTGTAATGGGTTGGCCACCCCTGCCTAGATGGGTGTTTGGGTCTGTGTATCTTATAAAGGAATGTTTCTGTCTAAGGTTCCCTAACGTCGAAGCAGGTAGTGAGAAAATGTTACCAAGGGGCTCGTCCACTAGATTGCTCTCTCCTACAGTGGAAGGGAAGGGAAAAATCTGATCCTCTGCTAATTCCTCATCTCCAGTGAGAAAATATGAAGGACATCCAACTGATCCTAAATCCCCAGGGGCATCGTGCCCAGATGGCTGGGTTGGATACCAAAGGAAATGCTATTATTTCTCAGAGATGGAAGGGAACTGGACCTACAGCCGGAGCCAGTGTTCCTTCCTTGGTGCCTCCCTAGCTGGGATCGACACAGAGCAGGAAATGGTGAGAGACTCGGATGCTGGGCAGTGTAGCTCAGTAGCAGATGACAAAGGTGGCTTTGAATCTCCCCAAAATTCAAGGCTGCTCCAGTTGATGACTTGTCCCCATAGGCTGCTCTGACTTACAGCAAATGTTTGCTTTAAAAGGCTTTCATGAAACGCTACAAAGGGCTCCCTGACCATTGGATCAGCTTCTGGAGGAAACCGAATGGGACCTGGAAATTGGCCAATGGCTCTGACTTAAACAATGGGTGAGTTTTTTCTAAATGCTAGAGTCCAGGAGGTGGGTGCAAAGCCAAAGTATAGATTTATAGTGCTCATTTACAAGATGGCCAGTTGTTCTATCTATTAAAAGCAACCTGGTGAACTTGTATTGAAATGTAGAGTGTTAGTCAAAAAAGAGCAAACTTTTGCTGGGAGGAAAAATGAAACTGGCATGATAAAGTTTTGTTTTTGTTTTTAAAAATGTGCAAAAGTTTTTTCTTTTTTTCCTTTTTTTTTTTTTTTTTCCTCCATTTCACCACAGAAGAATTGAAAAGAGGGTCATTTTCCAAATTTACCAAAAAAACATCTTTTTCAACAAAATCTTGGCGATTTCAAATTTCAAGAAAAAGTATTTTTGGGGCATTTAATAAAAAATCCAACTCTAACTATTAGTATTCTTGTGTAAAGCTGTGCAAATAACTGACATTTTGTTGAATTGTCAGCAAACTTCAAAATTGGGAAAAGTAAAAATTTATTTTGGGTTGACCCAAAAATAAATGATAAATTAAAAGATATTGGATTGAATGAAACATTGACTTGAAACAAAAGTTCACTTTTATTTTTCTGCATTTTTAATATTTTTAATAAAATTGAAGGAAACTTCAATGTAACTTC
The DNA here is from genome assembly GCA_032595735.1 of Pelochelys cantorii. Taxonomy (NCBI): domain Eukaryota; kingdom Metazoa; phylum Chordata; order Testudines; family Trionychidae; genus Pelochelys; species Pelochelys cantorii. The sequence continues at coordinate 24,660,024 of CM064345.1, read as the reverse complement.
AAACCAAATTGAAGCATTTTATTTCAAAAATGTTAAAATTAACTTTCCTGGCCTTGTTTTCCTTTAAAGAACTTAATGTAACAAACACTGAAACATTCTGTGTATTTGTGGTGTTCAATCTTTTCCCCCCACCCTCCCCCACCCTTTCTTCCCCTGAAGTTGGAAAAACTTAGCTCTGAATGCTGTAGTCAAAATGAGAGTTTCGTGGATCTACCACTTTTTTTAAATAATCCCATTTGGGTCACTCTTTTTGGGGGGAGGGAATTGTTCTGGAAGTAGATGTTGCTTCTCTTAGAATGTTTTTGTCCAATCAGGGAGTTCATCTTAGGTACCTAGTCACATTATAATTACCACTGATATCCAAATTATTTGGGGCCAGACTATGAATTTTTTTCATTTATTGGTGAGCAGTTAAACTCAGAAGTAGCCCTACTTATGAATAAGCACTTCACCATCTGCTTGCCAGGGGCCGGGGGGGGGGGGGGAAGAGTGATAGCTGGAGCGAGATGAGCAATCTTACCACATGATCAAAGTAGTTCATTCTTGAAATCCATGACTAAATTTTTAAGAAATCTCTATTTGGTAACCTTAGCCTTGCTGTGTGTTATCTTATTATGAACTGAGTGGCTTGAATTTTTTTCTTTTTTTTTTAAGGTTGGAAATACGAGGTGGAGGGGAATGTGTTTATCTGAACAAAGCAAGGCTTGGTAGTTCTAGTTGTTCCACTAAGAGGAACTGGATTTGCAGTTCACATTCTCAGTCAATTACCAGTGGTGCCAACTCCAAGCAGCTTACCTGAGAAATCAAAGCTGTCTCAATTTATCCTGTCTCGGTCAAGAGAGGAACATAGGGTGCTAAGGCAATGACATTTGACACGTCCTGCCAAGATATGTTCTAATGGACACACACACACCCCATGTGCTTTATGAAGTTGACTTATGGATACAAATATGCATAGCTCAAAGATGCTTTGGACAAAATACCTCCTGTAACTTTCAATTTCAATGTCACAATCTGCTGTATATGTCTGTCTGTCTTTGGTATATTTTATTTTTATATCATTCTTGTATGTAAAGTTAGAAATATGGAGTATGAGACTTCACAGTTTTAAATGGACTAATGAGAGCCATCAGTGGTGCTCCGGAAGCCTTACCAACTTAGGGTACGTCTACACTTGCTCCCTAGTTTGCACTAGGGATGCAAATGTAGCCGACCGAAATTGCTAATGAAGCGGGGATTTAAATATCCCGTGCTTCATTAGCAGGGCTTGACAAATGGCGGCAAAATCTACTCGCCAGCCCTGCACTGCGCATGCGCACGACCCGCATTGCGCATGCGCGCGCCGCTGGTGAACGGGGTGACCGGCTGAAATCTACTCACCACAGGTGAGTAGATTCAGTGATTTGTCGAGCCCTGTTCATTAGCATAATCTTGCCTGCACACTATTCCGCTCGCCAGCTGATTCAAACCAGGAAGTGTGCTCTGGATGCGTTAGTTCGAATCAAACCCCTCGGTTGAGGAGTAACGTTAGTTCGAACCAAGGGGTTTGATTTGAACTAACGCGTTCCGGAGCGCACTTCTTGGTTCGAATCAGCTGGCGAGTGGAATAGCGTGCAGGCGAGATTATGCTAATGAAGCGTGGGATATTTAAATTCCTGCTTCATTAGCAATTTCAGTCGGCTACATTTGCATCCCTAGTTTGAACTAGGGAGCAAGTGTAGACGTACCCTTAGTGATTAACTTAGAAACATGGAATAATTTATGTCAGGAGTTGGCAACCTATGGCTCACTAGGGAGACAGATATGGCTCTTCTGGAACCCCAACTCAGCCCCCACTCTCCCACAGCAGGGAGTCACTGCTGGCATTACAGCTTTATGACCCCCTGCAAGATAGGAATGCTAGCCCCAGCTTCCTGCTGGGGCAGAAAGCCCTGAGCCTCCCCATCAGATTCAGTGTGTGGGGAATAAGTGGAGCAAAAAATGACACTCTGTGCTGCTATTTTCCTTCCCCTGGTGTGCAGGGAAAAAGCGGAACCAAAAATGGTTTTGTGTGTGCTGTCATTGTTACGAATCATGGGTAGCATAAATGGTTGGCATAAGTAAGTTAACAGTAAGTGAGCTGAAGAGAGGCCACACTAAGGTTCAAGCCAATGCCTTGGAGGATTATGGACTTGTCTACAACTTTGAGAGAGAGGACTGTGGGAAAGAGAAGACTATGCTGAGGAGACAGAATGGTACAGAATGAGGCAACATTTCCCAGATAAGGAGTAACAAGGGAGAGATCTAGTCAAGGACATTCTATTGTTTATCACTTGTGGTGAGGCAAGCAGAATTGGGTGGTGTGAGCAGGATGCCTCAAGATCAGTTGTGGTCACACTAGCAAGAAGGAGGGTACGACAAGGCTGTGTGCAACCAGTGGACGTTATCCCACCTGACTGGCCCCTGCCGAGGGGATATATACCACACCATTTTGCCCCACAAGTTGGAGTCTATCAATTCGGTGTATTGGGGTGACATGCACGTCAGACTTCCGCCTCAACCAAATTAACCAGCATTACCTGGGGTTTGGCCAGCCCCAGAGGGTGAGTGGGGTGTCTGTATGAGAGTGTGTGTGTTAGCCTAACTCTTAATCCAGTCTGCTAAATTGGCTTAAGGATTCATTTAGACATTAATTATTCATTTAAACATTGCTTTTAACATGCCTTTTTTAACCTGCCTTTTAATTGCTAATTATATAGATCGTTTTTAAGACTGCTCCTGCTTGCAATAGAACTTGTTAAAGGTATATTTGAGCTGCTGTGGATTTTTGTTCTGTGACGCTAATCAAATGCCTGGTGTGTGGCATGATCAACTGTACAACAGTGCCCTCTTGTGACACCATTTCCCCCCACCCCACCCCTGCATACTTCCTGGAGGCTTCTTTCCAGTGAATGGGAGCTGCGGGAGGCTGTATTACACAATGCCTGCCATGTAGCACCAAAACAAGTGCCCTCCATGCCCTCACTGACCCCCTCACTGGCCAGACACCCTACTCCCAGCCTGCTCCTGCACTGGCAGCCCTGTCCTGTACACTTAACCCCTGCCCCACCCCAGAGCCTGGAACCCCAGAAAAGTAAATCTGGCCTGAGGCCTTGAACCTCAGATCTCCCTCCCCCTCTCCCCACCATGGGCCTGGAGCACCAGGGAAGTGAGGTGTTTCATTTGAGGGCCACATCAGTGAGGGTTTATAGATGTGGCTGTTTTGGGGGTTTTTTGTTCTGTATCGTTGGTGGTGGGTTCTTTGGTTGGTTGGGTTTTTTTACTTGTGTGGTCCCTGACTGATTTTTTTCCCCCCCGCCCCCTCCTGTGGGTCAGTGGCCCCTGACCCAAAAAAGGTTCTCTACTCCTGCCATAAATAAAGACCATTCTCAAACCTTTTGTGTTGGACATAATATTTTACTTAAAAATAAAGCCTGGCCAAAAAGGCCCTAATTGGGGCCCAGCTGGCTGCAGCATCATAACACTCCTGCACCCCCGATACACCAACCCTGAGCCCATCATATACCTGAACCCCCTGCCCTGAGTCCCTCATACCCCCACATCCCCAGCTCCCTGCCATAAGAGTGATAGAAAACAGCCTGAATGCCTGCATGATGCAGGATTTGACCAGTTATGATGTAACTTCAAAAAAATATGAAAAGCAGTAGCAGCAGCTGTGAGTACAGTATCTCATTTATGCAATAATTAATCATGTTAATTATCGATAATAAGTTGTACAGTTTCAGTCCTGCATATGGGAATTCTTATACTGGCTCTTTGTTGACCTCTTGTTCTGAATGTTGATGTAGTTTGGCTATTTGGTTTTGAAAAGATTGCCGGCCCCTGAATTATGGTTTTAAATGCACAAATGAAAGCCTCAGAATAAAAGTGTCAGCCCACTATTACTGTTTTCCCTCAATGTCTGGGAGATCACCTGTAAACAGCTCCTTTTGGCCTTTCGTCGGGGTGGGGAACCTGAGGCCCAGCTTGTCTGTATCCAGCCCCTAAGTCTCGGGGCTCCCCTCCCCCAGCATTGGGGAGCCGCTTTTTGGAAAAATACAGCAGCTGTCATTATATAAATGAAGCGTGGGAAATTCAAATCCTGACTTCATTTACAATTTCTGTGTGTCTAATTTACATCCCTTTTTTGATAAAGGGATGTAAATCTAGACATACCCTCAGAGGTTAAGGAGAATAATTCTTCTTAGTAATTTACTTTGATCTGTCTGCTGTCACGTGAAACTACTTAAATCCTCCTTTTTATACTTTATAAAATCATTGTTTGTTAATAAACCCAGTGGAAATAATTACCTGGGGAAGGGACAACACCTGTGTCTATTTATCTTTATTGATTAAAGGAGATGAACAAGTTATGAGCATGCTCTGTATAAACTTTATGCAGAGCAAGATGGATTTATCTGAGGCCCCACTGGGGCTGTGCCCCTGGGTACCATATCACATCTCTTTGACTGAACCTTCCCAGAGCTGAGCTGTTCTTAGTGTCTGGTGTTCAGTTGTGGGCTGTGACCCCTACTTTGTGACATCATTGGAGGAGACCAGAGGGCCTGGCTCAGAACGCAGGTAGGTGGGCTCGGTAATATTCCATTATATCATATGACAGTCTCGAGGAGATCTCTACGTATGTCCCAGAATTTGCGACTCACTACCTAAGACTGGAGCTAGATCTTTAATGAAGATTATTAATCAAAGAGCTTGTCAGAAGATGAAAAAATAATGGTAAAAAATTTGTTTGCTTTTATTCCAAGCACTATGGTGCTTATTTTCCAGTTTTGTGACATTTTATATCTAAATCATTCACAACATTTTGTTTCCTAAAAAAAACCTTTTAGTGTTCCTTGAGTGGAGCTTTTAAAAAGTAATGGAACATCAGATAATGTTTGGTAAAATTACCAATTTAATTAAAATGTCCTTTTTTGATGAAAAATTGTTTGAGAAATACTTCTCATCAGAAGGACCACTAATTAAGGCATCATTAAGACATATTAATTGGCCAGGATTGGCATATTTAGAATTATAAGTCCGGCTGCCAGAATATTAAAACTTTAGAACTATAGCAGGTCAGGAAATGGTTCTGTTCCCATGAAACATTTCAGTAAGTCATAAGAATAGTCATAGCGTGTCAGACTGAAGATCCATCTAGCCCAGTATCTTGTCTTCCAACAGTGGCCAATGCCAGGTGCCCCAGAGGGAATGAATAAAACATGCAATTATTGAGTGATCCGCCCCTATCGCCCATTCCCAGCTTCTGGCAAACTCCTGGGTCAGGAGTTGAGAGCCTGCTCTTCCTCTTGCTATGTGCCTTTGGACAGGTCAATAGTGCCTCTCACTGGACCTCAGTGTCCCATCTGTAAAAGGGGGGTATTGCTTTATATTGCCTTTCATGTGAGCATTTCAAAGCACTTCATATTTGTTTACTAAGTTTCATTTCCATCATAAAAATTCCACCATTTCCTCTGTTTATATCAAGACAGTATCCCTTTGACAAATCCATTCATATTCAGTGGCGCAGCTGTCAGATTGAATTTCATTCCCTTTCATTGCCCCACAGTTATTTCCATTGGTTTGAACAGTTAATGGGAACCTGCAGGAGAAAAATCACTTTCAATGTATATGAATTTACTTAATATGAAGGATTTAGAAGGGCTCTTTCTCGTTCTAAGGTCAAGGTGATCGCTGGCTATAGCCTCTTTTATTTCAAATTATGCCTACTGCTGAAATTCATACTTTGTGCAAAGGGTCCTTACATAGGAATAAATTTCACTCCTAGAATAGGAAGATGAGGAGGAAGGTGATGGGATCTGTGATAGCATGGAAGGGTGAGACCTTTCATCCTAGTTAAAACTGACTTGGCACAATTGGGAGATTTTCATACTTTTCTAACGTGACAGCAAGTTATGGGCCTTGGCTTCAGCTCAGGCTATGTTTTAATGGAGGAGCAAAAGGCTTTTTTTTTTCTGTCTGTCTTTACAAACATGGTACAAGATTCCAACAGCCAGACACATTTTTTGCATTATCTGGTTTTGATGGAAGGCTGCTGTTCTAAATATGCGCTGACAAGGAGTTTACTTAAGAATGGCCAGACTGGACCAATGGTCCATCTAGCCCGGTATCCTGTCTGCTGACAGTGGCCAATGCCAGGTGCCCCAGAGGGAGGGAACAAAACAGATAATCCTCATGTGATCCCTCCCTTGTCACCCATTTCCAACAAACCGAGGCTAAGGACACCATTCCTACCCATCCTGGCTAATAGCCATTGACGGACTTCACCTGCATGAATCTATCTAGCTCTTCTTTGAACCTTGTTAAAGTCCTAGCAAGGAGTTCCACTGGTTGACTGTGCATTGAGTGAAGAAAAACTGCCTTTCATTTATTTTAAACCTGCTGCCTATTAATTTCATTTGGTGCTCCCTAGTTTTCTTCTTCTAAATATAATCCTATGTCCTTGGGCCTTCATGGACATTGGCTGTAACCCAGGATAAAACTGCTCTCCAAACTTATCTTAGAATCTAATTCCCATAATCATACTAATATGACTAAGTTATGTAGGGTGAGGGAGCATCTCACAGGACAGATGGCAGCAGACAAACTGTTTAAAAAGGTGTAGATGGAGGGGTTAGGCTACTGTTCGAACTGGAGCTATTAACGTGAGATTTGCCTGAGCTTGCTGTTTTCCAAAACCTGTCCTTGGTATTCCCGAGGCTTGAGCACCCTTTCTCTTCCCCCCCCCCCCCCCAAAAAAAAGAAAAAAGCGGTGCTCAGCATCCACAAGCCCCAGGATGTTTGACGAGTAGGAGGCTGGGGGAGGGTCAGCCTCTCCCAACAGGACAAGCGATACCAGATGTGGCTCATCTCCTTGTGGTAGCTCCCAAGAAGTGGAGGAGCCATTGGTGCCTGTACTATGTCTCTGCCCACATTCCACACCAAGGCTCCCCCTCCCGCTTGGCCCTTGAGGCCCTGTCCTTGCTCTGCATCTTCCCATGCCTCCTCCAAAAGCACCCACCAGCTAAAACAAGTCAGTGCCCGTGGCAGTACCTAACTTTTAGGCACCTGGAGAATTATTGGAGCAACAGTGGTACTCACCAGACCTGAGTTTAGTTCATAATTCCCTTTACAAGGCATGGGGGCTGAGAGTCCTCTTAGAATAGGATCCACAAAAAACAGCATGTGCAGAGCTACCTGGCCATGACCCCGCCTAGATGTGGAGGGAGGGCAAGGAAAGTTGTTTTGCAAAAGTAAACACTTACCAAGTCTGATTTAACTTGGAGCCGTTCAGCCAGGTCCACATCTTCCCCGGGGACGAGAGAGAAAGTCCAATCCAGACTAAATTTAAACCTTGCGTGCTCATATTGTTCTTTATGAACTCCTGTAGCCAAGAAATGACAGACAACTGCATAAGTATAATACGCTGTAGCACTGTGTGCTTTGCTTTTCTTGCATATTCCATTCCAGAACTGCTACCTGTCTGTCCATCCTCATAAACACCAGTCTACTCTTCTGTATCTATCTCACACCCAGATTTTTTCTTTCAAGGGAGCTGTGTGCAGCTAAAAGCCACTTTTGTATCCCACTGATGCTGGGGCCAGCTGGAATGTCAAAGCTCCCTAAGAGATTTTTGACACCCAATAAAAATGAACGGAAATGTGATGTCCATTTTTTTCAGATGGCTTTGAAAATTGAGCCCCTCCAATATTTTTTTTTAATAAACAAGGACTCGTCTCCAGAAGGGTGGTTAAGGAACAAGTTGACCCTCTCTATTCCAGAGCTCTCTGGTCTGAAAACCTCTGTGGTCTAGAATGATTTTAGTTAGCTGGATGTCCACTTTTCATGGGTGTGGCCAAGTTTCCTGCCATCCCATAAAGTTTGTTTACGGCCACCAGTCCTAGCTCTCAGTGTTCTGTGCTGTGATTTAGCTCTAATTTACCCCTAAATGTTTTCTAACAGCCCAGCAGAAGGGTTGGTAATGCTGCTAGACAATATTGACCTTCCATGATCTGGAAAATTCTTCATTCGGAATCTGTCAGGTCCTAAGGGTGTGGGACTAGAGAGATTCGACCTGTAGAACGTTGTAATTCTGTTTACCATCTCCTCCAAGTCCTGGATCACCAGCAGCTGAGAGTGCTTGGCTGAACAGTCATCACGGCTCTCATGCCACGATTTCATTTCTTTGGAGACCCAATAGCACTTGTGTCTATGCAGCAGCCAGTTCCCAGGGCAGATATGGCACCCAGAGCTCTCTGGAGAGAGAAATGGAAGGGGAGAGGGGTCATGACTGTGTTTGAGCACACTGGGCCTGCTTCTTGCTTACTCCATTCTTTTCGAGCACGGGGCAGGGCCGGCTGACTGCAGGAGGCAAAGGAGCCTTTCGGAGGTAATATTTTATACTCGTTTCAGTACTGTTTCAAATTCCACCCAAGGTTGCGGCTCCATTTTTCTTGCCAATGCACAGACCCTGACCAAAGCCAGAGGCCTTGTCACACCAATCCCCCATTGTCACTACACAGAGACACAGCGAGAGATGGACACTGCACAAACACAGCAAGAGACAGTCCCTGCCCCAGCTGGGATCAGGGCCCCGTTGTGCAGGGCGCTGCACAGACCCACAGCGAGAGACCCTGTCCTAAAGAACTTAAAGTCTAAATACACAAAAGGGGCGACAGATCCCAGCCTAGTATCCCTTTCATGCTGATGAATAATAGTATGGCCAGTGTTTCAAACCATGGTGGCCTTCATTTTAAAAAGAGGCTGCTTGTTTTGGATGTCTCCGCATGTGGGTGCTCAACTTAAGACAACTTTGGTGTTTCTACTTGGGCACCCGAAATTGAGGCCACTTAAGATAATAGGGTTGCTTGTAATTCCCTACTGTCGCTTTCCCATGAAAGGGAGTGCTGTGGTCACCACGGGGCTGTTACATGAGCACGAGGAAGACAGGCAGGGGCTGGTTGAGGGGGGAACAGAAGTAGAATAAGGTCAGGCAAGGGGAGGACACAAGATGGCCAATGGTGAGGTGTGAGGGGGGCGGAGGGGCCATATGCCACCCCAAACACTGTGGACAGGAGGGGCATGTGGCCAGAGGTTCTAAGTGGCCTGGAGAACTAGTGTAGGGGCCTGGCACCCACAGCAGAAGTCAGGCCTCCCATATTCACCAGCTGTGTCACTCCACTTCTCCCCGCTGCTGCTGGTAAGTGTGGGGGCCTGACCTCTGCTACCGATGCCAGTCCACTGGGCCACGTCGCTCGGGGGAGGGGGCTTGGAGGGAGATGTGGGACAGGGGGCAGAGCAGGGGTGGGAAGAGGTGGGGCAGAGCCTGGCACGGGAAAGAGTCAAGTGGGGGAGTGGTCATGTGGCCAGTGCCCCTCCTGCATCTTTCTCCACCAGTCACCCCTGAAGACTGCTATGGAAATGTTTGGTTACCCCCATCCTACATTACAGTATTTTAGTACCTGCTTGAATGGCACCTATCTGAGCGATACTGTGAATGCCCGGTAGAGGTCACTGCCCCACACCATCTCAGCTGAGAATACATGCACAGTATCTGCTGAGGTGTAGTCACCTTGGTCCCAGGATGTTACAGAGACAAGGCAGGGGGAAGGTGATTTCTTTTCCTGGACCAGCTTCTATTGGTGAGAGGGATGCACTTTTGTCTGTAACTTTAAAAAATAATGAGTAGTCCTGTGGCACCTTAGCTCTGGTCTACGCTAGGGAGCTATTTCGAAATAACAGGCTGGTTATTTCAAAATCTGTACTCCTGCTTTTCTTGAGGAATTATGCTTATTTTGAAATAGTTATTTCCAAATAGCAGTAGTGTGGAAGCTCGACTGCTGCTATTTCAAAATAACAACTTCACAGCGGCATTCGAAGTAATTACTCCCCAGTGCTTCCTGGGGCTCTAAGTTGAGGTAGCACATCCACATTAATAGAGCCTGCATCGGACTAATTTTGAGGCTCCCCCACAGTGGGGACATGCTATTTCGATTTTGTTTTATTTTGAATTTAGTTATTTTGAAATAATTTCCTAGTGCAGACATGCCCTTAGAGAATAACAAAAAATATATATAGTAACATGAGCTTTTGTGAATAAAACCCATTTCATCAAACGATGAGCTGGAGTTGGAATAACAGAACCGAGGTATTTATAATAGGGGTGGGGAGGAAAGTACCTGTCAGTTGTAGGACCGGTGCTCATGAGGCTAATTATGTGGACTGGGAGGGCACGTCTACACAGCAGGGCTAAACTCGAAATAAGTGACGCAACTTGAACTAATTGCTTAGCTTAAGTTGAAATAACTTATTTCGACTTTTGGCGCTGCCTACACAGCAGTCATTTCGAAATAGAGCACTTTTCCCCTGACTTCCCTTACTCCTTGTACAATGAGGGTTACAGGAGTCGGAGTAAGAAGCCTGTTATTTTGAATGTATTTAGAAATAACGGGCTTGCTGTGTAGATGCACACTACGTTATTTCGGAATAACTGACGTTATTGTGTAGACATAGCTGAAGTGTCCCATACTTGGCTTTTGATGTAAAAAGGCAGTTGTTAGAGGCAGTGACAAAGACATTAACTGGATGTCACATTATAAAGCCAATCTCCCCTGCCTCTAACAGCTGCCTTTTAAATCAAAAGCCAAAGCCCAGCTAAATCAGTGCTTAAGGTTTGAAAACTAGAAGAAAATGTTATTGGAAACCAAATTGACTATAGCCCTGGTGTTTGTTTTGTTTTTGGTGAAAATATAGCAAATGATAAAGGGTTTATAGGGATGAAGAAAGAAAATATACTTGATGGAATTTCTGAATTACAGACCTGAGCAACACTGGGTAAGTCTGCTAGTATTAAATATTACTTATTTAAATGTGCTACTTTCCAGGCTAGCTAGCAAGCATACTTCTTATGTGTGGATTTGGGATTTCAGGGACTGTTAGCAGCTCTGGTTTTTTATGTGTTGCTCCTGCTTCTCATCCTCTCTGCCAGGTTTGGAGAAGGGTTTGTAGTGCATCCTTAACTCATTGCAACATTTAAATGCCACACACTGTATTTGTAGGCACAGCTGTTGTAGCCGTGTTGGTCCCAGGATTTTAGAGAGACAAGGTGAGTGAGGGGAGATCTTTTATTGGACCAACTGCTGTGTAGAGACGCAAGCTGGAAGAAGAGTTCTGTGTAAGCTGGAAAGTTGGTGCCTCTCACTGGCAGAAGTTGGCCCAATGAAAGATATTCTCTCATCCGTCCATCCTGTCTCTTCAATATCAGCTGAAACAGGTTTATTTATTGACTGGCTGTGACAAAGCGGGGGATTGTATTTGCTCAGTTTGCTTGTTATGTTGCATGTGATTTCTACTGTCCGATAGTAACCGCGGGTGTGTGCCTCAGTTTCCCTGAGCACTGCACCAATAGTGAAATGGGGATGAGACTTTTGGTGTGACAGTCTTCCCCATGTAGACAATGGCTGATGCTTTCTGTAACTTGAGCCTGGGACTGGGGGGAAAGGGTATGACCATGGGACCCCTTTTGCCCAACAAACAAGACAAAGGCCAGAGGCTGGGCTGGTTGCTGGGCTGGGTGTGTGAGTGAGGCTAGCAGACATGGGGTGCAGGAAAGGGGGAGGGGGGTCAGGGCCCTTGGCTCTGAGCCCCTCTCCCCAGGATGGCTGGTGCTGGCTGCTTCTGGTTTCTGTGCTGACAAGTCTGTTCTGTGCTGTGCCCCTGTGAACTAATAAACCTTCTCTTCTACCTGCCGCCTGAGAGTCACATCTGGCTGCGGATGGGGGTGCAGGACCTGGAGACGCCCCCCTGCCCCACTTGGTGACACTGGTCCTGAATGTGGCTGGTTACTGCCTTGGGGTAGACAGCAGGGACAGTGCATCCCTGGTTTGCATGAACTGGGACATACAACTGGGTTTCCGCTGGCAGGCACCGTGCCAGGTGGAGGGCAGCACAGAGACACAATAAGCTGAAGTTACCTGCTGAGCCATGCTGGCCTGAATGACACAAGGCTCCTTTCAGCTGAGACCGGAACTCCACTAGACAGCTGCTGCAGTTGGCTCCAGGGGTGCTTCTGTTCCCAGGACCATCTCCATCATGAGCCGCCAGGGGATGGGTTTTATCGGGCACCAGCTGGGAAACTTCAAAGAAGCATCCAAGTCAGCAAGCCTGAGGCAGGCCTCGTCCATTCTATGAAGGTGCCAGGGGTTCCTTTAAACTGGCTTTCAAACGGATACAGGGATACCCCTTGTGTAGTGAGCAGGGGTGGCCACTCGCTGACCCCGGGGGGAAGAACC